>OY987233.1:8710958-9310958 GCA_963920705.1 Odiellus spinosus
CCCTCCTTTGAAGTCTATTATTCCCGGGTATTGTCTACCCCTCTCTGTATGGGTTAGTTTCAAAAAGCGCGATTCGTACGCCTCCTAACGGTAGATATTTTCGGAGCGGGAGTTCGTCGAGCGAATATCTCTAGCAGCCTTGGAGTTCGTCAAAAAAACGTCGTCGTTTGTGGAGAGAGAGAATTTCCAATTTTCCGTAGACAGGGGGTATGAAGTAGGACCCCTCCGATCTCGAAAAATTGTGAATTTTACCCATACAGAGAGGAGCGCTATATGGAACATTAAAGTAGTAGACTTCAAAGGAGGGTTCATCGGCTTCTGGAAATATCTATATTTCCTAGAATGCAGCTTCTCTCTGCGCAATGAAATACTAAGGTTGAAACACTTTTACAGGCGCTAAAAAGAAAAACATTGAGTTTTTATCTCCTAAAGGACGACTTCTTTCTGAACACAAGTTTTAAGTTGTAGGGCTCTGCAACCTTGCTTAAATTGAAAATGAAGATATATTACGTGATGTTTTTAAAGTGAGGCTGTCACCATTTTTTTCGATTTAATGGATTATATTTTTAGTTTTATCATACTATTAGAACGCCATATTCAAAATTTTATACCTTTGGGTTGATGCGTTAGAAATAGACTTCAGAATTAAAATGTCATAAATAAATCTTTTTCCGATATATGACGTAGTTCATTTCTACAACGTAATTAATGATAATTTTCATACGAAAGGCAGTTGACTTTCTGGATTAAGTACTTTTACGAAAAAGACCGCGCGAAAGTGACCTTATCACTGATGGGAATGAAGCTCTGAATTCTTGTAATTTTTATTAATGGGATAAAATCTAATTTCTGATGTATGTTTATCTGCTTGATTAAAAATAGTCTATTTGAAGATTAAGTAAAAAAACTTAAATCCATATCCGTTTTTATCCAAAAATGGCCTTATCTTAGAATATTATCCGCGTTATATGTTCGGATAAAAAATTTCAAAATTTATTTTCGTGAAAAATAATGATTATTTAAAATCTTAGTTTTTTTGTTTAATTTATATTCTTCGAATTAAAAGCCAATTTGAAATATTTTTGTTATATTTTAGACTAATTCTGGAAACGTGAATTTTCTTATCCATCTTTATACCTTTGAAAACGAGTAATTTGTTCGTTGATAAAATGCCAAATTCTTATCTTCGGGTAAACCTTATACCTTTAACAATTATACGAATATAGAAATTTCATTTTTTAGCTACAAACAATTTTATCCGATAATAAAATATCTGAAAATATACGAGTAACAGAAGATAATGGATGTCTGAAACCTAGCTGTATATGAGAAACAATCAAATGTAGGATCCATACAATAGCGAAATCACGCGACCATGTTGATGACGTAGTATCGCGTGGAATTTTTATTTTAAAAATATCAAAAATTAGCGATTATTAAATATGTATTTTACTGTTATTATTTCTATGTCCTATATTTATATTTAACGATCTTCCTTGTGACAGTACTACTTTAAAACTAATAACAATTACTAAACTAGTTTTTTTTTTTTCTAATCACTTAAGTTATACGATGGGCAAACAGTATAAGAATCTAATATTCATAAAAAAAAAACTTTTCTTTTTTCTTCCTTCATAAATAAACTAATTTCAGCAGAAACTTTTACCGCGCGAAAGAAGACGCCGTAATTTCCGAATCACTCTTCTTTATTTAGTTCATTTTCTATTCTTTCGGTAACCCTTAGTTTAAAGGGAAGCTATAAGCAAAAAATGGAACATCTTTTAAATTTATTTCTCAGAATCTACACGCAAAATTATGAATTAAATAATAGACCTTCACAATTTATAGAAGATATTTTAGTGATTAGTTTTAATTTTCAAGTTGAATTAGGTAGGGTAAATTGAAATTCGAACCAATCATATTATTATTTCAGCCTCCAACAGCTCTGATATCGCCGATATGAAAATTTGAAACTTGGCGTTTCTTCGCGGATTTTAACCCAAATTGAGATCTCGAAGCTAGAATGTAGTGATTTAGTCGCTGTTCCTTTCAATTTAGATTAAAATATAATTATTATATTTCATTCTACACGGATTTCGAGAAACGTCGTATTTTTATCTCCGCGTTATCCGTTCGAATAAACGCTTAATTTCTTTATTTATCGAGCTTCAAATTTTATCTCCAAATAATTCGTATCCAGCATTTGATACGAATCTGTTTATATAATTTGCGGTTTTATATTAACAAACAATTTATCCGAGATTAAAATATCTGAAAAAGTTATCCATGGCTATCTTAAGTTTTTTATTATCCGATTCCGAGCTCTATTTATAACCCTTTAAATTAGATTTTACTTTCTACCGTTTTTAGCGAGCCTTGATCTGTGTCATAACTTTATACAATGCTTCTATGGTTCAGACTTTACCCAATCAGAAGCGGAAGCGAGACTAGGGGAGTCAAACCGAGAGTTTTGCTATATTACAATTGGATACTCTACGGTGTCCTCAATGATAGCCTTGATTAAAAAAGGGGACAAGAGGAGAGGACAAACTGGCCACCAGAGCGTGATTGCCTTTTCTACCATTACGAGAGATGATGCGATGAGATGAAGATACGATGCGAGACGCGCAGAAATAACCGAGCTCGTGGTCAGTTTTAAATTATGGTGAAGTGGAAGAGTTCATAAAGCCCAAATGGAAATTGAGTAGCATTTTCAGAAAGATCGTTAAAAAACGATTCAAAATATATATACATATGTCATAGAACAAAATTACCGCGACAGTAAAAATACATATTTTATAATCGCCATTTTTGAAATTTTTAAAGTAAAAATTTCCCGCAATACTACATCATCACTATAGTCGCGTGATTTCGCTATTGTATAGAGCTTCCTACAGTTGATTCTCGTCGCGTTCTGGCACCAGTGATAAGGTAGCTTTCGCGCGGTGTTTTTCGTAAAAGTACTTGATCCAGATTTTAATTTTGAAATTTCTTTCAAACACCTCAACCCAGAGGTATCCAATTTTTAATTTGGCGTTTTAATAATATGATAAAACTAAAAATATAATCCTTAAAGCATCGAGAAAAAAATATTGACAGCCTCACTTTAAGATATAATATTTTTATAGACAAAGACGACGTTACACAGATCTAGTTAGAATAATAATGGGGTAATTTAGCCAAACTAACTTTAGTTTAATATGAATTAAAGGGAAACTTGAAGCTAAAAATGGAACAGCTTTTGAATTTATTTTTCGAGTTACCATGCCAAAAACGTATTCGTGAATTTTCAGTTTTTAGAGACGTTTTTGGTGTTTCAATTAATTTCTAAAGTTTGGTAAAATTATAAAACAAAATAAATATAAATTCGGAAAAAATCATATTATTTCAGCCTTCAACAATGATTATAATCTAACATTAAAAGAATGGGGCGGCATTATGCGTAAGACCTTATCCATCAAAACGCAGGCCTATTATTTAATGATAGTATATCACAAGTATTGTTAAATACTGAAATAATATGATTGGCCCGAATTTTACTTTTATTCAAACTTAACCAAACTTTATAAATTAATTTAAACACCAAAAACGTATCTAAAGATTGTTTGAAATTTCTCGAATACGTTTTATGGTACATTCTGATAATAAATTGGAAAAAGCTGTTCCATTTTTTTAGCTCCAAGTTTTCCTTTAAATTAAGTGTAATAATTAGAAACACGTGGGAAAATTAAGGCATCATTATCACCGACTCGCCTAAAAGAGGGGTTGAGTTTTGCAACGTCATAAAGTGAAATTACCGAAACTTTTGGCGAAATAAAGCGCAGTTAGTTCTTCATTAGATAAAGTATCTAATTTCCTTAAATAAGGGCCTCGGTTGGCCAAAAGGGAAAGGCAGAGATGATTGTAGTTAGAACGTAACGTGGAGGAGGTGGTGGTAGTGGGGAAAAACGTTAGGGGTTAACGCTAATGTTTTCGCATTTGCATATTTGAGATCTGCCAGACTAATCTAGAAGGAGGGTTTGAGATGGGAGGAGCGTCAAAGCGAAAGCTCGCGATTCACTTCAAGATTTCATTACGTAGAATGTTGTTGGGTTAATTTTTTTCCCACGCTGTGGTTATAAGATTCTTTTAAAGTGATGATGTAAGCAATTTTGTCGCGAATATCAAATGTAATTTAAAACGTAGAAAAATATTTAAAATTTATGACATAATTCATTCTCTTCACTCTGTCTGTAAAGGGAGAATGCAACCTAACAACAAGTGATTTTTTTTATCGATTTATTATTGTTTAAGTAGGCCTAATCCACTAATTACGAATATATTTAAAATTTACCCGGAAAATATTCTTAGCGGGATTTCATGGAGATCCTGATTGCCTCGCTTATAAGGACTAGCGACCAATCGAATGCGAGTCTAGTCTCGTGGAGACAGGCCTTCACTAATTGGTCGCTAGAACTTACACGGAAGAAATTTAGGATCTTCATGAATCTCGCTAAGCCTATTTTCCGGGTAAGTTTTAAATTTATTTCTAGTTTAATATTTGTTTTGTAAACTTTTTATCGGTGGATTAGGTCTATTTAAACGATAAGGAATCAATAAAAAAATTCTTGTTATTAGGTTGCATTCTCCCTTTAAGAAATTTAAAAATGAAAATGATTAAAAATTATACGTAATTATTTTTTCGATATATGACGAAATTAACAATAATTTTCACATGATATCTGGATTAAGTACTTTTACGATAAAGAGCGCGCGAAAGCGAGCTTATCACTGGTTCCAGTTTGTGACGAGAATCTACTCTAGGTCCTATACAATAGTAAAATCAGGCGACCATAGTGATGACGTAGTATTGCGGAGAATTTTTATTATAAAAATTTCGAAAAAGGCGATTATAAAATATGTATTTTTACTGTCACTGTAAATTTGTTCTATGACATATTTATATGTATTTTGAATCGTTTTTTAACGATTTCCGAAAATGCTACTCAAATTCCATTCGGAGTTCATGAATCCTTACTTTAAACATATGAAATTGGTGATTACAGGATCACTTGAAATGTTTATACCTAGATTAGATCGTAATGAAAACTTGCCTTATTCGTTTAAAACATGTCACGTGGATTCAAATTAATTTGAAAGTTCTGTACATACAAAGCTAGTATGGTATCTATGGTTTTGGTTTTCAATGAGGTATAGATATAAGAAGTAGGTTAGTTTTGGCGCAAGATGAAATTTCAAGTTGATTCGGAATGTCCTAGTGTACGCTTAGTCGATAACTCATTACCGATACAGCTAGAAATATATTTTCACGCCACCCCGCGCTTTTTGCACGCATCAAGCAAAGCAAAAGCAAAAAAGAAAAAGATGTAAAAAAAAAACCACTAGGTAATTTATACGTAAAAACGACGTAACTCCGAATTAAATAAAAACTAAAAAAATTCCAAAAAATAAATTATAATAAGTTTAGAGCTCGGAATTTTTATTAATTGGATAGAATCTACTAAATTCTGATGTTTCATTAAAAATAAGACTATTTTTTATTCGAGTTAACTTATTCGAAGATAAAGTAAAAAACGTAATCCATATCCGTTTTTATCCAAAAATGGCCTTATCTTAGAATATTATCCGCGTTATACGTTCGGATAAAAAAATTCAAAATTTATTTTCTAATAAAAAGATGATTTAAAATCTTAGTTCCGTCGTTTACTTTATATTCTTCGAATTAAAAGACAACTTGGAATATTTTTCTTATATTTTAAACAAATTCTGGAAACGCGAATTTTCTTATCCATCGTTATACGTTTAAATACTAGTAATTTTTTCGTAGATAAAGCTCCAAACGCTTATCTTCGGGTAAACCTTATACAATTAACAATCATACGAATATACAAATTCATTTTTTAGTTACAAAACAATTTATCCGAAAATAAAATATCTAAAAATATACGAATAACAGAAGGTAATGGATATCCGATTCCGAGCTCTATGTTTAAGATAATAACTCATAAAATTTATGATTTTATTATTATTTTACTAATTGATAGTTAGATTCTAGTTGAGATTAGTAATAGCTTTAAAATGAGAGGAAATACATCATTGCAGGGAGAATGCATCCTAAAAACAAGTAATTTTTTATTGATTCCTTATCGTTTAAATAGTCCTAATCTAACAGGAAAAATTTTAAAAACAAATATTTAAGTAGAAATAAATTTAAAACTTGCCCGGAAAAATAAGCTTAGCTGGATTTCCGGAGATCACCTGAACTCCCCGTAGTCATTTTTGGAACGTAATTAACGATAATTTGCATACGAAAGGTAGTTGACTTGATCTGTATTAAGTACTTTAACGAAAAAAACCTCGCGAAAGCGACTTTATCACTTGTACCAGAACGCGACGAGAATCAACTGTAGGCTCTATACAATAGCGAAATCAGATGACCATAGTGATGACGTAGTATTGCGGAAATTCTTATTTTAAAAATTTCGAAAATGGGCGATTATAAAATGTGTATTTTTATTGTCGCTATAATTTTTTCTGTGCCATACGTATATATATTTTGAATCGTTTTTTAACGATCTTTCTGAAAATGTTACTCAATTTAAATTTGAAGTTCATGAAATCTCCGTAACAGCCTCGCTTTAAAAAATTATTCTTTGTTTGGTGAAACTTTATTTTCGAGGACTTATCATTTTTTTGCGCCCCGTAAAGGGTCAACTCCTTCCGTCGCCTTGCTACGAGAATAATTATTAGCCCGAGCTTAAACGCTTTGTTCCCTGGAAATAGGACCTCCGAGAGTCTCCTCCACCCAATTACGTGACGTCACTGGCACGTCGCTTCTCTCTCGAGCCAATGAGAGTCCATCGAAGGGGAAACGGTAGAGAAAAAGGAGGGTGAGGTGGAGAGGCGATCGGTAGCTCGGGGTGTTTTTGGGGGAAGAAAGAGAACGCGTGTTTTACTCTCCTTTCCAGTCACTTTCAGTCGCGTGGTCGCGATGTTCTCGGGCGGAAGTATCCGAATCGCGCTCTGCCTTGTCTACTGCATGGGAATATTATCTGTCTAACGGATCTGACACAACCAACTTGCAAGTGACATTTCATTCAATCGCTTTACATCGCGCTTCTCTGATCCTTTGCCAAATAGCTTCATCTCAACGTTTGATAAAAGAAAAAATCTGATCTCTTTTGGTATCAGTTCCGGGATTTTTGTTTGGTCTCTTTTGACGTAATATCAGATATTCGCGTGTTTAATCAATTTTGCAAGTCATACAACAAAAAAAAAAACTATGTCGTTTCTAAATGGTCAAGGGATTTGTTTCGTCACGAGCGCACTAGGTTTGTAGTTCCAATATAATCTACTAAACAATTTTCTTTTTGAAGTTATGTTTGTAATTAAGGCGGGAATTTTAACCGGGAAAAATTTGGCGGGAAAGTTACAGAGAAACGTTTTAATGGGGTACAAAAGTTTTACGTAGGATTTTGTTTGAAAGCTAGAGCTCGGAACTCTTATTCTTAATTGAATAAGACCATCGTGAATGTCAATCGGATATTATCCGTTCGCGAAAACATATCCATTTCTTATTCGAGTTAATTGCGTATCCGAATGTAAGGCAAAATTTTTATTCGTATTCATTGTTATATGAATTTATTCGCCGATAAAAAACATTTGAAATTCGAGTTACTTCCCCGATTTTAACCCAAATTGAGTTCTCGCAGCAAGAATGAAGTAATTTAGTCGCTGTTCCATTCAATTTAGATTAAAATATAATTATTATATTTCATTTTACACTGATTTTGAGAAATGTCGTATTTTTATCTTCGCGTTATCCGTTTGAATAAACGCGTAATTTGTTTATTAATCGAGCTTCAGATTTTAATTCCGGATAATTTGTATCTATTTGATACGCGTCTGTTTGTATAATTTGTGGTGTTTATAATAACAAACAATTTATCCGAGATTGAAATATCTGAAAAAGCCTAGTTATATATGGATATCCTAAGTTAGTTATTATCCGATTCAGAGCTATGGCTTTCTGAAGGGAAATGTTTATGCTAGGAATTTTTGAGCGGGAAATATTTATCAGGAAAGTTTTAGGCAAGAAACTGACAGGGAAATGTGAGCTCATCTTCAAATTTAATTGAATTCTGAATTTAACTCTGTTAGTGATGCAAATACTTCAAAAATATTGTATATACACTGAGTATTCCATTGTCTGCCACCTCGGAAGAATTGTTTTAGCTGAAAATTTGGTTTAATTTGCAGGGATGATACAATTTTACCATTTAAAGATACCAATTTTGAAAATGGTTACTAAAATTTACTTATTGTAATTTGTTTATTATAATAGTTACTTTTTTTGTAATTTGGTCACTACAAGTTACAATTTTCATAATTAGGTAAGTTAATTTGTAGTATTTATCTTAAAGATAATAATTCTCGTGGATTTCAAGTGAAACAATCTGATTACAAATATAAGTTTCATTTAAGGAAAGGATAAAATATAGGGTGTTTCTAAAATGGTGGTAGGACCAAGCTACAGTGGGTTCTGTGGGTGATTTTTAAGACGAAAATATTTTATGACGTTTTGTCGTACGGGGTGCCGTATAAAAGTTACGAAATGAATCATGCGTGGATGAGCCCTTAACGTACATTAATAAGCGTATACTCAATGATAAAATACGTTTAATTATTTAGCTGGTTTTTAAAAACTGATATAAATTGATTTTGTCATTTAGTATACGTTTATTAACGTATGTTAAGGGATCAACCGCGCATGATTCATTTCGTAACTCTTAAACGGCGCCCCGTATACGACCAAACGTCATAGAACATTTTCGTCTTAAAATGACCCATAGAACCCATGTAGCTAGGTCCTACCACCATTTTATTTTAGAAACAGCCTGTATAAGCTGATATAAGTCTGTCCATAGAATGGAAAAGTTTATTTTGCCCTCAAAACACTAAAATACTATGCCAATATATATTATTGAAATTCTGTGATTAAACAGTTTATTAAATTTATTTCATAAAATTTGCGCAAAATAGCTAGTTTTTAGTTTTTTTTTAGGTACTTTTTCCATTCCTGTATAATGAAAAGTTTAGACTAGTACTTTTTGAACGGGGAAAGCTTTAGCCACCAATTTGGGCGATAAATATTTAGGCGATTATTTTTAAGACTAGACATAGTATTCATATTTGTTCTGAAAACTTTAAAAAATAATTAGGATATGGTTCATTATTCTTATTCATAATTATTAATTAAATTTGACTACGGCAGATATAGGTAATAAAAGAGGCGAAAAATATTTACTCTATCAATATTTGAACATCAACTTTCGGTAGGAAAGGTGTATAGCGAAAGAAGATTATCTTGCGAAAGAATTAGAATTGCAAACATAGTTATCAATGATTATGTTGATTTTAATCCGACAATGTCGAAAGAAGCCCTCATATAGGGGTTCAAGGGCTAATGTTTTTCTTACGAGCGCCTGTAAAAATGTTTTAACTGTCGGACTTCAGTACTCAGAGAGAAACTGCAATCTAGGAAATATGATTTTATTTTGTAAGCTTGAATATGTTGTTAGCCGAATTTAGTGAAGTTCAACTTAAAAGAAGACGAATTTTTAGTTTTATCATTCTAAACTTCAAAAGTAAAGTGTCAAAAAAATATATGGGTCATTTTGTTTCCGATACATGACGTAGTTTATTTCTGGAACGTAATTTACGATAATTTTCGTACGAAAGGTAGATGACTTTCTGGATTAAGTACTTTTACGAAAAAGAACGCACGAAAGCGGACCTTATCACTGTAGGCTCTATACAATAGCGAAGTCACGCGACCATAGTGATGACGTAGTATTGCGGGGAATTATTATTTTTAAAATTTCGAAAATGGCGATTTTAAAATATGTAATTTTTACTATAGCGGTAATTTTTGTTCTATGACATATGAATATATATTTTGAATCGATTTTTAACGATCTCTACGAAAATGATACTCAATTTCTATTTGGAGTTCATGAAAAATCAATGACAGCCTTACTTTCACTATTATCCGTATGTACAAATATTATTTCTTTTTAGTCACAAACAATTAATTATAAAATATCTGAAAAGTAGGAATAACCGAAGTTATTCCTAGTTCGATCTTCCGAGAACTAGATATGATTCTACGCATATTTTAAGAACCAAAATAGATTAAAAATAACCCATTATCACAGTCAAGTATGCCTTTAAAGGGAGAATGCAACCTAACAACAAGTAATTTTTTTTATCGATTCCTTATCGTTTAAATAGCCCTAATCCACCAGTAAAACCAAATTACAAACAAATATTAAACTAGAAATCAATTTAAATCTTAGCCGATAAATAGGCTTAGCTGGATTCATGGAGATCCTGAATTTCTTCTCATTGATGTTACAGCGACCAATAAGCAAAGACCTTTCGTTAAATCGAGATCTCCTTGAGACTTCTAATAACATTCGATTGGTCGCTGACCCATCAATGCGAAGAATTTCAGGATCTCCATGAATCCAGCTAAGCCTATTTTCCGAGTAAGTTTTTTAAATTTATTTCTAGTTTAATATTTGTTTTGTAAACTTTATATTGTTGGATTAGGCGTATTTAAACGATAAGGAATCGATAGAAAATCACTCGTTATTAGGTTGCATTCTCCCTTGAAAATATATAAATCAATATTTCCTTTTAAGAGCTTAATTATTTCCAATAAATGACTTGAGCTCTAATGCAAAATATAATATACATTATATGTACTTTATTATGTTACTGTTGTTTTGGCATTAGATTTTTATCTTAAAATAAATTATAGATGGGTTGGGAAGTTTGGTGAGATATTGGTGGCGGTATCGAAGCCACCGTGGAATTGTTTATCGAGAAGTTATTCTCGTGTTCCATCATTAATTTTAAGTTTCTCCCGAGAGTGTCGTTTTGCAGGCGCGACACCAAAGGTCTCTCAAATATAACGACGTTGCCTAAATGAATATCGGGTGGATGTCCCTACTCTATTATTTCTTAAAATTCTACGTATCATTAATATTAAGTCTTTAAAATTAAATTTGGCCTAACTTCCTAAGGGTATATTGAATATCGAAATAAATGATTTGGACTCGGATTTAAACTCCCCATAGAAATATGACAGAGTTATTCTTTTCACTCAGGTTTTAATGTAGACGGCACTCTGCTATCACCTAGGCTTAAAAACGATAGCGCCATCAGAAAGAACACATTCCCTAGATTAATTTAAAGTAATGAAATTGACATGAGCCACTAGTTAAAGATTACTCCGCCACTGATAGAAATCGAGCAAAAATTCAAAAATGACCCCTATTTTAAAATGGCCGTAACCTTTTTCTACTGTCACTTAAGCATGAACCGATAGCACCATCAGAAAAAACACATTCCCAAGATTAATTTAAAGTAATAAAATTGACATGAGCCACTCGTTTAAGATTATTCCGCCACTGATAGAAATCGAGCAAAATTCCAAAAATTACTCCTATCTTAAAATGGCCGTAACTCTTTTCTACTATCACCTAGGCGTAAACCGATAGCACCATTAGAAAGAACACATACACAAGATTAATTTCAAATAATAAAATTGACATGAGCCACTCGTTTAAGATTATTCCGCCACTGATAGAAATCGAGCAAAATCCAAAAATTACTCCCATCTTAAAATGGCCGTAACTCTTTTCTACTATCACCTAGGCGCAAACCGATAGCACCATTACAAAGAACACATTCACAAGATTAATTTAAAATAATAAAATTGACATGACCCACTCGTTAAAGATTATTCCGCCACTGATGGAAATCGAGCAAAAATCCAAAAATTACTCCTATCTTTAAATTTTATTATTATAAGTGTTAATAGTCCTAAGATATACATCCCTACCTCTTTCACGAGTTTCTTTTAGTAAACATTAGACGAATTTCAAAGTCTATCCCCTTTTTCCATCTAAATATTTAAATTACTAGTGGTTAATAAACAATAATGAAAGCATCTGTCTCCGGTAAACATTGTACTGTACGTAAAGCAAATACATTGACGTCTGCCAAGCGCCAAAACCATGAACTATATCAATATGTGCAAGTCACATATATTTGCTTACAAATATTTGCACTTGTATACTTGAAGCCTGAATCGTAGTTGACAAGTTACGCGACTAACAATGTTCGTCAATTTACTTTAAGAAAATATATTACTATTTATACTATGGCGGAGTGAAACGCGATGCTATTTTCTATTGAGGAAAATTTAGTACAAGTCTTAAACTATTCGCGAGTGTGTTGTTAAGGAACTATGAAAGTTTCGCAAGTCTCGTTAAAAGGATGGTGGAAAGGAAAATGAAGATTTTTGACGCGCGGTCAGAGAGCCTCTGACCAATTGAAAGACTCCCCCCCGCCCCCGTTCCTTTTGTTTCATAACATATCCTCGTGCGCATGGAGATAATCAAGTAGTGAATGCCGCAGCGCGTGTCGCGGGGATTTATTTTAAACAAATGCCACAGGGGATCTTTTGATTGGTCGGAGGTTCTCCTTTTAATTGAATTAGCCAGAATCAGAAGGTTTACTATATTTTTGTTACAATTCAAACAAATACACTTCCGGAATGTTTTACTACGCAAATATGTCTCATTTTTAGAATCAGAATCAAATAAAAGAAAGCCATAATTTTTTTTTTTTTGATCCTCCCTTTGAGTAGATTTAGAGTAAAGAGAGATCCTACCAAGGACTTTTAATGATGATCAATTAGAGATAGTAAATCGGTTGTTATCCTCTCTAGGAAGTATTTATATAATAAAGCTAAATCAATAAGGTATGTTTAACTTTTAATTTGAATATAAATATTATCTGACAAACACTGAAATCATAAACTAAAATTAAATCAAAGTGAGGCTGTAACTCGGCCTTTAAAAAAATTGATGTGTGAAGATATGACGTAGAGTATTTCTGGAACGTAATTAACGATAATTTTCGTACTTTCTGGATTAAGTACTTTTATGAAAAAGACCGCGCGAAAGCGACCTTATCACTGGTGCCAGAACGTGACTAGAATCAGCTATAGTCTCTATACAATTGCGAAATCACGCGACCATAGTGATGACGTAGTATTGTTTTAAAATTTTATTTTTAAAAATTTCAAAAATAGCAGTGATAAAATATGTATTTTTTATTGACGGGGTAATTTTGTTCTATTACATATGTATATATATATATTGAATCGTTTTTGAATGATCTTTCCGAAAATGCTACTCAATTTCCATTTGGAGTTCGTGAAAAATCAGCGTTTTATTCCAAAGGGACATTATCACTTTAAAACGGAAATAAATGTCAAACGGGGTGGAAAAAGAACTGATCTTAACTTAACAATCTTCGTGCGTGGCCTACCACATTTTTTGAAAGTAAAACTATAGTATAGCCCGATGAAATTAGAACCTTCGTGACTCGCGTGCAAATATAACTATTATTAATAAATGGATCCAGGCTTAGAATGTTCCGTGGCCAGGAGGTATAATCGTTCTATGGATTAAACACCTACAATCTAGGAAATTTTGCTTTATACATTAACTGAATGAACAAGAGTATATATTTTCTAAGCTTTTATTTTTATCCAAAAATCTGATAGGGAAACGGAAATGTTCTTGCACGTTTGTGGGTTTTAGATAAAGATTGAAGCTAGTTTTTGGGAAAAGGGACAGTGATTGTGGATTAAGATATTTTGTTGTAACTTAAAGGATTTTTATATTTGTTCTTGAAATTTTAAGGAATTTATTCTTAATTTTAAAGGAATTTCTTCTTGAAATTTAAGGAATTGATTTTCATACGTTAGAAATTTTATAGATTTAGATAATTATGTTTAGAAATTTTATAGGTTTAGATAATTATGTTTAGAAATTTTATAGATTTAGATAATTATGTTTAGAAATTTTATAGGTTTAGATAATTATGTTTAGAAATTTTATAGATTTAGATAATTATGTTTAGACATTTTATAGATTTAGATAATTATGTTTAGACATTTTATAGATTTAGATAATTATGTTTAGACATTTTATAGATTTAGATAATTATGTTTAGACATTTTATAGATTTAGATAATTATGTTTAGACATTTCATAGATTTAGATAATTATGTTTAGACATTACTTTATTACTGTTTTATCAACAAAATAGATATTTATATTTTCTTTCAGTCTCTCTTTAAGCTATTTAAATATACGATATATCGAAAATATAGAGACTTTAAGTATAGGCCTCATCAAATTGTGACTTTATTTATTCATCTTTTGTTCTCAATGGGCGTGGTTAAATACATTTGAACGGAGATAATCATAATATTACGTTTTAATGTTCACCAATTAAATCTGAAAAGATTTATAGAAGGCGCGTTAACAAACTAAAGTGTCCTCATTTCAAGTTTTCAAAGGGATAACGATCTGTTTTTGTGTTCAGACATAAGTTTTTTAAAGGGAGAGTGACAACCTAACTTTATGATTTCAATGTTTGTTAGATAATTGATATATATTCAAATTAAAAGTTAAACATACCTTATTGATTTAGCTTTATTTAATAAATATAAATTCGAGCCAATCATATTATTTCAGCTTTCAATATCGCTAGTAAAGACCGGCGCTCGATGCCCGCTTATGCTTTTAACGTTAGGACATTACAAGTGCTGTTGTAGGCTGAAATAATATGATTGGCCCGATTTTACACTTACTTTTATTGAAAACTTAGTTTAAAACCCAAAAACTTGTCTAAAAATTTGGGGAAAATTCTGGAATACGTTTTTTGACAATTTTGACATCCTGTGATTCCGAAAATAAATTCAAAAGCTGTTCCATTTTTAGCTCCAAGTTTCCCTTCAATATTAAACATGGTTCATTAATATTATATTTGGTCTCAAAATGAATTGGCATCTATACCACTATGGACAATTATAGATGAGTATTAGATTTATTTTTAACCGTATTGTGTTCGGTTGGAGCGTAGACTCCGTCAGCTTGCAATCATGGTGCATTGCTCCATCTCCTTGGAAGTCACCAGGTTGGTTGGTCGAGGCGGAAAGGAAGGGGGAGCTGTCTGGACCGGCGTCTAACGAAGATTGAAAACAATATCATCTTGTGTCGGATATAGAAATGGGGTTGGATGATTTGGGATTGCAAGAGACGTTGTTACCAGAAGAAAATAATTGCAGAAGTGAAATATTAATTTAGTTAAAGGGAGAATGCAACCTAATAACAAGTGATTATTTTTATCGATTCCAATTGTTCGTAAATTGATGAAAAAAATTACGAACAAATATTAAACTAGAAATAAACAGACGAAGTACCTTTGACCTTGCTCTGGCGCGAAACTGGCGGAAACTACGTAATGAAATGACGTATTCCCTCAGATAATGCGCAGTTGTAAACTAACGCCGAAAATTAGTCACGTGGCCTTGCTACGTTTCGCGAAGGGAGATTTCTGTACCGTTCTATGTGTTCCCTGCGAAGAGTAAACGGGCCGGTACAATAGGAAAGCCCACAAGATAGGGATTAGGAAGGTATTAGGAATTGATAGAGTGTCTCCCTTCCTTCTTTATTTCCTTCTGGT
Source organism: Odiellus spinosus (assembly GCA_963920705.1). Classification (NCBI taxonomy): domain Eukaryota; kingdom Metazoa; phylum Arthropoda; class Arachnida; order Opiliones; family Phalangiidae; genus Odiellus; species Odiellus spinosus. The sequence continues at coordinate 8,726,574 of OY987233.1, forward strand.
TGTAGTAACCGGTACCAGGAAAGTTAGGAGAATATGTCGAAGCAGCTCTTTTCAACATGCTAGCCATCATTCTAGTAAACGTTGACAGAAATCGACCAGCTAGTAGGATAGTAGTAATATATGTTGGCTCGCCCGCCCGAAGTTGACTTTTAACGATTACCCAGCTTGTAACTCTGACTGGGCGGAATTGCTTTAAATGGAGCTAGCCTGGTTAACATTTAACCATTGAACAAGATGGATAAAGTCCATAATAGTAACCCGCCCCCCCCCCTCTATTATTGGTTACATGGTTTTGATGGCAACAGGAACAATACGTAACAGCTCTGTGAAGGGATCGACCAAACTCCATTCAGTCGACATATGGGAATGGGAAAAAACGACTAACAATGCATACGGTCGAATGGAACCGTTCAAAAAGTCATTCGGTCATATCAGAACACCCACCGAAATAAATTTGGTTAATCTAAATTTGGTGGTCTATCTGGGCCACCCAAAAATACATTCGGTCGAATGCGATTGCCTAAAAAAGTCCATTCTTTCGATCTCCCATAAAGAACCTTTAACTATAATTGCGCTGGAAAAATATCTCAATACCGAATTTGAAAACGCATTTGAAAACTTTACTTCTTTAAATTATGTTATTAAACTTATCAGTTTCATTGACACGTGATTGTCAAGATTAAGTACATCCGGCCCTCTTGTATCATATTGTATTCGTAAAATAGCGGTAGTTAAGTTAGAAGATACCGGAAGTTTACTTTTCGGGATCAATATACATATTCGACGAGCTTAGCTTTCGCTTCCTTTTAGTTGTATTTTTTCCACAAGAGTTTTTTTTTTTTTTTTTTTTTTTTTTTTTTTTTTTTTACATATTTAAAATTGGGTAGCCAAGTAAAAAGAAAATTAAATGAGATAGGTTAAAAAAAGTGTAAAAAAATTATAACAAAACACGAATATCCTTTTCTAACGCCAAGAAATATGAAAAAAGAAAAAGAAAAATCTTAAAAACACGCTTTAGGCAAATATCCGGTTGCAGGTCATGCAAAGTTTTCTTTATTAACAAAGGTTATAATTTAATTCGACGTATATTTGCAATGTAGAGAACGTTGAGGTGAAATGGTACATAATATTAAATCTCATAGAAAATAAAACGGTTTTTGAATAGTCAACTAGGGTATGCAAGGTATAAGGTTAAAAATATTTCGATTTATCCAATTTATTTTTTAAAGTGATGCCATCAACATTATACAGGGTATTTCGAAAATGGTGGTAGGACCGAGCTACAGTGGGTTTTATGGGTCATTTTAAGACGAAAATGTTTTATGACGTTTTGTCGTACGGGGCGCCGTTTAAGAGTTACGAAATGAATCATAACGTACATTAATAAACGCATACTTTATTTATTTCATTTAAAATAGAATAGGTGTTTATTGTTAGGGAGTGACAATTCTATGACGTCACCAAATGTGTAAAAAAGTCTCAAATTAGAAAATTTGTTGCCGAAACAACCGGGAAATTTCTGGATTAAGTACTTTTACGAAAAAGACCGCGCAAAAGCCATAAGGCGACTAGAATCAACTGTAGGCTCTATACAATATCGAAATCACGCGACCATATGACGTAGTATTGCGGGGAATTTTTATTTTAAAAATTTCAAAAATGGTGATTATAAATTATGTATTTTTACTGTCATGGTAATTTTGTTCTATGACATATTTATATATATTTTAAATCGTTTTTTAACGATCTTTCCGAAAATATTCAATTTGGATTGGAAAATCACTTCGTGACAGCCTCACTTTAACTAAATTTGGTATTATTTCTGGTTACTGGTGGGTTTTACCATTTTAAGAAATAATCTTTGTGTCTTAAAATTTCTACCGTTCCGTATTTCTGTTTTTAAGAAGTTAATTTAATCTAGGTCCATACTTTAGTTTAGTTCAATACCAGTTGGAATGAACTATTTTTGCATTCTATGGTGTATTAATTCGCCTTAACTTTGGCTTGTTTGCTAATTTATTTTGAACCAAGTGCTAAAAAATTAATCGACTTCGAGGTGTGTATAACTTTTTTATTTGGCTTCTGAATATATTATTTTCTAACCGAGATTGGAGAAACCTTTTAACAGGTTTGTTGGGATGTGTTAGCTAGTCGCGGCTTAACTCAGCACGGGATCGAATTTTTTTTTTTTTTTTTCTTCTAATCCTTAATGTCACGCAAGCCCGGTTGTTGAAACGTAAAAGCAGGAATACTTACCTGGAAAATAGGCTTAGCTGGATTCATGGAGATCCTGAATTTCATCGCATTGAAGTGTCAGCGACCAATGAGCAAAGGCTTGTCGTTAAGGCGAGATCCTAATGAGACTTCCAATTACATTCGATTGGTTGATGACCCGTCAATGCGAAGAAATTCAGGATCTCCATGAATCCAGCTTGTTTGTAAATTTTTTTATTGGTGGATTAGGCTTATTTAAACGATAAGGAATCGATAAAAAAATCAAGTTGTTAGCTTGCATTTTTTCCTTTTAATAATTAATTTTAGAGTCTATAGTGTTCATTTAAAACGTACTATTATTTTAACTCTTTATTCGACCTCGTCATATAAAATAGTGAAATACAAAGAGAAAAATTTCCATTCTAAACAGCCTGGTCATTTAGCATACTGTATACTTAAAGCCTGAACGTATAACGTCATTTTTTTGTCTTCTTTATACTTTTTGAGATAGGATCTCGTATGTTTTATATTTGAATAGAGTTAATTGCTTGTAAACTAAAGATAGTATATAGGGGTATCATATAAACACAAAGTAGTTTAAAGAGAGCGAGGGGAGGGGCTTAGAGCGACGAGCTAACGCCTATAAAACGAATTTTCCTTGAAGGTAAAAGACACCACGTATAGGAAACTTTTATTCAGATATTTCTTGCATCTTAACCAGCTCTTTTGTAAAAATAATAGAAATTCCCACGCTTTTCTCTCGCCTTGTTTGAGAATTTTTAACATAAGTTCTGTAGGTTCAAAACTTCCCCCTAAATGGGGGACGAAAATAGTGACGTATAGTCACGTGGTAAACGCCACTATTCTATTCTGGCGGGAACTAATTTAGCCACTCCCCTTTTATGGAAATTTGAAATTATCTAAAAACATTAAGTATTTTTTATCGATTCCTTATCGTTTAAATAGACCTAATCCACAAGTAAAAAAATTAAAATGAATATTAAACTAGAAATCAATTTAAAACTTACCAGGAAACTAGACTTAGCTGGATTCATGGAGATCCTGAATTTTTTTGAGGAGTCAGCGACCAATAAGCAAAGGCTTGTCGTTAAGGCGAGATCTTAGTGAGACTTTCAATAACATTCGATTGGTCGCTGATTCATCAATGCGAAAAAATTCGAAATCTCCATTAATCCAGCTAAGCCTATTTTCCGGATAAGTTTTAAATTTATTTCTAATTTAATATTTGTTTGTAAATTGTTTTAGTGATGGATTAGGCCTATTTAAACGATAAGGAATCGATAAAGAAACCCTTGTAGTTAGGTTTCATTCTCCCTTTAAGTGGCGTTGATATTCTATGATTAAACGTTTCGCACGGTGTCTTTTACCTTTAAACGTTTTTCATAATCTAGTTAAGTGCATCGCTCTAAAGGAAAATACTTTGGCAAAGAAAAAAAATCTCACTAAAGCAACAACGTATGTCTAGCTGCTTGTCCGGTATACGCTCTTGTAAAGCCGTCTTCACACTAGACAATTTGAAACCGTAAATTTTAACCTTTAAAATGGAAAATTTTGGGGGTCAAACTACAGAGATCTTTAGTAGAGCTCGGAATCGAATATCCATTATCTTCCGTTATTCGTATATTTTCAGATATTTTATTTTCGGATAAATTGTTTGGAACTAAAACAATGAAATTTGTATATTCGTATAATTGTTAAATGTATAAGGTTTTCCCGAAGATAAGCGTTTGGCGCTTTATCTACGAACAAATTACTCGTTTTCAAACGTATAACGATGGTTAAGAAAATTCAAATTTTCAGAATTAGTCTAAAATATAAGAAAAATAGTTCAAATTGACTTTTGTAATTCGAAGAATATAAATAAAACAACGAAACTAAGATTTTAAATCATCTTTTTATTCATCATTTTTCATGAGAATAAGTTTTGAATTTTTGTATTCGATCGTATAGCGCGGATAATATTCTAAGATAAGGCCATTTTTGGATAAAAACGGATATAGATTACGTTTTTTACTTTATCTTGGAATAATTTAACTCGAATGAAAAATAGTCTATTTTTAATCAAACAGATAATATACAAATGAATTTAGTCGATTTTATGCAATTAATAAAAATTATACGAATTCCGAGCTCTAATCTTTAGTCAAAAAGTGTTAATTATTTGCTTGAAAAATGGACTCAGCATTTGTACGAAATTTAACCGTTTGATAAGATGGTGTAAAAATTAATAAAACCACGTCATTAAGAGATAATAATCGTACCTCAGTTGCGATAAAAAACTATTTTCGATTATTTTGAAATGAAAATCGTCAATATAATTGTAATCAGGAAACAAATCAGATAAATTTATCAATAAGGAATATATTTCTATTAATTACCATCTTTTTTAACTGTTAGTAAAAACGCAGTGGTTTTTTGGGATTATCATTATTTTTTTTTAAGGTAAACTATTAAATTATGAAACGATAAAATTAACCAAAAATTAGGGTTAATCGGATAAAATCGCAAAAATTAGCTGATAATGTTATCGAAACGTTGAGGCCTATAAGTGTGGATGTCCCTTTAGGGTCGGACGGACGTTATACTGGTGGCATTGGCGCGGCACCATCCTTTAAGATAGTACGACCGAGATATAAACTTTGGATAGAGAAGTAGGGGAGGAGGTTTTATTTTCCAAAGAAAAAGCGCCTTATCGGGAAAATAATAGCTTTTAGGGACTAGCTTGACGGACTGGCCAGCAATTTCGGAGCAAACAGATAAAATAAACTAGGTCTTCTTCTATTTTATCTTTTTTTTTATTTAAACTTCCGATGTTTTTTGGGTGGTTTTTCTTTTTTTTGTTGATGCCTTATGTCCGCGTGGTAGAACGGAACTATTTATTGTTATAATAGGACTATGAGAAAATCGAGAAGTAGACTTTTTTCTCGATGTATTTATTTATTATTTATAATTCATTAATTTATTAATTATTTCTATAAAAGCATTGTTAGACTATTAATACCGATGTTTATTATTCATTATTAATTATTTTTATTGATTACAAACAAATTCTAAACTAAAAATAAATTTAAAACTTACTCGGAAAGTATTCTTAGCTGGATTCATGGAGATCCTGAATTTCTTCGCGACTAATAAGCAAAGACCTTTCGTTAAGGCCCGAGATCTCTATTCGATTGGTCGCTGACTCATCAATGCGATTAAATTTAGGATAGTTTAATAGTGGTTTTTATAATATTTTTATTGGTGGATTATGTGGATTTAAACGATAAGGAATCGATTAAAAATTTACTCTGTTGTTAGATTGCATTCGCCCTTTAAATCGAGAAGCTTTAAGAATTTGTTGGCTCTTTTACCTCCGTTGAAAAATAAGTTATTAGGAAACATTTTACGAAGAAAGATCAACGATGAAAACAATACCCTAACAGTCTTTCTTTTTTTTTTAAGTAAATATGGTTTTATTGGGTTTATCCCTCATGTTGTATCCTTTTCTTATTCTTAAACAGATAGTTGCGCGTGATTTTGAGCACAGTTTTATTTTAAAGTCAGTCTGTCATATGACAAAAAGAAATTACCGTGACAGTAAAAATACATATTTTATAATTGCCATTTTCGAATTTTTTATAACAAAAATTTCCCGCAATACTACGTCATCACTATGGTCACGTGATTTCGCTATTTTATAGAGCTTCCTACAGTTGATTTTCGCGCGTTATGGTACCAGTGATAAGGTCGCTTTCACGCGGTCTTTTTCGTAAAAGTACTATAAGTAGACTTGCAACGTCACTCGATTTAGGCCTTGTCAAATTGATCTCGCGAGTTTAATCTTTAGAAATTGAATAAATCCCCGATGCTGTTTTTCCATACGCGTGACGTCGGTTTTACTTTTCATTTGAATGTAATCTACGTTCGCACTATCCAAATCGATTTCAAACCGCCATCTGTTGACACATTTCCTCCATAAATTGACTTATTACTTTATTATCGGTTTGAAACTGGCTTCCGAATCAGTTTCGATTCGAAAATAAAAAAACGGTTTCAGGTTCACACGACGCCAGCGAAACGGTTTGAATCGATTCTAAGGTCTAGTGTAACGGCAGCTATAGAATAACGAAAGGAATCAGTTTACCCAATGAGGAAAAATCTAATTTGGTCAAAAATGATTCAAATTGGAGAATTTCCAGAATTCGATTAAATACGGAGACGGCATCCAGCCAATGAGGAAAGGAAGACTGACGTCATGTAACCCCCTTAGTGAGGGGGCGTTTGTAGAGAAGAATACTATAACTACCTCACTAAGGGGGATGACACTGAGGTGAGAGATAGAAGCCTATGATGTTTCAAAGTCTTCCTTGCCAACTCCTTATAGACAAAAAAAAAAACGAAAAAAAATGGAAAATACCTTGGTTTCACTATTGTCTGTATTTCCTCGAATTCTAGTGGACGTCACACTATAGATAATTTCTAAAGATTATATTCGTGAGCTTGTTGTGAGACTATTTGAATCAAATGAGTTTTAAATTTATTTCTAGTTTAATATTTGTTTTGTAAACTTTGTATTGGTGGATTAGGCCTATTTAAACAATAAGTAATCGATAAAAAAATCACTTGTCTTTAGGTTCCTTTCTTCCCTTAAGGTGATCGTTCAGTTAAAATTCTAACGAAATCGTGCAAGGTACAAACCCTTTAAATGGGCTGGGTAGTAAAGATATATTTTTTTATACGGGCCGATGGTGGGTTGTTTCATAATATTTACTCCGGAGCTCAACTGGGGATTAAGATGGGTTAAAGCAATAAGGATTATTTACTCAATCTTCAACAGGAGAAGAATCGACGTAACCTAATATACAGATGCCATAATACGTATTTTTTTTAAAGGGAGAATAAAGCGGAAAAATGATATGATTTTCTTATGGATTCTGCTTCTAAAAATTAGACCTAAGCTGCGTTCACACTATCACTTTGAAATAAGTTTCAAAACCGTTTTAAATGATCAAATCGACTTTTCAACCGATTAGTTGCATTTTTGGGCATAGTATCTCTACAGGTGACCCTAAAATTTTCCATTTTGACCTTCCCAAAACGGTCAAAAATGGTTTGAAAGTCTCTAGTGTGAACACGGCTATATTTGCGTCAGGATGTTTACTTGTCTGAATTGTAAGAAAAATCAGAAACCTGATTTTGGCTAATTCAATTAAATTTAGAACCTTGGCGACTAATCAAAAGACGTCCCTGTACCTTTGGCTTAGTAAAATCCCCTGGACACGCGCTGCGGCATTCGCACTTTGGATCGCGATAAATCCTGCTCGTTCTTGATTATTTCAAGCCCATAATCGCGTGCCTACAATAGCGCGTGTCGCGAAGAATATTTTAACAAGCCAAAGGTATAGGGTAGTATTTTGATTGGTCGATTTGTAGTTCTGCTTTTAATTGAATTAGCTAAAATCTGAATCTTTTTAGAGTTTTTTGCACAATACAGACTAGAGCTCGGAATCAGATAATATTTTACAATGATATCTTGACTTTTTTTTAGATATTTAATCTCGGATAAATTGTTAATTTAAAACCACAAATTATATAAACAGACGCGTATCAAATGGATACGAATTATCAGGAGAAAATTTTTTAAGCTAGATTCATATTTACCCTTCCTTTAAATAACTTTACTTTATTTTATAATATTAAGACCTTAATTTTAAACTTTTTTTTTTATAAAACTATAGTTTCTTGACTTATGTCTTTAAGAGGATTGTTAAGGAGCTAATTAGGATTTAGGCTTTATCCTTATATTATGCATGGATGCCTGGTTAATTAGGTACCATGTTATGACTTAGATTGTAATTAGAAGACTAATTAAGCTTTTATTAGGTTTGAATTGAGAAGGGAAACTCCTTATTGTTAATACTAGTGTTTATTCTATATGGGACATCTCAAGATTATGTTTTAGTCCTTTAAGAATTCAGTTTCAAAATACGTGTTAATGCCGTGTTTTTGTATTTGAATAAATAGAAGCTTAAATATTCAAGAATTTCTAAATATCTGTGCTATAATTTCAGTACGAGACCCGAAATGTGTAGGAGATTTCCATCTTAGAAATCTTAACGTGAGGCTCTCCATATGAATTATATCTTTAGTTTTATCATACGAATCTGACATTTTGGAACTTGCAGGGATAGCGCGCCATTGGGATACACTCTTTACGCGCCGATCTGTTAAGAGATCTGTCGCCTCGTAGTTCCCATTCTGATCCTATTCTGATTGGCTAAGCTATGATGAGAGAGACAAACTAGGCGGTAACCCCTCCACTCGCACTTCGAGACTTGACGCGTTTCCCGTAGAAACGGGTGTAATACGTGGATAGGTACGAGAGCCATCTATTGTGATAATAATATTTGTACCCCAATGGCCGCGTAGCCCCTAGAATTTGGTTTATGAGTATGGATATTTAAAATTTGTTAATATATACCAAACTTTATACCTTTGGGTTGACGCGTTAAGATAATTCAAAAAGAAAGTTAAATAAATGACGTACGTAGTTTATTTTTGGAACGCAATTAAGGATAATTTTCATGCAAAAAATTTAGTTGACTTTCTGGTTTCAGTACCTTTACGAAAAAGACCGCGCAAAAGCGACCTTATCACTGGTGCCAGAAAGCGACGGGAATCAACTGTAGGCATTTTATAATAGCGAAATCAGGCGACCATAGTGATGACGTAGTATCGCGGGGAATCTTTATTTAAACATTTCGAAAATGGCAATTATAAAATGTGTTTTTTACTCTCGCTGCAATTTGTTCTATGACATATGTATATATATTTCGAATCGATTTATAACGATCTTTCCGAAAATGCTACTCAATTTCCTATTAGAGTTCATGAAACATCCATGATAGCCTCGCTTTAATTCCGAATGTTGCATGAAACCTAGCTGGTTTTTATAACCGTACTTTTTTTTTGTTGTTTTTTGAGTATATGGAAAAGTTAGGTGAATTGAGATTGGCTCGAATATCACTTGTAGTTGTACAAATGCCTTCACGGTACTGTATTAAAAGAATCTCATCTTTAAACACAACCCTACGGGACCGAATTTTTATTCCCAAACCTTGTAACTTAATAATGTTTTGCAATGGTTCTCCAATTCATTTTAAAGGGAGGATGAAGTGGAGAATTGATTCTGTTTCGAAAAATAAGACATATTTACGTATTGAAACATACAGGAAGTGTTCTTGTTTGAATTGTAAAAAAAATTGGAAACCTTCTGATATTGGATAATTCAATTAAAAGGAAAACTTCGGTGATTATTATTATCTTTGGCTTCATAAAATCCCCGCGACACGCGCTGCGGCATTCTCTCTTTGAATAGAGCGAAATGCTGCTTGATCTTGATTATTTACACGCCTACAATCGCGTGCATACAACAGCGCGTGTCGCGAATGATATTTTATCAGCCCAAAGGTACATAGGAGTCTTTTCATTGGTCGGAGGTTCTCCTTTTAATTAAATTAGACAAAATAATCTTTTCTGATATGTTTGCGCAATTCATACAAGTTAATTTCTTATTTTTAATAATAGAGTGAAAGGACTGAAGGGAATCATGTGTAATATGTGATATCTTAATTTTTAGATTTCTTAGACAAAAAGTAGCAAAAAAAGTTCAATTGCGAAAAAACTGTACTTTTAAATTCGAGCTTATAGGTCATTTTGAATCCTCGGGGAGAAGGGGATACTAGCCAATCAAATCTTCTTTTTTTTATTCCAATATTATATAAGCGGTAAACCCCAAAAGGAGGCACCACATTTCCCATAAGAAATCGATATCAATTCGAGCAAAATTATCTTTTTCGCAACCCAGTTGGAGACTGTGGCGCCATCTAACAAAATACGTAATAAGATTTCCCCAAAATAAAATTGTGATTGACTGGTATCCCCTTTTCTACATGGAGCAAGATGGTGGACGATTTAAATAGGTCTAGGGATAAATCGTTGACTTTAAATCTTAATTTTATCGTAATTAAGCGGAGTAAAAAATATTTGTCTGGACGAAGGCCCTTTTTTATGACTGTATTACTGATTTATCAACAAAATTGGGCTTTCAATTTTTTCTTCAGGCTCCCTTTAAGGAATATTTGAAGCTTCATTGAACACGAGTCTTTGATCCTAGAACTTTTTCTCCCGTAAGTCCCAGAGTCTCCTGTAAGAGTATCCGCAACCCTCTCTGAAAAATAATAATGGCATCAAAGCGAGACATAATAAACATTTGTACCCAACACTCCATCTTATCTATAAGATGTAAGGAAAATCCGACTAAGGAAATAGAGAGTTGGAGATGTTTACTTTTCAAATAACTGCGAAGCCCGCAATGTATTCTAAAAGTTTCAAAGAGAAGAATTGCAATCGGGGATAAGATATAGATACAAACCTAACCGCGGAAGTATTTCGTATATTACAAACCAAAGTTAGCTCATTGTATCTATAATGGTAACAGAGTTAAGCAATGTTTAGGTTCGGAGAAGTGGCAAGATAACAGTCCCGTTCACACTGTAAACTTGAAATCCGTTAAATCCAGTTTTGGAATTTAGACTAAAATCGTAAATTCTCTGGTTAAGTGTAACGTTCCTTTTTCAAAATTTCAAAATTTGCTTCCGAACTCGATTTTTAACATTCAAAAAAACCTTTTTTAGGGTATTACGTTCACACTATCGAATTCAAATCAATTTTGAACGTTAGAATAAAACCGATATTTAAACCGAAATGGTCTTCGTACTAGAGACTTCAGCCGCGTTCATACTACCCTTTGGAATCGATTTAAACCGTTTCAAAATTTTTTGCTGGAGTCGTGTGAACAGGAAACCGACTTTATCGATTGTGTTCGATTTCTCGAAACTGCTTCGGGAACCAGTTCCATACCGGTTCGATTTCAACAACAGATGGATGAAGCTAAAATAAATCGATTTATAAAGATAATGCGTGAACACGTGACGTTTAAAATGATTCCAGGCGATTGTAATATCGGTTTGATTTTACCGTTTGAAATCGATTAAGAAATGCTAGCTTTTGAAACCGGTTTTAGCCTGTTTATAAAGGTCAATTTAGATACGGTCACTCACAATTTCGTGTCCATATCGATTGTAATCGATAAATTAAACCGATATTTAAATCGTTCAGAATCGTTCTATCCACGTATAATGTTCATAAACCGATTTATTGTAGTTTCATCTGTAGGTTGTTGAAGCCGAGTCGGTTTGAAACTGGTTCCCGAAGCAGTTTCGAGAAATCGATTCAAGGAAAACGGTTTTCCGTTCACACGACTGCATCGAAACGTTTGGAATCTGTTTAAATCGATTCCAAGCCCTAGTATGAACGTGGATGTTCTAAAATTTCGAGGTTAAAAGTATATAATTAATATCTTGATTTTAAGATTCAAATCGGTTTGAAAACAGTTTCGAACTCTATAGTGTGAACGTAGCTGTAATAGTAGTTTCGAGAAATCGATTCAAATCAATAAAAAATAAAAGGTTTCTGGTTCACACGACAGGGAAGTTTGTCAGGCTGTCGTTACTCAACTAAAACATTACAGAAGATATATATTTAACGCATATCTTACCAATTTTCTGTCTTTCGGTTTTACCACAAGTAAATCATCCTTCAAGTTTATAAGACGACATACGGCGGGTGACGATGAAGTGAGTCCGATTTTTCTCAGCCCTAAGTATTACGAAATTTGTAGAGAAAGGCGGCCAGGCCCGGTATATTCTTTCTAGAGTAAATTTGACTCGAAATCGCGACGGCCGGGCGAGACACGCTCCTTCGTTTCGCGAGAGAGAGTGGAGAGTCGTTTTTCGTCGGTACATTTTCACCCCCGTAAACGTCTAGGAAGTTCAGCGCCAATCTCAACCGATAGAGAGGGTAAATTTGAATTCCGTATCTTAACCGTTAGAGTTTTTTTGGATGTTTTTCCTCTCTCCTCGGGCGAAAGCTCTGACGACAAAACTTTCAGAACCACGTACCAATCATAATATGCCTTGTTGTAAACTTGAAGCATGATATGCCTGTGGTTTTACTGAAATAGGAGAAAAGTTTCTCAGTAAATATTGAAACTTCACCCAATATTGTCTTTATCTCTTGTTGGCTAATATATATTTTGTATCCTTATTTATAGACTGGGTATATGTATTAGAATAATTTGTACTCAGCCAAGTGTGTATTCTTTATTCGTCGTGGGTTTGGGCTTTCGAGGATTTAGTGTGTAAGGAAAATGTAAATTTCGTACAGTCTAATCTGAATAACTCTTAGGCGAGCTGCGGGCGGGCCTTTCTCTAGCGACGTGTCGCGTTAAGTTGACTCGAGTATCCTGCAACTTGGATGTATATCTCTTCTATTCCTTTGCCTTGGCTTTTAGATAGGTCTCCTTTATAAATTATCTTTCTCTCTTAAGTCTCCTGACAAATTGACGTAACATCCAGCGGACTAAGCCTCCTTATAATGTTATCCAAAATTAGCCCGCTCGACCAACGCAATTTCACCGAAATATGGATTTTGTACACCCAACTTCGAAAATTCTAACTACGCTTTTCTCAGTTATTTTTGACTAATCTTAAAGTACACGCGCGAGCGAAATTAAGAATCATAACGTTCCAAATAGAGCTTGAAATTCGTATAACTTTTGTTAATTGAATAACATCATCGTGAATGACAATTTATCAGATATTATCCGTTCCTGAAAACATATCCGTTTCTTATTCGAGTTAATTACGTATCCGAATGCGAGGCAAACCTTTTATTCGTACTCATTGTTATATGAAATTGATACGAGTTATTTTCCGCCGATAAGAAAATTTGAAACTAAAGTTTCTTCGAGGATTTTAAATCAAATTGAGATCTCGAAGCTAGAATGTAGTAATTTAGTCGCTGTTCTTTTCAATTTAGATTAAAATCTAATTATTATATTTCATTCTAGACGGATTTCGAGAAACGTCGTATTTTTATCCGTTTGAATAAACGTTTAATTTGTTTATTAATCTAGCTTCAAATTTTATCTCCTGATAATTCGTATCCATTCGATACGCGTCTGTTTATATAATTTGTGGTTTTATATTTACAAACAATTTATCCGAGATTAAAATGTATGAATAAAGCCTATAGTTATCAATGGATATCCCAAGTTATTCATTGTCCGATTCCAAGCTCTAGTTCCAAAGGAATTTGTTCATTGTGGGCAACCTATAATTATCGTAATGAATTTAACTTTCATGTGGTCTTGAATTAGATTTCTCATTGCAGACCAGAATAGCTAAGAAGGCAAACCAGCCGAGGAAACTTTGTCTCCTCATTTATTTAAAAAGCCTTGTATATATAGGTAACGTGTCAGGAGCAGCGACTCTACTCAGTCCCCTTGGAAGTTCTATTAATTTGACCTTTTGAGAATATTGGGTCCCTGAAAAGCTAGTGCTTGGAAGAGAAATAGGTTCTCTCCCCCCCCCCCCCCTTCCTAATTCTGGCTTCCCTGCCAGGCGGGACCTATAGCTTGTTCAGTCATAGATTAAGAAAGAGTTTCACCCTGGACACGTGACGTGCTCCCTACGTTATTATTAACTGTTAGTGCCGCTAGAGGCAGTATATTATATTATATTATTATATTTTTGTCAAAGCCAGTGCACGCTCCTGAAACAGGACGGGGCTTAAGCTTGTATAGTATTGTAATTTTTTTTTCTCGATAGATGGCGGGATCATTCAGCGATTTTTGCAGACGCGTCTCTCCCGTTACCGTGGCAATCCGACGTAGATGTTACTACGTCGGGTTGCCACGGTAACCAGAGAGACTCGTCCGTAAAGTCTTTGGTTAATCTGTAGTGGAAAATTGGCGAACTAAATTTCTTCCTTTGAAATTTTTTTCCCGCGTGGCTTTGATAAAATATAGAAGGCATTGGCTCTTCCTTCCCACCATCTTTACCGCTAACGCGCCTGCGCAACTAGGATAAATGGCTTGATGACCGCTAGAGGCGCCGGCGAACAGCCCCAACAAGATCCCTTACTATATATATATATATATGTTCAGGGTAAAACCTTTTCTTAGTCTATGGTTCAGTCTTGCCCTAAATCCCCTCCGTTTACGCTTCGAAAAGGCTGTTTATATATATGAACCAAGACTAGCTTAGGTGATATATATTGTTCACCGACACTCGGGCCAATCGGCGAGTTAATTGCGTTTTTAAATCGAGATACGAAGCGTTTCGTTAAGGCGCTAACTCTTGGCTGTCACGGTTTTCGTCATTTTTGTCATGACAGCCTTTAGTGCGCGAATAAAATAAAAGTTTGCCAAGGCTTGCAGATTGGCTTTTCAAAATTAATTTAAGTTACTATTTAGATGGATATTGTTGAAAGATAGCCAATATTTGCAGATTTGCTTTTTTGCAAAAAATAATAATCAAAGTAATCTAGGGTGGATATTAGTGAAAGTTAAACAATATTAATTTAGGAAATCTTAAGTTACGGTCACACTTGAATTTCTAAATCGATTTGAAACGGTAAAATCAAACCGATTTTCAAATCGCCAGGAATCGTTTTAAGCGTCACTCGATCACACATTCGTTATAAATCGATTTATTGTAGCTTCATCTTACGGTTATTGAAACCGAATCGGTTTGAAACTGATTCCCGAAGCAGAAATCGATAAAAAGATTTGATTGGCTCGTATCCCCATCCCTCCGAGATTGATTCAAAATAGTGGTGGATCTGTAAGTTCGAAATTGAAAAGTACTTATTTACATACCCTTTTTTGGCAATTTAACTATTTCAGTTACTTATTTTTGGTACTAAATAACATAAAATGAAGTTATCGGTAGAGCTCGGAATCGGATATTCATTATCTTCCGTTATTCGTATATTTTCAGATATTTTATTTTCGGATAAATTGTTTCTAACTAAAAATGAAATTTCTATATTCGTATAATTGTTAAATGTATAAGGTTTACTCGAAGATAAGCCTTTGGCGCTTTATCTAGAAACAAATTACTCGTTTTCAAACGTATAACGATGGATAAGAAAATTCACTTTTCCAGAATAAGTCTAAAATATTAGAAAATTTTCAAATTGACTTTTAATTCAAAGAACATAAATAAAACAACAAAACTAAGATTTTAAATAATTTTTTTATTCATTATTTTTCAGGAAAATAAATGTTGAATTTTTTTATTCGAACGAATAACGCGGATAATATTCTAAGATAAGGCCATTTTTTGATAAAAACGGATACTTAGTGTTTTTTACTTATCTTCGAATAAGTTAACTCGAATGAAAAATAGTCTATTTTTAATCAAACATCAGAATTTAGTAGATTTTATAAAAAATGAAATGAATTCCGAGCTCTATTTATCGCGTATAACACACGATTTCCTTCAGTTTCCCTTTAAACCAAACTCTCAAGTCAAACCACGCTTGGTATACTTAGTTAATATAATTTAAACTGCGTTCAACGAGGCAAATTTACGAGTAGCTTGCTAATTATACAGACCGGAAGCTCAGTAATGATAACCCTTGAGAGTTTCGAGACATAATATTATCCATCCTTTTACAAATATGTACCGATATATATTGGTCTTGATCCGAACTCTCAATATTATGCGTAGATATAATAATATAGATATAGATCGAAATACATCTCTAAGGAAATTAAATGTGGTAAATTTCCATAGGATACGATAACAAATCGTTTCGTTTTCGCTTTTAAAGAGCTTTTACTTCTCATTATATTGATTAAAAATATTATATATGTCATTTTAAACTTAAAAGGAAAGGTGACACTCAAATTAAAACGCAGGGCTCCCAGAGTAGCTATAATACCTGTAAATACCTATAATTCCTAGGTGGTCCTATAAAAGTAAAACAGTCCTATGTTTAAGATACTTTCATCATTAGTTGAAATAAAAACCTCCGGATTTCTCAATGAGTCAGGGAATTTTAATATTGTTAGGTTTTAATTCTAAAACTATCAACCAATTAAAATCCGTCACGAGTCCGGCTACACAATTCCGCCATTTTACGTCGTCTGCTTGTTTTTGAAAGTTCCTCACTCACGGTCAACGGATGTATAGTCCGGTTTTCGAAGTGTTTCTCGCCAATTTTACGACAATTGGTAATATTTAGCGTCTAATTATTACAGTTTTGGTCATAATATTCGCTAAACTATCGCAAAATGGTTGAAATAACTTTAAAACTAATGTACGCGTTTTTGATGAGGCTTTGAATCGGCGGTTTAGCGCGACTGTTCTCGTGACGGGATTTAAGTGTTATAGAATGTCCCTAGTGCTATTTGGTGTGTGAATTTTAATTTAAACCTTTTACATTTGATTTTCGAATAACTAGCATAGTTTAATTTTGTTGAAAAGTAAGCTTAACAAGGATCCATAGAGATCGTGTGATTCGATAGCTCGTCGTTAGCTCCGCAAACGTTTTTAAAAGTGTTGTATTCTATACATAGACAATATTTTTCAACATGTTAGTTTTTAAGGGGCATTCCGTTTTTAATATTACGGTAGGCCTAGAATTTTTAATAAAGGTTATAAAAGGGAAATATTCAACTGTTTGAAAAGGAGACTGATGAACCATATTGCAAACGTGATAGTATTTCTTTATAAAACACCATCTGCTGCTAGAAAGAGCCAATTAAAAAATTTCTTCCACTTAATTTGATTAATTATGTATTATCGTTAATTAATCTTGGTCTCTTCATTTACGCCAAAGAACACACTAGAGAAGATTTTAATTTTGTCCATCCAGCTTAGATTTTGGATAGTCCAATAATAAAATTATCATATCTTTTCGCTAATATTTCCGAAAGCGTACTTAGAAGAGAGTAGAATTTCTCTTACGGTGTATAATTTATAGATTAATTAAAACATGATTTATAAATACACTCGCGAATGATCCCATGCGGTTTGTTCCCATTTCGCCCAAAATTATCTATTCCCATTTCGCCCAATCCTACTTCACCCAAACGTATTATCATTTGGCCCAAAATTATCGATTCCCAATTCGCCCAAACCAAAATTTCCTTGTCCCAATTCGCCCAATCCCACTTCGCCCAATCGTTTTATCAGTTAGTAAAGAATTATCTATTCCCATTTCGCTCAACCTAAAATTCCTTTTCCAGTTTCGCCTAAAATTGTTAGGTTGGGTTAGGTTAGGTTAGGTAGAAATAATTAAACACGACGAAGGAACCGATCAAGAGGATTTTGTTCGCATAAGCCTTGGGTGTGGATTGGGCGAAATAAGAATTTGGCAAAAATGGAATTATGCGAAATGTGATTTGGCGAAATGGGAATTAGGGGAAATGGGATTGGACGAAATAGGATTGGGCCTAATAAATTGGGCTGATTGGGAATTGGGCCTAATAAATTGGGCTGATTTGGAATTGGGCCTAATAAATTGGGCTGATTGGGAAATGGGCCAGTTGGGATTGGGCCAATTGAGTTTGGGCCAATTGAGATTGGGCGAAATGGGAATTGGGCCAAATGTTTTGGGCGAATCGGGGTAGAACCTAGCAAGCTACTGAAAGAAGATGAACTGAAGAGTCCGATTTAGTTTTATCTTATGGTTCAGACGATGTAACTTTTTGACTCAACTGACTGATTGAGTCAATTACTTGGATCGTCTGAATAGATGTTGACCAGCAAAAAATCGTAGATTCATTTCTCTGAGGATGTGCTTACTCAATTTTTTATTTGAATATTTTTGGCCAATCAAATTGAACTTCATCTGTTATTAATTCTTAATTTTCAACCAGGAAACAAGGAATCACTGAACTTTATTTAAAAATAACTATTTTATTATTTCGACAACGTTTTGAAGTTTAAAATTTAATCATCGGGCCTGATTATTTTCGTCGTTAGGCCTAATTTGAAATTCTCGCGCTTTTTTTGGTTTTTGAGCTTGTATAAACCGGTGATAGATGGCGATTCAAAGGTAATTAGGAAGACAGGTTACGGGCAGGGACGGAAATAAGGAATTTTTCTTATTGGACAAATGTCCAGTAACCCCCCTTAAAAATTCAAAAGTTATCGGACATTTAACAAAATTACCGGACAATGCTACATTTCTTGTATTGAAAAGTACTTTTTTTTATCGGACATTTGTCCAGTGACCCCCTCTTAAAAATAAAAAGTTATCGGACATTTGGAAAATTTATCGGACAATGACCAGTGACTTGTGCTTATTTCCGTCCCTGGTTACGGGGTTACGGGTTACGGCCCTTCGGGGTAGTCTGCTTTAAGAATTCGGTCGCGGAAAGTCGCATTGGCTGGGGAAAATTAAATCGAAAAGTTTTAATATCAGTATCGCTCTAATAATCTAATTTATAGAATCATTTATTAATAATCAAAATGATCGAGTGGTAAACTTAAAAAGGTAATTAGATTTTTAATAATATTTGATGAATGAAATTGTAATACGATAAGATGAAACTGTAACTCCTACGAGCGAACCAAGGCTTAGTAGTTTTGTATCTTCTCCACGTTATCAGCTAGCAAAACTGCTAGAATTAAGGCACTGGCTGCTTTCTTTTTAATGCCATTATTTCAAAATCCAAGTGACTATAATAAAACTAGAAGCCTTGTTTTGCATCGGAAATGACGAAACGTAAATCATTCCCGGTTTTTGGGTAACATGATCGTTGCACGAATTTGTATTGTCTCTTGAAAATATGGATATAAAACGTTGTCGCCAATTTTTGGTCGTGTGAAAAGGTTGAGATCTCTCAACCTTTTGACGAGTTGAACAGTACACGACCTGTAAAAAAATTAAAAGAATTTGGAAATTGGCCCAGAAGGTCATTGAAAAGGCACCAAAAATTGCAAATTAACTCAAAAGGTCAGGGAAAAGTCAGGTAATTTGAAAAGGAGCCCAAATGGTCAGAAATTAAATACTTTGAACTACCAGCCTGTAGTTTAATGTTAGGGCATTACAAGCACTGTTAAAGGCTGAAATAATATGATTGGCCCGACTTTATATTTCCTTTTCACATTTAACCAAACTTCAGAAATTAATTTAAACACCAAAAACGTGTCTAAAAATTGTTTGAAAATTCTGGAATACGTTTTTAGACACGGTGATTCCGAAAATAAATTCAAAATCTGTTCCATTTTAGCTCCAAGTTCAACAATATTTTCCTAATTTACAAATTACATTACAATTAATCTGAAAATAAAATATCATTATAAATATGAATAACTTAAGGTAGGTAATAGTTATCCCATTACGAATGCAGTTTGTAGTTTGAGTCTAAAACAATATTTCTCGTTTCATACTATCCCTAGGATTTCACTTTTTTTTATGGTTATATATGGTTCACATATTCGCTTCTGAATCCTAAATAGAAGCCTTTGGGGTATTCTAGAGTATAGTTTAGGCTTCCATAACGCAATTGGAGCGTAGAACTATAGCCCGTAAGGCCAAGCTGGTAAATAATTAGGTCCCAATGGATATTCGAATGAAATCGGCTTTGCATCTTGGCTTGTAGTACAAGCCACGTGTGTATATATATATATATATATATATATATATATATATATATATATATATATATATATATATATATATATATATATATATATATATATATATATATATATATATATATATATATATATATATATATATATATATATATATATATATATATATATATATATATATATATTACAAGAGAGAGCGGTTATTGGAAAAGCTTTCGGCGAAAACCATGCTAGTGTAAAAGGGTTGTAACAGTTCAAATTTGAGGTTTTATTGCGCTTTTTATTGAATATAGTAAAATTTTATATCTGTATCGATCAAATCTGCTAATTTTTAGCGATTATTTACGATTAACACTAATTTTTTATCAATATTATCTTTTTTTATAGTTAATCTTTTAAAAACAGTTTTATAAAAAATCACACCGTTTGATTAGGTCTATAGCTGCGTTCATACCAGGCCTCGGAATCGATTTAAACCGTTTCAAAACGTTTCGCTAGAGTAGTGTGAACAGGAAACCGTCTTTCCTCGAATCGATTTGATTCGATTTCTCGAAACCGCTTCGAGAACCAGTTTCATACCGATTCGGTTTCAACAACCGATAGATGAAGCTACGATAAATCGATTTATAAAGATAAAGTGTGAACACAAGACGGTTAAAACGATTCCTAGCGATTTGAATATCGGTTTGATTTTACCGTTTCAAATCGATTAAGAAATGCTAGTGTGACCGTAGCTTATTTAAACGATAAGGAATCGATAAAAAATCACTTGAGCTACGGTCACATTTCTTAATCGATTTGAAACGGTAAAATCAAACCGATATTCAAATCGCTAGGAATCGTTTAAAGCGTCACGCGTTCACGCATTATCTTTTTAAACCGATTTATTGTAGCTTCGATCGTCTATCGGTTGTTGAAACCGAATCGCTACGAAACTGGTTCCCGAAGCAGTTTCGAGAAATCGAATCAAATCGATTCGAGAGAAGACGTTTTACCGTTCACACGACTATATAGCGAAACGTTTTGAAACGGTTTAAATCGATTCCAAGGAATAGTATGAACGCGGCTTTGTTGTTAAACCAGACATTTAAACCAAAGGTATTAAATTTTGAATATATGTTTTTAATAGTATGGAAAAACGAGCTAAAATAATTATATCAACGTCACTTTGAAAGTAACGAACTTCCAACTTCCTTTCCAAACAACTGTTTAACCATAAAATTCCCAGTAGTTAAAACAACATTTAGCGAACTTACATCGGTATATTTTGCATATATAGCTTCGGTCATCTCTCTCGAGTATAAATAGCGTAAACCCTATACTGTTTAGAATTTTATACAAGACGCGATATATATAAATATAATTCTATGAGGGCGAGTTATGGATTTTCTTGAAGGTTCTCTCTCTTCTAAGTGCTAGGCAAAGTATTCTGGGTTTCTGAGATAGCGATGGAAGGGTCCTATATAACGTCGAGGAAGAGGAACGAGTACCCTTTCAAATTTCTCGTCTGCATAGAGAAAAGCCTTGTTTGAAACAATTTCAGATTACACAACTCAAAACGCTACCGAGCTAATATCATTCTCTGAGGGAGTGTCTTCATGCTGAATTATAAACAGCGTGTCACGGATTTTTCATGAACTTCAAATAGAAATTGAGCAGCATTTTCGGAAAGATCGTTAAAAAACGATTCAAAACATATATACATATGTCATGGAAGAAAATTACAGCGAGAGTAAAAATACATATTTTATAATCGCCATTTTCAAAATATTTAAAATTCCCGACATTACTACGTCATTACTATGGGTCGCGTGATTTCGCTATTGTTCTGGCACCAGTGATACGGTCGCTTTCGCTCGGTCTTTTTCGTAAAAGTATTTAATCTAGATCAAGTCAACTACCTTTCTTATAAAAACTATCATTAATTATGTTCCAGAAATAAATTACGTCATATTGAAGTTTCTTAAAAACACATCACCCTATAGGTATAAAATTTTGAATATTGCAATTTAATAGTATGATAAAACTAAAAATTTAAATCTGAAATAACAGGCATCTCGTCCACAAGACTGTATAACAAACCATACCTTGAAACTTAATTTTAATTAATTATTATCAATTTCACTTCGATCTGACGACAGTCGGGTAAAAATCTGAAAGGTACCTTAATATCTAGATAATCAAATTCAAATCTTAGAAATAACGAAAGGCTTTGCATTATCCCTGTTATTAATTAACGAATTCGAAATTTCCATACTCATAAACCAACTGATCCTGGGGCTACGGCCATTGGGGTACAAGTATAAAGATGAATTATCACAATAGATGGCGCGCCCGCGCCACACTCGATCTCTCGCTCTCGTATTTATCCATCTATTACACCCGTTGCTATGGAAACCCGTCGAGTCTCGAAGCGCGAGGAGAAGGGTTACCGCCTAGTTTGTCTCTCGCCATAGTTTAGCCAATCAGATTAGGATCAGAATGGGAATTACGATAGCGACATCTCTTAAAAGATCGGCGCGTAAAGAGTGTACCCCAATGGCGCGCTGCAAGTTCATCTTCAATTTCGAATTGGTCTATTCAAAACCCTAAGAATAGAATACAGTTTATTAGGTAAAATTTGATTAAAATTAAGAGAAACTACTGAGGCGTGAGAACGAATCTTTAAAAATTTAAATCCTTTGATATACAAATATACTTTATACTTTGGTGGTAAGGTTTTCTAACTTTGTAGGTTATGAAATCTGAACTTGTTTTCGAACAATCCTGGTTCGAACCTTATCTCTCTGTCGGATTTTGCCCGGCTTAAAATATATTGAGGTCCGATACCGCATTTATTTTCATTCCAACCCAATGCAAATATAACGAGGAATTTTCAAGTATGCTTATGTTATACGTATACCGTAGTCCTATGTAAGTTTGAATCTTTTCTAGGACATATCGCCTTCATTTCAAACCAGAACCCCATTTCTAGCATTTTATTAATCTTTTCCAACGAACTGAATTCAAATTGGAACAGGGAATGAGAAAGAATGCGTGCCAATCCATACGCCAATGAAAAATATTTCAACCTATAATATATATTATTGGTTAGTCCGAAGATAAAAAGCAAAATCAGACATTTTTTTATTTTATTACTATAGCTTACAAAAG
The DNA here is from genome assembly GCA_963920705.1 of Odiellus spinosus. Classification (NCBI taxonomy): domain Eukaryota; kingdom Metazoa; phylum Arthropoda; class Arachnida; order Opiliones; family Phalangiidae; genus Odiellus; species Odiellus spinosus. The sequence goes on from OY987233.1 coordinate 8,749,466, forward strand.
GTTTCTTGGGTTTCTTTGATTGGGGTGGGACTCTAGAGATATAAATCACTAAGTTATCAGGGTAATGGTAATTTACGATGTGCTATGGTATAATTACCAAAATGATATTAATCATTTTGGAATTAATTTCCATAGAGGTCAAAGTAATCGTCTACGAGTTGTTTAGAGCTCGGAATCGGATATTCGTTATATTCTGTTATTCGTATATTTTCAGATATTTTATTTTCGGATAAATTGTTTGTAACTAAAAAATTTAATTTGTATTTTCGTATAATTGTTAAATCTACTCGTATGCAAACGTATAACGATAGATAAGAAAATTACTTTTCCAGAATTAGTCTAAAATATAAGAAAAATATTTCAATTTGAGTTTTAATTCGAAGAATATAAATAAAACAACGAAACTAAGATTTTAAATCATCTTTTTATTCGTTATTTTTCAGGAAAATAAATTTTGAATTTTTTTTATCTGAACGTATAGCGCGGATAATATTCTAAGATAAGGCCGTTTTTGGATAAAAACGGATACGGATTATAATTTTTATTCTCTATCTTCGAATAAGTTTACTCGAATGAAAAATAGTCCATTTTTAATCCAATAGATAATATACATCAGAATTTAGTAGATTTTATCAAATTAATAAATTGGTTATTTAATATAAAACCACAAATTATATAAACAGACGCGTATCAAATGGATACGAATTAGACCCGGAGATAAAATTTTAAGCTACATTAATAAACAAATTACGCGTTTATTCAAACGGATAACGCGAAGATAAAAATACGGCGTTTCTCTAAATCCGTGCACAATGAAATATAATAATTATATTTTAATCTAAATTGAAAGGAACAACGACTAAATTACTACATTCTAGCTTCGAGATCTCAATTTGGGTTAAAATCGGGGAAGAAACTCGAGTTTCAAATGTTTCTTATCGGCGAATGAATAACTCGTATAACGTATCAATTTAGTATAACAATGAGTACGAATAAAAAGTTTGCCTTAGATTCAGATACGTAATTAACTCGAATAAGAAATGGATATGTTTTCGCGAACATTGACATTCACGATGGTCTTATGCAATTATCAAAAGTTGTACGAATTCAGAGCTTCTAGGTTTCGTTGATTTGATTAGCGAAATTAATTTATATTTTTCTTTTTGTTTTATTTTCAGTATATTTAACATTGTTGTCCACTTGTTTCGCGGATCTGATGGGACCAAGATTCACATTGGAACCAAGTAGTCGCTTAGAATTTTTAAATTCGACTGGCACTCAAATTATTTGCGAAGCCACGGGCAATCCATTGCCGGACATAAGATGGGTATCAAGCGACGGACAACTTTTAACACCAGTGACAGGCCTAAGGGAAATAAGAGACGATGGTACCATGGTGTTACATCCTTTCGCCGAGAATCAGTTCCGGCCTGATCTTCACGATACTGTCTATCGATGTTTGGCTTCTAATGTTGTTGGTACTGTCGCTAGCCGAGAGGTTGCAGTAAGAGCCGGTGAGTACCTAAGTTTTTCTGTCTTCCGTGTTTATGGTTGTGTCTTGCTGTAAAAACAAAATTTACAGCGGTTGTACTGTGCTCATAATCGGATCGAACCATTATCTTCTGTTATCCATATTTTTTCAGATATTTTATTTTCATATTTGTTTGTGAATAAACAAATGCGTGTCGTAAAATTGAAGTTAAATTAATAGGGTCAAAAGTGTATCAATTTACTCCATAAAAGTAAACAACGCCCCGTAGCTTAATACTATCAGCAAAAGTCCAATTTTAGGTCTTATCAATCACTAAAAAAGTCATCACCCCTGTCTGCCTCGAGTGATTTGGACTCTTCCTCGCTATTTTGAGTCGGGAGAGAGGCCGGAATTTAGGCGGGCCGTGCTTGCTATATTGTCTTCCCTCGTAACTCCGGAATTTCTCCGCAGAGTGTCGCTTCCTCCATTCACTATTTACACGGCGACTGCGGCCGCTAGAGTGTCTCGAATCAGAATCTGATGTTACATTTACCTCGACCTTTGCTGAGAGTATGAAATTAAGTGATAGACTTTTGTCTGAATTTACACACAGACTAAAAACTAATTTAAATAACAGAAAATAATTTTTATCCAATTCTGAGCCCTACTTCGCACAATGAAGATGACTTAAAATTAAGTCGAAATCGTGTTGTTCGTCCCTTTTATTGAATTTTTTTCAAATGTATTCGGTCTTTTTTTTCCCCTGAGGATAAAACAAATATTCTTGACACGATAAGTCTATATACACACACACATCGAATATAATCGGCTTAACTGGGAAAGGATTCTGAATTGCCTAGGAAACGCGTTCCAGCTTCGTTAGCATGTCTTGAATATCTGTATGCTTATGACAGCTGCCATCCCCAATCCGTGCTAGCGACACTTTCCTAGCTAATCATATATCTTTCACGGTATATTTCCCAAACTTATAGTCGCATTTCAATATGTGTCCCGCAGAACCATGTTCTGATTAAATTGCGTTGCTTAAAGTGGTAGTAAAGGGTTATTAAATAAGTACGATCAAAAAAACACGAGATGGCACTAATTTTCATAATTGGGGTCTCAGTTTTTCTGGAGGTAAGCATTGATTGTTTGGAAATGATTTCCCAGTCTACTGAACTCTCTTGTACCCTTTCCCCAGTATCCCGCGGGTGGGCACGCTTTAGGCCAGACGGTGACGGGTCTCGGATAATATAGGCTCTAATGTGGCGACATCTTTGAGTTTACGCGTTAAACACCGTTATATAATACGTTTCCTATCGTAACTAGAGAAAAATTAAACTTAAAATGAAAGTTTCCCCTTTCATTTAAGCTTCAATTCTGTTTTGACGCGTGAGTTAGATTCATGGCTAGAGCTCGGAATTCGAATCATTTTTATTAATTGGATAAAATCTACTATATGCTGATGTATATTATCTGTTTGATTAAAAATATTTCATTGGAGTTAACTTATTCGAAGATAAAGCAAAAAACGTAATCCATATCCGTTTTTATCCGAAAATGGCCTTATCTTAGAATATTATCCGCGTTATACGTTCGGATAAAAAAATTCAAAATTTATTTTCGTGAAAACAAACGAATAAAAATATTATTATTTTAAATCTTAGTTTCGTCGTTTTATTTTATATCCTTCGAATTAAAAGTCAATTTGAAATATTTTTCTTATATTTTAGACTAATTCTGGAAATGTGAAATTTCTTATCCATCGTTATACGTTTGAAAACGAGTAATTTGTTCGTAGATAAAGCGCCAACGCTTATCTTCGGGTAAATCTTATACATTTAGCAATTATACGAATTTCATTTTTTAGTTACAAACAATTTATCCGAAAATAAAATATCTGAAAATATACGAATAACGGAAGATAATGAATATCCGATTCCGAGCTCTATTCTTGGCCAAAAAATCTTGATTGAAAACGCGCCTTTACACAACAAATAAATGAAATAGGGCACCTATTGTACAGTGGTTGTTTTACCCGGACGTCATATTACTGATTTTTTTTTTTCCCTCTCCCCGGAGAGCGCTGCTATAATTGACTTGAAATGAGAAATGTATATGTACAGAAAAGTTCATTTTGACACCTTAATTAACTCATTTCCGCCTGCTTTTAAATCATAAAAGAAGAAGCAAATATTATGAAGTGCGTGACAAAATTTCCCCTCTAGTATTTCATTTGCAGCCTTAATATACGAGTTAATGGTACATTTAAATATTTGACCTCCCAGTTAATGATCTTGAACACTATTAACATTCGAACATTTTAATTAAAGGGAGTCTGAAGTAAAAATTAAAAACCCTATTTTGTTTATAAAACAATAATACAGTAATAAAAAAAAGCCCCATCCTCCAGTCAAATATTTTTTACTCCGCTTAATTACTACAAAATTAGTGGGTTTAAAGTCAGCTTTTTACGCCCCCGACTTATTTAAAACGTCCACCATCTTGTTTCGTGTAGAAAAGAAGATACCATCCAATCAGAATTTTACTTTGGGAAAATCTTATTACGTGTTTTGTTAGATGGCGCCGCAGTCTCGAATGGGGCTTCGAAAAAAACATACTTTTGCTCAAATATATATCGATTTTTATGGGAATGTGGAGCCACCTTTTCGGCGCTTGTCATTTGTATACATAATATTGGTATAATAAGACGAGATTTGATTGGCTCGTATCTCTTTTCTCTCTTGAGTTTGGAATTTAAAAGTACTTTTTAAATACCGTTTTTTCTTAATTAAATTATTTTATATGCTTTTTTGTACTAAAGAAATCTAAAAATTAATTTCTATATGAAAGGTAGTTGATTTTCTATATTAAGCACTTTTACGAAATAGACCGCGCGAAAGCGACCTTATCACTATAGTTCCAGAAGGCACGAGACTCAATTATAGGTTATATACAATAGTGAAATCACGCGACCTTAGTGATGACGTAGAATTGCGGGAAATTTTTATTTTAAAATCGCCATTTAAAATATGTATTTTTACTGCCTCTGTAATTTTGTTCTGTTACATATGTATATATATATTGAATCGTTTTTTAACTATCTTTCCGAAGATGCTATTCAATTTCCATTTGGAGTTCAAGAAAAATCCGTAACAGCCTCATTTTAATAATATATTTTTCTCACCCATGAAGTAGGAATCTTGTAAATTAATTTATTAGTATTATAAGTTAATTTCCACCACGAATTTGAACTCGTCTTTACAATCCCCTAGATTATATGACCCTTTTCTTTATTATATCCTTCTGACATAGACATAAATCGTTACAAAATGCATCAAAAATAGCTTCAAAGAAAAAAAAAATAAAAAATGTTAGTGAAAAAAGAAAAATGTTGATATTTACTATATCGAAGACCGTGACAAGTTGCGTTCCTGCCACCCCGCGTGAGAAAATCCGTATTTCTGATGATACCCAACCGCTGTATCAAACCCCATACACAAGGGTGGGTAGGGGAGTTCACGACGGTTGACATTTCGATCAACGGAGGTTTTATCCCACACTACCTCCACTATCTCCCTTCCTACGAAAAGAAGAAAAGTGATATTGGGAGAGATGAATAAGACGTGATACCAGAGAGAGAGAACTCTGCGAGAGAAGAACTGAGACTGTCCTTTTCCACGTTATTTCCGCTCAGTTTCACTCGCTTTTAACTCTGATATGTAGTAAAATATTTGCACCCTATTGCGCCCCGAGTTAAAGGGCATGTATAAACTTAATTGTACATAAACCTTGTTTAGCTTCGCACCTCAAAAATGTGTATTTATAATCGAGAAATCCATACTCCGCTTAAATACTCCGAAATTAAGGTTTAAAGTCAGCGTTTTACCCTACGACTTATTTTATCTTGTTCCATTAAGAAAAGGGGATACCAGCCAATCAGAATTTTACTTTGGGAAAATCTTATTACGTGTTTTGTTAGATGGCGCCACAGTATCCAACGCGGCTCCGAATAACATACTTTTGCTCGAATTGATATCGATTATTTTTAAACGAAATGTGGCGCCACCTTTTATTGGCTTGTCGCTTGTATATATATATATATATATATATTGGAATAAAAATACGAGATTTGATTGGCTTGTATCCCCTTCTCTCCGAGTAGGATTCAAAATGGTGATCTATTCAACTATTTTAGATGCTTTTTTCGTACTAAATAACATTTTATGGTCTAAGAAATCTAAAAATTATAAAGCGATCTTTTTATCGATTATTTATCGATTAAATAGGCTTAATCCACTAATAAAAAGTTTACAAAACGAATATTAAACTAGAAATCAATTTATAACTTACCGGGAAATAAGGTTAGCGGGGTTCATGGAGATCTTGAATTGCCTCCGTGTAATATCTAGCGACCAATAAGCAAAGGCCCGTCGTTCACGCGAGATTTCCATGAGACTTACAATCGCGTTCGATTGGTCGTTAAACCTTATACGCGAGGAAAACAGGATCTCCATGAATCCCGCTAAGCCTACTTTCCGGGTAAGTTTTAAATTTATTTCTAGTCTAATATTTGTTGGCAATTTTTTTCACTAGTGGATTAAGCCTATTTAAACAGTTAAAGAATCGATAAAAAATCACTTGTTGTTAGGTTGCATTCTCCCTTTAATATCCCTTAATATTACTTGATTCTTGACGCTCTAAATAATAATTCGACACTGTTCCTTTATGGGGTTGTTCCGCGAGGGAACTTGGAAAAACGCGTGTCAAGTAAAAACTGTAATCGATTATGGGTTGCAGTTGGAGGATAGAACACTGAACCGCTCTCACTATCGCCCGAAACTAGAGTATAAGTTCCCTGGCTCCGGAAATTTCGTGGTTTTACTTAATTTCCCTCGGTACCAATTTAGATCCCGCTCACTACAAAACGAGCGGCTCAACTCGCTACATGTCCACCCCCGCACTATCTCTACCGGCGGTCTTCATGATTAATATAACGATATTCTAAAGAATAAGTCTCTCCAAAATTTTCCTATCGGCTCTTTTAGTTGTTCTATCTGTCAGCCAACTGTGAAACGCTTTATCAAATTAATAGTCGCTTAAAGAGTGATTTAGAACTATTGTCAAGGAAAAAAAATTAAGTTATCCGTTTGAGTATCGGTAAACCAATAGTTATCTGCTCAAAAAAGTAGAACCTGTTTAGACAGATAACTTAGATATAAGAAATTAAGAATCAGTTAAAATAGATTGAATAGACAAATGGTAGTGTAAGCAGTTTTTATCTGCTATAACCTATTTGCGCAATATCTGATACGCGAAACAACTTTGTTGTATAAAGATAATAGCTTGGAGCACTGAAAAACATTGCAAATCGAAATCTCCAAAAGTTAATGTGTTAAATATGGCGCGCCTGCGCCTCTCGATCTTTCTCTGGTATATATAGTGGTTTGTATCAATCCCGTTGCTATGGGAAACGCGTTGAGCCTAGGAGGTACAAGATAGCTACCATCGAGTTTGTCTCTCTACGTCATAGCTTAGCCAATCAGAATGGGAACTAGGAAAGCGCCACCTCTTAACAATAGAGCTCGGAATTCGTATAATTTTAATTAATTGAATAAAAGCTACTAAATTTTGATGTATATTATCTGTTTGATTAAATATAGACAATTTTTATTTCAAGATAAAGTAAAAAACATAATTCATATCCGTTTTTAACCAAGAATGGCCTTATCTTTTAAAATTATCCGCGTTATACATTCGGATAAAAAAATTCAATTTATTTTTGTGAAAAATAATGAACAAATAAACGATTTAAAATCGTTATTTTATTTATATTCTTCGAATTAAAAGTCAATTTAAAACATTTTTCTTACATTTTAGACTAATTCTGGAAACGCGAATTTTCTTATCCATCGTTATACATTTGAAAACGAATAATTTGTTCGTAGATAAAGCGCCAAACGCGTTATCTTCGGGTAAACCTTATACATTTAACAATTATACGAAAATAGAAATTTCATTTTTTTTAGTTACAATTTATACGAAAATAAAATATCTGAAAATATACGAATAACGGAAGATAATGGATATCCGATTCTGAGCTCTACTTAACAGTTATCCCAATTGGTCTATTACTTTTCAGTCGAAATTAAATTTCCTTGAGTCTTTTCCTTTAATATTGGTTGGAAAGAAAAGAAGAAGAAAAAACCCCTAGGCACATCTTTCTCCGTTAAAACAATTAGGTTTTTACAAAAGAAGTTTCGGGCCAAGGAGGCCGACGGCGGAGCACGAACAATGTAATTCGATAGCGCATAATACGTAACTTATCTTTGACAATAATCTTTGGACGTGTTTTATTAATGGTACGGAATTTTTTTTAACTGTCTTCTCGTGTGTAAGAATGATATTATTTTTGAATTTTTTCACTTTCTCCCTATGATTTATAAGACACAGGGGAGTCGTTCTAGTTATATATACTTTTTTTCCCCTTTTGAAGTTTCGTTTTTAATGGTTTTGCATCGGGAGATCGTAATATATATACAACGAATGATATATTTTATAGTTTTCCCAACTTCAATATAAATATTTTAAAGGGAAAATATGAATGATTTAGAATCAACATTCCCAAAATTAGGTTCACACCTTTTTAAAGTCACGGATTTTTCATGAACTCCAAATGGAAATTGAGTAGCATTTTCGGAAATATCGTTAAAAAATGATTCAAAATATATATACATATGTCATGGAATAAAATTACCGCGACAGTAAAAATACATATTTTATAATCGTCATTTTCAAAATTTATAAAATAAAAATTCCCCGCAATCTACGTCATCACTATGGTCGCGTGATTTCGCTATTGTATAGAGCCTATAGTTAATACTAGTCACGTTCTGGCACCAGTGATAAGGTCACTTTCGCGCGGTCTTTTTCGTAAAAGTACTTAATCCAGAAAGTCAACTATCAATCGTATCAAAATTAAATAAATAAACAAAGTGTCAAATATCGGGAAAACTTTCTTCCAATTGACGGATTCGAACTTTTCATACTCATTAACCAACTGATCCAGGGGCTACGACCATTGGGGTACAAATATAATGATGAATTATCACGATAGATGGCGCGCCTGCTCCTCACTCTATCTCTCGTTCTCGTACCTATCAATGTATTACACTCATTGCTATCGGAAGCGCGTCGAGTCTCCAAGCGCGAGGGGAGGGGTTACCGACTAGTTTGTTTCTCTCGTCATAGCTTAGCAATCAGAATAGTTTCGGAATGAAAACTACGATAGCGACATCTCTTAAAAGATCTTAAAAAGTGTACCTCTGTAAGTTCATCTTCAATTTCGAAATCGTGACTAAAGTAGAAAAACTCTGCAACCCAATTAACTTTCTGGACCAGAATGCGAGATATTTTGTAACCGTATCTCTTTCATATACCTTTAAAACTAAAATTTTCTTGTTATTCGGAAAGTTTCGAAGTTTTGTGAAAATTTTATCGCATCCCAAAACTTCTATATTACTTGCAACTTTAGAAGGTATTTAAATTTCGATTAGAAAACTGATATTCCTATGAAATATTTGATCAATTCTAAGGTTCAAAATGTTTATTATACATTTTTAGATAAATCGTTTGGTATATTTTCGAATTCAAAATGTTTTTAATGGAATTCAAAGCAGTATGTAATTTTTGAACAAACCATCAATACATTTATAGAAGTTAAAGTGACAGTGTTAGCATTTTTTCGAAGTTATATTCACAAGAGTTATAGTTTTTATATACTTTCAAATGCTCAAATTAAAAATTTTATACCTCTAGATTAACGTGTTTTTAAGAAACTTCAAAATGAAAATGTCAAAAATATATTGGTTATTTTTTCCCGATATAAGACGTAGTTTATTTCTGAAACGAAATTAACGATCATTTTCTGGATTAAGTACTTTTACGAAAAAGACCGCGCGAAAGCGACCTTATCACTGGTGCCAGAACGCGACCGTAATCAACTGTAGGCTATAGCGAAATCACGCGACCATAGTGATGACGTAGTTTTGCGGGGAATTTTTATTTTAAAAATTTCGAAAACGGCGATTATAAAATATGTATTTTTACCGTCTCGGTAAATTTTACAATGGCATATGTATATATATTTGGAATCGTTTTTTAACGATCTTTCTGAAAATGATACTCAATTTTGATTTGAAAAATCAGTAACAGCCTCGCTTTAACTACACGTAGACTTAGACGTTCGTGAAAATAATTTATCCCAGCTCTTTTAACAGACTAGCCAAAAACTGTTTTCCGAAATATTTCGCTAAAGCAACATATAGTAAGTCGAGAGGGTTCAAGTAAAGCTTATCCGTTTAGCTCTTCTTCAGTAAAATACTTAGCATTGAGGAAAACTAATCGTAAAGCCCTTCGTGTTCATTGGCGCGAGTATTCTGGCAAATTGGGCGTGCCCTCTTTATATCCTGTTTTTACAGGTAGAACGCGCCAACGGATTGCAAATACCACGTGAAAAAAAAGGAAATAAACAAGATGTTTAAGACCGTAATGTTGCTTCATCGGACCCAAAGCGTTTTTAAAATTCTTAATGTTTTAACGAACATTTTTGATAGCCTAACTTATCAGTTATGGGTAGAGCTCGGAATCGGATAATGAATAACTTCGGATATCCATTGATAACTAGGCTTTTTCAGATATTTTAATCTCGGATAAATTGTTTGTTAAATATAAAACCACGCATTATATAAACAGACGCGTATCAAATGGATACGAATTATCCGGAGATAAAATTATAAGCTCGATTAATAAACAAATTAGGCGTTTATTCGAACGGATAACGCGAAGAGAAAAATATGACGTTTCTCGAAATCCGTGTAGAATGAAATACAATAATTAAATTTTAATCTAAATTGAAAGGAACAGCGACTAAATTACTACATTCTAGCTTCGAGATCTCAATTCGGGTTAAAATCCGCGAAGAAACTCGAGTTTCAAATGTTTCTTATCGGCGAATGAATAACTCGTCTAACGTATCAATTTTCTATAACAATGAGTACGAATAAAAACTTCGCCTTACATTCGGATACGTAATTAATTCGAATGAGAAATGGATATGTTTTCGCGAACGGATTAATATCTGATTGACATTCACGATGGTCTTATTCAATTAACAGAAGTTATACGAATTCCGAGCTCTACTCATTGGGAAAGCAGATTCTATGGGAGCACATTGTTTTAAAAAGTAAAACAAACGTCATTGGTATATGTAAAAACAACCTTGTGGATTAGGCCTATTTAAACGATAAGGAATCGATAAAAAAATCACTTGTTATTAGGTTGCATTCTCCCTTTAATACTACACAAACCAACAAAATAGTATTTTCCCTACGAAAAACTCCTGAAAATCATATTTAGCGCCAAAAATAAAAATGTTGTGAAAGGTCCCTCGTTTAAGGCAAAGAACCGAGATTGGAATACGAACTAACCACACGATCTAAGGATTATTTATAACGTTTATACAATATCCACCCTTTATCTTTTTTCTTTTTTTTTTTTTTTCGTAACACTTAATCGGAATGCATTCTAGCCAAAAAGCAACCTTTTTCATTGGACCCTATTATATTTTGGTGCCCCTTTATGGAGTATTACCCGTGGGGGCCTAACTAAGTCCGTCATGTGGAACTATGTATATCTCTTCCATATAAGGCGCATCTAGAGCAACGGGCGGACTGTCGACTATAAATTTGGGCCACCATTAACCTAATCGGTCATATACATAAAGCTCTTTTTGATAGTTGTTTTTCGTGTTTCTCTTTTTTCCTAATATCATAAGTAACGTCTAAAGATAAGTATCACAGTTGAAAGAGAATTCACACTAGAGACTATGAAGCCGTTTTTTTTTTTTAATTTTATTTTAAAGAGAGCCTGAATGAAAAAATCGAAAACAATATGGACGAATTCGAAATTGAAAAGTAACTTGCAGGCGCAGGCCGCCATTGGGGTACACTCTTTACACACCAATCTGTTAAGAGATGTCGCCTTCGTAGTTCCCACTCTGATCTTATTTTGATTGGCTAAGCTATGACGAGAAAGACAAATTAGGCGGTAACCCCTCCCCTCGCGCTTCGAGACTCGACGCGTTTCCCATAGCAACGGGTCTAATACGTGGATAGCTACGAGAGCTGTATTTGTACCCCAAAGGCCGTAGGCCCCGGATCAGTTAGTTTGTGAGTATGAAAATTTCGAATTCGTCAATACTTCGTAGTAACTCCGCATTATCACTGGTTCATGTCTGTAAATCTGATCAATAGATATACTGATTTCCTTAATCTCTAGCATAGTTTAGGAAGTTGGAAGAATATAGGTTTAAGAAGGCTTAAATTCCTCGGGATATCTATTAGTTATATGGATAGTGTTGTTTCGGGTCAAATATGAAACCAAATGGAACTTTATATTGCAGCTCTAATTTATTATCTCGATGAAGTATTGTCTTCCTAGGAAACTGAGTATGCAGAGCGGGATAAGATGAGATTTATTTTTGAAACCTAACCCCGAGAAAGTGACATATATTTCATCAAAATCAGTTCACCCTGGCTTCATTCATGCAATACCTGATTATGAGATAGTATTGTAGATTGTCTCTTAAAACTTCATAGCTTCATAAATTATATTTTGGAAATTCAAGTTATTTAAAGTGAGGCTGTCAGAGATTTTTCATGAACTCCAAATTTGAGTAACATTTTCGGAAAGATTGTTAAAAAACGATTCAAAATATATATACATATATCATAAAACAAAATTATGTCGACAGTAAAAATACATATTTTATAATCGCCATGTTCAAAATTTAAAAAATAAAAATTCAACGCTATAATACGTCATCATTATGGTCGCGTGATTTCGCTGTTGTATAGTAATTTAGTCGCTGTTACTTTCAATTTAGATTAAAATTTAATTATTAGGCCTATATTTCATTCTAGACGGATTTCGAGAAACGTCATATTTTTATCTACGCGTTATCCGTTCGAATAAACGCGTAATTTTGTTTATTAATCGAGCTTAAAATTTTATCTCCTGATAATTCGTATCCATTTGATCAAGAAGGATCAGATAAGGAGAGGAAAAGTGGGAACGGCGCGGCTCCTACTGCGTCGGCCTAAACTCCCACTCTGGGAGAACGGGGGACAGACGGGGGTAGAGATGCTTCGTGGTAAATTGTTGTCACGTGGGTAAAACGAATCTTTATGAGACGCGCTAGCTAGCGACCACGTGACAACAGTTTACCTCGAGAATTTCCTATCCCCCCTTTCCACCCAAGTGGGAGGTTGGCTCTTCTCTAACTCAACGCAGCCCCACTTTTCCTCTCCTTATCTGATCCTTCTTGATTTGATACGCGTCTGTTTATATTATTTGTGGTTTTATATTAACAAACAATTTATGCGAGATTAAAATATTTGAAAAAAGCTTAGTTATTAATGGATATCGTAAGTTATTCATTATCCGATTCCGAGCTCTATTAAATACAAAAGTAAATTTTCATTATGATACGCTTGCCCTTTTGAAATTTTGGAACAAGTCTCGAAAGCATTAAAACGCGCTTAATGGAAAGGTATGATACTTGAAACTTGTACATATATTAACTCTCCGGTCCTCTGTAATTGTGGCGCGGACAAAGACGTCCATCGTTTCCCCTCGGGCGAATCTAGCGAGCGAACCAAACGCTAATTGCCTGTCCTTCAACTTGAGATCCCAATGAATAATCCCCTCCAGTGTACTCGTATCATTATATCGAAAACGGGCCTAACGGCTAAAGAATTAGACAGCGTATAATATATAGGTGATATCAAAAGACTTAAATAGAAATTTCATATGCCTCTCTAACCAAATTTGTATTTTTTATTAAAGGGAGAATGCAACCTAACAACAGCTGATTTTTTTATCGATTCCTTATTGTTTAAATAGGGCTAATCCACTAGTGAAAAAATTTACTTACAGATATTAAACTAGAAATAAATTTAAAACTTACCCGGAAAATACGCTTAGCGGGATTCATGTAGATCCTGATTTCCTGGCTTATAAGGTCTAGCGACCAATCGAACGCGATTGTAAGTCTCGTGGAGATCTCGCGTGAAACGACGGGTCTTCGCTAATTGGTCGCTAGACCTTTCACGGAGGCAATTCAGGATCTCCATGAATCACGCTAAGACAATTTTCCGTGTAAGTTTTAAATTTATTTCTAGTTTAATATTTGTTTTGTATACTTTTTATTGGTGTATTAGGCCTATTTAAACGATAAGGAATCTATAAATAATCACTTATTAGGCTTCACTCTCCCTTTAAAGAGAGGATGTCGCTATTTTTTCGAATGCCTATGAATTATATATTTAGTTTTATCATACTATTAAAACGCCATATTCAAAATTTTATACCTCTGGGTTGACGCATTCTTAAAAAAACTTGAAAAAGAAAATAACAAAATATATAGGTAATTGTTTTTCTCGATATATGACGTAGTTTATTTCTGGAGCGTAATTAACCTTAATTTTCACACGAAAGGAAGTTGACTTTCTGGTTTAAGTACTTTTACGCAAAAGACCGCGCGAAACCGACCTTATCACTGGTGCCATAAGGCTACTAGAATCAACTGTAGGCGCTATACAATAGCGAAATCACGCGACCATAGTGATGACGTAGTCTTGCGGTGAATTTTTATTTTAAAAATTTCAAAAATAACGATAATAAACTGTATATTTTTACTGTCAAGGTAATTTTTTTCTATGACAAATGAATATATATTTTGAATAGTTTTTAACGATTTTTTCGAAAATGCTACTCAATTTCCAATTTCCATTTGGAGTTAATGAAAAATACATGACAGCCCCTCTTTAATAGTATGAAAAAAACTAGTGAGATAATCGCTTTAATACATTAGCTAGAATCCCGTTAACAGCATGACCCAAAATTATGGTCCAAGTTTTTCTTATTTAGGGAAAGGTATATTAAAGTTGGCTGAAGAAACTATTTTTATTAGAGTTGCCTTATTGCCTAATGTTATTACAAAATCCGACCTACGAGGCGAAAAGTTCATAAGTTTATTCGTTTAGTTTTATCCCGAAATCTCCTTATACTTGGTTTAAAGGGTTTGTTGCAGCAATATTTAATTAAGGTACAAAATTATTATCATTTGACTGTAAAATAAATAAATTTAGAACCATGGGTAACTTATGAGCACTTTGTAATCAAAGAATTACGCAAATGATAGATTTATGATTTATAAGGTTAAAAATCATAATCCAAAGGCATAAAGATAAGAAACCTTATCTGCTATGGATAAATAATAGGCAGATTTACAGAGTGCTACTGACTCTTTATCGCCGTAGGGACTTACAAATGCAAACTTAATTTATTTTAAGAAAGAAAACTGAAATGGGTTTAAATCTCTTAAAATTCCGATGCGAAATAAGTTTTGTAAAGACGACGTCTCAAGTTTGGGTTAATGTCTATGAATATTTTGCTTAAATTAGGAACTATATTCACACAAGAGACCGTTTTCATTATTAATATTCAAATTAACTTTTCAAGCAAATATTTACTTTTTTTTATGAGAAATTACGTAGTTCTTAATGTAATTTTTCGTGTTTGAATTGCATTGCCCTATCTATTCAAACTCAAATGTTCAAAGTCTAATGCAAACATTGCATTTTTCACTTGTGTATAGGGTTGTTTAATCAGAAATAATAATTTAGAAACGTTTGAAAGAAGAATACCGCATATAAAATCACACAAATTCAAACAAGTTGGGAAACCAAAATAATACCTCCCCGACAACCACGTGATGTTAACTAACCTAAATATTAAAATTTATCGGTAATTTACCAGTTTCCAAAAATTACGGTTTTTTTAGGCATAATCATGTACTTAATATTTAAAATTAATCAGTTTTATGTATCAATTTGTAAGGCTTAATCGACGTTTGAAATTAGGCTTAATCGACGTTTGAAATTAGGCTTAATCGACGTTTGAAATTAGGCTTAATCGACGTTTGAAATTAGGCTTAATCGACGTTTGAAATTAGGCTTAATCGACGTTTGAAATTAGGCTTAATCGACGTTTGAAATTAGGCTTAATCGACGGTTTGAAATTAGGCTTTATCAGCGTTTGAAATTAGGCTTCATTGACGTTTGAAATTAGGCTTCATTGATGATTGAAATTAGGCTTAATCGATGATTGAAATTAGGCTTAATCGATATTTGAAATTAGGCTTAATCGATATTTGAAATTAGGCTTAATCGATATTTGAAATTAGGCTTAATCGATATTTGAAATTAGGCTTAATCGATATTTGAAATTAGGCTTAATCGATATTTGAAATTAGGCTTAATCGATATTTGAAATTAGGCTTAATCGATATTTGAAATTAGGCTTAATCGATTTTTGAAATTAGGCTTAATCGATATTTGAAATTAGGCTTAATCGATATTTGAAATTAGGCTTAATCGATATTTGAAATTAGGCTTAATCGATATTTGAAATTAGGCTTAATCGAGGTTTGAAATTAGGCTTAATCGAGGTTTGAAATTAGGCTTAATCGAGGTTTGAAATTAGGCTTAATCGAGGTTTGAAATTAGGCTTAATCGAGGTTTGAAATTAGGCTTAATCGAGGTTTGAAATTAGGCTTAATCGATGTTTGAAATTAGGCTTAATCGATGTTTGAAATTAGGCTTAATCGATGTTTGAAATTAGGCTTAATCGATGTTTGAAATTAGGCTTAACCGATGTTTGAAATTAGGCTTAACCGATGTTTGAAATTAGGCTTAACCGATGTTTGAAATTAGGCTTAACCGATGTTTGAAATTAGGCTTAACAGATGTTTGAAATTAGGCTTAACCGATGTTTGAAATTATGCTTAATCGATGTTTAGCGTTCCCCACATACAAACACTGATTTACATTGAGAATTATATATTATATATATTGCATCGTTTTTTAAGTAACGAGCTTTACTGATGAAAAATACTAAAATTCCATTTGGAGCTCATGAAAAAATCTGAGACAGAATCACTTTAACCAAAAAAACCTTGTAAAAATTATTCTGTCATTTAAACTTTTCAAAAAGACTGAAAAAAAATTACAAGTTGCTTCTCTGAAATTAAAGACGCCTTTATAGCTACTATCCGTTGGGATTTCTCGATAATTTACTATTTTTGTCACAACGACAAAAGGAAGAGTTTTCCCAGATGAGAGACAGTTCTGAGCCAGCCAGGGATTGCAAAAAAAAAACTATTCAAGTCTTTCATTCCATTTATAATTTGGTTGTTGCACCTCGGGGGAGTTTTTTTCCAGGTGAAGAAAAATTCAAATGGAGTTAAATCCACGTTGTTTTTTTCCCTTTCAAATATCATTCAAGTGACAAAATTAGTTTATATTATGGTTAATTAGCAAATTAACCTACATTCATTGTATACATACATAATTTTGAAGAGCAATTATCATTTAAAATAGAGGCTAAACAGGAAGATTTAATGATATTTGACGTTTGAATCTAGGCTTACTCGACGTTTGAATCTAGGCTTAAAGGAAGACTATTAGCTGAAAATTTCACACCGAAATTAATTTTTACCCTGATTCCTTGTATTTAAATATAACCTCCTGAATTTTTTCACAATTTTTAAAAAATTATTTCGGCTAGCATTCATTTTTTAAAACTTCGTTAGGCTTAGCTGTGGGAGCGGATTTTTAAACTGTGGCCAACAGGCCAATTAGAGCGCTTCTAAAGAGTGTCTAAGAATAGTAAGCAACGGTAAGCCAGGTTTAACATTACATATCACTACGCGTTAGGTATTACACCATTGCTTATACTAGCCTAAACCATAGCGTCCTCGATCACGCGCTTCGGCGGCACTCGCGCTAATTTTCAAATCTCGTGAAAAATACAACTTCAAATTACGCGGGAGATTCAGACAAGGCTTAGGTTTTCAATGGGAAAATTGAATCCGACTCAATTTCCCCGTCTTAAAATTACCCACGTTTAAAAATAAAAACAATGTGAACGAGCTAACAGGTAACACATTATGAAATTGATCTCAAAATTAATGAACAGAGCTCGTCTTCGTAAAGATCAGGTAAAACATAATATTTATTGTCGCTAAAATGACTTAACCCTTATCTTCGGTGAAACGCTCGACTAGACTATATCACAATTATGTAAAAGCTCGTGAGAGTCGCCGTCTTTTTTACGTCCGCTGATTGGTCTCTTGGCAACAGTGAGAAATTCAAACACATGTTTACGATATAAAACTTCAAAAAATCTTTTCTTATAGAATTTCTTCGTCAAAAATTATGAAAAAAATCAGGGGGGCATAGTTTTTCATGAGGAATCAGATAAAAAATACTTCATTTCAGCTAATAGTATGCCTTTAAGCGACGTTTGAAATTAGGCTTAAGCGACGTTTGAAATTAGGCTTAAGCGACGTTTGAAATTAGGCTTAAGCGACGTTTGAAATTAGGCTTAAGCGACGTTTGAAATTAGGCTTAAGCGACGTTTGAAATTAGGCTTAAGCGACGTTTGAAATTAGGCTTAAGCGACGTTTGAAATTAGGCTTAAGCGACGTTTGAAATTAGGCTTAAGCGACGTTTGAAATTAGGCTTAAGCGACGTTTGAAATTAGGCTTAAGCGACGTTTGAAATTAGGCTTAAGCGACGTTTGAAATTAGGCTTAAGCGACGTTTGAAATTAGGCTTAAGCGACGTTTGAAATTAGGCTTAAGCGACGTTTGAAATTAGGCTTAAGCGACGTTTGAAATTAGGCTTAAGCGACGTTTGAAATTAGGCTTAAGCGACGTTTGAAATTAGGCTTAAGCGACGTTTGAAATTAGGCTTAAGCGACGTTTGAAATTAGGCTTAAGCGACGTTTGAAATTAGGCTTAAGCGACGTTTGAAATTAGGCTTAAGCGACGTTTGAAATTAGGCTTAAGCGACGTTTGAAATTAGGCTTAAGCGACGTTTGAAATTAGGCTTAAGCGACGTTTGAAATTAGGCTTAAGCGACGTTTGAAATTAGGCTTAAGCGACGTTTGAAATTAGGCTTAAGCGACGTTTGAAATTAGGCTTAAGCGACGTTTGAAATTAGGCTTAAGCGACGTTTGAAATTAGGCTTAAGCGACGTTTGAAATTAGGCTTAAGCGACGTTTGAAATTAGGCTTAAGCGACGTTTGAAATTAGGCTTAAGCGACGTTTGAAATTAGGCTTAAGCGACGTTTGAAATTAGGCTTAAGCGACGTTTGAAATTAGGCTTAAGCGACGTTTGAAATTAGGCTTAAGCGACGTTTGAAATTAGGCTTAAGCGACGTTTGAAATTAGGCTTAAGCGACGTTTGAAATTAGGCTTAAGCGACGTTTGAAATTAGGCTTAAGCGACGTTTGAAATTAGGCTTAAGCGACGTTTGAAATTAGGCTTAAGCGACGTTTGAAATTAGGCTTAAGCGACGTTTGAAATTAGGCTTAAGCGACGTTTGAAATTAGGCTTAAGCGACGTTTGAAATTAGGCTTAAGCGACGTTTGAAATTAGGCTTAAGCGACGTTTGAAATTAGGCTTAAGCGACGTTTGAAATTAGGCTTAAGCGACGTTTGAAATTAGGCTTAAGCGACGTTTGAAATTAGGCTTAAGCGACGTTTGAAATTAGGCTTAAGCGACGTTTGAAATTAGGCTTAAGCGACGTTTGAAATTAGGCTTAAGCGACGTTTGAAATTAGGCTTAAGCGACGTTTGAAATTAGGCTTAAGCGACGTTTGAAATTAGGCTTACTCGATGTTTGAAATTAGGCTTACTCGATGTTTGAAATGAAGAGCGTGGCTTGATTCTCGCGATATAATAAACCGCTTGTTTTTATCTTGTTTCACCAATCCTACTCAAACAACCACTGCGGCTGTAATAAAATATGTCCATACATTATCTTAAATAGGCTGGTTTGCTTTAAATGTAATGACCTTTATTCAAACTTGGCTGAAAACAGTAAAAGGGCTTTTGAGCCTGATTTGCATTCGGTATTTCGAAATAGTATATGGACCAGATCCATTTGTAAAATATTTATCCTTGGAAGTCTTACTTACTTTATATGATTTAGTCGGAAATTCTCAAAACGTTTCCCTTGACAATCTTTGTCATCAGTTTTGTTCCGGAAAGAAATATTTAAGTATGAACGAAATGAAACTAATTCAAATCTACATACGGTACTTAAAAAATCATTAAAGTGAGTCTGTCCCGGGTTTTTCATGAACTCCAAATGGAAACTGAGTAGCATTTTCGGAAAGATCGTTTAAAAACGATTCATAAAATATATACATATGACATAGAACAAAAATGACACAACAGTAAAAACACGTATTTTATAATCACCATTTTCGAAATTTTTAAAATTAAAATTCCCGCAATACTACGTCATCATTATGATCATGTGATTTCGCTGTTGTATAGAGTCTAAAGTTGATTCTAGTCGCGTTCTGGCACCAATGATAAGGTCGCTTTCGCGCGGTCTTTTTCGTAAAAGTACTTAATCCAGAAAGTCAACTAGCTTTGGTACGTAATTTATCGTTAATTATGTTCCAGAAATAAACTACGTCAATTATCTCGAAAAAATTTACCTATATATTTTTGACCTATATATTTTGAAGTTTCTTAAGAAAGGGAGAATGCAACCTAATAACAAGTGATTTTTTTTATCGATTCCTTATCGTTTAAATAGGCCTAATCCACCGATAAAAAGTTAACAAAACAGATATTAAACTAGAAATAAATTTAAAACTTAGCCGGAAAATAGGCTTAGCGGGATTCATGGAGATCCTGAATTGCCTCCGTGTAAGGTCTAGCGACCAAAGAGCGAGATCTCCACGAGACTTACAATGGCGTTCGATTGGTCGCGAGGCCTTACACGCGAGGGAATCAGGATCTCCATGAATCCCGCTAAGCCTATCTTCCGGGTATGTTATTAAATTTATTTATAATTTAATATCTGTTCGTAAATGTGGATTAGGCTTATTTAAACAATAAGGAATCGATAAAAAATCTTGTTAGGTTGCATTCTTCCTTATAGCGACTGTTTTTTGTATTTGTAAATATGGTGACGGTATCATCTGACCTTTAAAAATAAATAGACCTAATTGAATTCCTTTTGACCTTCTCTTGAACGAGGTAAACTTGAAAAACTCACCCTCGCGAGAGAATGAGTGCTTGGTCAAACTAATGGCTATAAGTTCTAGCATAATTTAGCCCGGCGATGAAAAACGTTTAATGTCTTTAGTTAGTTTGGAAGTACTAATGACCACCAAACTTTCCCCTCTATTCTTCCCTCGAAAGGAAACATTTTGTCCAAAGGTTCTTATTAAAGTAAAGAAAGACTTAACAATTTCCAAAAACGCGGGAAAGAAAAATAAGCGAAATAAAGTCGAGACGTGTCGCGCGGCCGACCGGGACCACGATTATATTTATTTATATATATATATATATATATTTTTTTTTTTTTTTTTCGGGGATCTTCTTTGGGGAAGAAAACTGAATTTTACACGGCACGAACTTTAACAAACAACGTATTCAATGAAGGCGGAAAGAGAATTATGTAAACCTTCTTGCCAAAATCCCCACCCTTTTGCTCGTCTCCTACTAAAGGCGCGTTAACATATCAAATATAGTATCAAATTTAAATTCAAAAATATGTTTTGAGGTCAGAGGGTGATAATATATATCTACGTTCACACTAGAGATCTTGCAACGCTGCGCTATAGGGACACAACAAAGAGCAAAGGGTGAAAGAAACCCGGACGTCATGGAACCCCTTACTGAGGGTGTGCTTGTAACTCCCTCACTAAGGGTGATGACACCACTGACGTTCCGCGCGTATTTGAAAAAGGCGGGATTTGAAATCTCTTTAGCCCTGAAAAACATGTATTTGTGGCCGATTATACGTCTTGTTTGATGGCGCCAGCTTCGCGAATAATTGACGGTCAGCTTGATATGGAATTAAAGGTCTGTCCTCCTATTATCCCTGTCTCGCGGATGGCGCCACCTGTCTCTAGAAGTCGCTTTTTCCCAAAGAGGCATATCTCTATAGACTTTTTGCGGCGCCTTAAATTGAAGGTCGCCATCTTAAACGAAAAATTGTTTGGTAACTCTGCACTCAGGGAGTGTTTTCCGATGCAGTAGGTACTATTCATATTATTAGGGTTAAAACTACTATAGATAGAGTTTCGGCAACTATATAGTTTGTGTTGCGGGAACTAGAGGCTTCTAGAGGAGTGAGGGAGACCGATATGAATATCTCCAGCGTAGGATCTTTCCACTGTAGTGGCTCTATTAATGTCTACTAAAAATACTATCACCTCGTTTCTTGGTGACCAAAATGGAGGATTGGGGGCGGAACTAAGTTGAATGGTGAAATGGTAGCCCCTTTCATAAGGCGCGGCAAAAAGTCTAAAGAGCAGCGTTCATACGATCTCTAGACAGTATATACTGTTTTAGCCCCTAAACATGCGCTTTCCCCGTAACATAATTGCGCGACGGTTGAAACACTTTTACAGGTGCACCGTAGAAAATGAAGCCATTACCAATAAAATTATTTTAAAAATTATGCCATAAAAAAACCTCGAAAAAATAATTAAATCCAACTTTAAAGAGGGTTTAATTTAAGGGAGAATACAGCCTAACAACTGTTTTTATCGATTTCTTATCGTTTAAATAGGCCTAATCCACCAATAAAAAAATTACTAACAAATATTACACTATAAATTTTACCCAGAAAATAGGCTTAGCTGATTCATGGAGATTCTGATTTTCTTCGCAATTGAAGGGTCCGCGACCAATAAGCAAAGACCCGTTGTTAAGGCGAGATCTCCGTGAGACTTCCAATAACATTCGATTGATCGCTGACCCTACAATTTAAAGAAATTCAGGATCTCCTATTTTCAGGGTTAGTTTTAAATTTATTTCTAGTTTAATATATGTTTGTAAATTTTGTTTACTGGTGGATTAGGCCTATTTAAACGATAAGGAATCCATAAAAAATGACTAGTTGTTAGATTACATTCTACCTTTAATGGTTTTGCGTCTTTGCCAACAGATCAATTTATGTTAGGGTTAAGTGTAACGTGTAAAGGGGGGTAGGGGGTCGCGTGAAAACGCGGTTTGATCTTGCCCGGACTAAGCGATTTGATTTTAAAGAAGAGAATTCAGCGGAGCGCGTGGGTATTCCGCGACGGAATAAAATAATGTAGTTTGAAATGCCAAATGGAGTTTGTTAGAAAACATTTTTACGGATAGAAAAATATACTCTTATTATGATCTTGGAAAGGTTTTACGTTACTATCTTTAAAATCCGGTTTTAAATTCGAAATTATACCCTTTTTAAGATTGTAACTCTCGTATAGAGGATAAGAGTGTGGCGAGGGTGAAGAACTCTGAGAAATCCTCGACGGAATAAAACCTAGAAAAGGATAAATCGCCAGTTGTGCCCGGAATAAAAAATAGTTCAACTAAAGAAAAAAATTGCTTCTTTCTTTCTTTGGCTGGCAACGTGATGTAAATTTGCTCGACAACAGCTTTTCCTTACCGAAGGTACTTTTCCGTCCAGCGCGCTTAACAGTTTCGCTCTCTAAAACCCCTCTTTTTCTTAGTTTCATACCCTATCTCTCGCTGGTGAAGTTTTTCTTAATGCGGTTGGCGATATTGTTGAAAATTTTCGATAGTACAAAGTATTTAAATTTTTCGGTGCATTTTTTATTCAGTATAATCAAGAGTCTATAACTTTATGCCATAAAAGTAAACAACGCCCCGTAGCTTAATACTGTCAGGAAAGGTCCAGTTTTACGTCATAGCCCAACACTTAAAACTAACTAAAAAAGTCATCACCACAAATATAAACCTTCAAATCTCGTGATCCAAATATAAACCTTCAAATCTCGTGATCCAAATATAAACCTTCAAATCTCGTGATCCAAATATAAACCTTCAAATCTCGTGATCCAAATATAAACCTTCAAATCTCGTGATCCAAATATAAACCTTCAAATCTCGTGATCCAAATATAAACCTTCAAATCTCGTGATCCAAATATAAACCTTCAAATCTCGTGATCCAAATATAAACCTTCAAATCTCGTGATCCAAATATAAACCTTCAAATCTCGTGATCCAAATATAAACCTTCAAATCTCGTGATCCAAATATAAACCTTCAAATCTCGTGATCCAAATATAAACCTTCAAATCTCGTGATCCAAATATAAACCTTCAAATCTCGTGATCCAAATATAAACCTTCAAATCTCGTGATCCAAATATAAACCTTCAAATCTCGTGATCCAAATATAAACCTTCAAATCTCGTGATCCAAATATAAACCTTCAAATCTCGTCACCCAAATATAAACCTTCAAATCTCGTGATCCAAATATAAACCTTCAAATCTCGTGATCCAAATATAAACCTTCAAATTTCGTCACCCAAATATAAACCTTCAAATTTCGTCACCCAAATATAAACCTTCAAATTTCGTCACCCAAATATAAACCTTCAAATTTCGTCACCCAAATATAAACCTTCAAATTTCGTCACCCAAATATAAACCTTCATATTTCGTCACCCAAATATAAACCTTCAAATTTCGTCACCCAAATATAAACCTTCAAATTTCGTCACCCAAATATAAACCTTCAAATTTCGTCACCCAAATATAAACCTTCCAATTTCGTCACCCAAATATAAACCTTCCAATTTCGTCACCCAAATATAAACCTTCCAATCTCGTCACCCAAATATAAACCTTCCAATCTCGTGATCCAAATATAAACCTTCCAATCTCGTGATCCAAATATAAACCTTCCAATCTCGTGATCCAAATATAAACCTTCAAATCTCGTGACCCAAATAAAAACCTTCATATCTCGTGATCCAAATAAAAACCTTCATATCTCGTGATCCAAATATAAACCTTCAAATCTCGTGATCCAAATATAAAACTTCAAATCTCGTCACCCATATAAACCTTCCAATTTGGTCGCCCAAATATAAACCTTCCAATTTGGTCACCCAAATATAAACCTTCCAATTTGGTCACCCAAATATAAACCTTCCAATTTGGTCACCCAAATATAAACCTTCCAATTTGGTCACCCAAATATAAACCTTCCAATTTGGTCACCCAAATATAAACCTTCCAATTTGGTCACCCAAATATAAACCTTCCAATTTGGTCACCCAAATATAAACCTTCCAATTTGGTCACCCAAATATAAACCTTCCAATTTGGTCACCCAAATATAAACCTTCCAGTTTGGTCACCCAAATATAAACCTTCCAATTTGGTCACCCAAATATAAACCTTCCAATTTGGTCACCCAAATATAAACCTTCCAATTTGGTCACCCAAATATAAACCTTCAAATCTCGTCACCCAAGCTAAAACCTCTCTTTATATAACCTTGGCATGCCTTAAAACGGAGTTATTTGAATTCGCTCCATGTATTTGCTGCATTTTTGACATTTTGTTGAACCTATGCTAAGCATCGTTTAGCTTGTGGGCCATGTAATTCTAATCTTTCAATCGAATCTTTGTTTCGCTCTAAAACCTAATATTCTGAACTATATCAGTGAAACCATTTTGACTGTCTTATCAAACTTGTTTTTGAATTTTTTTCGGTGAGTTTTTATCCTTGATGGCGCGTTCTTCTTTGCCCGAATGAAAAAGTAAAAATAGAAAAAAAAAAAAAAAAACTTTTCTCTTTTCGAGACGCGCATCATTTTGTCATTTAGTTTTTTCGTTCTCTGAAAACAACATTTTAGGACGCTTGTTAAATGAATCCTTCTTTCCAACACCGTTATAACTTCCAAAAATTCAAAAACGTAAATGTGTACGCACTTAGACACGAACTAAAAGTTATTTTATTTTTAAAGAGGTATTATGAAAAAAGTTTTCGTTTGTTTAAAAACTTATAAAAGGCGTGGTGCGTCTTGTTTTCTCGAAATTTTGATCCAGATTAACAAAATTTTAATTAAATTTGGCAGGGATTTAACTTGTCAGAGCTAGGGTTTTGAAACGAAATGCATATTCTCAGTAAAGGGAGAATGCAACCTAACAACAAGTAATGTTTTATGGATTCCTTATCAAACAAACAAATATTAAACTAGAAATAATTTTAAAACTTATTCTGAAAATAGGCTTAGCTGGATTCGTGGAGATCACCTGAATTTCTTACCATTGATGAGTCAGCGACCAATGAGCAAAGGCTAGTTATTTAGGCGAGATCTCCGTGAGACTTCTTACAACATTCGATTGGTTGCTGACCCTTCAATGCCAAAAAATTCAGGGTCAAAAATTAATCCAGCTAAGCCTATTTTCCAGGTAAGTTTTAAATTTCTAGTTTTATATTGTTTGTATTTTTTTAATTGGTGGTTAAGCCTATTTAAACGATAAGGAATCGATAAAAAGCACTAGTTGTTAGGTTGCATTCTCCCTTTAATAGATAAAACTTTAAGCTTTTTTATCTTTGGATAGAAACCCAATATCCATTATCTAAATTTACAAATTCCATTTTTTTATTCGCAAACAATTAATCCGAAGATAAAATATCTGAAAAAATATGAGTAACAAAAGATTATGATATCCAATTCCCAACATTTAGTTTTTTTTTTTTTTTTTCATTATCACTTTAAAGATTAAAAAGAGACATTTTTTTGTTTGTCTCTGAGCTTTAAATTTTGGGAATTATTAAAAACGTTAAGTTTAGGAAGAATTTTTCAAGTGACAAGAAAAAGATTCCTTCCCCTTCAAGTTTCTTTTAAGATTTTTTTTTTTTTTTTTTTTTTTTTTTTTTGCTTATGGATTTCTTACTTTTAAAACTCAACTCACGTTTCTACATTTTGGCCTGATAGCATTTCGCGTTTTTCCATTGTAGATAAGTACCGTAGACTTGTTTTTTTTTTATGTAGGTGTCTTTCTACACTGTCTCTCTATTGCGCGATGCAATCGTAGCTGTTAGTAATGCTCTTGGTAATGCTTTCAAACATTTCTCATGAAAGATAAATGGAATTATATTTTATATACTTTTTACAAGATATTCGTGAAAATAATATTTTCACCTTTAGTCTAAATAATTGATGACCGAGGGGTCCGACACTCTTGAATTCGCTATACATCTAAGTTCAGCTTTGACAGTGAATTGAGTTCGAACTCTTATGATCTCTGAGTTCAGCTTATATAGGGCAAAGAGTATAAAAATTTTGTACACCTGAGTTCTTGAGTGTCTGCCCCCTCGTTGATGACCGCCATCGTATTGTTCAAAATAATTCGAAGCGAATTTTCCCGATAAATATTATTCATTCTACCTTCGAGCCTTTGTCCAATGGATAAACGGTTAACCAAATACATACTAGAGCTCTATTCAACAGCTTACCATTGCTTTAAACGGTGAGATTCTTTGGATAATTGTGTTTGAAGATAAATTATTAAATGGTAAAATTAACAAAAATCTTACGCTTAGTCGTAAATAATTCCAAAATTATGAATATTCAAATCTATGATTCTTGAATAATTCTATTTTATAAAAATAACTGCTACTTCATGGATTATTATTAATCTAAACTAAACTCAGAAGCTGTGGGATTGTGACCTTTCCTCAGCCCAAAATTTACAATACTAAATCATTAAGCTACCCGTCCCGTTTTACATCGTTTTGCAACTAAACAATCATTTTAAATTTAAAAAAAAAATAAAAATAAAAATAAGGGGTACCCTGTTTATACGAGGCGTAATTAGCCGTGGTTTAATCAGATTTAACCGAGGTTAACGTAGCCTTCTCAGTTCAATAAAGCTCGGTTAATTGTGATTAAAGCAAGTTTAAATCTGCTAATTAAACCGGCTAATTACGCTTCGTCTGAAAAGGGTATTATGATTGTTTAATTGCGAAGCGATGTAAAACGGGATTTAGTGTTGTAAAATTTTGGCCGAAAGCTTCTGAATTTAGATTAATAAAGGTTTATAAACATCCATGAAGTAGCAATTATTTTTCAAAATAAGATATAGAATCGCAAAATTAGTAAATAATATATTTAAATTTCCAAGCCCCTTATGCTTTTGTGGAATAAAATACGAACATATTCTTGTTGTTAACGTACACGTGCCTATATTACCAAAATACCTTTCCGTTCTTGTTTAAGTAAGATAGCAAAAAATTGGATTCTGGTCTCGAATAATGTATTTGTAAAATTACTCTCAAGGAATGGGAATCCTTGTTGAAAACGGAATTTTACAAATGGTATTGATCAGATTTTCCTTAACGATTTATGGTCCATAAGAAGGGCCGAGGAATGATTTAATTTTTTTTCTAGGTGCTTATAATTGTTTAAATAATTTTTATCATCGCTTTAAGTGGCGCTGTCACCATGTTTTTGACAAAGCCAGATCTATGGATTATATTTTTAGTTTTATCATACTATTGAAACGTCATATTCAAAATTTTATACCTATTGGTTGAGGCGTTGGAAAGAATCTTCAAAATTCCTTAATGTATGACGTAGTTTATTTCTGGTACGTAATTAATGTTAATTTACGTACGAAAGATAGTTGACTTTCATAATTTAGTACTTTTACTAAAAAGACCGCGCCAAAGCGACCCTATCACTGGACGAGAATCAACTGTAAGCTCTATACAATAGCGAAATCACTCGACCATAGCGATGACGTAGTATTGTGAGGAATTTTTATTTTAAAATGGCGATTGTAAAATGTGTATTTTTACTGTCGTTGTAATTTTTTCTATGATATATGTATATATATTTTAAATCGTTTTTAACGATATTTCTGAAAATGCTACTCAATTTCCATTTGGAGTTAATGAAGATTTCGCGATAGCCTCGCTTTAAAAAAGACATTGTGCTGAAAATAGGGTCTTATTTCTTAAATCATAATCTAAGTTCCAGCTTCCTTTTGAAATATTATTTTTTCTTTTTACAACTCTTGTCACAAAATCCACCATGGGGATTAAGTTAATGGATTTCAGTTATGAAATAAAGTTTAAGCTTTATTGAATGGATTTATCTGACGCTATTAAGAGTTACAAAATATTATTTCTGTCGAGTTTATTCTTAAATGAAAAGATTTATTTTTATGCTTAAATTGATTGCTATTTTTGTCGAGAGTTCGTACTATTTTTAATTTAAATCTCAGCTAAGCCTATCTACTGATTGGCTCCAAATTTCTTAGAGCATAAATTAAAGCTCAAAAAGTTGATAAACCATCTTGTTTTTTAACCCAAACCTGGTGGCAATTTATTTTTCGGGAATTAGGCTTAGCCGAAATATAAATTTAAAAATACTGTTCTCTGAATGGTCCAAATTTTTTAATTCGTGGTAAATAGTAATCGATCATAATTTAATACTTAGAAAGTCTAAAAAACCTCTGTTTTTATCCTATTTGTGTTTAGCTGTCTTCCATTAGGATTAGCAGTTGTTTTAAATTAAAAAAAATCCACTTTTCTAGAACATAATAATTTAAAAAGTAAAGACAAAAAGCCTTTTTGGTTTTTATTCTCAACTCCCACGTAGTTTATACGTCAAACGTTAAGCCTAGCGAAGTAATTAAGTACTGTCCACTGATTGGTCAGAGACCTTTATTACAGTGTCTAGAATTAAAGCATAGTTAAAAAGTAAAGCCAATAAAATAGGTTTTTATCTTCATCTCCCGCGCTAAGGATTTGTCAATTAAAAATTGATTGGTGGATGGTTTTTTGAAGTAAAGCGCGTAGTCTAGGTTCTACTACTCTAGATACTAAAAATTCGTGTAATTTAATCGTCTTTTATAGAATGCAAGGTTCATAAAGCTATCAAGGATTTTTAAATGACGTCATTGCCTTTGAGGCCAATAGTGAGCCACTTGATCGGGATCCTATAAGACTAACTTAACTTATAATAGATAAATATGAATATCGAAACTGGCTGGCGTTCATAAGCAAACAATGCCTGAAAAAGTAGTAACTAACATAGCAGCCACGCACTAGGTTTTGTCATTTACTACTTTAGCCGTTAGGGGACGCTTACGAACGCCAGGTTTATTAAGATAGATGTTTATTGTTATTAGCATCCAAGCTGGAACACTCAGTTTTAGGTGCGGCATGAATCAATTAACAACCATTCTTTTTAATGAGTCGCCAAAAAAATTTGGTGCCGAACAAGCGGGAATTTGTTGGATATCGATACTATTCGTTGAACCTTCGCGTGTCCCCTCAAATTATTCCTGTAGCTTTGACTTTACGTGTACCTTGGAGGAAGTAGGTTAGATGGGGTTGCCGACTGCCTATAAACTTCGTTACTCGTAGCGGTCTCTCCTACTACGACGCGCATACCGTTACCAAGGCAACACGCATATTTAAGGGGGCGTCACGACTCACGTGGCTCGGGAAATGCTTTCTACCAAATTTCAAACTAAACGGCGGTTACTACGACGGTCTACGGACTTTTTTTGGGAAGAAGGCGGCCGCTTACGCGTGCTTGTTAAGCGCACTATTTATTATTAACAAATTTTAAAAATGGTTTACCATAAAAAATGTTGTTTGTACTGTTTGTACGTCACTAAACAAAACAAATCTTTAAGCCTTTGTCAAAATGAACCCGAACTATCGCCGCCGACTCCTCCAAATTCAGACGACTTTATTCGATGACGTACGGCGCGAAGGTAGAAGCGCGCGAGCGCCGGAGCTAAGGGGTCACAAAAGGGGGAAAACACGGCGCTCTAGGCCCGGCAATCCTAACCATCGTTTCAATAGAAAAACGAACAGTCGGCAACTCCATATCACCTACATCCTCCAAGCGTGTACTAATGTGATTATCCGAAAATAAAATATACGAAAAACAGAAGATAATGGATATCCGATTCCGAGCTCTACTTCCTTGAACCTAAAATTATACTTATAGATTTGACTGTACTAAATTGAGTACGTATTTAGCATTACTAAAGGCCGTAATCGACCGAAGTGGTTAACACCTCGCTTAAAATAACAACAAAGACAAAATAATAACGTACTGTTCCTTTCCATAAGTTGGTTTGGCGTGAAACTTAAAACTACAAAATCACTGTAATTAATCTTGACGGCAATCGTGGCCATTTCGCGCTCCTCCCAAGAGAACAAAAAAAAAAAAAAAAAGAATGGGACTAGGAGGAGTTAAGATCTGTCGCAATGACAAAAACCCTAGTAGTACATATATACGAGCAATGAAATGTTCACCAATCGGAAGGCAACAAAATTTTGTTCGGATCGTCACGAGAAAAGCATATCCGCTATACGTCAGTCGATCGAAGGCTTCAAAATCAAAAGAGGGCCGCGGGTATAGGAAGAAATTTGGGAATGTGACACCCTAAAAGCATTCGCCAAGAAGTGCACAATCGACCTTAAGTTTTTATCTGACAATTTTTGTACGCGTTGATTGAACTTTGACGGAACTTATTTCGCTTCTATATATTGGCGCCCAAAATTCTATCCAGTGAGGTGTTAGCAACTATGATGAGTAAGGGTTCAGCTTCTAAATGCCGCTGTTCTGCTTTAAAGGAAGAATGCACAAGATTTTTTATCGATTCCTTATCCTTTAAACAGACCTAATCCACCAGTAAAACAAATTACAAACAAATATTAAATTAGAAATCAATTTAAAACTTACCCTGAAAATAGGCTTAGCTGGATTCATGGAGATTCTGAATTTCTTCACATTGGTGGGTCAGCGACCAATGAGCAAAGGCCTGTCTTTAAGGCGAGATCTCCGTGAGACTTACAATATCATTCGATTGGTCACTGACTGGATCTTAAATTAATCCAGCTAAGCCTATTTTAAGTTTTCTAGTTTAATATTTGTTTATATATTTTTTTACTGGTGGATTATAGGCCTATTTAAACGATAAGGAATCGATAAAAAATAACTGTTGCAATTTCCCTTTAAAGAGGTTGAAGATCAAGTTGTTTTATAAAAATTAGAGTTTGCGTATTATATCATTCGGGAAACGGACTAGTCTGAATCGGAAAAGATTCTGCTTTTTGTCTAATTTGATTAAAAGGAAAACCTCCGATCAATCAAAAGATTCCCCTGTACCTTTGACTTCGTAAAATGTCCTTCGCGACACGCGCTTTTGTACGCACGCGATTGTGCGCGCGAAATAACCAAGAATGAGCATAATTTAGCGCGATTCATAGTGTGAATGCCGTAGCGCGTGTCGCGGGCATTTTATGAAGCCAAAGGTACAAAAAAAGGTGATAAATTGATATAGAATCACTTTTTGTTTAGCTTCATTCTCTATTTAAAGTTTTTGTGTTTTTTTTTTTTTCTTTTTTCGACCTTATTTTATTTTTATAGTTCATATGGAATTGACATAATGGGAAAAGGCAGCTAAAGCTGTTTGAAACGCGATGTTGGTTCAAAACTGTAATCTTTTCTTGAACTATATTGAACAAAAGTATAAACAGTTTTGAGTGAGTAGCAGTCTAGTATGACACCCTGTTAACTGAAGAATATTGGGTGTTATGACAAGGATGTGAACCAATTTTTTAACGCGTTACTTTTTCATATTAACAACAATGAAATGTAAAGTTATACTATCACAAAGTTTCTCTACGATCTTCTAATCCTATCCTGCGCTATAAGAAAGTAGACATTCCCTAAATTATTTTAAGATAATAAAATTATGCCTCGCCACTGATTGAAATCGAGCCAAAATCCCAAATATAACCCCTATTTTAAAATGGTCGTAACTTTTCTCTACAATCTCCCAGACATAAACCGATTGCACCATTAGAAAGTAGACATTCACTAGATTATTTTAAAGTAATGGAATTTTGTTTCGCCACTCGAAAAAGATGTTTCGCCACTCGATAGAAATCGAGGAAAGTTAAAAAAAAAAACTTTCCTAAAATGGCCGTTACTTGTCTCTAAGATCTCCTAGTCATAAACCGATTGCACCATTAGTAAAGTACACATTCCCTAGACATGAAAAAGATACCTCATCACTGACGTAATAACATTTACACTCGCTAGAAATATTATAATACTAGGTATTAGCCGTCAAAAATGAACCTAAAAAAATTATAACGAAGGTCTTCATATTAATTAGTTATCAAGTTATGTGGCATAATCATATACGTAATATTGTATATTTAAATTACTGAAGTTTCTTACTTTCGTCGTTAAACCTCGCGAAAAACGTTATAATCTTCAAATCTCTAATCATTTAATAACTATGAATACTTTTACAGAATAAAAATAGTTTTGAAATTAGGATTCGTTCTTAGAAATTTAAAATAAAATTTTGGTTATTTAGCATTGTCTAATTAATTTATAAGACTTTTCCTTTACGAGACTAAGGGTGGAAAGGACAACAATAAAGTTGTGGATCGCCTTAAAGTCCGGAATTCGGTTGCTTGTTGGGAATATATACCGGGTTAACGATTGTATTTCAAAGCTAAGGAGTCTTCTTTCGTCAGGCACAAATTCCGAGTGAACGAATTCCAATTATTTGTTTCGTGCGTAACACGTAGCGACTAAAGTTCTTTTTTCTTTTCGAAACGATGCCCAGTAATTATTTCGTCACTATATACTTACCCTAAGGTTTTTCTAACCCTAGCGGGTCATTGGGCTACTAATAGTGGCAAATAACTATTAATACATGAGCATTAATATCAATAGGAAGAGAAAACAAAAACGATCCAAATATATATATCTATGTAACAATGCTTGTCTGTCACTAATGCTGAACTAACGAAATTAGCAATAGGGAGAGAAAACCCACAAAAACTAACGATCAAAATATATAATTATCTCTGTAAAAATGTATGTCACTAACGCTAATTTTTATACACTATGTTAGCGAAATTAACAATAGGGAGAGGAAAACGACAAACATTATCAAAGTATATAACTCTTTTAAGCAAAAATATGTCTGTCACTAACGCTATGTTAGCAAAATGAACATTAATAATGTCAATAGGAAGAGAAAATAAAACAAACAATGTCTGTCTGCCAATAACGCTAAACTGTACACTCTGCTTTAGCGAAATTAGCAATAAGGAGAGAAAAAAATACAAAAAATGTCTGTCTGTTACTAACGCTATAAACTCTAAACGCTATGATAGGAAAATTAGAAAAGCTGAAGTGAAGTTTTTATCGATTTATTATCATTTAAATTTAACTCAGTTGTAAAAATTTACAAACTAATATTAAACTAGAAATATATTTAAAACTTAGCTGTATTCATGGAAATCCTGAATTTCTTGGCATTGAAGGGTCAGCGAACAATCAAATGATAATGGAAGTCTCATGTAAATCAAGCCTTAACGACGGTTAATTGGTCGCTGACCGATCAATGCGAAGAAATTCAGCATCTCCACGAATCCAGCTAAGCCTATTTTAAGTTTTAAATTGATTTCTAGTTTTATATTTGTTTGTGAATTTTTTTACTGGTGGATTAGGCCTATTTGAAAATTCACTTATTCTTAGGCTGCATTCTCCCTTGAAAATAAACCTTCAAAGTCTTAACATTATTTTAAGAAGTTTTTATCGCGTAATTTCTAAAAAGATTTTATTGGTAATGGCTACATTTTCTTCGGTGCACCTGTAAAAGTGTTTCAACCGTCGCGCAATTATGTTACGGGGAAAGCGCATGTTCAGGAGCTAAAAGTGTAATGTAGTTCTTACTACAGACTTCCCATACCTTCTATTCCGTCGACAAACCGCGTGTTGATTGTTGCACCATCTCTGAACCGGGGATAATACTTTTCTTTGATAGCACCTTCGCTCTTTCCACCCCACCTCGAGACTGGAGGTCACAAGTGTGACGCTTGCGTATTTGGTTTCTAAAATTATGCAAATTGATATAGTAACGCAAGCTTAACCTGTAATCTCATATACATGACTAAAAAAGGGTTTGGTATTAGCTCCTGAACAATTTCTTATTTTTGCTGTGGATTATCGGGTAAGTTTTGTATATACCGACTCAGAAGCCGATGAAACCCTCCTTTGAAGTCTATTTCTCCCGGGTCTTGTCTACCCCTCTCTGTATGGGTTATTCTCAAAAGGCGCGATTCGTACGCCTCCTAACGGTAGATATTTTCGGAGCGGGAGTTCGTCGAGCGAATATCTCTAGCAGCCTTGTAGTTCCTCCAAAAACGTCGTCGTTTGTGGAGAGGGAGAATTTCCAATTTTCCGTAGACAGGGGGGATGAAGTAGGACCCCTTCTAACTCGTAAAATTGGAAATTTTACCCATACAGAGAGGAGCGCTATATGGAACATTGGAGTAGTAGACTTCAAAGGAGGGTTTCATCGGCTTCTGACCGACTTTATATAGTACTACAAGTATGTAAGTTTAATTCATACCTTAGAGTTTACTTACTCCTCCCTGTTACAAAAGGGACTTTTTGTTTGAAAGTAAAATAAAACATTCGAGTTTTCCGACCTTCAAATGAATGAATACATGAATATTTATAAGTTTTCTGTCTATGATACTTTTAAAATAGGGAGGAACCCAAACCAAGCAAATTTTACAAGTTTAAGTGACGCTTACACCATTTTTTTTTTTTTACGAATCCCAATGGATTATATTTTTATTTTTATCATACTATAGACGAATTCGAAATTAAAGAGAGGGGTAGCGCGCCATTTGGGTACATTCTTTACGCGCCGATCTGTTAAGAGATGTCGCTATCGTAGTTCCCATTCTGATCCTGATTGGCTAAGCTATGAGGAGATACAAACTAGGCAGTAACCCCTCCCCTCTCGCTTCGAGACTGGACGCGTTTCCCGTAGCAACGGGTGTAATACGTGGATAGGTACGAGAGAGAGAGAGATAAAGTGAGGCGCAGGCGCGCCATCTATTGTGATAATTCATCATATTTGTACTCAATGACCGTAGCTCCGGGATTAGTTGGTTTATACCTCTGGGTTGACGCGTTCGAAAGTATCTTCAAAATGAAAATGTCAAAATATACTGGTTTTTTCCGATATATGGAACGTAATCACCGATTATTTTTATACAAAAGTCATTAGACTTTCTAGATTAAGTACTCGGGAAAGCGATCTTATTGCTTCTATATTTTAAGTCCACATCGATTTAAAACAAATTTTAATCATAGTCAAGCCATTACAAATTTATTTTTTAGATCATTTTGAATTTAAGACTAAATCTAAAATTATAATATTCGTAAAATTAACTTTACAACTTAGCTTCAGGCTTAATATTTCTCCTTGAAAGATTTAAAAGTCGGTAAACTAGCGGTGAAACCTTAAATTCGAAATATGTTTTAAATAAATCAATAATTGAGAAATTTAAGAGAAAATTCTGGTAGCTAGGACTAGGTCTTGAATATTAAATATAAATTAGTGACATAAATTATTCCGGTTACTTTAACTCAATCAAAATATAAATTCAACTATTAAAGTGCAATCTAAATAATAATTTTAGAATACCCGAACAGACAAAATATTAATGCTTGTCCTTAATATAACTTTGAACATTTAAATAAATTTTTAATCCATAATTTAATGTTTTAACTCTCCAAAAATTCGATCTTTCATTCGAGTGCCTTTACCTTAACCCTGAGGAGAAACGTTCGACGAATATTCGCTATAATAATCGACGAATATTCGCTATAATAATCGACGAATATTCGCTATAATAATCGACGAATATTCGCTATAATAATCGACGAATATTCGCTATAATAATCGACGAATATTCGCTATAATAATCGACGAATATTCGCTATAATAATCGACGAATATTCGCTATAATAATCGACGAATATTCGCTATAATAATCGACGAATATTCGCTATAATAATCGACGAATATTCGCTATAATAATCGACGAATATTCGCTATAATAATCGACGAATATTCGCTATAATAATCGACGAATATTCGCTATAATAATCGACGAATATTCGCTATAATAATCGACGAATATTCGCTATAATAATCGACGAATATTCGCTATAATAATCGACGAATATTCGCTATAATAATCGACGAATATTCGCTATAATAATCGACGAATATTCGCTATAATAATCGACGAATATTCGCTATAATAATCGACGAATATTCGCTATAATAATCGACGAATATTCGCTATAATAATCGACGAATATTCGCTATAATAATCGACGAATATTCGCTATAATAATCGACGAATATTCGCTATAATAATCGACGAATATTCGCTATAATAATCGACGAATATTCGCTATAATAATCGACGAATATTCGCTATAATAATCGACGAATATTCGCTATAATAATCGACGAATATTCGCTATAATAATCGACGAATATTCGCTATAATAATCGACGAATATTCGCTATAATAATCGACGAATATTCGCTATAATAATCGACGAATATTCGCTATAATAATCGACGAATATTCGCTTTAATAATCGACGAATATTCGCTATAATAATCGACGAATATTCGCTATAATAATCGACGAATATTCGCTATAAATAATCGACGAATATTCGCTATAAATAATCGACGAATATTCGCTATAAATAATCGACGAATATTCGCTATAAATAATCGACGAATATTCGCTATAAATAATCGACGAATATTCGCTATAAATAATCGACGAATATTCGCTATAAATAATCGACGAACATTCGCTATAAATAATCGACGAACATTCGCTATAAATAATCGACGAACATTCGCTATAAATAATCGACGAATATTCGCTATAAATAATTGCGGAATATTCGCTATAAATAATTGCGGAATATTCGCTATAAATAATTGCGGAATATTCGCTATAAATAATTGCGGAATATTCGCTATAAATAATTGCGGAATATTCGCTATATATAAATAATCGACGATTATTCGCTATATATAAATAATCGACGATTATTCGCTATATATAAATAATCGACGATTATTCGCTATATATAAATAATCGACGATTATTCGCTATATATAAATAATCGACGATTATTCGCTATATATAAATAATCGACGATTATTCGCTATATATAAATAATCGACGATTATTCGCTATATATAAATAATCGACGATTATTCGCTATATATAAATAATCGACGATTATTCGCTATATATAAATAATCGACGATTATTCGCTATATATAAATAATCGACGATTATTCGCTATATATAAATAATCGACGATTATTCGCTATATATAAATAATCGACGATTATTCGCTATATATAAATAATCGACGATTATTCGCTATATATAAATAATCGACGATTATTCGCTATATATAAATAATCGACGATTATTCGCTATATATAAATAATCGACGATTATTCGCTATATATAAATAATCGACGATTATTCGCTATATATAAATAATCGACGATTATTCGCTATATATAAATAATCGACGATTATTCGCTATATATAAATAATCGACGATTATTCGCTATATATAAATAATCGACGATTATTCGCTATATATAAATAATCGACGATTATTCGCTATATATAAATAATCGACGATTATTCGCTATA
Source organism: Odiellus spinosus (assembly GCA_963920705.1). Classification (NCBI taxonomy): domain Eukaryota; kingdom Metazoa; phylum Arthropoda; class Arachnida; order Opiliones; family Phalangiidae; genus Odiellus; species Odiellus spinosus. Next base: position 8,787,480 of record OY987233.1, read on the forward strand.
CATAAATAATCGACGATTATTCGCTATATATAAATAATCGACGATTATTCGCTATATATAAATAATCGGCGATTATTCGCTATATATAAATAATCGACGATTATTCGCTATATATAAATAATCGACGATTATTCGCTATATATAAATAATCGACGATTATTCGCTATATATAAATAATCGACGATTATTCGATACATTTTTGGTGAAAAATCGGAAGAATATGTATATATGTTAACGATTATATTCATGGAGTGAATACTCGACAAATACTTGAACCGTAAACATTAATCGTAACGATAAAAATAAATGTTAAATGAATCGATAAGAAAGAAATGTATTACGAGGATAAGAGCTTCCTTTTAAAATGCCCCTGTCCTGGTAATTGTAAGTCAAAGTTAATTAAAAGTAATAAGTGAGGCCGCGTAGTGATTTGATTTCTTTTTCACAGTTGTCCAAACGCGTATACGCGGCCGGGGTTGGACTACAAAGTACAAAGTCAGCGGACTCCGTTGAAACGAACTTCAAAAGCTCGCTTCAAAGTGTTAGGGTAGAATTGGAACGAACCCTTCTTCGTCCCGTTCCTTAAAGCTTGACTAACTCAGTTTCCTGTTCGTTGAATTCGCGCGCCAAGTTTGCTGTCGCGGTTATCAGGACGTTCGGTTTTTCCTTTTTTATTTTCTCTTCGGCAGGCAGGAAGGGGCGGGTTTGGGTAAGTCCAGGCCTGTTAAAATTCTGAGGGTCTAAAGTCCACTTTTATTTCCTTTGAAATGTTCACTAGGCCGTAAACCTGGTTGGTGCGAGCGTGCGTACCCCACCCCTCTTTCCTTGACTATAAGCCTATCCCATCAGTTCCTTCTCTCGTCTAGTTTCGAACTCTTTTTAGTGGCCCGGGTCGGGTGCTACGCGTCCGACGAGTTCTTCTCGATTAAGACACGTTCGCATCTAATATGAACGTAGCCTCGTACGTTCGCCGCTCGTTCGCGATGTATTTTTAGATTTGGGTACACTTTATCGACGCCCAAATGTTCGACGGATCATATAAGATATTTTCGATCATTTGGAAAGTCGATCAATTGAAAAACCTTGTTGATCATTTGGAAAGTCGATCAATTGAAAAACCTTGTTGATCATTTGGAAAGTCGATCAATTGAAAAACCCTTGTCGATCATTTGGATAGTCGATCAATTAAAAACCCTTATCGTTCATTAGGAAAGTCGATAATTTTGAAAAAACCCTTGTCAATCACTTGAGAAAAAACTTGGCGATCATTTGGAAAGTCGATTATTTTGAAGAAACCAAATTTGATCATTTGGGGAAAAACCCTTGTCGGTCATTTGGGAAAAAACACCTTGTTTATCAATTGGAAAAAGACCCTTCTCGATCATTGAGAAAAAACAAACCTTGTTGATCAATTTAAAAAAGACCCTTGTCGATCATTTGGGAAAATTCCTTGTCGATCATTTTGGAAAAATCCTTGTCGATCATTTGGGAAAAATCCTTGTCGATCATTTGGAAAAATTCCTTGTCAATCAATTGGAAAAAAATCCTTGTCAATCAATTGGAAAAAAATCCTTGTCGATCAATTGGAAAAAAATCCTTGTCGATCAATTGGAAAAAAATCCTTGTCGATCAATTGGAAAAAAATCCTTGTCGATCATTTGGAAAAAAATCCTTGTCAATCATTTGGAAAAAAATCCTTGTCGATCATTTGGAAAAAAATCCTTGTCGATCATTTGGAAAAAAATCCTTGTCGATCATTTGGAAAAAAATTCCTTGCGGATCAATTGGAAAAATCCTTGTTGATCATTTGGGAAAAAACCCTCGTCGATCATTAAATTTTAAAATTTAATATACAAGATATTATGGCGTTAGTCTATGGGTAACTCAACTAAAAAGGGTCATTTGCCGTACCGTATTAATGCTATCAGTTCGCGGTTTTCACTTAAATTTCAATTGAAATAGTCTTTAGTTCATGATGTATTTTTGATAATTATAAAGAGAGAGATTAGCGAATCATATTTAAAAATAATTTAATAAAATTTTATCATTTCCGTACCTATTATCTCACTCTCTATTTCACAAGATTCTTCTAACTTTACTTTCCGCCAGAACAGTAAAAGTCAGACGTACTTCGTGGTATAATTTGACAATTTTAAGTTTATTTTTTTCTCTAGTTATGACAAGAAACGTATATTATAACGGTTTTAACGCGTAAACTCCCGTAGCAACGGGTGTAATACGTGGATAGGTACGAGAGCGAGAGATAGTGAGGCGCAGTCGCGCCATCTATCGTGATAATTCATCATTATATTTGTACCCCAATGGCCGTAGCCCCAGGATCAGTTGCTTAATGAGTATGGAAATTTCGAATTCGTCAATTATGCTTATATGATTTATACTGAGGGTATTTCCATTCTTTACAAATTCTAATCCACCCCGAAACTTAACCGTGACCACTCTGTTAAAACCACTCCATTGTTTGTATGAAATTGATGCGTACCAAACCTTTTTATTTTTTTATTATTCCCACGCAGACCAGACATACGCGTAAGTTTAACCATATTCCTATAGCTAGGTAGCTAGCTCTTGAGCCAAGCTTGTAACCGAGAAACCAATTTGGCTTCCCTTATCTCTCTAGGGGTATAACTTTGCTATATTATACTGGAGTATATAGATCCCATTCTCATCGTATATATAGTATAGTATTGTACGCTAGTTTTCTCGCCCACGGGTGTGAACGTAACTCTACCATGAATTCACCTCCCTTTACTGTAGTACGCGACAAGAAAAATTGAATGGCAAACATAGACGTCTGTTCTCTATATCGAAATCGATTTTTTTCTTTTTTTTGCTTCTTCCCCGCGCATTTTCCCCCCCTTTTTTGAAAAGACATATAAAATTGTGTCGCTAAACGAAAGGACAGTTGGAAGAACCGAAGAACCGAAAGAGAGAAGTAGATTCTCTTAATTTCCCACGGCAGCAATTCACGGCCTTTCGAGCTTTCTTTATCGACCCTATAGTTGCCTATACGTAGAGCTATACCCTATGTTCGACTTCTTTCAATCAACGCGAACGAAGCTATCATCTCAGATCTCGGATGTAACTATACTTAAAGGTGAAAGACACCGTAGGAAAGTTTTGCTTTTAAATTAACGACAATAATAATAAAATAAACGCTCTATTAAATAGAGCTTGGAATTCGTATAACTTTTGTTAATTGAATAAGACTATCGTGAATTTCAATCAATTTAGATTAAAATATAATTATTATATTTCATTCTACACGGATTTCGAGAAACGTCGTATTTTTATCTTCGCGTTATCCGTTTGAATAAACGCGTAATTTGTTTATTAATCGAGCTTCAAATTTTATCTCCGGATAATTCTTATCCATTTGATACGCGTCTGATTATTTAATTTGTGGTTTTATATTAACAAATAATTTATCCGAGATTAAAATATCCGAAAAAAGCTTAGTTATCAATGGATATCCGAAGTTATTCATTGTCCAATTCTGAGCTCAAAATTATGATGAACTAGTATTTCAAGCTGGGACGTTCATAAACGTCGTGTGGTGGTAGCTAATCAATTATCTACCAAGGCTTAGAAAGAATTAAAATTTTAAACATAGCTGTCATTTTTACTGTGAACAAATCACTCGTATTCAAACGAACAGTAATATACGTCAGAATTAAGTAGATTTTATCAAATTAATAAAAATTATACGAATTCCGAGTTCAACGCGTATAAATCCCTGAAATTCTCCAAGGTGTCTTTTACCTTTAACCCGTTCGTGTTTCATTGTCCCGTTTCCTCTCAATTGTTTCGTATTGACTCTCTTAAGGCGAACAAAATAATTCGTGATGTGGACTAGAGCTGATATATCTTCGACGTAATCGACTCTATTGAAAGCTACTAAAATTCTCTTTCCCTTCGATCGACTGAGCCAATTAAATCCCTTTGAATTTATCACTTGGCAACTTGGCTCGCTTTACACCATCTCTCTTTCGGCCCTTCTCGTTTAACTCCTCGTAGTATAGTCCACTTCTTTTATATATAATCCAGTGGATCGTGCAATAAAGTTGACTAGAGATTTCTTCGGAAAAGCAACGAAAACAATTTTTTGAACGATTTCGATTTCTTTGTTTGTTTTAATATTTATTTACTAGTAAAAACCTCATCGGACATATAAAATGCAAAATTTTGAAGCTGAAAATTTATGAATATAAACTTTCCAGAATTTTCTAGACTTGTCTAGAATTTTCCGAACCTTACCGGAATTTTCCGGAACTTTCCGGAATTTTCCGGAACTTTCTGGACTAATTCTACAGAGATTTCCGGAACCTTCTAGAACATTCTGTAAAAGGTTACGGGCGTACGGCCATTGTAAATGAACAGTGATTGATTTGTAGAACTTTCAAGCGCTTTCCAGAATTTTCTAGATGTCTTCAGACTTTTCTGGAACATTCTAGAACATTCTGTAAAAGGTTACGGGCATACGGACATTGTAAATGAATAGTGAATGATTTCTAGAACTTTCAAGCACTTTCCAGAATTTTTAGGCGTCTGCAGACTTTTCTGGAACCTTCTAGAACATTATGGAAAAGTTACGGACGTACGGACATTGTAAATTAATAGTGTTTAATTCACAAGGATTCACTGCAATTTAACTAATTTCATGTTTATTTATATATTTTTTCAACACCTATAACTTCATCTTCAGGTTATCATACCTTTTTAGATAATGACCTGAAGATGGAGTTATAGCTTCGAAACGTATAAATAAAGAAATGTATTAAATAAATTGTATTGCATTCTTGCAAATTAAATATCTTATAATGGGTTTAACCTGTAACAAGAATAGGGTTTTTAAAATAACCTTAAACAGTATTCAGTTTCTTCTCATGGATTGGATTTATTGTATCTTCACGGAGTAAAAGTTTAATGAAGCAATATTGATGGAATGAGAAAATTTTAAGAGTGTAATTAAAACCTACAGTTTCTGCCTTTCACTCTATTCAGCTTCTATACATTAAAAGCATTTATTGTTTGTTCATGGAGTGAAGTTGAATGAAGCAATAATGGGGGATTAACCAGCGTAAGAAGTTGAATAAAATAACAACTGACTTCGCCTTACATTATATTCAAATTTTTTCCGTGAAAAGGATTTATTTTAATTTCATGTACTGAAGTTGAATGAAACAAAGGGAGAATCCAACTTAACAAGTGATTTTTTTACCGATTCCTTATTGTTTAAATATGCCTAATCCACTTGTGAAAAAATTACAAACAAATATTAAACTAGAAATAAAATTAAAACTTACCCTGAAAATAGACCTAACTGGATTCATTTTAGGTCCTGAATTTATTCGCATTGATTGGTTTAGCGACGAATCGAATGTTGTTGGTAGCTTCACAGAGATCTCGCCTTAACGACGGGCATTTTCTCATTGGTCGCTGACCAATCAATGCGAAGAAATTCAGGATTTACATGAATCCAGCTAAAAGCATATCTTCCGGGTAGTTTTAGATTTATTTCTAGATTAATATTTGTTTGTAAATTTTTACCGGTGGATTAGACAATGATAAAAAATCGCCTATTAGTTTAGGTTGCATTCTCTTTTTAATTATAAGAAGTTAATGTAAAATAAATGGTTTTACCTTGTCGGTATATTCAGTTTCTTCCATGAATACGATTTATTACCTGTTCATGTAATGAAAATGAATGTAATGTTCGAAAAATGATGAAAAGTTGAAAAGTTTGATTATTTCGTCTTGAGCTCGGATTCGGATATCCGTTATCTTCCGTTATTCGTATATTTTCAGATATTTTATTTTCGGATAAATTGTTTGTAACTAAAACAATGAAATTTCTATATTCGTATAATTGTTAAATATATAAGGTTTACCCGAAGATCAGCCTTTGGCGCATTATCTACGAACAAATTACTCGTTTTCAAACATATAACGATGGATAAGAAATTAGTCTAAAATATAAGCTAAATATTTCAAATTGACTTTTAATTCGAAGAATATAAATATAACAACGAAACTAAGATTTCAAATCATCTTTTTATTCATTATTTTTCACGAAAATAAATTAATTTTTTTATCCGAACGTATAACGCGAATAATATTCTAAGATAAGACTATTTTTGAATTAAAACGGATATGGATTACCTTTTTTACTTTATCTTGGAATAAGTTAACTCGAATGAAAAATAGTATATTTTTAATCAAACAGATAATATACATTAGAATTTAGTAGATTTTATCCAATTAATAAAAATTATACGAAATCCGAGCTCTAATTTCGTCTGTATTCGGTTTCTTCCATGAACAAACGTATTTTCCTGGGTATGGCTAAGAACCTTTCCCTATGCTGTAGTTAAAATTGATTCTGAATTTTCAGTTCGATCAAAACTACGCAGCCTCTAGGGCTTCTTTTTGGGATGATAGTGAGCTTTGCATTTTACTAGTTGTAAACTTGGGACTTCTTTTGAACTCGAGCTAGCGTAGAGTGATTTGTTCCGGAGCTAAAAACCCTCTCTTTACGGTCACTGCGAGTATTTTCCAACTTCATCTTATTTTTTATTTTCCTTTTTTTATTTTGTTTTTTATTTTTTCAGGGTCCGATAGGAATCTGTTTTTTTTATATATATAAATATCACTAGGGTTTTCTCGGGACTTTATTGAAGTTCTTATTAGCTGTTAACTCGATGGTACAATTTCTAGAACGTATTGGAGCTAGGAAAAAGGGTGGGTTAAAATTAAGCCATTTTCGAAATGGTATAAAATAAAATAAAAAAAATTGTAAAGTGGTTGTGAAAGGTTTAAATTCCCATTTTTATTTATTTCATTTTATCCAATTTTTATTGCAGTTGTTTCAGATTTGATTCTATGATACCCGAATATAGTTTAAAATTGGTAATTTATCCTATAATTACCGTGAGACATTAAATTACGGGGTAATTTTAAAACTACGTACCTGAAAAATGTTTTCTAAGCTTATGTTGCCTCTATTTGTTTTCCAAAATTTATAGAAAGAGAAGGATATTCTGGAAGGAGAGCTCGGAATTCGTATAACTTTTGATAATTAAATAAGAACATAGTGAATGTCAATCAGATATATACGTTTGCGAAAACATATCCATTTTTTATTCGAGTTAATTACGTATCTGAATGTAAGGTAAACTTTTTATTCGTACTCATTGTTATATTAAATTGATACGTTATACGAGTTATTCATTCGCCGATAAGAAAGATTTGAAACTCGAGTTTCTTCGCGGATTTTAACCCAAATTGAGATCTCGAAGCTAGAATGAAATAATTTAGTCGCTGTTCCTTTCAATTTAGATTAAAATATAATTATTATATTTTATTCTACACGGATTTCGAGAAACGTCGTATTTTTATCTTCGCGTTATCCGTTTGAATAAACGCGTAATTTATTTATTAATCGAGCTTCAAATTTTATCTCCGGATAATTCGTATCCATTCGATACGCGTCTGTTTATATAATTTGTGGTTTTATATTAACAATTTATCCGAGATTAAAATATACGGATAGCCTAAGTTATTCATCATCCGATTCCGAGTTAGATGATACAAAAGTATAGTCTGCGTTTCTACCGCGAACCGAACATTCACGTCCTTAATTTAAGAGCCCCAACTGAATTTGTTTACTTAGAGCTAAGTTTTCATTTACTTACTCATATATGGTCAGTCCTCCTAAGTCTGAACGCTTCTACTTCTGAACACTTAAAAATGTATAACTTAACTTTGGTTGGGTCTATTTAAAGATGAAAGGGCTCATTTTGTAGATTAAGAATGGGGCTATTCGCGGAACAACGCTTCAACACTCTATGAAAAGGCACGACCTAATTACCCAACCGCGATAATCGCCTAATTAATTAAAGTTTTTAAGGGAATGTTTCCCTGTAGTGTCCGGGAAATATGGTTTTACAAGCTTCGGAAAAATCGCGGGGTTTCGCGCTCGATTTTGTCGTAAAGTTTGAGTTTCCCGCTACAAACTTCTCAAACCCCGAATTTCGCCACAAACTCTTTGCGAAAACGTAATTTCAAAATATGTCTAAGAATTTCTAATTCCGAACGGTGCGAAATCTTTTCATCATTCCTTTAATGGGATCAACGATGAATCGAAGAAAAGAAATTCGATATTTAAGTAAGAAAAGGGCAAGAGTATAATCCTCGTGGTGGGAACTTTTGAAAAATTCTTCTCTATCGTAATAAAACTAAAAACCACTAATCGAAGAAGCTTACGAATAAAAAGACTCGAGGTTTAAATTTGCAATTAACTCTCTTTTAAGATTCTTCTAATTCTACATTTTTCGTCTTAATAGGACGTTTTTGGTAGTTAAGAAAGTTTTATAACCATGTTGGTTTCCAATTATCATCTTACCCTAATTATAAAAAAAGATGTCTTAAGTAAATTTGATTATATTTAATTCAAGTCCCAGTTCTCCTTAAAGGGAGAATGCAACCTAACAATTCATTATCGTTTACATAGGCCTAATCTAGCAGTAAAAGAATTTAACAAATTAAAAATCAATTTAAAACTTACCCGGAAAATTGGCTTAGCTGGATTCATGGAGATCCTAAATTTCTTCGCATTGATGGGTCAGCGACCAATGAGCAAAGGCCACTCGTTAAGACGAGATCTCCACGAGAATTCCAATACCATTCGATTGGTCGCTTACCCTTCAATGCGAAGAAATTCGGAATCTCCATGAATCAAGTTAAGCCTATTTTCCGAAACTTAAATCATATTTTTATTCATTATTTTTAAGGAAAATAAATTTTGAATTTTTTTATCCGAACTTATAACGCGGATAATATTCTAAGGCCATTTTTGAATAAAACGGATATGGATTATTTTTTTTTACTTTATCTTCGAATAAGTTGAGTTGAATGAAAAATAGTCTATTTTTAATAAAACAGATAATGTACATCAGAATTTAGTAGATTTTATCCAATTAATAAAAAGTATACGAATTCCGAGCTCTAGTTCTATATATTATAGTTCTCTCGTAAAAAACTGAAGAAAAATACCACTTTTTATATCATTTTATGTCATCAACTCTTCTAAACCTAGAACTTGGTGACGGAATGGTTTTTAATGGAAAACCCGTTAATAACACACCTCATTATAACAATTATCTTCCAATAACAATAATTTCATTGTGTTTATTGGTACAGGTCACGCAATCCTTACAACAACCTCTTTGTTTCTCTATATAAAATAATAATAATACCTACCAGTATATAATAGAACAATGTTTAGTTTAGGGTGGCCACAACTGCCCGCAAGGCCCCAATGGCTTTTGTTGGAATTACTTTTTTTTTTTTTTTTTTTTTTTTTTACCCACTAACCTTTCAGCACACACATAAATATACATGTCCTAGCTTTCTAATCTAATTTCATCTACGCGTTATTGCATTACTTCTTTTTGTCTTTATTTGGTTCTTTCTAGCGTGCGCTAGAATTACACCCTTCAACTTTAAAGGCGTAAGACAGGCTAGCAAACATTTGATCTTAATACGAGGGTCGTCCGACTTTTTGGCAATGTCGATCTATCCGACGAAGCTCGACTCGAGAAAAAAATCTTTAAGTGAGGTTCATTAACTCCAAATGAAAATTGAGTCATATTTTCGGAAAGATCGTTAACAAACGATTCAAAATATATATACATATGACATAGGAAAAAATTTCCGCGACAGTAAAAATACATATTTTATAATCGCCATTTTCGAAATTTTGGAAATGAAAATTCCCCTCAATACTACTTCATCACTATGGTCGCGTGATTTCGCTATTGTGTAGATCCTACAGTTTATTCACGTCGCGTTCTGGCACAAGTGATAAGTTCGCTTTCGCGCGGTCTTTTTCGTAAAAGTACTTAATCCTGAAAGTCAACTATCTTTAATTAGGTTCCAGAAATAAACTACGTCATAAATATCTAACGTGTCAACCGTTACCCAGGGGTTTAAAAATTTAAATGACATTTTAATAGTCTGATAAAACTAAAAACATAATCGAAAGAATTGGTGACACCCTCATGGATTTTTTCAAGAATTTTTAAATATAATTTGTGTATCATTTTCTTAAGGATCGTTGTAAAAAAACGATTCAAAATATAGTCCTAATTTCTGTTTGGTTGTTATTATGCTTCGTCCATGACACATTTAATAAGTAATGGAAAAAACCTTTTTGGGTTCTTTCTTACACGAGTTTTAGTAAAAAATTCAAGGTGTCAAAGTTAAACCGACGTGAAAGCCATTATAAAACATTCAGACAGCTCCGGAAAATGATTTTTGGTTTAAATATGTAGAAGTAAACGTGTATTTGTTGTTTTTTTAATCGATATTTCTTTTATTTTTTTATTTGTCAGTTCTGGAGCAACCGTACGAGGTTCGCTCTCAAGATCAATACGCAATATTTGGTAATACAGCCGTTTTCCGATGTCACATCTCGCTCTCCATGAGGGAATTCGTTACCGTTATCTCCTGGGTTGTGGATCACAAATTAATCGTTCCAGTTCAAAACAATGGTAAGAGAATAGCGTATATTTTTAAATTATTAATTAAGGCGGTGTGTTTCGTCACTCGGGTCATCGAAGGAAAATTGTAGAATATATAGCTCTCCTATAGAGGGGAAATTGAATTTTTCTTGTATTATATCGATAATTAGTTTAAAGGGAGAATGAAAGGCCGAAACAACCTATATTTAATCGATTAAGAATGCTAAAATAATGAGAAAAACAATAATATAACTTACCAAAAATATTTCGCTATTTTATAATCAATTTCCAAAGTTCCGAAACTTGCAAATGCTAAGCCTTGGCTGCCTAGCTCGGCCAACAAGGCGCGCACGGGCCGTATTTTTTTTTTTTTAATATTCCAGTCTGATGTAGACGCCAATCAATATAATATATAAACAATTTCAAAGTTCCGATGCTAAGCCTAGTTTGCCTAGCTCGGTGAACTAGGCTAGCACGACCTGTATTTTTTTTTAATATTTGCGGCTGTTCTTGTCGCCAATCACGAGCGAGTACGCGTATTTTAAAAATACGCGTACTCGCTCGTGATTGGCGACTACATCAGACTGGAATATTAAAAAAAAAAAATACGGCCCGTGCTCGCCTAGTTGGCCGAGCTAGGCAGCCAAGGCTTAGCATTTGCAAGTTTCGGAACTTTGGAAATTGATTATAAAATAGCGAAATATTTTTGGTGAGTTATATTATTGTTTTTCTCATTATTTTAGCATTCTTAATCGATTAAAAATAGGTTGTTTTGGCCTTTCATTCTCCCTTTAACAAAATGAATGGTCAGTCTCATAGAATAGCTACAGCTCTCACGGTTAAAAAACTTCTGAAGATGATGTTAATTCTCTTTGTCCGCACTACGAAGTCTATGGTTCGTTCGTGACTGATAAAACTCATGAGAATTGTATCTCATTATTTATTGATGTGATTTTTATTAAGTTTTATATTGCGCTATATTTTCGTAAAATCCGGGAAAAGGGAACTCAAATATTAGAGACAAAAGGTCACTTCGTAATCGTATTTTAAAAGGCGTCGGAACTAATGCCGAACGAATAGATAGAGACGTAGAGAGTGGATGGAGGAAATTGAAAATTAAATGTCCTTACTTTGATCGTAGACCAAAGCTTTTAAATTCTTTTTCGCATTACCTTCGCTTCGTTGCAGATCATAAGAAGAAAGATAAGTACTTGGCGATTTCAACGGGAGAACTTTACGTTTTGCAAGTATCCTTGGATGATTCTAAAAGCGTTTTCCATTGCCGAACCAGACATCGATTAAACGGAGAGGAAAGACAAAGTTCAACTGGAGGCAAAATAATTCTAACAGGTATACTTACATCTACTTTAACTTTATTTCATAAAATTAATTATTTCTGAGTTTTCTCAGTGTAAGATAATTATTTAGAATAACCAAAATCTTCCAACTAATTTAAATGGAAGGTAAAGAGACGAGTCTATTTTTTTATTCTGCTTTTAAAAATAAGACAGTTCTGTACTTGTCTAATTTGTACAAAAAATTGGGAAACCCTCTGATTTTTGGCACTCAATTAAAGGAAGAATGTAGCCTTTACAAGTGGATTAGGTCTATTTAAACAATAAGGAATCGCTTCGCCAATTAAAATGAGAACCTTTGAAGAATCAAAAGCTGCGTTCACACTGCTTTGAAATCGTTTTTAAACGTTTCGGAAAGGTCAAATTAAATATTTTGGGGTCACCCGTGTAGACCTTTGATCAAGGAAAAAAATTAATATCTTAAAAAGTCGACTTGAACATTCAAAACGGTTCCAAAATGTCAAGTGTGAACGTAGCTAATGACACCCCTGTGCCTTTGCCTTCAAAAAATCCCCGCTACACTCGCTGCGGCATTCACTCTTTAAATCGCGATAAATCCTGCTTGTTCTTGATTATTTTACGCTCACAAACGAGTGCGTACAACAGCGCGTGTCGCGAAGGATATTGAACGAAACCAAAGGTACAGGGGAGTCTTTTGATTCGTCGATGGTTCTCATTTTAATTTAATACTAAAATCTGAATCTTTTCCGATTTATTTATTCCACGTTTTCCAAATGATTTAATGTTCAAACAACTCATAAACTGCTTTTAAACTAGACCTTGAAATTGGTTTAAACCGTTTCAAAACGTTTCGCTAGAATCGTGTGAACGAGAAACCGTCTTTTCTCGAATCGATTTGATTCGATTTCTCAAAACTGCTTCTAGAAGCAGTTTCATAACGATTCGGTTTCAAAAATCAATAGATGATGTCACAATAAATCGATTTATAACGATAATGCGTGAACGCGTGACGCTTAAAACTATTCTTGGCGATTTGAATATCTGTTTGATTTTACCGTTTCAAATCGATTAAGAAATACTAGTGTGACCGTAGCTTTATTTACAATAGAAGAATCGATAAAAAATCACTTCATTTTCCTCTTCACTCTCCCTCAAAAGGTTAAGAATCAAACTTCATTTACTTCTAAAAATAACAGACGTGCTTTTTAGCACGTTTTTTCCTGATTCAGGGTGTCGCATAGATCTACGTGACGTTTCAACTAAATTCTACAAAAGTTTCTCGTTTCTGTCCAGGACGAGGTTATATGTGAGGTGTATTAGGATTTAGTATAGTTTCACTATAGGATAGAACTTTCATCTATACCTTTGTACGATAGTAAATGGTTTCCAAACATTTTCTCAAGTGTACTTAACAAGTGCATGGATCCTCGCTTTTCAGTTACATTTGTTCAATTAGTAAAAGTTAAATCATCAAGTCGTTGATAATGATCTGATAATGACTTACGCTTCAATAAATTTATTTAAGCCTGAATAATTTTAATTTATACTTAAAGGGAGAATGCAACCTAACAACAACCGATTTTTCTATCGATTCCTTATCGTTTAAATAGGCCTAATCCAGTAGTAAACAAATTTACAAACCAGTATTGAACTAGAAATAAATTTAAAACTTACCCTGGAAATAGGCTTAGCTGGATTCGTTTTAGATCCTGAATTTCTTCATAGTAAAGGGCCATCGACCAATAAGGCCCGTCGTTAAGGGCTTCCAATAACATTCGATTGGTTCTTGACCCTTCAATGCAAAGAAATTCTGAATCTAAAATGAATCCAGCTGAGTCTCGAAGCGCGAGGGGAGGGGTTGCCGCTTAGATTGTCTCACTCGTCATAGCTTTGCCAATAAGAATAGGATCAGAATGGGAACTATGATAGCGTCATCTCTTAATAGATCGGCGCGTAGAGAATGTATCGCTGCCCCTTCAAGTTCATCTTCGATTTCGAAATCTTCTATTTCAAAACAGTTCGAAATTCGATTCAAAACATTTTCACAAATACGATCAAGACTTTTCCAAATACAAGGAAAGAAAGAGATTGGTTAAGACACATTGCTTAGCTATCTTTAAATAGCCTCTGGATTAGTTATTTGGCTTCCTTAAGAGATTATCTAGGTATGTCGAACCTTTGTGGGCTGCTAATGCTTATTTCCTATGTTTTCTCTGAGTCAATAATTAACTTGATCAAAGATATTTAATTCATTTAAACTAATGGACCATTTGAAATTGACGAAAGGCTTAGAATCGAGTAAATAACTTGAATGAACTTGTTCGCGATGATCGAAGTCAACAGCTACGGTCACGCTAGCATTTCTTAATCGATTTGAGACGGTCAATTCAAACCGATATTCAAATCGCCAGGAATCGTTTTACGCGTTCACGTATTATCTTTATAAATCGATTTATCGTAATTTCATCTATCGGTTATTGAAACCGAATCGGTATGAAAAAGTTCACGAAGCAGTTTCGAGATATCGAATCAAATCGATTCGAGAAAAGACAGTTTCCCGTTCACACGACTCTAGGAAACGTTTTGAAACGGTTTAAATCGATTCCAAGGCCTATTACTTTGATACCGTTTTCAACAGTTGATTCTCCCACATTCTTTCACGTGATAAGGTTTCTTGCGGTCTTTTTCGTAAAAGTACTTAATCCATATCGAGCCAACTACCTTTCGTGCGAAAATTATGGTTAATTACGTTCCAGAAACGTCATATATCGGGGAAAAAATGACCTATATGTTTCTGACATTTTCATTTTGTAGTTCCTTTCTAATACCCTTTTCAGACAAGGCGTAACTAGCTGGTTTAATCAGATTTAACCATGGTCAGAAATAGATGAACCGAAATTATCAACGAGAGCTTAGATTGGGAAATGCATTTTATTTGGAGTGAATGGGGAGGGTAAGCACTGGGGGAAGTGGCTTCCTCGGCCTCAAGGAAATACCGAGGAGGATCTTGGGAAACTGATCGCCCCACGTAGCGACGGCTGCAAACCAAGCCAGGTGGCGCATTCAACGTTTCTCGGCTAGGCGAAATTCCGAGGGGGAGGGGGCTACAACTGTCGTCTAAGAGAGGGGAAACGGAGAACTTGCCTGTGGCGTTAGAGGAATAGCTCGTTGATAATTTCGGTTCATCTATTTCTGCCATGGTTTATTCAAAATTAACCGAGGTTTATTGAACTGAAAAGGCTATGTAAACCTCGGTTAAATCTGATTAAACCACGGCTAATTACGCCTCGTCTGAAGAGGGTATAACGCGTCAACCCAGAGATATAAAATTTTGAATATGTCGTTTTATTATTATGATAAAATTAAAAATATAATCCATAAGCAGTCGAAATAAAAAATCAGTGACAGTCTCACTTTAAAGAAACGAAAATTAGTTACCTGTGTTTTGGACAGTTTTATGTTAGAATTATACATTTAATTAAGTCCAACAAAAGTTTTTCAAGAAAATTAATTTCAACCCAAAATGTTCTGAATTTGAAAAGTCGAAAATTTCTCCAAATCTTTCAACTTTTATAATGACCTTAGAAAGTAGAAAAAAAAGAAAATCAATCTTTCTTTTTAAATAATTTTAATTCTGTAGGGAACTAAGAAAAAAAAGTTAAGAACTAGAAACTGTAAAAGTAGTTTTTACGTTTTCAAACAAAAGGTTGCGTACTAAGGCGCTGCCGAACCGAGTCTTAGTAATTAAAAGAAAGGACTTAACTCAAGAAACTAGGTTGTTACCCAAGTTCCAAAAGAATTGAGTAAAAAATAATAAAAAAATTGTCAGGGGAGAATTGTAAAAAAATAAGAAATAACAAGATGAGGAAGACCAATTACTTAACCCACTTTTATTTGGTTTAAAGGGAGAATGCAACCTAACAACGAGTAATTTGTATATCGAGTCCTTATCGTTTAAATAGGCCTAAACCACTAGTAAAAGAATTTAAGAACAGATATTAAACTAGAAATAAATTTAAAACTTATCTGGAAAATAGGCTTAGCGGAATTCATGGAGAATCGAACGCGATTTTGTCTCGTGAATTGGTCATTGGTCACGGAGGCGATTCAGGATCTCCATGAATTCCGCTAAGCCTATTTTCAGGGTAATTTTTAAATTATATTTAGTTTAATATTTGTTTTGTAAACTTTTTATAGGTGAGTTAGGCCTATTTAAATGATAATTAATCGATAAAAAATTACTTTTTATTAGGCTGCATTCTCCCCTTAAATAATAGACAACGAACCATATAGTGTCTTTTGAGCAAATCGCTAGCAACTATACTTTCCTTATCAAAGTATTCGAGAATTAGTTTAGAATTTTTTCTCCTCCATGTTCTTAAATACTCATTAATGAGTTCTTGATGGTAGAAACATTTTTGTTGTGTTGAAAACTGCAACCACTACTACATAGATAGACAGTTGAAGTTTTTCGAAAATGTACTTGTTGGGGGAAAGTGAAAATTAGTGTAAGAAAAAAATTACTGTTAGGAAAAAGCGTAGAATCGTGGGAGGGGAGGTAAAACGACGGGCGGTGAGCTCGTGACAAAGAAAAGATATTAATAATTTTCGATCTTAAAATCCATGAAGGGTAATTGCCATGCCAGCAGCGCCCGGCCCTAGTAGCTCGAACCGCTTTGGTCCTTTCTCACACAGCTGTCCCTGACAAGTTGCGTTCTGCCTTTTCAAAAGAGGTGAAGTTAGCTCGTTTTGATGCAAGTTCTAAACTTCGCCTTTAAACCCCCCTTTTTCGAGATATTAGAGAGGAAATTATGTAAGGCTTATAAAAAAACTTCTGCTATATATAATTTTGCCGCGGTGTACTACTACTAGAACGTACATCAAGGGATAGAAAAATAAACGATTAAAGTAGACACGCAACCTTACTCGATTCGGCTAGGCAAATTGATCTCGCGCCAATCTTGCGAATTTAATCACGAGAATTTGGGAAACTTTCCCACGCTGTTTTTTCCACACGTTTGAAATTAGTATTAATCGATAATTGAAATTAGGCTTAATCGACGTTTTGAAATTAGGCTTAATTGAGGGTTTGAAATTAAGCTTAATCGACGGTTTGAAATTAGGCTTAATCGACGTTTTGAAAATAGGCTTAATCGACGGTTTGAAATTAGGCTTAATATATTGATCTAACTTTTCGTGCACATTTTAGCGTTTCCCACGGACAGACTGACTGACGTACATACCTAGAAAATTTTATATTTGGATTAATTCTGTTTTACTGATCTTGTGATCTTGAAGTATCCTTTCTAGAATTGAAAGATCTTAGGCTTTTCCAGATGAAAATAAATTGCTTACCTAGATTTTTTTTTCTCCTTTTTTTTTTTTTTTTTTCAAGTAGCATCTTTTTTATTTTCTTCATGAATTTCAAATTCCTTTAGAAATAAAATAAAATTTGGCGCGAAAAAAGTCTTTCCGGGGTGCGAAAAGATTCACCATTACCGCAGACTGGGATCTGCCCACCTCACTCAGCGGGGAACCCCAAGGAAAATGAGGATAGTTGAGAAAAACCCATTCGGATAAGTTTTCTATATTTACGAAAAAGATATACCTTCGTTTTTCATTTTCTTATACCGGTACATAGTATATTTAAAGCTAAAGTTTAGCTCTGAAAATTTATAACCTTTAAAGTGAGACTGTCACGTATTTTTCATGAACTGAACCAGTTTCAGAAAGGTTAGAGCTCGGAATCGGATAATGAATAACTTACGATATGCATTGATAAATTGTTTGTTAATATAAAACCACTAATTATATATATAAACAGACGCGTATCAAATGGATACGAATTATCCGGAGATAAAATTTTAAGCTCTATTCATAAACGAATTACGCGTTTATTCAAAACGGGTAATGCGAAGATAAAAATATGACGTTCCTCGAAATCCGTGTAGAATGAAATATAATAATTATATTTTAACCTAAATTGAAAGGAACAGCGACTAAATTACTACATTCTAGTTTCGAGATCTCTCATTGATAAATGAACCAATATTTTAAAAGATCATAACAGCAAGAAGAAATTATTTACGATTCTATTGTAATCGTCGTGTTTTTTTTTTTTTTTTTTTTTTCTGTTGGTAGATCCACCGGGTCGTATTTTGCCCAAAATAATTGATAGTCGTCCGAAGATAACGGCTATTCGAGGTCAAACTGTGGTGATTCCTTGCGCCGCTCAAGGGAAACCGGCACCGTCCATCACGTGGCATAAAAGCCTCAAGGATAAAGCTCGTTCCACCAAAAAGAATCCAAGATACAGCCAAGTAACGGGCGTTCTACTTATTCGCAACGTCGTACCCGAAGACGCCGGAAAATACGAATGTTTGGCTCAAAATGTTGATGGAAAAGATAGGTTCGAGACCGAACTCACAGTCAAAGGTCAGTAATTAAACTTTTTCTTTAAAAGATACTTAAAAAATATCTTGATTATTGATAGCAGCAAGAATAGACCTAAATCCACTATGTATTTGGTTTAGATCTATTCTTGCTGGCATAGATTTAACAACGCTCATAAACCAACTGATCCAGGGGCTACGGCCATCGGGGTACAAATAAAATGATGAATTATCGCAATAGATGGCGCGTCCGCGTATCACTCTATCTCCCGTTGTCGTACCTATCCACGTATTATACCCGTTGCTACGGGAAACGCGTCGAGTCGGGAAGCGCGAGGTGAGGGGTTACCGCCTAGTTTGTCTCTCTCGTTATTTCTTAGCCAATCAGAATAGGATCAGAATGGGAACTACGATAGCGACATCTCTTAACAGATCGGCGCGTAAAGAGTATACCCCTGTCCCTCAAAGTTCCATCTTCAATTTCGAATTCGTCTATACCTAAGTTTCTATAAAACGCCTCAATTACGCAGAGGTATAAAATTTTGAATATGTTTTAATAGTATGATTAAACAAAAAATTTAATCCATATGCCTTACTTGAAGTGAAAGATATCTTTTGATAACAATATTGAATACTTCAGAGATCCATTTATGCTAATAATATCTAATTAGGTAGCTAACTGTGATACTTTAGGTAATCCTTACAAATTTGTTTAACTAGCAGTAAAATTTAATGAGGGATTACAACTATAGTTACAATATCTTGGTCGTTAATTGGTTTTACCCATAAATCAACTTGTATACAATTGGGATCAATATAAAATGTGTAGAACTTACCGTTAAATTATTTCCAAACATTATATAACATGTATATTTCAAATATAAATTCCCGCGGGTGAAATTAAAGTTTAATATTTGGTAATATAAGTCCCAAAAGACAAAGTTTATTTAAACTTTTAATTAATCACTTTTGCGTGGTAATCTTGTAACTTGCATCGCGGAGAGAAAACGCTAACCTTAATTAAGTATTATCGTACAAGAAAGAATTGGTCCTTAGGGACCAAGGTATATTCCTTAAAGGACAAGTTTAAACTATAATTGCGGCAAAAATTCAAGGAAAGTTGAAGTTTTTAAAATTGATCCACATTATGGTTAGGAAAAAGGTAGTTTAACGGTCAAAAGGTCAGGAAAACCTTTGTTCGTTTTTAAAAATATGCTTAAATAAGTTCAGGAAAATCTTGTTTGTTTTGAAATACTGGCTCAAAAGGTTAGCAAAACCTTGTTTGTTTTTAAATATTGGCTCAAAATTGTCAGGAAAAACTTGTTTGTTTTGAAAATTGGCTCAAATGGGCAGGAAAACATCTTTGTTTAGAAGAATTGGCTCAAAAGGTCAGGAAAACCTTGTTTATTTTGAAATAGTAGCTCAAAACTTTAGCAAAACCTTGTTTGTTTTGAAATTTTACCTCAAAAGGTCAGGAAAACTTTGTTTGTTTTAAAATATTGGCTCAAAATGTGAGGAAAACCTTGTTTATTTAAAAATTAGGTCAAAAGGTCAGAGGAACCTTGTTTATTATAAAAATGGCTCGAATGATCAGGAAAACCTTGTTTATTTAAAGAAGATGGCTCAAAAGGTCAGGAAAACATTGTTTATTTTATAAAAAAAAAATTGGCTCGAAGGTTCAGGAAAAGTTAAAGTAGAAGCCAAACTAGCTAACTCGATTCGAGCCAAATTGATCTCCCGCCAAGCTCATTAATATAATCACAAGAAAATGAATATAGTGACAGTCTCACTTTAAACAACGTTTCATACTTCGTAAATGC
Organism: Odiellus spinosus; assembly: GCA_963920705.1. Lineage (NCBI taxonomy): Eukaryota > Metazoa > Arthropoda > Arachnida > Opiliones > Phalangiidae > Odiellus > Odiellus spinosus. Next base: position 8,807,549 of record OY987233.1, read on the forward strand.
ATTACGACTTCTGTTTATCCTTTATTCTAAGGAGTAAATGATGATAAGTGCAATAAGTAGGATTCTTTCGGTAAAAATGTTTCTATATATATGTATATATATAGTCTGTTATATTACAAAGGCCATGTAATAATATTTTTGCAGGTAACTTGGAGGTAGTTGTAGAACCCCATCTGTTAGTAGTGTTAACGGGTGGAGACGCGAGACTAAATTGCGTGATCCAAGGGTATCCCGTCGACAGCATCGTTTGGATGAAAGATTTTCAACTCTTGCAAACCAAGGAACGCCTAGAAATAGACGCTTCGAATATCCTTCACATTTCTCCCGTTTACAGAGAAGATCAAGGCATGTATCAGTGCTTTGTTCATCGGGGACTAGAATCGGCTCAAGCCTCGGCCCAAATTACGGTAGCCGGTGAGTACTAACATTATTTAAGATATACAACACGAATTTTGCGGAAATACTGTCTTTGTTATTTATTGTTAAGGTCATACTCACGCGTGTTAAAAGCAAAATCGCTCCTCGTGTCTACAAATATAATGAACCCTAAACTATTTCCGAAATACATCTCGTAAGAATATAACAGGGCTCCCGGAGTACCTATAATTCCCAGGTGGTCCTATAAAAACCTATAATTCGTAAATTTATCCTATAAATAACTTTTTTTTTTTGGTTGCGTTGATTAAATTGCATTGAGAAAGTAAAAAAATCTTTGCTACTCGGTTAATAGATACATTCAACATTAGTTTTTGAAGTTTATAATGAAATAAAAACTCCGGATTACTCAATAAGTCAGGGAATTTTAATATTGTCCGTTGCTATAACTAGTGACAATAATATGACGTCATCAAATAGGTATAATACCTTTTTTTCGGCACGAGAAAAAAATATTAATTATTGGAAAAGAAACTAATTAATGCATATATTAAAATGCAAAATAATTAGGGTTAAGGCCTTAAGTATCGCCTTTCTCTTCCCACAGACGTATCACCAAACATTCAAGATCGATTTCCGGAAACTACTGTTGAACCTCGGAGTTCAATTTCGTTGATTTGCGTTTTTTCGGGTCATCCGATTCCCTCGTTCGTTTGGACACTGGACGGATATCCGGTTCGTAAAAGCTCTAGAGTTTACCAAGAACGATCCGACCTACCGGACGGGAGATTTTTGAGTCGGTTAAACATCTCGGACGTTAAAGAGGAAGATGCTGGCGTTTACGGATGTCTGGCCCAAAACAATGTTGGAGTCGCCTATCATTACTCTAGACTTAACGTATATGGGCCACCTTTTGTACGAGTCATGGAAAATGTTACGGTTGTTGAAGGAGAAAATCTTCTGGTTTCGTGTCCATACGGAGGATATCCCGTTGATCCTCCAACCTGGGAGAAAGGTTAATATGATAACAAAAACACGCTACTCAGTGGTCTTATAATAACTATAATATATATTATCAAGTATAAGTATTTCGTAAAAATTATCCTTACTCGAAATTATAGGATTTTAAAGGGCGTTTCTGTGGGATTTTGGAGGGCGTTTTTGTGGGATTTTGGAGGGCTTTTTTTGTGGGATTTTGGAGGGCTTTTTTTGTGGGATTTTGGAGGGCTTTTTTTTGGGATTTTGGAGGGCTTTTTTTGTGGGATTTTGGAGGGCTTTTTTGTGGGATTTTAGAGGGCGTTTTTGTGGGATTTTGGAGGGCGTTTTTGTGGGATTTTGGAGGGCCTTTGTGGTTTTTTGGAGGGCTTTTTTTTGTGGGATTTTGGAGGGCGTTTTTGTGTTTTTTTTTTTTTTTTTTTTTGGAGGGCGTTTCTATAGGGAGACAATATTGTCAAGCGCGGCTGTCTGTATCTCTAGGAACAGTCCATATCACTGAAGCTTTCACGGGGGTGGTAGCAATTTATTTTCATTAAGCTACAGTTGGAGCTTCTACAGCTATGACGTGAAGTTTGCTGTTGTATAGATCGTTACGCAACTGTTAGTTATTTACATTTTCGAGAATTTAAGTTATCAACATTTGGGATTCATTTTAAAGGTGGAATTCAGCTACCAATAAGTAGACGTCAAAACGTCTACCAAAATGGCACTTTATTTATCGAGAACGTTCACCGTGACAGTGACGAAGGTAACTACATCTGCAGCGTCACGAACGGGCGAAATCTTTCAGCACGCCAACCTCTTATAGTTCTGGTTAGCAGTAAGTTCGTTAAAATTCATTCGTTTCATCAACAAACTGGTTATTCATAAAGGGTATTGATTTTTCAATCGTAGCTCCGCCTAAAATAATTCCTTTCGAGTTTCCTAAACGTGTTCGTGAAAAAAGCACCGCTGTTATCACGTGTTCGGTCAGTCAAGGTGATTCGCCCTTTAATATCACGTGGATAAAAAATGACAAACACTTCGCGACCGATTCCGGAGTCACCATCCAAGTTCACGACACTTTTTCGATCCTAGTCATATCATCTGTCAAATACAGACACTCTGGAAATTACACTTGCAAAGTTTCAAACGCTGGTGGAATGTCTAGTCATAGCTCGATTCTAACGGTTGATGGTGAGTTTTTTAACATATTTTATTAAATTAATTGTGAGTTGGTTCCTATTATAGTGCTCGGAATTCGTATAACTTTTGTTAAATAAATAAGGAACATTTGAAACTCGAGTTTCTTCGCTAATTTTAACCCAAATTGAGATCTCGAAACTAGAATGTAGTAATTTAGTCGCTGTTCCTTTCAATTTAGATTAAAATATAATTAGTATAATTCATTCAACACGGATTTCGGGAAACGTCGTATTTTTATCTTCGCTTTATCCGTTCGAATAAACGCGAAATTTCACATTTTATCTCCGGATAATTCGTATCCGTTTGATACTATCCGTTTGATACGCGTCTGTTTATATAATTTGTGGTGTTTATATTAACAAACAATTTATCCGAGATTAAAATATCCGAAAAAAAACTAGTTATCAATGGATATCCTAAGTTATATGTCTGATTCCTAGCTCTAGTTCCGATTCACGAACCTCCAAGTAATCAAAAGACACCGTGTATCTTTGGCTTCATAAAAATTCCCCTCGACACCCGCGAATTTGCGCGTGAAATAATAACGAACAGGATTTAGCGCGAATCAAAAGTTACGTTCACACGAGACACTTTGCAACAGTTTCGAACATTAAAATCATCTTTTAAAGGTAATACTTATTTTCACTAATAAAAGATCTATAATGTTGACCCCCAAAATTTCACAATTTGACCTTTCCATAACGGTTAAAAACATTTTCAATGTATCTAGTGTGAACGCGGCCAAAGCTAGAGTGAATGCCGCAGCACGTGTGCGGGGTTTTATTAAAGTAGGTACGACACCTAAGTCAATTCGGGCCTTTTCAAATTGATCACGCGCATAGGCTTAATCCACCAATAAAAAAAATTTACAAACAAATATTAAACTGGAAATCAGTTTAAAACTTACCCGGAGGATTTATGGAAATCCTTAATTTCTTCACATTGATGGGTCAGCGACCAATCAAATTGAAAGTCTCATGGAGATCTCGTATTAACGACGGATTTTCCTCATTGGTCGCTAAACCTCATCAATCCGAAGAAATTCAGGATCTCCATGAATACCACTAAGCCTATTTTCCGGATAAATTTTCAATTTATTTTATTTTGATGGATTAGGCCTACTTAAACGATAAGGAATCGATAAAACAAATCACTTGTTCTCCCATTTGCGATTTAGTAAATTTAAAATGAAAGGTATTTACATACTGAATAGTTGACATTATAAAAGAACTTGTGGGTTTAATATCTTGTTGGAATGTTGCTAACTACGTCACGAAATCACATGGTGTTAAGTTTATACAGGGCAGTTATTTCCGTTTTCATAAAACGCTAAGGGTCTGAGGGTTCAGAAGTCACTCGGGAGAGACCCGACCTTGAGAGCTGACACGGATATAAAAAAATAAGCTTAAGAAATGCTCGATGGTCATGAGCACGATGATCTTTACAAACTATCACCTAGCTGATGACGTCGACGGCAACATTCGCTTAGTAAGCTCCTCCTCTTTTATGATAGCAACTATTGGCCCACGAAAAAACATCAGGGGAAACAACCGTATCACGTGTAAGACTGTCTTTATATCAGTCACGTGACCATACAGTAGATCTATTTAATATCTAAATTTAATTTATTATGGGATCCATTAGTGTCAAATATTGGGGAAAAACAATTCAGGGTGACCAGACTTCCTATATTTCCTATTAAAAATATATCTTATGTTTTCCTAAACATTCGCTGTTTTTAATCCCATATTTTCCTATATTTTCGTTATTATTTGTCCTATATTTCCTATAAATTTAATCCTATTTTCTCCTATAATTCGCCTTTAAATTTTAAATCCTATTTTCTCCCATAATTCGCCTTTAAATTTTCAATCCTATTTTCTCCTATAATTCGCCTTTAAATTTTCAATCCTATTTTTCTCCTATAATTCGCCTTTAAATTTTCAATCCTATTTTCTCCTAGAATTCGCCTTCAAATTTTAAATCCTATTTTCTCCTATAATTTGCCTTTAAATTTACTATTTTTGCTATAAAATCTCAAGTTTTTTTCCCTGGTCACCCTGTTAATTTCAAATATATTGGGAATCCGAGAAATTAAGCCAGGTTTCTATTTCTCCTAAGGAATTTCAAGTTGTATTTCTCGACGGAACTAGAATGGAGATTTTTCAAAATAAAATAACACCCACGTTTAAATTATAAGTTGTTCATTATTTTTCTAGTACCACCTCGCTGGGTTTTCGAGCCCAAAAATACATCGGTCGTCATGGGAAGCTCTGTCTCTATCGATTGCTTGGCTGAAGGTTCACCTACCCCGCTCATAAATTGGAAAAAATCCGAAGGTATTTATAGAATTTTATATTGTAAATTCAGTACCCCCACCTCTCCCGGCCCAATTGCAGCAGGGCTTTTAAAGAGAGCCTGAAGAAAAATCGAAAGCCCTAATTTGTTGATAAAACAGTAATACAGTAAAGGCCCATTCAGATTACCCAACTTTAGTCAGCTAACTCAGCTTACAAATCACAGACTTGTCGGGCCTAGTTGTCACGCAATTTAGTCAGGTCCGACGCCGCGAAGAAAAAAAAAAAAAAAAAAAAAAAAAACCCGACGGCGGCGTGACCGTGTTTTTTAGGTTTCGGCGGCGGTGCGCCGAGTTTTTTCGCAGGTGGCGGCGAAAGCCATGAACTGCGGCGTTTATCGTCGTATGACGTCACGTGGTCAGCCGCCAACTGCCGTGTCGCGTCCCTCAGCTCTCCCGTGAACGATACTGGGCAGAATTTCACTTTACTTTTACTTTCGTGGTTTCCCACCAACTTATGGTCTCTCAGCGAGCCTGCACTGGCGTGACCAGTGGCCACTCGACAGCTGCTGACCCGTGTTGGCAGAGTCACTCTCGACTCTTGAGTCTTATGGATCATGGCGCGCCAAGAATTAACCGGCGCGATCCTTTTAGAAGCGTCTGTTTAGGGTTTCGTTTTTAACGAGTTTTTTGTTTCTGTAGTTCAGAAAATAGTAAAGCTATATTAATATACAAAGAGGAAAAACCATCCCAATCTTTTTGCGAATATTCTCTGGGTTCTCTCTCGAAAACGACACGTGCTCTATGACGTAATGTTCTCGCCTATTTTGATTGGTTAGTTTCCTCTCAGATTTTAGTCGCCTACCTATCCGATTAAAATCCGAGCTTCTATCTGACAGTGGTACGGTCGGGTGAAACGTTCACATTGCCTGACAAACTGAACCGACTGATCAGTTATTCTTTGTCAGCTGACTAAAGTTGGATAGTCTGATCGAAAGTCCCTTCCTCCAGTCAAATATGGGAAAACCTTATTACGTGTTTTGTTAGATGGCGCCACAGTCTCCAACGGGGTTCCGAAAAACGTACTTTTCCTCTAATTTATATCGATTTTTTTATTGTAAATGTGGCGTTTAAAAGTCCTTATTTCAGTACTTTTTTTTGTACCAATTAACATATTTTATGGTCTATTAGAAATATAAAATTTAAGTTATCATCGCATATTACAGACGATTTCCTTCAGTCTTCCTTGAAGTTATTCCGCAATTTAGGTCTTCTCTCTAAGTAATTTTTCTATTCCTTTAAATTCCTTTTCCAAAAGGTAAATTGCCTCGAGATTTTATTCCCGTGTACAACAGCTTCAATTACGTTGTCTATTCTAACGGCACGATTGTCATAAGAGACGCTGATGAATCTACAGCTGGATTTTATCTTTGCGATGCTCAAAATAATGTGGGAGCTGGACTCAATAAGCTCATATATTTAACCGTCCATGGTAAGAATATGATATCGATACCTATTTTATTATCGACAAACTTTTTTGGATGGATGAAAGTTGGACAAAGGTTTGCAAAGCTGGTTATGGATGGAAGTTGGACAAGGTTTACAGATAGTGTGCAAAAATAATTTGGGTAAACTATGGGAAAAATTTAACCAAGGGCTGGAGATTTAGTTCGCTGAAAAATTTGGGCAACTAAGCTGCGTTCATACTATGCGCCTTGGAGTCAATTCAAAAAGTTTCAAAACGTTTCGTCGATGTCGTCTGAACCGAAAACCGTTTTTCTCGAATCGATTCGAATCGATTTCTCGAAACTACTTCGGGAACCGTTTCAAACCGATTTAGTTTCAACAACCTTTAGATGAAACTATAACAAATCGATTTTGAATATGATACGTGAATAGATGGCGCTAAGAATGATTATAAGCCATTTAAATATCGGTTTGATTTTTATCTATTAAAATCGATTGGGAAACGCTAGTGTGATCGTAAATCTATTGTAATTTATTATCGACTCATTTTTCAATATTTATTTCATTATTATTGACCCATTTGTCAACGATATTTCATTATCGACCCATTTTTAACGATATTTATTTCATTATCGACTCATTTTTCAACGATATTTATTTAAATATCGACCCCGTTTTTCAACTATATTTATTTCATTATTATTGACCCATTGACGATATTTAATTATTGACCAATTTTTCAACTATCATTATCGACCCCATTTTTCAACGATATGTCATAATCGACACCATGTTTTAATGATATTCATTATCGACCCCATTTTTCCACGATTTTCTTATGGAAAATAGCACCACCATCTGTCGAAGCCTTGGAGCGAGTACATAACACCCAAATTGGGCTTTCGGTGCAACTTAAGTGTCACGTTCAAGGGGACAGACCATTAGATGTTTCCTGGTACAAAGAGAACCAAATAATTGAACTTCTCGAAGATAGGTCAGTTAATCCGCATTTGGAACTTCATGCCTTAATTAACTCGTTGAAAAATTCTAAATTATTAATAAATAATAATTATAAAACAATAAATTTGTCGTCTACAGATTCGAAACGAAATCTACTCCTCAAAAAGGTGGTATTTTAACTAGTTTATCGTTGAGCCAAGCTAACAGGAATGATACTGGTTCCTATACTTGTCGAGTCTCCAATTCCTTCGGATTTGCCGAAGCCACGATCAAACTCTATGTTCAAGGTATTTCATTTTAATATATGTTGGCAAAGGCCAATAAGTTATCACGTTATTAATTTTAAAATTAAACAGTTCACTAGCTCATTTATATATATTCAAATATCACTCGAACAGATTAAAGATTAGAGCTTAGCGGGAGAATAAACCTAATAACAAGTAGTTTTTTATCGATTTGTTATCGTTTAAATAGGCCTAATCGACTAGTAAAAAAATTACTTAAACTACAAATCAATTTAAAACTTACCCGGAAAATAGGCTTAGATGGTTTCAAGAAGATCCTGAATTTCTTCGCATTGATGGGTCAGCGACCAATCGAATGTTATTAGAAGTCTCATGGAGATCTCACCTTAACTATGAGCCGTTGTTTATTGGTCGATGACCCTTCAATGCGAAGAAATTCAGGATCTTCAAGAATCCAGCTAAGCATATTTCCCGGGTAAGTTTCAAATTTGATTAAGCCTATTTTAACGATAAGGAATCGATAAAAAAATCAGGTTGCATTCTCCCTTTAACAGAACCGGTTTTCATAATATCTAATTATTCTAAATTTAGTTATAGCAAGTATTTTAAATCAAATCTCCGAATATACATTAGTTCGAAATGTTAATATTTACCACTCATAATCAATAAAACAAATATCAAAACTATTTAAATTTAAAAGCAATTCCAGGGCCAATCACCATTAAAACCAAGTTTGTAGCCAATTAAAGATTCTCACGCACTCTAGACGCCCCCTCCATCAAAGTGTAACCATGGCCACACTCGCGCCAAAAGCGCGCACCTCCAATTTTCTTTATTTTCAAGTGGATTTAGTCCCGAATTAGGCTTAGCTTAAAATCAACCAGAAAGAGCTTTTCCGTCTGTAAAAGTGAGCGATTTTTATGGGTAATAGCTAGAATAAAATCGTTTTCGCTTCGGTTAGTTATAATTAAATATCTAGAAATTAACTGATCAAAGTGGCCTTTTGATAACTCGTTAGGTTGACGTGACTAACACTCTTACTTGATTGTCTTTTGAATTGCTTTTGAAAATAACAAAAACCATAGACTAAGAAAGTATTGCAAGTAGTAAAATAGCTATTAATATTTAAAGTTCATTAAACTGTCTTGTGTTTAAAATACTTCTAAATTGGCACGCAATTTGCATTTTAATTGACCACTTAGGACCAAAATTTGTCGTTAAATATATTAAAGGGAGAATTCAACTAGAATTAAATTTAAAACTCAAAAGGCTTAGCTGGATTCATTTTAGATCCTGAATTTCTTCGCACTGATGGGTAATCGACCAAAGAGCAATGGTCCGTCGTTAAGGCGAGATCTCCGTGAGACTTCCAGTAACATTCGATTGGTCTCTAACCCACCAATGCGAAGAAATTCAGGATCTCCGTGAATCTAGCTAAGCCTATTTCCTGATAAATTTTAAATTTATTTCTAGTAATATTTGTTTTTAATTTTTCTCTTTTTACTGGTGGATTAGGCCGATACAAGTGATAAGGACTCGATAAAACATCACTTGTTATTAGGTTGCATTCTCCCTTTAAATATTATAATTTATGTCCAATATCTTTTTGTTATTCCTGTACTGGAAAAATTGTGATAGGCCTACTTCTTCTCATTGCTTTCCCATAACAATATTAGAATACATTCGGATTCGTTGTACAAAAAGTAGGAAATCGATGATTTTCCTCTTGGAAATTCCATTTCTAAAATATTTGAATTTGTTTTACCGTCTTTTGTTTTGGCGGGAAAGTATCTGAGAGCGCGGCCGAATGCTTTTAACTTTTAAGCAAAATCTTTACTAGCCTCACGTTTTCTCCCTTAAACAAAGCGGGGAAAAGTTGCGATTGGTTTTTCCTCGCCGAAAACATTCCATCGAGAAAACGAGGCCACCTCTAATACCCAAAGGTTATACCAAAAGTCTATCATTTTATTCCATAAAAGTAAACAACGCCCAGTAGCTTAATACTATCAGCAAAGACAGAGGTAAATGTACCGGAAGATACTTATTCGAGACACTATAGCTGCCGCGTTCGCCGTGTAAATAGTGAACGGAGGAAGTGCCACTTTGCGGAGAAATTCCGGAGTTGGGAGGGAAGACGATATTGCCAAGCGCGGCCCGCCTAAATTCCGTCCCTCTCTCCGGACTCAAAATATCGAGGAAGAGTCCAAACCACTCGAGCCAGACAGGGGTGATGACTTTTTTGCTAGTTTTAAGTGATGGACTATGACGTAAAACTAGGCCTTTGCGCTACTGGGCGTTGTTAACTTTTATGGAATAAAGTGATAGACCTTTGGTAATACCCAAACGTTATACATAACCCAAGAACATATTCATGTTTCTCTAGAACGTACGAAGAAAGCTTTAAGATCTACATAATCGATATACAATATAATTGTAGCTTAAGACTGTACACTAAAGCGCATGATTAGCGTTGCCAAAGACTGTTACGTAATCGCTCAGTCGATGTACAGTTTTATGGAAATAAGATCATATGAAGGCATTTTTTCGAATGTCTATGGATTTTTATTTTAAAAATTTTATACAGTCGCGTTAATTTTGTCTATGACGTATGTTTGTTTTGATTAATTTTTTAACGATGTTTCCGAAAATGCTACTCAATTTCCATTTCATGACAGGCCCATTTTAAAAAAGACTTTTGGCGCCATCTGATTCCTCTACCTACCTTTTCTCCACAAGAAAACCAAAAACCGCTACCTCACGACCTTAAAAATTATCCAAGTTTGGTTCTCCATTTATCCGTCCTCCGTGTGACGAAAGAGAAAACGATAGTTTAACAAAGTAAAATTCCTTTATAGGAATTTTTTGCTAAACTGTGTAAGGGCGATCAATTTAATGAAGGTCGTATAGTCTTAGAAGTAATTAACACGCCAGGCGAAGGTCATTAATTCGAAGGCTGTTCTATCCTAAGAATAATAGCTTCAGCTATTGACCTATTGAACCTTTTAAGTTAAGGTAATAGAAAATTTACTCGAAATATTGTGCTTCGATCAGAAGTTAATAAAATGTATCATTTGAAGTAAGACTATTCCAGGAGTAAATGCTACCCTCACCGATCGTTAAATAAAAATGTAATTCAAAGAGATAATTGGAGCTAAAAATGGAACAGCTTTTGAATTTAGTCAAAAATCCCATTCGAGATTACCCTATTCGGCTTGAGTGATAAGTTAATCTGATCAACACTTTAATTAAATACCCAACATAAAGATTTAATGTGAAATATTCAATTAAACAACATTAAGTTGTCTCTAAAAGCAGACGACACAAATTGGGGAAATATTTAAATAAAATAGAGAACACTCTGGGATAACCACTTTAAAGAGAGAATGCAAACTAGCTAATCAATTCCTTATTGTTTAAATAGGCCTAATCCACTAGAGAAAAAAGTTACGAACAAATATTAAACTAGAAATAAATTTAAAACTTACCCAGAAAGTAGGCTAAGCGGGATTCATGGAGATCTTGATTTTGTCGCGTATAAGGTCTAGCGACCAATCGCACGCGACTGTAAGTCTCGTGCAGATCTCGCGTGAACGACGGGCTTTTGCTCATTGGTCGCTAGACCTTACACGGAGGCAATTTAAGATCTCCATGAATCCCTCTAAACCTATTTTCCGGGTAAGTTTTAAATTTATTTCTAGTTTAATATTTGTTTTGTAAACTTTTTATTGGTGGATTAGGTCTATTTAAACCATAAGGAATCGATAAAAAATCACTTGTTATTAGGTTGCATTCTCCCTTTAAAGGAACCTGTTTTCAAAATGTCTAATTCTTCTTAATTTAGTTAGAACAAGTTATTTAAATGAAATCAACTGATATTTTTAACGTTTTTATTCTAAAAATTAATCCCGCTTGCTCAGTAAAACATTCTTTAAAGATCTCTACTCGGTTTTTAGATAGAGATATTGGTTAATGCGCGTAGCGAATTGCGAGGTAGGTTCCAAGATCATTACCTTGACCGAAACGACAGTATTTTACTAGAGACGCCGTGGGTGCCCAAGAAGTTGGCGGTGGAAGATTACTCCAGCCGTTCTATCACTCTCAAGTGGATCGACAACTTCAACGGACACAGCCCTATCACATCCTACGTTCTACAAGTGGCTCCAAAAGACTACGGTAAATCTGATTTTCCTATTGCTTATCTTGATCAAGCACTATTAATTTACAATGTCGGTACGTGCCTACGTCCGTAACTTTTCCCAGAATGTTCTATAAGGTTCCAGAAAAGTCTGGGGAGGTTTAAAAAATTACTGTAAGTGCCTGGAAAGGTCTGAAACGTTCTGGAAAGTTTCCGTGATTTTTCACGGGTTTACCCTAATAGATCCAAGCTTTCAACAGAGCTTGTAATGACGTAACATTAAAAGAATAGGCAGGCGTTTGATGTCCAAGGTTTTAGGCTTCAAACGCCGGCCTATTAGGACATTACAAGCACTGTTGAAGGCTGAAATAAGTATAATTTGGCCCGAATTTACATTTGTATTCAAACTTTATTAACCTTTAGAAATGAATTTAAACACATAAAAAGTGCCTAATAATTGTTTAAAAATTCTAAAATACGTTTTTTTGCCACGATGTTTTTCGAAAATAAATTAAAAACGGTTCTATTTTTAGCTCCAAGTTTTCCTTTAAATCTGTTACGTTAATATCTATTCGTTTTTATTGAATAATCGTGCAGGTATCTTGGCCAATTTATCATTTCCATCGACGTTTAAAATGTTCGAAGTCAAGGATTTAACTCCTTGCACGGAATACGCTTTTCGTCTGGCAGCCGTTAATTCCATCGGTTCTAGTCCATTTTCCGAGGAAATTTATTCTAAAACGTCCGAAGAAGGTCAGTTTATTGTCCTTTATATTATTATAAATACCAAATTTCCGGTCGATTTATAAAGACATAGGCCTATCAACGTTTCGCCAAGATCTTGGCTCGTCTTTCGATGAGTTTGAGAAGTTAAAGCTCGAGGCTTAAAGGGAAAATAGAAAGGACCGACAATTTTTGTTTATCCTCAAATTAAGGCCCAATAAATTATGAAATTGAAGGCCAGATCACGTGATAAAATTAATCCGACTAGTTTGTTCATCTTAGGGAGTTTGTCTACAACTACTTGGATCGTGTGTGTATACAAGATTAATGAGTTTGGTGTTGACCCAACTCTTCCATCTTGTAATCACACGATCCGACTAGTTGGACAAACTTTATCTTTATATGATCAACCTAACTATGTCGTGTGAATTGGTTTGATCCAAATCATCTATCTAGTATTCACACGATCCAACTAGTTTGACAAACTCCAGATCATCAAACTAATTATGTATATCGTATGAATTGCCTGTAACAAAACCTCGCGCGTGTCTGCTGTGAGTTAAAACGTAGCTTGACTTTCGTGCTTGAGATAGATTTTGATGAAAAATGAACGTCTTATCTTGAAAAACTAAAAACAATTTTAAAGATTGGTCAAAAATTCATCTAACAATTATGTCGCGTTATGCTTTTTATCGATTCCTTATTCGTTTAAATATGCCTAATCCACCAGTAAAAAAAATGCAAACAAATGTTAAACTAAAAATAAAACAAATATTAAATAAATAAATTTAAAACTTACCCGGAAAATAGGCTTAGCTGGATTCATGGAGATCCTGAATTTCTTCGCATTGACGGGTCAGCTACCAATGAGCAAAGGCCTATCGTTAAGGCGTGATCTCCATGAGACTTCCAATAACATTCGATTAGTCCCTGACCCTTCAATGCTGAAGAAAATCAGAATCTCCATGAATCCAGCTAAGCCTATTTTCCAGGTAAGTTTTAAATTGATTTTTAGTTACTTATAGATTAGGTCTATTTAAACGATAAGGAATCTATAAAAAATAACTTGTTATAAGGTTTAATTCTCCCTTTAAGGGGTTAAGCCTTGGATACTTTCTAAAACTCCGCAGACACGCGTGCAAATTAGTTGATTACAAACTTTAATAATGTTAAGTCCGTACTCAATTATCTAATCACTTAAGAGTACAGGCTAATATGGATTAATTAATTTGGTCAATGCATTTCCGTGTATTGATCATATGAGTTCCATACTCCAACGAAGATATACGATCCACTATTGATAAAATTACTAATTCACTTTCATTTTCAACCTCACTTGAACCTTTATCGGGAATTCCTAAGATAAATAGTTCAGTCCCAAAACATATATCTTGTTAATTTGCTAGTCCAACTATTGATTACCCGAGGCGTAGTTTATATAAACTGTATAGTTATTTAGGCTAATTTAGCGTTCGAAAATTGGTTAGACCAATTAACATTTCGGGCTGTTTCTGACATGATTTAATGTTCAAATATCACGGGCTCTTTGTCGAAGCTAAGACCACCTCTAAAGATGTAATTTAATATAAGTGTCAAAACTTTGGCTTAAAATTGTCTTTCGATGATTTTAAATTAAACACTAGTTTGAAAACTAAGACTTGAAACTAAATTATAAAATATTCAATAGACGTGTTATCGACTAATGTTCGCCAATACACATTATCATACAATATTTTAAATGGATATGTTAACAGTGCCAGATTAAGAGGGGCAGAGTGGGCACCTGCCCCCGGGCGCTAGCCAAATGGGGGCGCCCAAGAAATCTGGTGATAGTCTTTTCCCCAAGTGTAGTCGTGATGAATGTTGGGCTCGAATAATTTTTGCCTACGTGTGTCAAATTGCTTAATCCGGCTATGAGTGTTAATTTTCAAGTAATTCGGGTCAAATTGATTTGGACCCAAGCTCGCGAATTTATTCTTTAGAAATTCAAATAATTCCTGAGGTTGTTTTAACATAAGTGTGACGTCAGTTTTACTTTTAATTTTAATGTGCTTCCTTAGAATAACGAAAGAAATCAAATTACCCAATGTGGAAAAAAACTCAATTTGGTGAAATTGGATAATTGAACAGAATTCAACCAAATTCGACAAAAATATCGCAAATGTTAAACTCCGGGAGATTCTTTGGAGGGGGGGGGGGGATCCCTACAAGTGGGGACGCTTTTTTCGAAAGATTGAACTTCAATTATGGAGGGAACTATAAATATTGACGTTTATTGGCCGTTCCCCGTTTCTGGAAATTCAAATTTCTCTCCGAACAAAAAATGAATAAAACGATAATTTTGAATCCTCTTTACGAGATAACGGTTGAATATTTTAAAGTGCAATTTCGTATAGGCAATTTATAGACACCCATTTCAATAGGTTTGGACGAAATTATTAAAATTTTAGCGCCATTTTATGATGATTACTTGAACAGCTTTAATTAAACTTGGTAATTAAAAATATTTTGAATGTGTATTTATTTTTTGTCATATGATAGCTCCAGACGGACCGCCAACAGACATTCGAGCAGTTGCCACAGGACCTAATTCTCTGAAAGTTTCCTGGAAGGTATGTGCATGCATACGCAATTAACTTCATATAATTAGGTTTTAGGGTTTTAACTTTAATTATTCTATACTGTTATAATATTGATGTTATGTCTGAAAATTATCTTCAATTATTGAGTTAACAATGTTATCCTCGGAAGCCAGACATTGGGGCATTATATAAAGTTCGTCTTATTTAAAGTGAGGCTGTCACCGTTGTGTTTTCGAATGTCTCAGTATTAGAGCTCGGAATCGGATATCGATTATCTTCTGTTATTCGTATATTTTCAGATATTTTATTTTCGGATAAATTCTTTAACTAAAACAATGGAATTTGTATATTCGTATAATTGTTAAATGTATAAGGTTTACTCGAAGATAAGCGTATGTCGCTTTAACTACAAATTACTCGTATTCAAACGAATAACGATGGATAAGAAAATTCGCGTTTCCAGAATTAGTCTAAAATATAAGAAAAATATTTCAAATTGACTTTTAATTCGAAGAATTTAAATAAAACAACGAAACTAAGATTTTAAATCATCTTATTCATTATTTTTGACGAAAATAAATTAAAATTTTTTTATCCGAACGTATAACGCGGATAATATTCTAAGGCCATTTTTGGATAAAAACGGATATGGATTACGTTTTTTACTTAATCTTCAAATAAGTTAACTCGAATAAAATAGTATATTTTTTAATCAAACAGATAATTAATATACATCAGAATTTAGAAGATTTAATCCAGTTAATAAAAATTATATGAATTCCGAGCTCTACCTGTGGAGTATATTTTTAATTTTATCATATTATTAAAACGCATTATTCAAAATTGGATGCCTCTGGGTTGACGCATTCTTAAGAACCTTCAAAATTAAAATATTAATTTTTTTTTTTTTCTGATATATGACGTAGTTTATTTCTGGAATGTAATTAACTATAATTTTCATACGAAAGGTAGTTGACTTTCTGGATTAAGTACTTTTACGAAAAAGACCGCGCGAAAGCAACCTTATCACTGGTGCCAGAACGCGACGAGAACCAAACCAGCGAAATCACGCGACCATAGTGATTACGTAGAATTGCGGGGAATTTTTATTTTTAAAAATTTCGAAAATGGCGATTCTAAAATATGAATTTTTACTGTCGCGGTAATTTTGTTCTAAGACATATGTATATATATTTTGAATCGATTTTTAACGATCCTTCTGAGAACGATACTCAATTTCCATTTGAGTTCCTCACTTGAAGTTTCAATTTTAGTATTTAAAAATATTGTTTTTGCGTCTTTTTAATTTAAAAGATGCCGTTGAAAAAGCATTGGAATGGCGAGATTAAAGGTTACTACGTCGGTTACAAACCTTCATTATCGACGGAGGACAGTTTGGTTTTCAAAACCGTTGAAGTTTTCGAACGAAATGAAACGGAGGTGCATTTGACCAATTTGAAAAGATCAACGTATTACGCCGTTACAGTTCAGGCTTTCAACAGTCAAGGGGCTGGACCGAAATCGATAGAAATCATCGTTCAAACGCTAGAAGATGGTAAGATTTCCAGATATTCTTGAAATAATACTTAGAGAGAGACTGCAGACACAATTTTTTTCGAAGGCATATGCGTAATATTTCTAGTTTATAACATATGAAATCCAATTTTCAAAATTTTACACCTGGGTTGACGCGTTGAAAATAAACAAAATATATGGATTTATTAGTTTTCCGATTGATATAGTACTTAATTTATTACTCTTAACAATGAGCCTGTCTATCTTAATATATAAAATCATTATAACGCAGCCTGGCGTTCATAAGAGTCCTCTAACGGTAAACAGTGCGGGCAAAAGTAGTAACTAACAAAACCACGTGTGGCTGCTATGTATAAAGAATAGGCAGATCCGAAATGGATTTTGATAGTTCCTGCTTTTGCCAGCACTGTTTGCGCTTAGAGAACGCTTATTAACGCTATGTTTTGATATTCATCTTTATAGGTGTCCTAGCTTAGAGCTCGGAATCGGATAATGAAAAACTTAGGATATCCATTGATAACTAGGGTTTTTTTTTTTTTTTTTTTCAAATATTTTGATCTCGGATAAATTGTTTGTTAATATAAAACCACAAATTATATAAACAGACGCGTATCAAATGGATACGAATTTATCCGGAGATAAATTTTAAGCTCGATTGATAAACAAATTACGCGTTTATTCAAACAGATAACGCGAAGAAAAACTACGACGTTTCTCGAAATCCGTGTAGAATGAAATATAATAATTATATTTTAATCTAAATTGAAAGAAACAGCGAGACTAAATTACTGCATTCTAGCTTCGAGATCTCAATTTGGGTTAAAATCCGCGAATAAACTCGAGTTTCGAATGTTTCTTATCGGCGAATGAATAACTCGTATAACGTATCAATTTCCTATAACAATGAGTAAGAATAAAAAGTTTGCCTTACATTCAGATACGTAATTAACTCGAATAAGAAATGGATATGTTTTCGCGAACGGATAATATCTGATTGACATTCATCTGATGGTCTTACTCAATTAACGCTAGTTATACGAATTCCGACTAGCTACTTTAACTCCTATTTTACGATAAATGAGAAAACATTCAGGCCCTAGGAAAAGAGATGTTTAAATTTAAAAAATTTGACGAGATATCATCAATATAAACATTTGATTTGAATTGTAAGTCATTGCTGATTTCTTGATATGCCAATATTTCTGATTTTATTGCAGTACCTCCTACGGTTCCAACCCTAAGTCTTTTTTCGGTTACTTCGAATTCAATCACCATACAATGGACTCAAAACCGACCATTTGGAAGCCAAGCCATAGGTCAGTATTGTAGTGAGTTAAACTTATCTAAATACCATTATACCTTTTGGATTTTTACATTGTCCTTGTCTTTTGTATGTGTGTCTGTTGTTCGCTGCGTTAACAGCGTTCACATTCGCGCAAAACGGTCCGATTTCCACCGTGAATTATTTGGGTTTAATTTTAATTTTGATTGTGACTTAAAGAGATAATGCAACCTAACAAGTGATTTTTTTATCGATTCCTTATCGTTTAAATAGGCCTAATTCACCAGTAAAAATATTTAGAAACAAATATTAAACTAGAACTAAATTTAAAACTTACTCGGAAAATAGACTTAGCTGGATTCATGGAGATTCTGAATTTCTTCGCATTGATGGGTCAGCGACCAATCGAATGTTATTGGAAGTCTCACGGTAATCTAGCCTTCGATCATTGGTCGCTGACTCCTCAATACGGAGAAATTTAGGATTTCCATGAATCCAGCTAAGCCTATTTTCCGTGATAACAACATCACTTGTTGTTAGGTTGCATTCTCCCTTTAAAAATATTGATAAATTTATTATTTATCTAGTTATTGGGAGAAATTTAATAAATTTGACGAATTTCAATTTAAACATTTTTTTATGTTTTGTTTTAGAATGTTTTTTATATCATCGTAAAGAATTTGGTGATTGGAAGGAAGCTAAAATTTCTTCGGGCAACGGTACCTACACTTTGACGAAATTATTCTGCGGTACCAAGTATCAACTCTACATGGTCTCGTTCAATAGTGTCGGAAGAAGCGAACCTAGTGAAATCCTCAACGTTCGGACTAATGGAGCCGGTAAGGATCAAATTTTAAAATTTTTAGCATGCTATAAGGATATGATGATTTTTGTCCGTATCTCTAAGGATATTTTGTCCGTATCTCTAAGGATATTTTGTCCGTATCTCTAAGGATATTTTGTCCGTATCTCTAAGGATATTTTGTCCGTATCTCTAAGGATATTTTGTCCGTATCTCTAAGGATATTTTGTCCGTATCTCTAAGGATATTTTGTCCGTATCTCTAAGGATATTTTGTCCGTATCTCTAAGGATATTTTGTCCGTATCTCTAAGGATATTTTGTCCGTATCTCTAAGGATATTTTGTCCGTATCTCTAAGGATATTTTGTCCGTATCTCTAAGGATATTTTGTCCGTATCTCTAAGGATATTTTGTCCGTATCTCTAAGGATATTTTGTCCGTATCACTAAGGATATTTTGTCCGTATCTCTAAGGATATTTTGTCCGTATCTCTAAGGATATTTTGTCCGTATCTCTAAGGATATTTTGTCCGTATCTCTAAGGATATTTTGTCCGTATCTCTAAGGATATTTTGTCCGTATCTCTAAGGATATTTTGTCCGTATCTCTAAGGATATTTTGTCCGTATCTCTAAGGATATTTTGTCCGTATCTCTAAGGATATTTTGTCCGTATCTCTAAGGATATTTTGTCCGTATCTCTAAGGATATTTTGTCCGTATCTCTAAGGATATTTTGTCCGTATCTCTAAGGATATTTTGTCCGTATCTCTAAGGATATTTTGTCCGTATCTCTAAGGATATTTTGTCCGTATCTCTAAGGATATTTTGTCCGTATCTCTAAGGATATTTTGTCCGTATCTCTAAGGATATTTTGTCCGTATCTCTAAGGATATTTTGTCCGTATCTCTAAGGATTTTTTGTCCGTATTTTGTTGATTTCGCGATAAGCGTATACGGAATTTTGGCCCGGGATGTGCCTGAACTTTCAGAACATACACTGTTACGTATTATAATATTTTTTTTTGTCTTTACCTGTACAATTGTAGCACCATTATCGCCACTAAAAGAAGATTTTCTTTCGGTGGACTCCACTTCGGTGACCCTAAACTTCCTCGCTTGGCAGAACGGAGGTTGCCCGATACTTAACTTCGCGGTTAAATGGCGAAGGAAGCACCGTTCCTATTGGTCCACTGTTGGCGATAAGATTTCGGCCAATCAAACTCATCATACGCTGCAAGGTCTAACGCCCGGACAATGGCACGACCTTCACGTTATCGCCCAGAGCGCGGCGGGCTCCACCGAATCTTTGTACGATTTTTTAACCCTCAATATTAGTGAAGGTAAGAAGTTGAACCATCACATCTTTTGATGTAAACCATAATTATAATTTATCATAACAAATGCTTATCTTGGAAGATTAGTTAACTACATTTAGTAAGCAGCCCTATAAACTAGCTCAAAATATTCAAGATAATTAATCATAAATTGTGAATTCTTCCCATAAGGCTGGTATTCTTTATCGTTCCAGAAGTTCGAGTCAGTGACTCGTCAGTAGCGCAAGAAGCTTGGAGCGGTTCATTACTGGAAATAACCGTGCTAATTCCTGTGTTAACAACGCTTCTCATCATCGTTATCATCGTTATTGTTGGATGTTACATGTGCCAGAAGAGATCCAATCATCCGACGTTACATCAAGGTAAACCTATTTCAAAAAATTAAAAATTGTACAACTCTGGTTTTACGCTTTTTAAAAAATAAGTGGGTAATTCAGTTGAGCGCCGGAAACGGAACATGCCAAGTTTGATCCACAGGAGCCTTATGTTTATTGTCTATTAAAAGAAAAAAATAAACTTATGTCGAATCTACAATGAATATAGTTAGTTTTTGGGGGCAGAGTGGGGAGGAAAAATCACGTGATTAGACGTACGTCATACTAGCTAGTAAGTTTCTAGAATTAAACGATGATATGGGTTACACGGCTGAGTGTTAATTCAATCTACTTGGTGAAAAACAGAACCAAAACCGACAGTGGTCACGTGATCCGATCACGTGTTTTTTTTTGTTTTTTTTTCTTTTTTCCCAACTCGATTTATAATTCACTCTGCTTCTGTCATTATTATTTCTAAAACGTAGTGTGATTCGGTTTATACCCTTCCCTGGTAAATTCATTAAAATACTATAAATATAGTATTTTTCTTGGTAGCCAGTAGCGCGTCAGTGTAATCTTGATATTATTAGTTAATTATCAAACCAGTTTAATATGGAGGAACATTTTCCCGATTGCGTATTGCGCCCACCAATTCCAAGTTTGAAAGAAATTACCATAATTAATATCGGTACCTTCGTTTATCGTCAAGTGTTAGATTCTGAACCGAGGCCTACGTTTCGAAAACCCAAGTTTTTAGAAAACCTCCACCGACTTGAAATTTCATCTTGCAAACTTCAAAATGAATTGGATAAAATAATACTGCTTGTCGTCATGGAATTTCACCGTCTTAGTTACCACTACATTAACGGTAGTCAAAGTCATCGTCTACGAATACAATGGTCCCCTACTTGTCTGTTAAGGGTGACTGGGGTATTACCATCTTCGATTTTCGAATTGGATGGTATTCCAATTAGCCTAACGTTTATGATGGCCTGCGGTTGGTGTTCTGAAAAGGAAATTGTTAAATATCGGGCTTTATTAGAGGAAGATGAAATATCTTACTGGAAAACTTCTACCGATCGAGTGGTTCAATTCTGGTTGGCTTTTCACGAAAATGAGAGAGAAATATCCATGCGAGCGATTGGTAAAACAAGTGGAGAATCCATTAATTCTTTTGGTTTTAAAATATCTACGAAGCCAGTAAGGTTTGTGCCGATGAAGTTCTTCTGGTCGAAACTGTGTCCTGTTGAGAAGGAGACGTGTTTGAACGAACTTTTACTAGAGATTCACAATAATTTCTTCTGTGATGAACAGCTGTATTACTTCTTTCTGTACCTAGCTGGATTCTCGAAGGAAAAAATACGTGAAATGTGTCAACGATATCCTCTAATACCATTGTCTGTATTCATGAACTGGCGGTTTCGACACATGTTCCAAGAGGTTGGAGATTATTTCTTACCTCTCATTTGTAGCAATGATATTACGCGCTTGTTAATTCGAATGATTCAAAGAGGACGTCCATTTTGCGACGAAGTAACCGTTGAAAACTGGAAATACCTTTTAGAGTTCGAAAATTATCGGGACAATACCACTGTTGGAGAATATCTACTTCGTAATCCGAAACATTTGGTTTTAGTCGTGAAATTCAGCGTCAAGGATGTTAAAGATGAATGGTTTTCAATGACTTTAGTTAATTATCTCGTTCATTATGACAATCAAACGGGAAAACTCTTAAGCTCCGCTTTGTACAACGGACGTTTTGAGACGGAAGATAATGTTTACTATTTCACCGATGTTTTGATCGAAATTCTCGCTGCTTTTTTCTTGCCAAAGTATTACGGCATCTTGATACGTTTTCTTCGAATGTTCGATATGACGGCGGACTTAGCCGAATTTATCTATCAGGCTCTAAATGACAAGTTTTCCACTACGTGGGCTAACCCATCTACAAATCCATGGTTTCCACACGGAAGAGAAGTTATGATAAATATTCTCGGATTGTTAATTAAGCTGAATATGAGAAATGTTACGACTTAAAAGTATAGCCGTAACCTATTCCGGAATATTTAATTTTCTTCAAAGATTTCACGTACAATTACATATGTATTTATTTTATCTATATTATAGATATTTCTTTAATCTCAACGAAATTTTACTTCAAAAAATATATAAAAATAAAATTGAATTATGAATAGTTTGTCAATTTTTTCAATGTTGCATCTTTGACAAAATCCACCAGGTTCGCTCCTATGTTAGGCCCGGGTCTTAAAGAGAGAATTCAACCTAATAACAAGTTTTTTATCGATTCCTTATCGTTTAAATAGGCCAAATCCATCAGTTTAAAAAAATTACAAACAAATATAAAACTAGAAATCAATTTTAAACTTACCTGGAAAATGGGCTTAGCTGGATTCATTTAGATCATTAATTTAGAGTATTGAAAACATTGGAAACGGAAACAGCAAAAATCCTTGCGTTTATAGGGTGAAATTATTTGGGCTTTATCCCCGATTTGAAAACCATTCACCGCTAATGGTCGGTGTGACGTCAATGGATGGTTTCTTAACTACTATATCGCAACCTACTCTTGTAAATCCGACGTGAATGTTTACTTAAAAAGATTCCGATTCTTTAGTTTATTTTAGCAATCATTTCTGCGATTGATCTCGGTGTAATTGCATCAATCGGCAATCGCGATTGTGTATGTTCAAACAAATCTCATGGATAATCCTATTCCGAATTGTCTTGTTTCTCTTACAAGGCCTAGTTTGAAAGAAACAGCTTTAATTAAAGTCGCGATGGCCGTGTACAGAAACGCCGTGAATCTGGAAGTAACTTCGAAGGCGCGATCAGCCAGGGCTAGAGAATTGATACGTAACCTTTATTCCTTACCCCGCGAATTGCGACGTGATTTAATGAAGATTCTACCGAGTGTCGTAAAAGAATTGTACGAGGGCTCTAACAACTACATGGTTGGATTTTTACTCTTTAATTTTGGTAACGACAGAGAATGGTCGACAGCTCTTCTATTGAGAGTTGAACCTCAAGTACCTTACACGATATTCGAATCTATTCTTACGAATAATTGTAAATATATACTCGCTTGTCGTTGGTGTTTGCGGGAAAAGATAGAGTATTACTCTTCAAGATTGAATTCCGCGCATCTACCCGACGTGACGACTTATCCCGATCAACTAGTTCGTTTCTGGCAAGCATTTGACAATGATGATAGAGAAACAGCCATGCTTTTAATTGGCAAACCACTTGAAAAGTCCGTCAATTCTTACGGTTTCAGTATAGCGACGAAAAAGTTCGATTTTATACCGATGAAGTATTTTTGGTGCCAATTGAATGTCGAGGAGAAAGTGATACATTTAAACGATCTTTGTAATCAAATGGAACTTCATAATTCATTCAACGAAGATCTTTGTTACTTCATTTTGTTTCTGACAAGATCGCCACCAGACACGATAGCCGATATTTGTCGCAAATATCCTCAGATACCATTAGTCGTCTTTGTCAACTTTCGTTTTCGTCGAGAGTTCCGTGCAGTCGTTAAATACTTCTTACCTAGC
Organism: Odiellus spinosus; assembly: GCA_963920705.1. NCBI lineage: Eukaryota > Metazoa > Arthropoda > Arachnida > Opiliones > Phalangiidae > Odiellus > Odiellus spinosus. Next base: position 8,831,354 of record OY987233.1, read on the forward strand.
GCATGCGAGATGGATTCCATGAACTGTTATCGCGTTTTGCGTCGAATTTTGCGTGATTCGCGAGTCTTTTGCGATGACGTTACTATAGATAACTTGAAGTACTTTTTATACTTTAAAAACTCTAACGGAGACAGTTACGTTGGTGAATTTCTTTTAACTAATCCGTTAAAATTATTGGAATTGATTAAATTGGTATGCGGTGTGTATAACGAATGGTGCGTCATGATATTCATTAATTATCTCTACAACTATGACCGTCAAAAGGGATTACGGTTTAGCGCGGCATTGTACAGCGAGACCTACGTGACGGAAGAGGATATCTCTTACAATTACGAAGGCATTCTCGTAGAAATTGTTGGCGCCTTTATTAAAGAAAGGAAATATCACGCCATGAAACGGTTTCTTCAGATGTTTACTGTAACCGCTGAGTTTGCTGAAACTTTGTACCAAAGATTAGATTCAAAATTCGCCTCTACTCAAGTAAACGCTTGGGGAAGACAGGTGGTCATAAAGATTCTTAATCATTTAATTATTTGGGATTTGGCAATATAGCAATAAGAATTTTAATCCAGTTTTTAATGTTTAATGTATAAACTTTATTATTATTATCCAACTTTTTTGGATACTTTATGTAATGATTTTATATGAACTTTTTTGGTTTTTAATCAAATTTATGGAAAACGATTAAGTGGGAATTAAATAATAACCATTTACTGATGTTTATTTAATGTTAAAATATTAATTAATGTATCAAGATATCGAATTCACTTAAAGGGAGAATGCAAACCTATTAAAAAGTGATAGGCCTAATCCACTAGTAAAAAAGTTTCCAAACGAATATTAAAGTAGAAATAAATTTACCTGGGAAATAGGCTTAGCTGATTTCATGGAGATTCTGAATTTCTTCCATTGGTGGATCAGCTACCAATCGAATGTTATTGAAGTCTCATGAAGATCTCGCCTTAACGATGCGACTTTGCTCATTGGTCGATGACCCTTCAGTACGAATAAATTCAGAATCTACATGCATCCAGCTAAGCCTATTTCTAGTTAAATATTTGCTTGTAAATGGTGTTAGTGGTGGATTAGGCCGATTTAAACCATATGAAATCGATAATAAAATCAGTTGTTGTTCGGTTGCATTTTCCCTTTAAGTCGAGGTCGTCACGAAAATTTCGTGAGTTTCAAAATGGTATTTTTTGTAGCCAAAACATAGAATGAAATGGTGATCAATGGCAGCCTCAGAGACGTTAATGGTAATGGTATTATATTGTTTTATATGGTAAAATTACCAAAATAGTAATTTTTAATCAAAACGATTTGGATTAAAAGTGAACAAATTACTCAAAGATGTCAAAGTTTAACTTTTTAAATCGTCTACTTTTCAATAACTTCATTATTGTTTGAATTCTTTAAGGACATGCTTACGTAATTTTTTATTACATTTTGCCCTATCATTTGCAAACTAATATGGTCAAAATATATCATAAAAAACATTGCGTTACAAAAATGATAAGTAATCTATATATTTTAGTCTAACTTGATTCTTAATCTAATTTTAGATAACTGTGACGTGACGTGTCAAATGGAAGCGGAAATCAGTGCCAAAGGACGATATTTGTTCGAGACGATGCCTATGAAAGAGATCGACTCGGAACTATTGCAGCAATTGTCTCGCGAAATCAATAACGAAGATGATAATCGACAATTGAATCAGACGAGAAGCAATACAGGTATGAATATATCATTTATATCTTAGAATATTAAGAAATGGACAGGAATTACTAGCGTGATGGGGGTAACAAATAACTGTTTTGTGGAAAATTGAGCTATATTATTATAGCTACGTTCTCACTATATCGTATCCCAATCGATTTGTATCGATAAATTAAAAAGTATAGTTAAATCACCCGGAATCTGTTGAGGTATTCATAAACCGCAGCTTTATCTAAAACTGCGTTCGTAATAGGCCTGGGAGTCGATTTAAACCCTTTCAAATCATTTCACTGCAGTCGTGAGAATGGGGAAACAGTTTTTCTAGAATCGATTCCAGGAAACTGCTTCGGGAACCAGTTTCTAACTGATTGCTTCAATATTTCTGTAGTTAATTCATACAAGATTTGAAGGTTATTGTAATTAGGTTAGTAAAGATGCGGGTTAAGCTGACTCTTCCAAGCCACGTGGCTGTTTGAAATCTCGGTTTGATTTTTCAGGGCGTGACTTACAATTCTACTGGAAACTGCAGATAGATGGCAGTCACATTTAATACTCTTCCTGGCGCTATCAGTTGAAATTAAAATGGCCGCGCTATGGTAATCAAGCCAGAATTGTAAACAGTCACGTGGCTTAGCAGAGTCTGCTTGACCTATCTTTTTTATTAACCTTGTTTTGGAAAAAGGTTTCAAAATGCTAGCCTAGTGTGAACATTGCTTTTCTCTGGATTTTGCTTAGTGGTGTCCATTTCGTAGTCGTTCTAGCGTATTATAGAGAGGCCGGTGAGCGCGGAGACGGTTAATCTCCCATCAATTGATAATAATATAACGATTTGAATGCGATTAAAATCATGTCCATCTGATTTCGTGAGATATCCGTTGCCTAACTTCGTCTTCGCACAAAAGGCCCACTATACAGGTAGTTCTCCGAACTGGAAAAAATTATTTTATCTCTGTATATTCTCATTTTCGGGTGTAACTAGCCATCTTTGGCTCTATTCAGTTCATTCAATCTTATTTGTAACATATTGTTCCGTGAAAATCATTGTGAATGCAGCTGTCAAAGTGCCTTACATTTTCTACGATTCCTAGCTAAAGTAAGACACGTGTTACTTAAGGTTCTTAGAAAGAAACCAAGGCTTATCAGCTTAGCGTTAAAGTGAGGCTGTTACATATTTAAATGAGCTCCAAATTTAAATTCGGTTGCAAAGATCGTTAAAATCGATTTGAAATACAGAAAAAATACCGCAAAGGTAAAAATACAAAGTTTATAATCGCCATATTTGAAATTTTTAAAATAAATGTTTTCGGTTAAGTTAATTCATATTTAGTACACATTTTTACTAATCAAATTGGCAAATGCGTTCTCAACTTATATTTATCTTAGTAGTCCATTTTTTTAGTAGTCAGATGCCCTGACAAGTGCGTTATGCCATTTAATGCCCTGTATTGCTAAATGGCTCTCTTTGCTTATCATGTGAATTACCGTTATAGAGTAGGCCAAGGCTTAGCGAGATAAATGTTTTATATTTTTAAATGATATAAATGTTATATTTACCTTTTTATAAATTGACGGATCTTGTAAAAAACAACTTATTAAACACGGGTATAGATAGCTGTCGTCTGCTTTTTATCCCTCCCGCGTTTTATTCAACGTTCCGAACCCATGGAAATGTGTCTAGCCAGATATCTTTCAGTAAAATTGAAAATAGCTGCGCTCTATAAATCAAGCCTGCATGCATTTCAAACAATCACGTGGCTAGAGTCTGCTTAACCTATCTCTTTACTAATCTTGGCTCAACGCTAAACTTGTGCAAGGACCTCGACCCCAAGGTCACACCATATAGTAAGAAAAATAAATGTAATTTGGTTTATTTAATATAGTTTGCAGACGTGGAAGCGAAGAAGGAACTCATTATTCAACGCCTTACGATACGGTAAACGATAAGGAGGCGACGTTGAAGAATTCTTACTTGTCTCCCGGAAGCAGACATTTTAAACAGGCTATCCCCGGGCTACAATCAACGCTCAGCAGACGGAAACCATCCATAGAAACCTACGATGGAGATCACGTCTACGTTAGCAACAAAGAGGTAAAAGCAATTTCTATTGATCTCTTCTACTATCAAATTAATCGCACCAGGAATATAAGAAACACCCTTTTGGCCTAAAAACCAACTAGGCGAATTCGCATAGGTTGTATTTCATTATATTGGGTTTGGCTAGCTTACGTAAGGTATTCCGCAGTACTGTGTTCTAATCAATGGAATTTCCAAGTGGGAATTTGACAATTACAAATACGTTTTTCTGAAACTTCCAGTGGAATACAAAAAAGGTTAATCTTTACTGATCGGTCAGCGCCGAAATCTTGTAGGCCATGTAGGAAATTGATATTAAAATGATATGAAAATTGATATTTAAATGATCAGGAAATTGATATTTAAATGATCAGGAAATTGATATTTAAATGATCAGGAAATTTATATTAAAATTATCTGGGTATTTTTTGAAAAATGGTCAGGGAATTTGGTGAAAAATGGTCAGGGAATTTGGTGAAAAATGGTCAGGGAATTTGGTGAAAAATGGTCAGGGAATTTGGTGAAAAATGGTCAGGGAATTTGGTGAAAAATGGTCAGGGAATTTGGTGAAAAATGGTCAGGGAATTTGGTGAAAAATGGTCAGGGAATTTGGTGAAAAATGGTCAGGGAATTTGGTGAAAAATGGTCCGGGAATTTGGTGAAAAATGGTCCGGGAATTTGGTGAAAAATGGTCCGGGAATTTGGTGAAAAATGGTCCGGGAATTTGGTGAAAAATGGTCCGGGAATTTGGTGAAAAATGGTCCGGGAATTTGGTGAAAAATGGTCCGGGAATTTGGTGAAAAATGGTCCGGGAATTTGGTGAAAAATGGTCGGGGAATTTGGTGAAAAATGGTCGGGGAATTTGGTGAAAAATGGTCGGGGAATTTGGTGAAAAATGGTCGGGGAATTTGGTGAAAAATGGTCGGGGAATTTGGTGAAAAATGGTCGGGGAATTTGGTGAAAAATGGTCCGGGAATTTGGGGAAAAATGGTCCGGGAATTTGGGGAAAAATGGTCCGGGAATTTGGGGAAAAATGGTCCGGGGATTTGGGGAAAAATGGTCCGGGGATTTGGGGAAAAATGGTCCGGGGATTTGGGGGAAAATGGTCCGGGTATTTGGGGAAAAATGGTCAAGGAATTTGGGGAAAAATGGTCAAGGAATTTGGGGAAAAATGGTCAGGGAATTTGGTGAAAAATGGTCAAGGAATTTGGGGAAAAATGGTCAGGGAATTTAGTGAAAAATGGTCAGGGAATTTAGTGAAAAATGGTCATGGAATTTAGAGAAAAATGGTCAGGGAATTTAGAGAAAAATGGTCAGGGAATTTAGTGAAAAATGGTCAGGGAATTTAGTGAAAAATGGTCAGGGAATTTAGTGAAAAATGGTCAGGGAATTTAGTGAAAAATGGTCAGGGAATTTAGTGAAAAATGGTCAAGGAATTTAGTGAAAAATGGTCAAGGAATTTAGTGAAAAAAATGGTCAAGGAATTTGTGAAAAAAATGGTCCAGGAATTTGGGGAAAAATGGTCAGGGAATTTAGTGAAAAATGGTCAGGGAATTTAGTGAAAAATGGTCAGGGAATTTAGTGAAAAATGGTCAGGGAATTTAGTGAAAAATGGTCAGGGAATTTAGTGAAAAATGGTCAAGGAATTTAGTGAAAAATGGTCAAGGAATTTAGTGAAAAATGGTCAAGGAATTTAGTGAAAAATGGTCAAGGAATTTAGTGAAAAATGGTCAAGGAATTTAGTGAAAAATGGTCAAGGAATTTAGTGAAAAATGGTCAAGGAATTTAGTGAAAAATGGTCAAGGAATTTAGTGAAAAATGGTCAAGGAATTTAGTGAAAAATGGTCAAGGAATTTAGTGAAAAATGGTCAAGGAATTTAGTGAAAAATGGTCAAGGAATTTAGTGAAAAATGGTCAAGGAATTTAGTGAAAAATGGTCAAGGAATTTAGAGAAAAATGGTCAAGGAATTTAGAGAAAAACGGTCAAGGAATTTAGTGAAAAACGGTCAAGGAATTTAGTGAAAAATGGTCAAGGAATTTAGTGAAAAATGGTCAAGGAATTTAGTGAAAAATGGTCGGGGAATTTAGTGAAAAATGGTCGGGGAATTTAGTGAAAAATGGTCGGGGAATTTGGTGAAAAATGGTCGGGGAATTTGGTGAAAAATGGTCGGGGAATTTGGTGAAAAATGGTCGGGGAATTTAGTGAAAAATGGTCGGGGAATTTAGTGAAAAATGGTCGGGGAATTTAGTGAAAAATGGTCGGGGAATTTAGTGAAAAATGGTCGGGGAATTTAGTGAAAAATGGTCGGGGAATTTAGTGAAAAATGGTCGGGGAATTTAGTGAAAAATGGTCGGGGAATTTAGTGAAAAATGGTCGGGGAATTTAGTGAAAAATGGTCGGGGAATTTAGTGAAAAATGGTCGGGGAATTTAGTGAAAAATGGTCGGGGAATTTAGTGAAAAATGGTCGGGGAATTTAGTGAAAAATGGTCGGGGAATTTAGTGAAAAATGGTCGGGGAATTTAGTGAAAAATGGTCGGGGAATTTAGTGAAAAATGGTCGGGGAATTTAGTGAAAAATGGTCGGGGAATATAGTGAAAAATGGTCGGGGAATTTAGTGAAAAATGGTCGGGGAATTTAGTGAAAAATGGTCGGGGAATTTAGTGAAAAATGGTCGGGGAATTTAGTGAAAAATGGTCGGGGAATTTAGTGAAAAATGGTCGGGGAATTTAGTGAAAAATGGTCGGGGAATTTAGTGAAAAATGGTCGGGGAATTTAGTGAAAAATGGTCGGGGAATTTAGTGAAAAATGGTCGGGGAATTTAGTGAAAAATGGTCGGGGAATTTAGTGAAAAATGGTCGGGGAATTTAGTGAAAAATGGTCGGGGAATTTAGTGAAAAATGGTCGGGGAATTTAGTGAAAAAGGGTCGGGGAATTTAGTGAAAAAGGGTCGGGGAATTTAGTGAAAAAGGGTCGGGGAATTTAGTGAAAAATGGTCGGGGAATTTAGTGAAAAATGGTCGGGGAATTTAGTGAAAAATGGTCGGGGAATTTAGTGAAAAATGGTCGGGGAATTTAGTGAAAAATGGTCGGGGAATTTAGTGAAAAATGGTCGGGGAATTTAGTGAAAAATGGTCGGGGAATTTAGTGAAAAATGGTCGGGGAATTTAGTGAAAAATGGTCGGGGAATTTAGTGAAAAATGGTCGGGGAATTTAGTGAAAAATGGTCGGGGAATTTAGTGAGAAATGGTCGGGGAATTTAGTGAGAAATGGTCGGGGAATTTATTGAGAAATGGTCGGGGAATTTATTGAGAAATGGTCGGGGAATTTATTGAGAAATGGTCGGGGAATTTATTGAGAAATGGTCGGGGAATTTATTGAGAAATGGTCGGGGAATTTATTGAGAAATGGTCGGGGAATTTATTGAAAATTGATCAGAGAATTTAATGAAACGATCAGGGAAATTCATTTCGAAATTTTGTACGAACCCTGTACTAAAAGATGGCAAAATATCGCCTGGTCTAAGCAATGTCACAGAGGAGAGAAATAAAATTGGTGTTTGGTAAAATCAGTTTTGACGTGGCCGGAATGGAGTCCATTCAATGGGTCAACAAGTATAATGATCCGCTCCTGATAGCTTATTCATATTTCAGTTCCAAAGGGGTTTCTTAATATTCCTGACCGCACCTGTAGTGCGCATGACAAATTGCAACGAATTTTTATTTTCAATTATAACAACCCTTGGTTTATTGTGTTTTTATTGGTACAAAGTGTTTTCTTATGAGTTTTGTTGATTTTTATTTGCAAATTCATAATTTAAAATCATCCAACCACTCTATAACAGTATATAAACCTTTCTTAGAATGCGTTAAATTTTGTGTTATATCAATATGCATGACAAATTAGGATAAATTTCTACTATGGTATATAAACCCTGTTTGTTTTTTAAGGTTTCATAGTGGTTGGGATTTTTGGGAATGATAAGCCTTGGTTATTTTATTTTATAAATTATCATTGGAGACTGAAGGAAATCGAATGTGCGATAACTTGATTTTTAGATTTCTTAGAACATAACAACTTATCGCAGCCATTGTTCAAATCATTAGTAACAGAAATAGTTTGTGTTGTTAATTTTATTAGAGAAAGAAGAGCATGGAGATAAAGGCTTAATGTTCTTATCAACTGTGCGATAAAGCTTTCGACTTCGGAAGGTCTACTTTATGCATGATTGATGTTTGCCAAAATTTACCGTCTGGCGTGTTTCTTATCATACTGCGTATCTTTACGTTAGTCTATAAGTTCGTAACTTATATTAGAAATGTAATTAACACGCAGTAGCGTAACGTTATACTTGGGCGTAAATATTGAATCGAAAAGATAAATTCTGGAGTAAGGAATGAAGTAGTAGCCCCACATCGATTATCATCTGCATAATTAACTATTTATTTCTGAAAACGTTACGCTTCTTCGCTGTCATTCCATTTTTTTGAAATAAGTTGAGCGTATTTTCTTTGCCGGTGTTATATGATTGCAGACATTCCGTCCTGAACAATCATACGAAGCTCTGAAACCGAGTCACAGTCGTTCCGGAAGTCTGTCTTACTCGGTATTCGAGCCTATTCAAAGAAGCTGACAACGCCAAATCTAGTTCGTCCTACTACTACTACTAAGTACTACTAACTACTACTCGCTTGTGTCGGTAGAAACTTCGGTTTGACGGTTTTTTGATCGTTTTTAGATAGTACTCGTGACGACGACCCCGCGTTTTTAAGTTTAAAGTAGACACTAATCCGTCTCAATTCGGGAACTTGTCTAATTCAATCACGAGAATTTAAAAAAAAATCCCGAGGCTGTCTTTACATACGCGTGACGTTAGTTTTACTTTTTTTTTTTTTTCAATATTCTCCTTTGTAATAACCAATGATATCGGCTTTCGCAATGAGAAATCTTGTAATTTGGTCTAAAATGAACCATATTGGAAAATTCCAACATAATTCGACCAAAATTTACAAAACTTGACCAACATTTAAAATGCCTTTTGTCTCTTTTTGTTGAATACAAGTTTTTCCAGGTTGTCTATTCGGTCAAATTCTGTTGGAATTTTCCCATTTGGTCAATTTTTGACAAATTAGAAGAATATTCCTCATTGGGTAAGCCAATTTCTTTCATTTTTCTATGAAGGTAAAACCGACGTCACGTCATTCGTATATAAAAACAGCCTCGCGATTTTTAAAAATTAAATTGGTGCGAGATTAATTTGACATGGCTCGAATCGAGTCAGGTTGCGTGTCTATAATTTCAAATTAATTATTCAGCAGACATTCTAAGGTGAGGTTGTTGGAGAATTTTTTTATTGGTGCGCGAGTGAAGAAAAATATTGTTGCGATTCCTGTCTGGCTGGCTGGCAGGCAGGATAGTGGTTGTGGTGCGTAAAATAAAAAAAGTTAATATATGCCACTATATATATATATATATAAATATATAATTATGTTGGTTGTTTTATTGAGCTTGTATAAATCGGGACAAAAAATTGAACGTTTTGAATAACGTTTCCAAAATTTGGCGTGTTTTAATAAATAATTATAAAAAAAATAATTAAAAATGTTGAAAACGTTAATGCATTCTTTGCATGGATAATTACAGGCGTCTATTGGGATATAATTCTCATCAGATAATATAAAAACAGTTATGATAAAAAATCATCGGGTGGGGCCAAATATTAGAATTAAAACTACGGAATGATTTTAATTTTTTTCATTTAATCAGAAGTATTATATTAATATTTCACCAAATGGTACAATATGTAAGGATTATATTTTTAGATTTATCATACTATTAAAACGTCATATTCAAAAGATTACACCTATAGGATTGACGTGTTCGAAAGAAACTTCAACATGAAAATGTTCAAATATGACGTAGTTTATTTTTAGAACGCAATTAACGGAAATTTTCGTACGAAAGGTAGTTGACTTGTTGGGTTAAGTACTTTTACAAAAAATACTGCGCGAAAGCGACCTTATAATTTGTGCCAGATCGCGCGAGAATCAACTGTAAGCTATATACAATAGCGAAATCACGCCAACATAGTGATGACGTATTATCGCGGGGAATATTTATTTTAAAATATTTCGAAAATGGATATTATACAATATGAATTTTTAATATAGCGGTAATCTTTTCTATGGCATATGCATATCTATTTTGAGTCGTTTTTTAACGATCTTTCCGAAAATGATACTCAATTTCCATTTGGAGCTCAAGAAAAATCTATGACAACCTCACTTTAAAAATTGTATAACGGTCTGAAATGGCTATGGCATAAAAGTAAACCGAATTGGAGATAGGTCATTGCAGGGAGTCCCAGCTAGGGCCGGACTAACCTAACCTAACCGGTTTTTGGAAGTTTAGATTTGCTAACATATTAAAAATATTGGAATTATATATTGACCAAATTTAGTTTGTTAACCTATTGAAGCATTGCGCGATTTTTGAATAGAGCTCGGAATTGGATATTCATTATCTTCTGTTATTAGTATATTTTCATATATTTTATTTTCGGAAAAATTGTTTGCGTAGCTAAAAAATGAAATTTGTACATTCGTATAATTGTTAAATGTATAAGGTTTACCCTAACTTCTCGAAGATGAGCGTTTGGCGCTTTATCTACGAACAAATCACTCGTATTCTAACTCGTATAAGACAATTCACGTTTCCAGAATTAGTCTAAAATATAAGAAATACTTTTCAAATTGATTTTTAATTTGAAGAATATAAATAAAACATCTAAGCTAAGATTTTAAATCATATTTTTATTCATTATTTTTCACGAAAACAAATTTTGAATTTTTTTATCCGAACGTATAACGCGTATAATATTTTAAGATAAATACCATTTTTGGATAAAACGGATATGGATTATGTTTTTTATCTTCGAATAAGTTAACTCGAATGAAAAATAGTATATTTTTAATCAAACAGATAATATACATCGGAATACAGTAGATTTTATCCAATTAATAAAAAGTCTACGAATTCCGAGCTCTATTTTTGGCCAGTTTTAGTATTTTATTTTAACCGGCCAAATTTCTTCTTTAAAACATTTCTATGAAATAAGTTTCAAAAAACTTTCATTTTGAATACCACAAGTTTCGAAAGAGAACTCGGAATTAAATGCCAGTAACGAAGAAAGGCCTAATTAGCGATTTGCTAATGCGTTGGCTTGTAGCAAGCCAGTTCCGCGGGCTTTCATACATATATATGCATCATCGTTAAAGGGCCTGGTGGGCAGAGGCAAGAGACTAGGCCCTCCATTACTTAGGCCCGCTCTCAATTCGTAAAGGAGGGTTTTCATGGATCTATCGTTGCTTTCCCTCTGTTGATGATAATGATGATAATATTTCAAAAGGGGTAGTTGCAGGCAACCACATGTGCCTCTAGAATAGTTGATATTATAAAATAACTTGTGGGTGCGACAGTTTGTTCGAATGTTGTTAACTACGTCACGAAATCTCGTGGAGTTGAGGCTATACAGGGCAGTTATTTCCGTTTTCATAAAACGCTAGGGGTCAGACGGCTCAGAAGTCAATCGGGAGAGACCCGACCTTGAGGGCTGACACGGATATAGAAAAAATAAATGCACGGTGCTCACGAGCGCTATGAGCTTTACGAGCTATGACTTAGCTGATGACGTCGATGGCAACATGCCATAAGTAAGCTCCTCCTCTTTCATTATAGCAACTATTACTACCAATTCTCAATCGAAATACGTGAAGCCTAGCTTTGCGCGTGCTAATTTCGACTGACCAAAATTTAATATGCTTTTAGCCCACTTTTGTTGAATTCAGGCTATTTTTTATTAGGTTATGACGTTTGATCGAATTCTGTTGAAATTTGAACCATTTTTAACCAAATTAGATGATTTTTTCCTCATTGGGTAACCGATTTTTTTTCGTTATTCTAATATATATCGCGGTAGCCGTGTTCACACTAGAAACTTCGAACACGGTTGTAACCGTTTTGAAAAGGTCAAAATTGAAATATTTGGGGTCAATTGTAGAGATCTTTAGTCTATCTCGTACCTATCCACGTATTTTACCAGTTGCTACTGGAAACGCGTCGAGTCTCGAAGCGCGAGGGGAGAAGCCACAGCCTAGTTTGTCTCTCTCGTCATAGCTTAGCCAATAAGATTGGGAACTACGATAGCGATATCTCTTAACAGATCGGAGCGTAAAGATTGTACCCCAATGCCGCGCTTCCCCTGCAAGTTCCCCTTCAATTTCGAATCGCGTTTTTCAGATGCATATCCGTAAAAACGCGACTTGAAGAGGGGTTAAAGAGAGGGAAAGGTTTTGCGCTAATTGGGTCACCGTGTTTGACAAATCCCATTAAAGTTTCTAACTGTTTTAACTTGGCGATGTTTATATGAAAGGGCACTAATATATACATACATAGGCGCCAGCGGTCGTAGCCTGTCGTATATAGCGGGCTGCTACAGTTTCGTGTCGCCATATAGCCAATTTATATCATAGCTAGAAGGGAAAGTATTCCTTGGAGAATACATGGAGATTGATCGACAGACCGCGAGAGCTCGCAGCTGCCCTTCGTGTTTTAGTATATATACATAAAGTTAAAGTTAAATTTAGTCCTAAAACTAATAATGCGTATATAAATATTTCAAGGGAGAATGAAAATGAATGCTACATGTTTTCTCCCAATCACGTATGTTCGAAGACATCGTGCTTTTACCAGAAGCCGATGAAACCCTCCTTTGAAGTCTTATTACTCCCGGGTCTTGTCTACCCCTCTCTGTATGGGTTAGTTTCAAAAAGCGCGATTCGTACGCCACCTAACGGCAAATATTTTCGGAGCGGGAGTTCGTCGAGCGAATATCTCTAGCAGCCTTGGAGTTCGTTAAAAAAACGTCGTCTTTTGTGGAGAGAGAGAATTTACAATTTTCCGTAGACAGGGGGCATGAAGTAGGACCTCTCCGATCTCGTAAAATCGTGAATTTTACCCATACAGAGAGGCGCGCTATATGGAACATTAGGGTAGTAGACTTCAAAGGAGGGTTTCATCGGCTTCTGCTTTTACCCAATTGTCAGTTCTCATAAGGAACGTCTTCAATCAAGACTTTTTTTGCCAGAAAAATAAATTTTTTGTCACAACTTAGGTAAATTTCCATAGTAATGACGAAAACATTTTGACTAAAAAAGAAAATCTTGATTGAAAACGGCGGGGCTTACGACGAACAAGAGAATTGTACTCGGACGTGAAGAAATATTCACGAATTTTATCATCGAACATACCGTGGGTTTAGAACTGAACCTTTATTAAATTTTAACCATCTAGGGTTTAAAACTGAATCTTGTTTCAGTTTTAATCCTCTAGGCTTTATTAATATTTTTCTAAAGGAATTTAACCCTTATAGGTATACATCTGAATCTTTATTAAATTTGAACCTTCAAGGGTTTAAAACTGAACCCTCAAATGATTATATCTGTACCTTTCATTGAAAAGAACCTTGAAAGATTTACAACTGACCTTTTTTACTAAATGAACCTTTAAATGTTCTAATTTGAACCATATTTTCTGAGTGAACCTACAACTGTTTAAATTTGAACCCCTATTGAACCTTTTCTATTAATAATTTACGCAGTACCATGGATACGGTAAACCGTACCTAACCAAACTTAACCTCACCTAACCAATAAAATTTCATTATATATGGCACTACTATAATTAAGTTTCTACATAATCTTAATTACTTATTCATGTAGTTGGGAGACATGTGAATCACATTTTTGGGAGAAATGGGACTAAATTTTTTTAGGGAGAAATGGGACTACATTTTTTTGGGAGAACTGAAAGTTTTGTGGCAGAAGTGGGACATAATTTTTTTTTGGGAGAACTATAACCCGTTGGGAGAATCGAGACTACATTTGGGGGGGGGGGGACTAATAACTCGTTGGAAGAAATGGTAACATACCGAACAGGATGAATTTTTGAATCTAATGAAATTAGTAATCGTGCCTTGGTCGATCAAATGAAACTTTAGATCATTTGGGACCCCTATTATTGTGGATCGATTGTGATTCGTTCTAAGTTTATAGGCTTTTCGGTTTGAAATCCTGCTATGATTATATTATAAATTACCCTTTAACCTTTGATGTGGAAGTATATTATTAAGAAGCTTTGTAAATATTTACTTAGCATTTAAAGGGCCGCAGTTTAGCGAATTTAATTCACCTGGCCGCTTCTCCTATTTCAATATAATCTAAATATATAGATTATATATTCGTGGCTTTCGAATTATTACGGGTTAAGTCTCTTAGGAAGTGGAGTTTACTAATAATGTATAGTTTGCTGAAGATATCTCTTCCTTCGGCTTAATTCAGTATTATTAGATTCGCCACGAATTCGTACTTAGGAGGAAAGCGAATTTTCGGGCGAACGGGTTGAATATGCCCCTATTTGAATTGTCTTCCTTATTTTTGGGATTCCATTCGCGGCTTCGCGCGTCTCTTTGCCAAACTTTACCGTCCTTTTGTTTGCATTTTAATTAAGAAATGCCTTCCCGTTGACTTTGACGGGATTAATTCAAGCGTATTATTTCTGGTAATGCATTTTAAAACATTTTTGAAAATCTCTGGTTTCGAAATGTTTCCCAGGATTGTTGCGTTGTTACCAGAAGGGTATATTAGGTGAAGAGCTAGAGAATAGGCGAATTCGAACTCGAAATTGAAGAGGAACTTGCAGGGGCAGCGCCATTGGGGTACACTCTTTACGCGCCGATCTGTTAAAAGATGTCGCTATCGTAGTTCCCATTCTGATTGGCTAAGCTATGACGAGAGAGACAAACTAGGCGGTAACCCCTCCCCTCGCGCTTCGAGACTCGACGCGTTTCCCGTAGCAACTGGTGTAATACGTGGATAGTGAGGCGCAAGCGCGCCATCTATTGTGATAATTCATCATTATATTTCTACCCCAATAACTGTAGCCCCTGGATCAGTATAGGATTTCCTTGACTCCCGCTCCTAAAATATCTACCGTTAGGAGGCGTTCAAATCGGGATTTTTGAAACTTACCTCTTCAGGCATGGGTAAACAAGACCCGGTAGTAATAGTCTTCAAAGAAGGTACAGTTGAAAAACCAAGAATATACTGATGAGACTGTCTTTACACAACTAAACCATTAGTAATTGATACACAATGTCTCCCTTCTTATATTATCAATTTTTGATTATAACAATATATAATTTATAGAAAGGTTGCTATTTATTTTGCAGTCTAGTTTAATTGCTTTCAAAAACAGGCGGTCTGTTCAAATACCGTGAGATAACGCTGAAGGTATCTAAAAAGAGTGGTGTATTTTGGCTTCCCATTCTGGTGCGCTTTTCCTCTCAATTCACCTGTCTTAAACATAACACAAAACTAGTCACCGAAAATGAAAACTGATTTTTAATTTATTTTCAGAATATGCATTCCATTTATAAAAGTGATGCTGTCACCATTTTATTTTTCGAATGTCTATAGATTTATAGTTTTATCATTCTATTAAAACACCACATTCAAAATTTTATACCTCTGGGTTGACGAGTTTACAGAGTACATGGGGATCACAGGTCATTTTGTACCATGGTCTGTAAGCAAGTGATTATCAAATGTTTTGTTCTTAAAAAAACTGTCATTCACTTGATAATCACACGATAAGTTATAAAATCCCTGAAAGATCACATGCTCAGAAAAATATCACATTTTCCACACTTCTTGATCACTCTGACACGCCTCTTGATCACTACCAGTGATGTACTAGTGGTCAAGAGGCGTGCCTGGGTGATCTAGATTTTCTTTTTGTAGAGATCGGGGTTTGGACAAGAAAATTTCTGATTATTTTATCTTTATTCATAACTTAAAATTTTTCGATGAAAGTCTATGATAAATCCAATGTAATCGCGAATAATTTTCCGATAATTTTTTTATGATTATTTGATTAACTGATAGTTGTGGATTATTATGTCCAAACCCCGATCTCCATCTTTTCGTTTTTGCATAGTGTAGTGGCGTCATCATTTAGAATTTACTGGAACCAAAATTACGACACAAATTTGATAATTAATCGAATTCTATTTAAGATAGAAGTCTCGAATCATATTATTTACTACACAAGTTTGATATACCTATTGCTTATAATTTGAATTTTAAAATTCGAACGAATAAAACTTGTGATTCAAATTCAGGAAAATTTTTTATTTTAAATTTAATTTTATTAATAGTAATTGTATTTCAAAAATCGCGAACTATATTAATTACAACAAAAGACATTTAATTAAACTTTAAAACAAACCGCAATGTTTTATCTATTATAGTTTTCTCGTAACAAGTTCGAGAAAAGTTTCACTTTTTATATCATTTTATAGGATCAAATCAAATTAAAAATGACTTTTTCTTGATATCAGTTGCAGTACCTTTTATTAAGCGAGAAGTGGCGCCAAAAATTCGATCATGGATCCAAAATAACCAAATTTCTCACATTTCCTTTTGTGTAGCAATATTGAGGCGTTGAAGTATAAATTTGGGGGTCCCATTATTACTTGTTTAGAACTTTCGAGTTTAGAATATTATTTTTCTTAAGAAATAACTTTCGAAATGATATTTTTTTCTCGTATCTTTTCAATATATATCTTTCTTTACGATTTACGAGTATCTGGAATGGAAAAATCATTGGTCTGATTTATTGGTTTCGTCGAGAGGTCGCCCAGCCGCCACCGCGATACCCAATGTTGCGAGGCACTCCGCAAATGCAGCCGCTAATTCAATGGCTCCTTTCATCTACGCGATGAATCTTTTTCCCATGGACCAATCCGATATATAAAGCGCCTTTCGCACGCGTGGAATTTTCTCAATCGTTAATTACGTTAATTTCAATAAGAGAATTACAAGTGAATGTTTTTCTAGCTCTTATATCTTTAGATCAAGTCCTGTTTTTCATGATCTCCAAATGGAAATTGAGTATCATTTTCGGAAAGATCGTTAAGAAAGGATCAAATTATATGTGCAAAAATCTATCACTTTATTACATAAAAGTAAACAACGCCCTGTTACGTAATCAAGCTCTTAAGTACAGTCTAAGCTACAAGCTTGTATATTGATGATGTAGATCTTTGAACGTTCTAGAGAAACATGAATAGGTTCTTGGGTGTATGTATAATCTTAGGGTATTACCAAGAATCCATTCAGGCTCCATAAGAATATGAGAGGGCCGCGATTCAATAACCATCCTCCCAAACTTTGTAGCAAAAGTTCGTCTGCTTCGAATCGATTTTTCTAGTAAATCGCTCCTGACATTATATTATTAACCCGCGCCACTAACGACCTTGACATAATATTTTGGGTAATAAAAATGGAGCCGACCGAAAAAAGATCTAAGCGTTCAAATGTTGCGAAAATTGCAGACGACCTTTTGTTACAAAGTTTGGGAGGATGGTACCAGAGGCTAAAGCTATGCTCCCATATTCTTATGGAACCTGAATGGATTCTTGGTATTACCAAAAGTCTATCACTTTATTCCATAAAAGTCAACAACGCCCTGTAGCTTAATACTATCAGCAAAGGCTTAGTTTTACGTCATAGCCCATCACTCAAAAATAGCCAAAAAAAGTCATCACCCCTGTCGTCTCGAGTGATTTGGACTCTTCTTCGATATAATATTTTGAGTTGGGAGAGAGGGACGGAATTTAGGCGGGCCACGCTTGGCTATATTGTCTCCCCCCTCCCAACTCCTGAATTTCTCCGCAGAGTGGCGCTTCCTCCGTTCACTATTTACACGTGGCGACTGCGGCCGCTAGGGTGTCTCGAATCAGAATCTGTCGGTACATTTACCCGGACCATTGCTGATAGTATTAAGCTACGGAGCGTTGTTCACTTTTATGGAATAAAGTGATAGACTTTTGTTTTAATTAATATTTCTTAAAAACACGAGTAAACGTGTGACAAGGCAGTGTGAATGGGGGCGATGCAGGCTGCGTCGAAAAGACTCGCTATTTCTTCTTTTTTTGCCTCACTTCTCAATGAGGGAATTAGTCATTTTATCGATTGATGAGCGGTCAACAATTTTTCATTATTTCGCAATCCTTTCCTATTGCCCCCCCCCCCCCCGGGTTTTTGAACGAAATTTGTTAAAGAATTAAGTAATCGATTAATCAATGGGTAATTAATCATCGGATTAAATCGAATATGTCATAAATTGTTACGCTTTAAGAAAAGATTTTCATTTTCTTTCTTGCAAGGCTTACTATAAAAAAATTTGAATTTAAAATTTTTTTTTTATTTAATACCGCTGCAAATCCATGTTTGCATGGAAATAGGATCTTCTCGGATTACTCGATGTTTACCATAAATACGTGGTTGAAGCAAGAACAAATTTATGATCATAAGAACATTTTAAACCCATTCTGTCATACTTCATACAGATTCTAAAAAAAAAAAAATATTTGATCAAAACAATTTATGTTGATATTATAAAATAAGTTGTGGGTGCGACATGTTGTTCGAATGTTGCTAACCACGTCACGAAATCACGTGGCGTTAAGATTATACGGGGCAGTTATTTCCGTTTTCATAAAACGCTAGGGGTCAGAGGGCTCAGAAGTCACTCGGGAGAGACCTGACCTTGAGAGCTGACACGGATATAGAAAAAAAAGCTTAAGAAATGCTCGGTGCTCACGAGCACTATGAGCTTTACAAGCTATTACGTAGCTGATGACGTCGACGACAACATGATCATAGCAACTATTCCATAAATATTGGTGTGATAGTAAATCTACAAGACTAAGCTATAGCTTCTAGATCATGGTGATGAAAGTAGACGTACAAAACCTTACTCGATTCGTGCCAAGCTCGCGAATTTAATCACAAGAAATTGAAAAACAATAATCCTGAAGCCGTTTTTACATACAAGTGACGGTGACGTCAGTTTTACTTTTCATTTCAATGTGTTCACATAGAAAAACGAAGTAAAATATTTCAAAATAGTTCAATTTGGAAAATTCTATTACAATTCGATCTTTAATAATAATAAACCAAATAAAATAACCCGAATTCATCAAAAATGAAGATATAAATTTTGGTCCTTTTTTGTTGAATTCAAGGTATTTCTTTTGATCTATTTGATCGAATTCGGTTGTAATTTTTCAATTTGACCATCTTCGCTCAAATTAGATTTACCTTTATTGGGTAAGAGAATTTCTTTAGTTATTCTATGGAAAGAGATTAAATTGAAAAGTAAAACTGACGTCACGCGTATGTAAAAACAACCTAGGAACTTTTTAAAAAATATTGCGTTTAAATGCGAAGAAATTCTAGATCTCCTAAGCCTATTTTCCTGGTAAGTTTTAAATTTAATTATAGTTTAATATTTATTTGTAATTTTTATACTGATGGATTAGGTCTATTAAAAATCACTTGATGTTAGATTTAATTCTCCCTACAGATTTGAATTACCTCAATCTTTAGGGGCCACTATAAGCCCTTGACTATTTTAAGTAATTAGAATTTGGAGCCCCAGTTGGGTCCCTTTGAAATTTACAAGTAGGCTATAGCCTATACTCAGCCTATGACCAAAATGAATTTTTTCAAAAGATTTGCCCTTTTGTTTAAAAAAAAATGTTCTCTAATCCTAGTATGTAGTCGTTGAAAATAATACCTTTTGCACTTTAGTCGGGAGAAAATTAAATTTAATATTACTTTCACGTATTGAGGAAAGATTTTCGAGAGAAATGGTACTACTTTATTCTTTATGAGGTTTTAACATAAGATATTAATCCGCGTCATGTTGCCTCATAATGTCAAGTATTTTTTGAACATAAGTATAATATTGAAGAACTGAATTTAATACACACCCCCTAAACTTTAGCCTCTCGATACGATGTCGAAATAATAAAAATTAATATCGGGCCTCAGTTGTCTACGATCTAAACAGTTTCAAGTTCTTCAGTATCTTATCCTATAGTCGTAATCGCGTCAAAAATATCGAGAACGTCCTTGAATTAACTTGGATTCACAGTCGAGGTTGTTTAAACGCCGGCTCCTATAGTATATCCTACCATTTAGAATTATTATTTGAGTGTTTCGGAGTAGTGGTGTTGGACTCCGACGATAAAGGTTGTTTGGCACGCATTCCGGAAAAAGGTATTTGTTCGAGGCCGAATCGTTAGCTGGTAAGGTTTTATACGAAAAACATTACATAGTAAGGCATTTTTTCACGTATAGGAATAATATCTTAGCAGGCGACGTTTCAGTTGCTATTTAATTTTTTATTCAGATGAAGTGTTTTAAATATTATATATTAATGCATGCACTAACATAGTATAGGGTAGTTTAATCCTTCGAAATAGCCGATCCCTTAAACCATGGGCCAAGAAACGATAAATCCAGGACATGACTCTAGCGTCTACTAAAAGAAACAGGCTACGTCATCACCGTACCGTGATGACGCGTTTTTTTGGGGTCAAGTTTGTACAGTCAAAGCTATCGCGTTTTGGGAGCAAAGTGACGTCACACGCTGTACGATGGCTGTGTGTTTGGCCGACCGAGAATTTTATTCCCTCAAACAGGGAAGAGTCATGTCCTGGATTTATCGTTTCTTCGCCTATGCTTAAACTAGTTAATCCCTCGGGCTAGCCCGTTCTTCTTGTAATGTTTTAGGTGAGGTTGGCTTATATCCTCGGGCTAGCCCATCCCTCATTTAATATTTTAGGTAATTTTATAGGTTAGATTATGTAATCCTTCGGGTTAGCCCGTCCTTCCAACTAGTTAAACCTATCCCTCGTGTAATGTTTTATGTAGGGCGTGGTTATGTTATGTTAGGTTAATCTCTGTCATTCGACATTATGTACCAAAAGCTTTCTGTAAGTGGACTTTATCCATTTTTAATCATAATAAAATCTTTGGAGTAGGAAACAAAATCCGTTCACTATAATCAAAGATCTATCATTTATTCCATAAAAGTAAACTACGCCCCGTGGCATAATACTATCAGCAAAGGTCCCAGTAAATGTACCGACGTATTCTGACTCGAGACACTCAAGCGGCCGCAGTCGCCGTGTAAATAGTGAAATCGGAAGCCTCACCCTTGGAGTAACTTCTGAGTTAGGAGGGAAGACAATATAGCCAAGCGCGGCCCGCCTAAATTCCGTCCCTTTCTCCCGACCCAAAATATCGAGCTGAAGAGTCCAAATCACTCGTGCCAGACAGGGGTGATGACGTTTTTGGCTATTTTTAGGTGATGGGCTATGACGTTTACCTGGCCCTTTGCTGATAGTATTAAGCTACGAGGCGTTGTTTACTTTGATGGTATAAAGTGATAGACTTTTGGTAGTACTATAAAAAATATTAAATTATATATCATGGCTTGAAGATAGGTTTTTAACTAAATTAACGAGCGAATAAACTTTGGATTTAACAAATAGGCCCAATTCTTTTTATAAGATTTTCTTTCCTGCGCAGATCCAAAATGGCCAAGATTACTACTATTTTCCTGTTGACCGGTTTAATTTCGGCTGCTGGTGTCTATTTTTTGTTCCCAAATTGGATAATAGATCCGGAACCAATCAAAGTGAAGAGTTTCGAATGGTGGGGTAGAGGAAAAGCGCCACCTGGCGGTGAGTAATTAAATTTTTATTTAATATGTGTTGGTCATTATTGATTACTCTCGTAACAAAGAACAACAGCAACTCCCCATAAGAGTCTGGGTACACGTAATGTTAAAAATTTTGGTATCTTTTATGAAAAATACGTATTTTATGATTAAAATAGGGTAGTTGGGGGATAATTTAAACGTAAAATTCGAGCTCACAACTGTAAATTTTGGGAATAACAACGAATGGAAGGTTTCTTCCATAATATAAAGAATAGGAAGAATCTATGACTTTCGTGCCGGATATGAAAGCCTTCCCCCAGACGAAAATAGTGAACGGTTATTATTTTATATTCATAATTATGTTAGGAAAATATTGGAAAATAATTATTTTGTAACTGCCACGGGTATAGTGCTGGCGGCAAAATGAAATTCCTCTATTTTTGGTCTACATCGCCTCGAAATGGTCCCCAACGCCTGTAAAAGTGTTCCACTTGTCAAGCATTCATGCTATACTGTTTGCTAGCTTTACAGGGTTTGTGCAAAGACTATATAGCTTACTTGAATAGTCTTTGGTGTATAATAAATCCGAAAAATAAATAGAGAAATATACCAATTAGTAGATACTGGAGTAGTATCTTTAATTTTTATTTCATATTACACAAAACACACTTGTATAAAAAGCACAAACTATTCATGTAACATTGTACATTAACGGATGTCTGGCAGTTCAAGCTCAGTGGCATCTTCACACACTACACGTAATTTTGACTGGTACCAACTGCCTCGATCTTCATGGCGACGATAACCAAGATACCAGATTACGCTGCTAACGTGGACACAAGTACCTATCGTCAAACTGCCACCTTTGCAATTGCAATACCAGCCTTTAATGGCATTTACACCTGTCCCGTTAGGTACATAACGAATGAGAGCTTGGTGAACAGCTGAGGTGGAAAATTGACCAGGCACACGTATACGAATTAAGTCATGTTCAACTTTGGACGCTTCGACGCTGAAAGAGCCGGATTTCTCTATAGTCAAAGCCACATAAGATTCAGCGCGTTTCGTTTTAAAGTCGCTCATTACCACCTCACGTACATCACTTTCACGAAGTACCGGGAAGTCTTGAAATTCACTATCCTCAATTCGTTGCCATTTAGACGGTTTGCGAAGCAGATTATCGCGCTCAACCACTTCCTTAAGAGGATTTTCTTTCGTAGAGACTGCCAACATTTTCTCGACGGCGTCTTCCCAGGAACCTTTAAGATGTAATTCCGGGTGGTAGGCGTTCAGAAGCGCAGCAGCAATTTGAAGAAGTTCCGGAACCAATGGTAACATATGCACTGGTATACGGCTTTGGAAAAAACGATACATCGTCTGCAAATGCCCGTTCCTAACTTCAACCGGCCACCTGAGGTACGTTACTTGTCGGGAACGATTAACTTCTTGCGTGTTGACTTGCTTCTCGCCTTTGGACAACAACGAAGGCATTTGTAAACTCACACCCAGTTCAGTTAGTACGCTGTTCGAGTCTCGGAAACCGCGGTCCGCCAGTACAACATCACCAACTTGAAAGAAAGACTGGAGTTCTTCTCTTTTTTTGATAGAATGGTTTAAAATGCGCGCGTCGTTATTGCGGCCATTAGCGAAGTAAGGTCCGATTATATCTATTATGTAACCCGTAGTTGTTACCATTAACATTGGCTTGAGGATATGCTGGCCTTTGTGCACACAGAATGATTTGTGAAGAACTGTATAGTCCTTGGATCTTCCAACCTTGATATAGGTGCCATCTACAATGGTAATAAGACAATTAGGCTTGTTGCTAGCAAAGAGTTTTACAGCTGCTTCAGATTGATGGTTTCTTATCAAATTGTCACGTGATAAGTGTTGCAGGCCAAAATGATGTGGCACGAAACGCTCCGATAAAGCCATAATAACCGCTTTTACCGTGTTTGATACCGATCTTTCAGTTAAATGAAATATAGTTGATAACACCTTATTGGAGATACCCAATCGTAATTTCACCAATAATACTGCTAGAGCTGTCTTCGATGAGCAGCATCTGATGGTATGAATAACGTCCTCAATAGAAGAATGCACCTCTAGGAACTCGTGCAGGGACAATGATGTTAATACTTTACAGTCTTCATCACTTTGTATGAAGTTGTCAAAGCTCGGCGTCCGTAGGTCGTTAACACACTTTCTGAGGTCGTTTAATAGTTTCTCAATGTCCGTGGCAGTCATAATGGTTGATCTAGCGGAAACCTGAATTCCAGCAATTATATCAGTGGGAAGCTCACCGTTAACGAGATGCGTGGAGCACATTCGGTTGTCCTGATGAATAAAGATTGCTCTTTCCACAAATATACTTGTTCGCACCTCGGCTTTTACTCTGGTTCGTGTACTCGCACCGCAAATGAAGCAAGTCTTGGACAGGGGCCGAACACAACTGTGCTTTATGACAATGGTGTTTGATGACGTAAGCTTTCGTGGTAATTGCGACGTTGATGGTTGAGGTATTGGTGACGCTGATAGATTAGATACTGTTGACGTTGATGGTTCGGGTACTGTTGACGTTGATAGTTCAGGTACTATTGACGTTGATGATTCGGGTACTGTTGACGTTGATGGATTAGATACTTGCGTTAGTTTTCTTCGTTTTTGCTGTGAAAACGATGACGTTGAAGACCCATGATCACTACTGAAGGACGATTTGCTAGCATTTAAGAACGTTTGAAACTTTCGTGATAACCCGGAGCATTTTAAACAAATCTTCGTTGTTTTGCTATTAATTACGAGTGGTAATAACCCTTTACTAAAACGAAGAAAACGAGCAAAACTAGCCTTTGCGTGAGTACCTATACCTCTACTTGTACTATTGGTAACTTTCCGATTGCACGCGTAACATGTATTTGGAGCCATCTCCAAATTCGAAGTGACGATTACATTGATGTTAGTGATAAGGAAAGCTCTTAAGATCATGGTTCAAACCAGATATTAATTTTTTGTAATGTTTATAAAAACGGGTTTAATTATTTTTCGCCAACCTGGCTGGCAAAACTTTTGCCAACCAGGTTGGCGAAAAATAATTAAACCCGTTTTTATAAAAGTATTAACATCATTGTCCCTGCACGAGTTCCTAGAGGTGCATTCTTCTATTGAGGACGTTATTCATACCATCAGATGCTGTTCATCGAAGACAGCTCTAGCAGTATTATTGGTGAAATTACGATTGGGTATCTCCAATAAGGTGTTATCAACTATATTTCATTTAACTGAAAGATCGGTATCAAACACGGTAAAAGCGGTTATTATGGCTTTATCGGAGCGTTTCGTGCCACATCATTTTGGCCTGCAACACTTATCACGTGACAATTTGATAAGAAACCATCAATCTGAAGCAGCTGTAAAACTCTTTGCTAGCAACAAGCCTAATTGTCTTATTACCATTGTAGATGGCACCTATATCAAGGTTGGAAGTTCCAAGGACTATACAGTTCTTCACAAATCATTCTGTGTGCACAAAGGCCAGCATATCCTCAAGCCAATGTTAATGGTAACAACTACGGGTTACATAATAGATATAATCGGACCTTACTTCGCTAATGGCCGCAATAACGACGCGCGCATTTTAAACCATTCTATCAAAAAAAGAGAAGAACTCCAGTCTTTCTTTCAAGTTGGTGATGTTGTACTGGCGGACCGCGGTTTCCGAGACTCGAACAGCGTACTAACTGAACTGGGTGTGAGTTTACAAATGCCTTCGTTGTTGTCCAAAGGCGAGAAGCAAGTCAACACGCAAGAAGTTAATCGTTCCCGACAAGTAACGTACCTCAGGTGGCCGGTTGAAGTTAGGAACGGGCATTTGCAGACGATGTATCGTTTTTTCCAAAGCCGTATACCAGTGCATATGTTACCATTGGTTCCGGAACTTCTTCAAATTGCTGCTGCGCTTCTGAACGCCTACCACCCGGAATTACATCTTAAAGGTTCCTGGGAAGACGCCGTCGAGAAAATGTTGGCAGTCTCTACGAAAGAAAATCCTCTTAAGGAAGTGGTTGAGCGCGATAATCTGCTTCGCAAACCGTCTAAATGGCAACGAATTGAGGATAGTGAATTTCAAGACTTCCCGGTACTTCGTGAAAGTGATGTACGTGAGGTGGTAATGAGCGACTTTAAAACGAAACGCGCTGAATCTTATGTGGCTTTGACTATAGAGAAATCCGGCTCTTTCAGCGTCGAAGCGTCCAAAGTTGAACATGACTTAATTCGTATACGTGTGCCTGGTCAATTTTCCACCTCAGCTGTTCACCAAGCTCTCATTCGTTATGTACCTAACGGGACAGGTGTAAATGCCATTAAAGGCTGGTATTGCAATTGCAAAGGTGGCAGTTTGACGATAGGTACTTGTGTCCACGTTAGCAGCGTAATCTGGTATCTTGGTTATCGTCGCCATGAAGATCGAGGCAGTTGGTACCAGTCAAAATTACGTGTAGTGTGTGAAGATGCCACTGAGCTTGAACTGCCAGATATCCGTTAATGTACAATGTTACATGAATAGTTTGTGCTTTTTATACAAGTGTGTTTTGTTTAATATGAAATAAAAATTAAAGATACTACTCCAGTATCTACTAATTGGTATATTTCTCTATTTATTTTTCGGATTTATTATACACCAAAGACTATTCAAGTAAGCTATATAGTCTTTGCACAAACCCTGTAAAGCTAGCAAACAGTATAGCATGAATGCTTGACAAGTGGAACACTTTTACAGGCGTTGGGGACCATTTCGAGGCGATGTAGACCAAAAATAGAGGAATTTCATTTTGCCGCCAGCACTATACCCGTGGCAGTTACAAAATAATTATTTTCCAATATTTTCCTAACATAATTATGAATATAAAATAATAACCGTTCACTATTTTCGTCTGGGGGAAGGCTTTCATATCCGGCACGAAAGTCATAGATTCTTCCTATTCTTTACATTATGGAAGAAACCTTCCATTCGTTGTTATTCCCAAAATTTACAGTTGTGAGCTCGAATTTTACGTTTAAATTATCCCCCAACTATTCTATTTTAATCATAAAATACGTATTTTTCATAAAAGAGACCAAAATTTTTAACATTACGTGTACCCAGACTCTTATGGGGAGTTGCTGTTGTTCTTTTCCCAATTAATAGAATCATATTCTTAATTCTAGTTCTTTTACAGATTATTTGCTTTTAATTTAATAATAAAGCATTGAACATATATTTTTGGTTTATAGCTGAAAAGGCGGAGATAATTTCTAAGCCATTCAAAATTCAAGTGAAGGAATCTGAGATTGAAGACTTGAAACGTCGTTTGGCTTCGACCCGTTACTCGGAACCACTCGAGAACGTCAATTTTAATTACGGCTTTCCAGGAGATCAGTTGAAAAAGGTTGTCGATTATTGGGCCAACAAGTACGACTGGTCCATCCACCAAGCAGCCCTCAACAAGTACAGCCACTTCAAAGCCAACATCGAAGGAATTGATGTCCATTACATGAGAGCCACACCTACCAAAGTTGATAAGGTAATCATTTCAATGACAAATTCGTTTTGGAATTGCAGATCTTGGAAGTTAAACTCGTGGGTTACTTAAAGAGGATAAATAAATAAATTGGTGACATGGTTTTTTTTATTTTTGTAGAACGTCAAAGTTTTACCATTGATGCTTATTCACGGTTGGCCAGGATCGATTGTTGAATTTTTAAAAATAATACCATTGTTAACCACTCCGAAAGCCGGTCAAGATTTCGTTTTTGACGTAATATGTCCATCCATTCCTGGATATGGTTATTCGGAAGCTCCCCATCAAGCTGGTATGAAAAATTCTAAACATTTCCTCGCAGCGTTATGTCACGTTTGTTAATCGTGTCTTTAGGTTTCAATGCGGCATCTGCCGCGAGAATCTTCAACAAGTTGATGTTATCATTGAAGTTTGATGGGAAGTATTACCTACAAGGAGGAGATTGGGGCAGTTTAATCTCCCAAATTATGTCGATTTTGTACCCCGAAAAGTAGGAGATACATTCTAATTTGTACTTTGCTTAAGAAAACTCTTATGGTTACAATTTACATTTATAAAGCATTCGCGGTTTACATCTGAATATGGCGAATCCAAATCTGAAAGGAGTGAGATTTATATTAACCCAACTAGTGGGTTCCTTCAAACCCGAACTCGTTTTAGACGAAGGGCAATCCAGCCAAATGTTCCCATTTTCAAAATTCTTCAGCGAAATGATGCTGGAGATGGGTTACATGCACATTCAAGCTACTAAACCAGACACTGTTGGTAAGTTGATTGTTTATATAGTGTTATTGAAAACTGGGCTGGTATAGGTTAAGTGTGAAATAAATGGGCACGTCATGTGTGTCGTGATCGCTAAAATGTTTATCGTATTTAAAAAGGACTTGACAAGCTTTAAATAAACCAGATGAAAGGTGACGTAACCCTATTTCTAGGTTCGTTTTCCCATTCTGGTTCATTTCATGTCTACTTATATAATGTAGCACTATGTAATCGTTATATCCCAGGGTCGTGTGTTTGTATTTTCGTGTTCCAGCAAATATTGGTACCTTTTAACCTATACCTTACTTCAAATTTAAATAAAATTAAGCTAGGATTTATAATCAATCATTCCTCAATAGGGTCGGCGCTAACTGATTCGCCAGCCGGTTTAGCCGCTTATATTCTGGAAAAGTTCTCAACGTGGGTCGATCCACTGTTCAGGGATTTACCAGACGGTGGCCTAACGCGCAATTTTAAACTCGACGAGTTACTGACGAATGTCATGGTTTATTGGACAACAAATTCCATTACTTCCAGTCAAAGATTTTACAAAGAAAATATGAAACCCTCCTTTAGGGCTTTGGATTTTGAAGGGTACTTATAATTCTTCCATTAACAACAAAACGTAACTCCGCCTACAATTCTGTTGAGCAATTAAAACAAGATTGTGGATTTTTTCAGAGCTCCAATTTTTGTGCCATCGGGAATAGCATCATTCCGAAACGAATTATTAACAGTATCAAAGTTTGTTGCTAAAGACGTGCATCGCAAATTGGTTACTTTTAATCACTACGATAAAGGCGGTCACTTCGCCGCCTTTGAAGTGCCAGACATATTAGCCCAAGATATCATTACATTCGTAAAAGAAAATGAAAAATTGTTGGCGGCTGAGAAGGCGAAACTTGAGGAATCGAAAAAGAAAGCCTAAGAACTCAATTGTGATATCAATACCATCATCGTTATGTAACTATATGATTCAGGCCAATAACATTAACAAATTATTACCGAATTATGCTTTGGAAACGCTCAATACATTTCAAAATTTACATCCAATCTTAAGTTTTATCTTTATCTACACCTGGGCACTGAGGGTCAGTAAACTTCATGATGTTTAAAATATATATGTGGCTAAGATTGGGATGCATCATCAAAATCTGGCACACCATTAGCTACAATTAAAATACTTAAGGTACATTCTTTTGGCCAACACTAATAATGAAAGCTACTGAAACATAACAAAATATAAATTTATAAATGTATTTAAACACTAATTTTAATTAGTTACCGCTAGATGGTTGTAGGGTACTGTGGGCCAAAGGATTACTATTTGAAATCCGTGGGAAAAACGGAGTACACCCGTTGGTACTAACAAGTAGTCCATGGCTTGTTTTGCAGGTATGTTGGGAATTACTATTTCATATTTTTTTTTCAAGCTTACCAAATTTATCTAATGAAATTGTAGCATTGAGGTGTAGCTAAAATAATAATACCGGACCTCCGTCGTCTACTAACTAAACATTTTCAAATTCTTGACTATCTTATCCTACTCGTAATCGCGTCAAAAATATCGAAAACGTCCTTGAATTAATTTGAATTCTCCCTCACGGTTGTTGCATAACTCCGACTCGAATTATTGTTAAGTGTTTCCTAGTAGTGGTGTGGATTTCGAGGATTAAGGTTGTCTGGCACGCGTTCCGGAAAGGTATTTATTCGCCACAGAAACGTTGTCTGTTTTTTACATAGGGATAACTCTTTAGCAGACGGCGTTTCAGTCGCTATTTAATTTTTGCATGCAATTGAAATGTTTATATAAATATCTCTTATCCGAGTCAAAATTAAGGGACTTAAAAAATGTCAACAAATAACTGTTATTAATATTAATTAGTTGTTGGTTATGTAGCATAACCATATTAAAATTACTGAAATTAATTTAAAGTACAGAAGAAAACCGTATCTCTAATCTCTAAAGCATATAATTTATTAAATTAGGCCTCATTAGGTTTTATAACTGCGTTTGAAATGAAGTACTTGACATGAGACTTAAACTCCCCGCTGGTTTTTGAAATGAAAACAAACGGAGGTTACAAAGAAGCTTATCATTGAGTATACATTTTAGCGTTTCCCACGGACAGACGGAAAAAAAAAAAAATTATCCACGCAATAGAACGTCAACACTATGGTCGCGTGCTTTCGCTATTGTATAGAGCCTACAGTTGATTCTCGCGCGTACTGGCACAAGTGATAACCGGCCTTTTTTGTAAAAGTACTTAATCCAGATAGTCAACTACCTTTCGTATCAAAATTATCTTTAATTACGTTCATATATCGGGAAGAAATGACTTACAAAATCAAGATGGTGTTATATACTGTATTTTCTGTGTGGTGTGCTCTGAATCTTATGTCGTAGAAAGAATACCAACACGTAGTATAATAAAAAAAAGACCATGCATAAATAGTTATTATTGAATTGAGTTGAAAATATATATTAACTAAAAAAACAGCAAAGAAGCTTATTGTTTATCGAAACATATTAATTATGTTCAAATATTTTAATTTTGGTCCAGATTCAAAATGGCCAAAATTACTACAATTTTCCTGTTCATTGGATTAATTTCGGCTGCTGGTGTCTATTTTTTGTTTCCAAATTGGATAATAGATCCGAATCCACCCCAAATAAAAAGTTTCGAATGGTGGGGTAGAGGAAAAGAACCCATTGGTGGTGAGTAATTCTAATTTTTAATTTCTGTTAGTCATAAAATTTAGAATTTTAAGCTTATTGATATTCTTAGTTGCAGTTCCATTACAGCTTATTTATTTTTTTAATTTAATAATAAGCATTCCACAAACTTTTACAACAATGGTAGATACCGTTAACTCATATTTTTCGTACACAGCTGAGAAGGCGGCGATAATTTCTAAGCCATTCAAAATCCAAGTGAAGGAATCTGAGATCGAAGACTTGAAACGTCGATTGGCTTCGACCCGTTACTCGGAACCCCTCGAGAATGTCAATTTCAATTACGGCTTTCCCGGGGATCAGTTGAAAAAGGTTGTCGATTACTGGGCCAACCAGTACGACTGGTCCATCCACCAAGCAGCCCTCAACAAGTACAGCCACTTCAAAGCCAACATCGAAGGAATTGACGTCCATTACATGAGAGCCACACCTACCAAAGTTGATAAGGTAACTATTTCAATGATAAATTCGTTGTGAAATTGCAGATCTTGGAAGTTAAACTTATGGGTTACTTAAAGACTAAAATAAATAAGTTGGTGACGTGGTTTTGGATTTTTGTAGAGCATCAAAGTTTTACCATTGATGCTTATTCACGGTTGGCCAGGATCGATTGTTGAATTTTTAAAAATAATACCATTGTTAACCACTCCTAAAGCCGGTCAAGATTTCGTTTTTGACGTAATATGTCCATCCATTCCTGGATATGGTTATTCGGAAGCTCCCCATAAAGCTGGTATGAAAAATATTTCCTTACAGCATTTAAGATGACATACCTAACCTAATTTCAGGTTGGTTAGTACCCGTTAGACCACCCGTAAGCGGCATTTGTTGTGAATTCAAATCTTTATCACGGTTGGGCGTATTTGTAATATCTTTGTTATTTGTTAATTGTGTCTTTAGGTTTCAATGCCGCTTCTGCTGCGAGAATCTTCAACAAGTTGATGTTATCATTGAAGTTTGATGGGCAGTATTATTTACAAGGAGGAGATTGGGGCGGGGTTATCTCCCAAATTATGTCGATTTTGTACCCCGAAAAGTAGGAGAGACATTCAAATTTGTACTTTGGTTAAGAAAACTCTTTTCTTATGGTTACAATTTATAAAGCATTCGCGGTTTACATTTGAGTAATGCGAGTCCAAATCTGAAAGGAGTGAGATTTATACTATCGCAACTAGTGGGTTCCTTCAAACCCGAACTCGTTCTAGACGAAGGACAATCTAGCCAAATGTTACCATTTTCAAAATTCTTCGGCGAAATGATGCTGGAGATGGGTTACGCGCACATTCAAGCTACAAAACCAGACACTGTTGGTAAGTTGATTTTTGAAATAATGTAAAAACCTGACCTTAGTTACGTCGTGTATTTCGTGACCACTAGCTAGAATTTTTATCGTATTTAAGAACAGAAAGGGTTGAACGCCTTGTTCTGATGAACTTTGATAAGCTTTAAATACACCAGATGAGAGATGAGTTTGTTTTTCCCATTCTGGTTCATTTCATGTTTATTTATATAGTGTAGCAAAATGTAATCGTCCTATGCCTGGGCTGTGTGTCTGTATTTTCGTGTTCCAACAAATATTGGTGCCTTTTAACCTATACCTAACTTCAAATTTAAATAAAATTAAGCCAGGGTTTCTAGTAAACAGTATTCATTCGTTCTTCAATAGGGTCGGCGCTAACTGATTCGCCAGCCGGTTTAGCCGCTTATATTCTGGAAAAGTTCTCAACGTGGGTCGATCCACTGTTCCGGGATTTACCAGACGGTGGCCTAACACGCAATTTTAAACTCGACGAGTTACTGACGAATGTCATGGTTTATTGGATGACAAATTCCATTACTTCCAGCCAAAGATTTTACAAAGAAAATTTGAAACCCTCCTTTAGGGCTTTGGATTTTGAAGGGTACGTATACTTCTTCCATTAATAATCGGATCTTCGCCAACAATACTGTTTAGCAATTAAATCAAGATAGTGATTTCTTTTTAGAAGTCCAATTTTCGTACCTTCGGGAATAGCTTTTTTCCGAAACGAAATATTATCCATCTCGAAGTTTGTGGCGAAAGATTTGTATCGTAAATTGGTTACTTTTAATCACTACAATAAAGGTGGTCACTTTGCCGCCTTTGAAGTGCCAAACATGTTGGCGCAAGATATCATTACATTCGTTAAAGAAACGGAAAAATTGTTGGTGGCTGAGAAGGCGAAAAAGAAAGCCTGAAAAGGCTTTAGGAACTTTAACAAATTTCGTCTAAATCATTATTTTGAAACTCTCAATACGTATCAAAATTTACATCCAATCTTAATCATGTAGCACATGACAGGTACTATCCAACCCGAAATTTAGTCCATGAAAACAATCTTCAGGCATTTTTAGCTAGACCCAACCCTAGTGGGGTCTAGGTACTGTATTCACTGCGGCGTCGGCGTTCGCGTTCGCGTTCTCGTTCGCGTTGGCGTTGTACAAGAAGACGAAATACGTCATCGAATAGAAAAATCTTTCGTCTCCTTACCTCTCCGAGTGAACTTTTAGTTCACGGAGCGGTTCTGTCTGTTACGTCATCGAATCGGAAACACTTTCGTCTTCTTACCTCTCCGACTGATCTTTTAGTTCGCGGAGAGGTTCTGTGTGTGACGACGGAAGAAGACGTCATCAACCACGGCGCTTAATTCTCCAATAAAATTAGAATATACAGTTATTAGCTTCTACTTTGCTGTAAACGTATATCCACTATAGCTCATTGAAGAGCAGCAACCGTTACTCGCTTCTTAGTTTATAATGATAAACGAACCCCTTATATAGTATCTTTTGGATTCGCGTCTATTTTAGCCTTCTGAGGTGATAGCTTTTACTGATTTGAAACGTAATATTCATTTAAACTAAAATTAAAACAGATTAAATGATTTAACTTAATCTTAAAACCAATGTTGCTGAAACTTAAATTCAATATAAAAGAAATTTTCGAAGATATTCAATATTTTCTTATAGGTTGATTAGATAAAGGCGTGTTTTCACGGGTGTCCAAGATAAAATGAATTAATAAATTTTAGATATTAAGATGAGTTTTCACGGGTGTCCAAGATAAAATGAATTAATAAATTTTAGATATTAAGATGAGTTTTCACGAGTATCCAAGTTAAAAATTAATAAAGATTAGATATAAAGGCGTGTTCACAGGGTATCCAAGATAAAATGACTTAATATAGAATAGATGTAAAGGCTCGTTCGCACGAGTAACCAAGTTAAAATGACAAAGATAATATACAAATGCCCGTTCGCACGGGTATCTAAATTAAAAATGAATAAATATAAGATATAAAGCCGCGTTCACACGGGCATCCAAGATAAATTAATAAAGATTAGATATAAATCCGCGTTCAGACTGGTATCAAAGAAAAATTAAGATTAGATATAAAGCCGCGTACACACGGGTATAAAAGATAAATTAATAACGATTAGATATAAAGTCGCTTTCACACGGGTATCCAAGATAAATAAAAAGGACTAGATATAAACGCGTTCACACGGGTATCCAAGACAAAATGACTTAATATAGAATAGATGTAAAGGCTCGTTCGCACGAGTAACCAAGTTAAAATGACAAAGATAATATACAAATGCCCGTTCGCACGGGTATCTAAATTAAAAATGAATAAATATAAGATATAAAGCCGCGTTCACACGGGCATCCAAGATAAATTAATAAAGATTAGATATAAATCCGCGTTCAGACTGGTATCAAAGAAAAATTAAGATTAGATATAAAGCCGCTTACACACGGGTATAAAAGATAAATTAATAACGATTAGATATAAAGTCGATTTCACACGGGTATCCAAGATAAATAAAAAGGACTAGATATAAACGCGTTCACACGGGTATCCAAGATAAATTAATAAAGATTAGATATGAATACGCGTTCACAGGTAGCCAAGTTGAAAAACATGATTTGAAAAACATGATTTGAAAAACATGATTTGAAAAACATGATTTGAAAAACATGATTTGAAAAACATGATTTGAAAAACATGATTTGAAAAACATGATTTGAAAAACATGATTTGAAAAACATGATTTGAAAAACTTGATTTGAAAAACTTGATTTGAAAAACATGATTTGAAAAACATGATTTGAAAAACATGATTTGAAAAACATGATTTGAAAAACATGATTTGAAAAACATGATTTGAAAAACATGATTTGAAAAACATGATTTGAAAAACATGATTTGAAAAACATGATTTGAAAAACATGATTTGAAAAACATGATTTGCAAAACATGATTTGCAAAACATGATTTGCAAAACATGATTTGCAAAACATGATTTGCAAAACATGATTTGCAAAACATGATTTGCAAAACATGATTTGAAAAACATGATTTGAAAAACTTTACGCAACTTCGTGTTTAAAGGAATCTCGAAACGCCATTCAAATTGTTCGAAGAGGTTTATGCATGCATAACAAGGCCCTGCTAAAGCATAATTCTTTTCAGCCTCTTTTACAATGTCATGGGTCTAGCTATTCCTATGGGCTTGACCATCTTGTATTTTACTACTTAGAGATTCGGAAAAAATCGGACTGAAAGGTTAGAGAAAACTTATGGATTTCTAAAATTTGGCACAAATATTAGGGTCAAGGACTTAAAACTGATCCAAATGTTCAAGGAAAGTTTGGAATTTATATTATTAGGTCAATTAAAAGGTCAGGGAAAACTAAATTAAAAATTGATTTAAATATTCAGGGGAAATTAAGAATTTAAAAAAAATTGATTAAAAAAGGTCAGGGAAATTTAAATATTTTTATATTTGAATGTTTAGGATCAATTTGACAAGAATATTTGAGTAAGGTTGGTTGTGTCTATTTTAAGATTTTCGAATATTTCTGGCTAATCTGGCAATTGCTGCCATTTCTAGGAAAGTGTAAGACTATGTGGAGTAACTTTAATAAAAAATGAAATCGAATAGCCCATGAATTAGGCCCAATTTAGAATTTTTCATGTACATGTCTTACGTCCCGATAATTATTTTTTTAAGGGTAAAAAACTACGATTATGTACATGTATTTTCGTTAAATTCATCAAAGAATAGGGTTGATAAACATTTTCAATTTCCTTATTATTTTTTCCTCATAATCGCCGGGTAAATTATCAAACGACCTTGAATTGAAGGACGAACGGGGGTTCTTTTAACGGAGTCTTAGCAGCTGTACTCTTACAACTTCCTACAAAATTCCTGTTTAAGTGTTTGTTCAGTAGCGGTGCGACTCTTGCCACTCGAAGTTCTTGGCAAGCGTTAGGAGACGGTAATTATAATGTTTCTTACAATTAAAGTTTGCTCGTTTAATAAGAAGCTTAGAGGAAGTAGTCAAAGGGAGAGCCGAACGTGAAAAAATAGTTTTTATTTGAAATCGGTTAAATTTCTCGACAACCTTTTAAAGGGAGAATGCAGCCTAGCAAGTTATTTTTTATCTATTTCTCATCGTTTAATCCACCGGTAAAAAAATTGCAAACAAATATTAAACTCGAAATAAAAGAACTTAGGCTTATCTGGATTCATTGAGATCCTGAAAGTATCTTTAAAAATTGAAAGACATTTCCAGCTTTGCGAAAAGATTCCACTTAATTTAAAAATGTAAATTAATTTAAATGCAATCAATTATTTTCTTTCAATCGTTTAAATTGAAACTAATTTTGGTTATACATAGATTTACTTCTACATTTAGTGGTTAATCAAGATTAACTTTTAGTAAAATCTGAAATTTAAATAAAGTGAGGCTCTCACCATTTTTATTTGAATGCCTATGGCTAATATTTTTCGTTTTATCATCCTCTTAAAACGTCATATTCAAAATTTCATACCTCTGGTTAGACGCGTTATTAAGAAACTTCAAAATGAAAATATCAAAAATATATAGGTCAACTTCTCCGATACATGATGTAGTTTATTTCTGGAATGTAATTAACGAACAGTTTCGTGCGAAAGGTAATTGACTTACTGGATTAAGTATTTCTACGAAAAAGACTGCGCGAAAGCGACCTTATCACTGCTGCCAGAACGCGCGCGAATTAACTCTAAGCTCTATACAATTGCGAAATCACGCAACCATGTAATAGTGACGTAGTATTGCGGAGAATTTTTATTTTAAAAATATCGTAAATGGCGATTATAAAATTTGTATTTCTACTGTATAGCGGTAATTTTTTCCTTGACATATGTATATATATTTTGAATCCTTTTTTAACGATCTTCCCGAAAATGATACTCAATTTATATTTGGAGTTCAGGAAAAATCCGTGATAGCCTCACTTTAATTATTCGTATCTACCCAGATCCAAAATGGCCAAGATTACCAACATTTTCCTACTGATTGGAGTAATTTCGGCTGCTGGAGTCTATTTTTTGTTCCCAAATTGGATAAAAGATCCGGAACCTGTCCAAGTGAAAAGTTTCGAGTGGTGGGGTAGAGGAGAAGCACCAGCTGGTGGTTAAGTGTCAAATTTTTTATTTGATTATTTCAAGAATGGCAAATTATAGCCATTTTATAGTCTATTAAAAAAATCATTCAATAAAAAATTCCAATACAACAATGATAGATAACGTTAACTCATATTTTTCGTATACAGCTGAAAAGGCGGAGATAATTTCTAGGCCATTCAAAATCCAAGTGAATGAATCTGAGATTAAAGACTTGAAACGTCGTTTGGCTTCGACCCGTTACTCGGAACCCCTCGAGAACGTCAATTTCAATTACGGC
Organism: Odiellus spinosus; assembly: GCA_963920705.1. Lineage (NCBI taxonomy): Eukaryota > Metazoa > Arthropoda > Arachnida > Opiliones > Phalangiidae > Odiellus > Odiellus spinosus. Next base: position 8,868,590 of record OY987233.1, read on the forward strand.
TTTCCAGGAGATCAGTTGAAAAAGGTTGTCGATTACTGGGCCAACAAGTACGACTGGTCCATCCACCAAGCAGCCCTCAACAAGTACAGCCACTTCAAAGCCAACATCGAAGGAATTGATGTCTATTACATGAGAGTCACACCTACCAAAGTTGATAAGGTAATTCGTAACTTCAAGGTTAATTTTTAATTCCCGTATTTGGATTATAAAATTTTGAAAGTTCTTTAAGGGAGGGTGAAGTGGAAAATTGAGTGAATTTTTGGTTTTTTCTTATTATTATTATGATACTTTAAAAATAAGGATCGAAAATGTATTCGTCTGAATTGTGCCAAAAATTGGAAAATATTCAGATTTGGCCAATTCAATTAAAAGGAGAACCTTTAACCAATCAAAAGACTCCTCTATAGCTTTGACTTCTTAAAATATCCTTCGAGACACGGGCTGTTTTACGCACACGATAAAAAACGATCAGCATTTATCACGATTCAAAGAGTGAATGCAGCAGCGCGTGTCGCGGGGATTTTATTAAGCCAAAGGTCGTCGAGAATCTAATTTTAATTCAATGCCAATATTAGGTTTCCAGTTTTTTGTACAATTCAAATACAGTTCCGGGATGTTTTGACTATACACAAAAATGTCTTGTAAACAATTTCACATCATTTTCATCTTCGTCCTCCATTTTAAATACTAAATAATCAGCTGGCGGCTATAAAATAAATTAAAACTAAACGGTTTTGATTCATTCTTAGAATATAAAAATTCTACCATTGATGATTATTCACGGTTGGCCAGGATCAATTGTTGAATTTCTGAAAATAATACCTTTGTTAACTACTCCGAAAGCCGGTCAAGATTTCGTTTTTGACGTCATATGTCCCTCCATTCCAGGATTTGGTTTTTCGGAAGGTCCTCATAGATCTGGTACGAAATTTGAATAATTTCCTTTAAGTATTTCGGACGTTCCATAATTCTGTATCTATATACAGGTTTAAATGGCGCGTCCGTTGCGCGTATCTTCAACAAATTAATGCTGTCATTGAAATTTGACGGGCAGTATTACCTTCAAGGAGGTGATTTGGGCAGTTTTTTCGCCCAAGTAATGTCCATGTTATACCCCGAAAAGTAGGCGACCGTTTTATTTCTATTATAGCCAAAGTCCATCACTTTATTCCATAAAAGTAAATAACGCCCAGTATGTTTAATACTATCTGCAAACGGCAAGTGCCACGTCATAACCCGTCACTTAAAAATAGCGAAGAAAGTCACCAGACCTGTGTGGCTCGAGTGATTCTCAACTCCGGGCCGTTCACTATTTACACGAAGACTATGGCGGCTATTGTGTCTCGAATAAGAATCTGCCAATACATTTACCGGGACCTTTCCTGATAGTATTAAGCTACGGGGCGTTATTTACTTCTATGGTATAAATAAAGTGAAAGAATTTTGATTATATATATAATTTAAATTCGCCAAAATGAGATGCACAGCTGGATAAATTCTATCTAAATCTATTAAAATAGGTGTAGTATGGTTTAAAAAGTGTCAATACAAAACTCTCTCATAAATATTCAGCCGTTTTCTCGGAGAAAGGATTTGAAATTCGCGTGTTTACCCTGGATTTTGCGATAGAATTTCAATTTTCATGTAAAGGGGAGTAGAGAAATTTAAGTAGAGATCGGGGTTTGGACAAGAAATTTCTGATTATTTTATCTTTATTCATAACTTGAAATTATCCACGGGAAGTCTAAGATAAGTCCAATGTAATCGCGAATAATTTTCGGATTATTTTTTTATGATTAACTGATATTTGTGGATTATTTTGTCCAAACCCGATTTCTAAATTTAAGCGTGCTATCTCAGTTTTTTTGCCGCGTGACGGAGCCACTTGTGGGTGTCTATTTGAAATGGACCCTTCACACAATTTCACAGAGCTTATGATTTGAAATATTTTTGGTTTCAATGGCATTTCAAATTTATAAAAGTAGTTTTAAATGTACTAAAACTATTAATTTCTATATTGTTTATTTTTTTTTCTGTTCTATCTTTTAAGTATAAAATCTCTTTTTTTATTATTTAGTCCTAGCTGCGTGTCACTTTTTAATTACTTCTTGTAATTAACTTTCCTAATATAATTATCTGTAATATTATTATTGTTTAGCGTTCGAGGCTTGCATTTGAATAAGGCAAATCCAGCACAGAATGGACCAAGATTTTTACTTACGCAACTAGTGGGTTCCTTCAAACCAGAACTCGTTCTAGACGAAGGACAATCTAGCCAAATGTTCCCATTTTCAAAATTCTTTGGCGAGATGTTGCTGGAGACTGGATATCTTCACATTCATGCTACTAAACCAGATACTGTTGGTAAGTTGGACAAAAACGGTGTTGTCGAAAACTTCCTAGTTTTCTCAAAATCGTGAAATCACTCCCAAAAAATTTGAAATCACGAAATCAATTGACCTTGTCGAAAATCACTAAACAAACTTTAATTTATAAAATCAATCTTAGAAATCGCCAAATTCACTTGCATGGCTCAAAATCGTCTAAAAAATAATCAAATCGCTCCCAAAATTAGAGCTCGGAATCGTATATCTATTATCTTCTGTTATTCGTATATTTTCAGATATTTTATTTTCGGATAAAAAATGAAATTTTTATATTCGTATAATTGTTAAATGTATAAGGTTTACCCGTAGATATGCCTTGGCGCTTCATCTACGAACAAATTACTCGGTTTCAAACATATAACGTAAATTTCCAGAATTATTCTAAAATATAAAAAAATATTTAAAATTGGCTTAATTTTAAGAATATAAATGAAACAACGAAACTAAGATTTTAAATCGTCTTTTTATTCGTTATTTTTCACGAAAATAAAATTTTGGGATTTTTTATCCGAACGTTTAACACGGATAATATTCTAAGATAAGGCCATTTTTGGATAAAAACGGATATGGATTACGTTTTTTACTTATCTTCGTATAAGTTAACTCCAATGAAAAATAGTCTATTCTTAATCAAACAGATAATATACATCAGAATTTAGTAGATTTTATCCAATATACCAAAAATCACTTCTAGTTAAAAACGCAAATCACTCCCGAAATCTTGAAATTAATTTGTTAAATTAATCCGTGACTTAAGACAAGTTCCCTACTACTCGAATGTATCTCTATTGAATAGTCCAAGTACCATATCGACATTCAAATCCATGTTTTTAATAATCTTAACTTTAAACAAACAACTAGCTACGCTATTCGAGCTACGGAAATTAATTTTCGTTTTTCTTGTAAACAATTTGTCAACGCTGCAATAGGGTCGGCTCTGACGGATTCGCCAGCCGGTTTAGCGGCGTATATTCTCGAGAAATTCTCAACGTGGGTCGATAAACGCTTCAGGGATTTACCAGACGGTGGTCTAACGCGGAATTTAAAACTCGACGATTTACTGACAAATGTCATGATTTATTGGACAACAAATTCCCTAACTTCCAGCATACGAATATACAAAGAACTATTCCAGCCCTCCTTTAGGGCTTTGGGTTTTGAATCGTAAGTATACCTATTCCAGTGCATGAAAATTGCAAATATCTTCGCTCTTAAGTACACAGAAAGCTTGAATATGAATTCAGGGCTCCCAGAGTACCTATAATACCTATAATTCCCAGGTGGTCCTAGAAAAACCTTTAATTCGTAAATTTATCCTGTAAATACCTATTTTTTTTTACGACGTGTAAAATATATGGACTATGAGACGCAGTCGTCACAACTCCCAAGAATGTATTTAACATTCTTAAGGAGTTAAACTGATATTTCTTTTGACTCTTGAAAATTGTTTTAAACCCTTTGCAGAGCTCCTATTTTTGTGCCGTCAGGAATTGCGTGTTTCCGGAACGAAATGTTATCCATGTCAAAGTTTGTGGCTAAAGACCAGCATCGCAAGTTGGTTACGTTTAATCACTACGGAAAAGGTGGTCACTTTCCTGCCTTTGAAGTACCCGATTTATTGGCACAAGATATCATTGCATTCGTAAAAGAAACGGAAAAATTATTGGCTGAAGAGAAGACGAAGCTAGAATAGTAGAACCAAAAAGCCAATAACTCAGTTGTACTACCTCATTACGTAACCGGAACGGGACAAGTGGGTGAGTGGACATTTCGGCGCTGGTACATGTTAGGTTAGGTCAAATTTGAACGGCGTGATATACTTTTATGATAATATGTGGTTCCTCAAAAATGTATCTATACAAGATCCGGTGGCCATGGTTTCAACTCACAAATGTGACGGACCGTTACGTAACTATTAAGCCTTGTACAGATCATGACCCATTTAGTTTCTAACCAATATTTCTGTTAATTCTACCCATTCAACTTAATTATAATCGCACTATCCAAGTTGAGTTAAAATTTACTATCGACTGAACAATTCGTTCAAGGCAACCAACCCAAATTGTGGGTTACAACTCGCAAAACATATCCCAGATAACCTGGGACTTAACAATTTAAGTGAAGTTTCGGGTAATCAAACTGGGCGCATTGTATGAGCAAACGTTACTGTATTTTACTTCACTCGAAAATTCTAAAGAATTTACTCTCAGGTTTACATCATCTGGCAAAAACTTGTGTTTTAGTAACCTTAATTGGAATTTATGAACCTTATACGCGAATGATACACTCACATTAGCTGCGTTCGTATTCTAGGCCTTGGAATCGATTTAAACAGTTTCAAAGCGTTTCGCTAGAGTCATGTGAACTTGAAAACCGTCTGTTCTCAAATCGATTTGATTCGATTTCTCGAAACTGCTTCGGGAACCAGTTTTATAGCGATTCGGTTTCAACAACCGATAAACGAAGCTACAATAAATCGTTTTATAAAGATAATGCGTGAGCACGTGACGTTTAAATCGATTCCTGGCGATTTGAATATCGGTTTGATTTTACCGTTTCAAATCAATTAAGAAATGCTAGTGTGACCGTAGCTATTGCCATTTTGACGCATAAAAACGATATAACTCTCGCATATATAAGAACCCCAATTCTTTGGTAAAACTGTTTAATCTAGTTAGTGAAGTTTAGTGTATAATTCAGCCAACGCTATACCGGTTAGTATTAAATAGTTACCGTAAGTTACGGGTAAATAAAATGTCAGCCTAATATTTTTCAAGCTCCGGAAGGTGAGTTTTTGTAAAATTGTGAGTGCCACTTTATTTACGACTTTAAGCCAGTCTGTTACAATACATCAAAATTTTACCTTAATTTTTTTTGGTTAAGTATTAAATATCATTATTAAATATTTCAACTAGCATTTAAAGCATTACACTTGTCATATCTAGCATATTGTAAGAGGCGTAAGCAATTACTTTGTTGAGGGGGGCAGACAAACTCATGTGTAAGTTGCAAACTACAGGGAACTAAAGTAAGCTAAAGCGAACTCATTGTCAAACTTAGTGCTCCCAACTGCGACCAGAAATCGGTCCACAGATAAAACAGGTCTAAATCGGGTGGATTTTTTTTTAATCTAAGCACAAGGAATGGATACCATTTAAGCTCTTATCTGAAGGAAAGTTATTTACATAATATTTGTCTTTTAACTGCATCTTCTATCTCGCATTGAAAAAATCCCAAAATTTTTAGGTTGTACATCTCGGGTGAATTAACTGTCAGAATCTGATAAATGTGTTGTACAGTGAAAAGTTTAATGTCTTCCTCCTCGATCACAACTGTTATCAAACTTAACTAGTCTGGTTTAAGTGTCATTGTATCAGCTCAATACATGGTTCGCTTTCTTCTCGTGTACCGGCTTCTCTTATTAAATTCATAGAAGTCGCAAATAATTTCCAATGTAAAAGCCGCGAAGGAAAGTGCTAATCCAAAGAAAAACAATTTGAATACTAGTCGTAATTCTCTTAGTTCGATTCGTCTGATGTTTTTCACCATCGGCTTCGATTTCTCATTCCAAAATATGTCCAAAATCTTGTTAATACCTTTACGACGAGAAATTATTTTAAGACGAGAACTTCCTTTGAGGTACCAAGGCATTTCATGAAAACTTAGAATGCTGTGGATAAAAATATGTATTAAATACTCACAGTCGAGGATACACTTTAAAAAAAAATCAATGGGGGGGTATTTTTGGGTTGTATCCTTAAATGCCCATAGTCATTACGACATATATTCATTACAGCTTAAGCCTTGGAGTCGATTCCAACCGTTTGAAAATGTTTCGCGGCAGTCTTGTGAACGGGAAACCGTTTTTTTTTAATTGATATCAATCGATTTCTCGAAACTGCTTCGGGAACCAGTTTCAAACTGTGATAGGCTTCAACATCCTACAGATAAAACTAAAATAAGTTGTTTTATGAAGATTATACCTGGACAGATCGAATGGGATAAGCTGGTGTGAACCTATTTTACGACATTTAATTATTAAGGGCTCTAACCCTCGCTCGCTTTATTTCTAATCATCATAAAAATATGGCGCATGTATTACGCTGTCTATTAAACGGAAACCCTTGCTTCCTGACAAGTTGGTCTCTAAGTTATGGTAGTTATATAATCATTTTAGATTACCCTTTATTGATATCTTCAACCCATTTTCCTGTAGCATTGCGTCTGAAAAGGTAATAGGTGGAATATGTGGCTAGCACTTCTCGTCCCTTGTAGATCTTCGATTGTTTCCCCAGCATAGATAAGGGCAGCTGGTATCTAACGAAATTTTCATCTTCTAGATAAACGGCTTTATTCGCGATGCATTTCTTCATGTATTCGACATGTTGCGAATATCGAAAAAAGTACGGCATCAGAGAGCTGGTTTGGTTTATTTGAATCCATAAAGACATCAACTGATTTTCAGTAGATTTCTAGAAGTGCATTGCATCATTTGTCGATCATTTGAAAGTCGATCAATTGGGCAAAGCCCATGTCGATCATTTCAAAGTAGATCGGTTGGGTAAAGCCCCTTGTCGATTATTTGAAAGTCGATCGATTGGACAAAGCAACCTGCCAATCATTCGAAAGTTGATCGATTGGGCAAATTCCTTTGTCGATCATTTGAAAGTCTATCGATTGGGAAAAGCCCGGCCCTTCTCGATCATTTCAAAGTCAAACGATTGGGAAAAGCCCCTTATCGATCATTTGGAAGTCGATAAAAGATTTTGATACGACGAAAAAAAAAAAAAAAATCCTTATCGAAGCTTACCATAAATATCGTAATAAGATTAATTTATATTTTATCTTCTGGAAGATAAAGTTATGATACTAATAATATATCTCACTTGTAGTATGTATGGAACAAGAGTGGAGTGTCTTGTCAGTGGCTTTAAGGTAGGTCTCGCCAGTATGTCCCTGACGCTATCGACGAAAGTGATTTTGATCGCTATCAGATCACTTTTCAAGTTTCCCGAATACAATGTCATTAAAACTAGGCATGAAAATTGCCAAAGACAGATAACGAGTCCGCTACTGTCGAAGTATCTAATTTGCGGAGCTAAATTAACAGGTGTATATATTAATTCGAGCCCATTTATTTCATGGCGTTTTCGAAATTACGTACGGTTTTGCATCATATATCGAAAAAGGTTCCATACGTTGTTAAATACGTCTACCACTATCGTTGAAATTGAACGACGTTTACGCCGATTTGTAATAGGAGGTGTATAATAACCCTTATGAAAATAGTAGAAAACAGATAAAACCAAAATCGAGAAGGCAACCCATAACCAAACCTGAAAAATTGCGTACATTACTATACAATGGATTCTAGTTTTAGAAAATTCAAGGTTAATAAGATCACTGCCTTCTTTAATACTAGAGAAGGCAATGATAAGATTGTTCAACTCTCAATTAAGTGTTTTTCAGAGAAAACGACATGGTCGATCGTTCGGGTTAATTTAATTTAAAGATTTTCGCTCAATACCATGTCGTTTTCTCTAAAAATAAATCTTTATTGCAAATATAATTTAACCATGGTAAATAATTAATTTAATATGTAAGATTATTCAATCTATATTAACCTTCAAAGGGAGGATATGCAACCAAATAACAACAAATTTTCTATCGACCAATAACCATATTTACAATCAAATATTTAACCAAAAATCAATTTAAAATTTTCCCGGAAAATAGGCTTAGCGGGATTCATGGAGATCCTGAATTTCTTCGCATTGATGAGTGAGCGATCAAACGAATGTTATTTGAAGTCTTCTGGAGATCTCGCTTTAACGACTGGCCTTTGTTCATTGGTGGAGAACCCAAGTTACCCAACAATGCCAAGAAATTCAGGATCACCATGAATCCAGCTAAGCCTATTTTCCTGGTAAGTTTTAAATTTATTTCTTGTTTAATACTTTTTTACTGGTGGATTAGGCCTATTTAAACAACAAGGAATCGATAAAAACAAAACTTGTTGTTAGGTTGCATTCTCCCTTTAAAAAATATCCCATCTTTACCTCGATAACGAATCCAGTGGTTTGCAATTCTTTCTTGTCAATAGACGTTGTTACGCAAGAATAGATTGACGATTCCATGTAAGAAATTGGACTACTTAAACTAATTACGTCAGTTATATCGTCCATAGGTACAATTTGGTTCAAAAGCATATCGGCTTCCTGAGTAAATTCAGAGGTAAATAATTGGTAGAACAACCTATTTTAGTTGACTAATCACTTCAAGGGCCGGATTTTAAACCTTGGGACCTATATTAATCAGAAGCAACGAAGCTCTATAACATTAAAGGTAGGGTGAAATGGAAAATAAATTGTCTGTTCTACTATTAAAAATAAGGCTTGTTCGAGTGCTAAAAATATTAAGATTTTGGCTTCAATCAAATGTTAATATTATAAAAAACTTGTGGGTGCCACATCTTGTTCGAATGTCGGTAGCTACGTCACGAAATCAAGTGGCGTTACTATTATACAGGGCAGTTATTACCGTTTTCATAAAACGTTACGGGTCAGACGACATAGAAGTCATTTGGGAGAGACCTAACCTTGAGAGCTGACACGGATATAGAAAATATAAGCTTAAGAAATGCTCGGTGCTCTCGAGCGCTATGAGCTTTACAAGCTAATACGTAGCTGATGACGTGACGGCAACATTCCCTACGTAAGCTGCTCCCCTTTTATGATAGCAACTATTAAAAGGAGAACCTACGACGAATCAAAAGACGGCCTTTCGCGACACGCGTTGTTGTACGCACGCTATTATGCACGTAAAATAATCAAAAACGAGCATCATTTAGCCCCATTCAAAGAGTGAATGCCGCAGCGCGTGTCTCAGGGATGAAGCCAAAGCTTCAGGGGTGTCTTTTATTACTCGCGGAGGTTAGCCAAAATCTGAAGGTTTGCGATTTTTCTTACAATTCAGACAAATGCAGTTCCTGGATGTTTTTCTATGCAAGTGTGTTTTTTTTTTTTTTTTTTTTAAAGCAGAATCCTTAAACTATTCACTTCATTTTCCTCTTCACCATCCCTTTAACCCTATAATCTGGACATGTCGTGGGTCCTCAAAAGCCTTGTTGCCTAATTGTTAATCCGACACTGTTTATAATAAAAACATTTCACTTGCTACTAACTTACTCCATTGACAATCATGTACACTTGATTCAGTACTCCCTGTACAATCTTACTGATAGATTCGGGATTAGATACAAGTTTAAGATATCCACATTGGTTGGAAACGTTCTGGATAAATTTTATCCTATAACACGAAAATAAAAATAGATAAGGAAAAAGAAAAGATGTCCTGAAAAATCATGTTACGAGTTGGGCCTATTTGGGTAAAGGTGTATAAAACTTTGTCAAATCTAAAGATCGAGACCACGTAGAATTCAAAATTTATGTTACCAAGAATCATCGAAATATATAATTATTTGTGTGTCTGTCCGTGAGGAACGCTAAAATGTAGACGCAAAGTTAGATGCGCTATGTTAAACTTCGTTGCAAACTTCGCTCAAAAACACATGAGTCACGCCCTTCAATTCAAAATGCGATTAAAAATAAAGACGCATTTTCAATCTAAGTATCGAGCTTTTGCGTCAAATCAAAGTTGAAGATTAAATCAAGCTTTATAGTTTAACAAACGTTATCAGGCTTCAAGTGACAGAAAAGCTGATATCTAAATGAAATTGATATAAATCTCTCTAAGCAAGCTACTCCTATTTTATGATAGCAACTATTAATTAACGATGGATTAAGTTTTATATTTATGTTTTGAACAAATATGGACTGATCTTTATCCCCTTTTATAATAACGTTATACCTTTTTAGATAGTTAAGTGGAATGCCAGCAATCGTCTTGTTATTAAATACCTTGAATAAAAATTGTTGTTATTAAAGACAATTTAATGGGAATAGAACACCTTCGTTTTCATAAGCTTTAAATTTCTTCCACCCACTCCATTGTCTCTGTAAATTGTTTCGCAGGCTAGTGAGGTTTATTATGGTGTCTAAAGTTATGGAAGCATTATGCAATGTTCTATTCATTGAAAAGTAGGGTAAAGAGGGAAATCAGGTGATATTTTTCTCGATTATATCTATTAAAAATAAGACTTGTTCCAGTTTTTAAACATTCAGGAAATGCACTTGTCTGAATTGTGGAAAAAAAGTTGAAAAATGTTCAGATTTTGGCATTGAATTAAAAGTAGAACCTCCGACGTGCGTTTGCGTGATTCAAAGAGTGAATACTGCAGGTCGTGTCACGGGGATTTTATTAAGTTGGACTTCTTTTGATTCGTTGGAGGTTCTCATTTTAATTGAATTAGCCAAAATTAGGTTTCCAATATTTTGTACAATTAGAGACCGTTCCTGGATGTTTTGACTACGCAAAAATGTCTTATTTTTAGTATTTTACTCCTATTTCGCCCAAAAAAGTCCTCCCGTTTCACATTTGGCATTATAAAATGTTGTACGTACGATTGTGCGCTTGAACGTAATCAAGAACTAGACTTAGCGATTCAAAGAGTGTACCGCAGCACGTGTCGCGGGGATTTTACTAAGCCAAAGGTGGGAAATCTTTAAATTGAATGCCAAATTCAGGTTTTTCGAAGCAGAATCATTAAAAATTCACTTCATTTTCGTTTTCACCCTGATCACTTGGTATTGTGCAGAATTTCGTTATACTTACAATTGCCTTTAACATATCCATTGGTTGTTAAATAATTACTCTATATCTTAAATAATAACCACCAATTTCAATTAATATTAGTACAAGTGTTTAAAAATTATTGTCACGTTAACAAAAATTATATATTTAGGCTAAAATTCACGCAATAAGTGAATTGCTTGAATCAAAAACCGAATAAAATTATTCAAAAAGTAAATTCACTTTCAATACATAAAAATCGTGTAAGTTGTACACGCATTTATCAGTAAAAATTTAAACAAGTAAAAGCAATTTGTTAAAATACTGAAATCTTATTTTAATGTATAATTCGTCCGTTGACTTTGAGGCAATAGAGTGAAATACAGGGAGCAAGTGAACAAAGGATTGAAGTATCATGATAAACTCCTCGATTCTGCTTCCCTTCCTTTATTGGCTCAAAATCGTAGACGGGCAGTGCGAATAGGAATCGATAAAACATTATACAACTGTCCTGGGTCAAAATAAGTGATTTCTCGCAATAGCATAACCATTATAAAGTGCATTAAATTCATTAGTTTAAATGGTTAAAAATATACAATCTAGATACAAACAGAAACAATAAACTATTAAAAAGGGTGGGAAGAACCGTTAAGCAAAAATGAATAATCGACCATTATTTCGCTATTCAACCGTGATTGTCAGTAAGATAAGAACCTGTCACACCAACACTAAAATGCCTAACGATATCTTTGAAATTGTTTGGTGGTTATTGGAATATATCAACCCAATAATGAATTTTTTTTCTAAAGTTATGTCACAAGTTACGCCTTTCAATTTACAATCTATAGAGAATAATCGGCATTGTAATAGATTAAGTGCTCTTAGTCACAAAATCGGTAATGACAGAATCAATTTATATGCCACTTTATATAATGTTAAAGGGCCTTTCTGCTCTGGCATTTGCCTCTTTATAATGCTCTACCCTTATGCACACTTTGACTGTACAAGTTGTTACGCTAAACGTCGGTTGCTGAGCTAGAGAATAAGGCGACTCTAAAGAGGATTTAAAATACGCAGATAGTCCCTTTAAATAATCTATCTGCGATTTCTAAATCCCATTTAAAGTTGCCTAAATTTCTAGCTTTGAAGACGACGTTGACCAATGACAGCCAAAGTTAGAAACTGTGCATAAGCGAAGAGCATATTAAGGGCCTATCTGCTCTGAAATTTGCCCTTTTAATATGCTCTTCTCATACGTACACAGCCTAGCTTTGACTGAACAATTCGCTATGTACAACGTCGTCTGCTAAGCTAGAAAAGAAGGCGACTTTAAAGGGGATTTAAAAATCACGGATAGTCCGTTAAAAGGGGTAAAGCCAAATTTCAAAGCAGGTAGAGCCTTTAACGGAAATATCGGCCCTAGATCTGGCCCTTGAAAATCATCTTCCCTCATGCACTCAGTCTGGCGTTGCCTGTACAAATTATTATGGGCAACGTAGTCTTCTAAGTTAGAAAAGAAGGCGACGCGAGAAGGGCCTTTCAAATCTCAGATGGTCTCTTTATAGTGGCTTAACACTGTTTCCAGGGGAACCAACGTCAAGAGGGGTCTCAATTTTGTTTTAGTTCTCAGAATCTTATGGCGTCTCATATACCATTTTTTAATGACATTAAAGAAATCGCTGGCTACATTATTTGAATACAACTGTTATAGGGAGGTTAATCTCGATCTCTAATATATTTTCCCATAAGGATAATCATTTAACAGGTGATGTTGCGCTCGCGAATACTAATTTGTTCTAACTTTTCTCTGCAATCCTCTCTATAAAAAATAGTGTCAGAAACTCATTCAAATTAATATAATAATATTAAAATAGTTCAAATTATGTTTTTGAAATAATTAATAAGACTCCTCTAATCACTTTTTTTTTTTAATTATTTACAGCCCTGATAGCGAGTATTACCCTACAAACCGAACCCCGATTAAATGCTGTCTGCTCTTTTTCGGAAACTAGGCTGAAGTATGTGCGGTCTAAGACGTAATTTATTAGTTATTCAATAATGACTTTAAACTTAAAAGCTGAAATATATTTCTATTGATTAATATATCCGCCAAAATGTGAAAATTTATTAATCCCAAATGAAAGCATAGCATGTAAGTGTTAAACCCATAATTTTTGCATTTTGTATAGGAGTATTCACGGGTAGAATTCTAATTGCATAGGGGCAGTCTACCTACTAAAGAGAAAGTATAATCTCATTTTTCTTGTCATTCATGCGTGTCATACGTTTTCATTTTTTTATCACAGGACATTCCTCGATATTCATTAACTCAAACTAAAGCCTAAAAGTGTCAAAATGATTGTGATATTAACACCAGTTATGCAACGCATCTTTCTAGCATACGTGTATATCATGTTTCTTTGTATTACGTTTCAATTCAAAGTCATTGATGCTATTGGCGATAATGGTAAATACTTTAAATACTTTTATATCAATCGTATTTAGTCTAAGTTAGTTGGAGGCTTATGAAAGTCTGAGTCCATATTGTACTTTTCCGCAGCTTTAAATCCAAATATCGACTGCCCCAAATCATATTTCCCTGAACTAACCATCGAGCAACACGTTACTCCTTATGGAAATTTAACGGCTGGTCTTATTTATGAAAAATTAGAGGGCCTTTTTTCGTTAGCCGAATGCGTTAAGGCTTGTTGCTATAGAGAAACTTGCGATGTTGTTTTTTTATTCAACTCCACTTGTTACTTACTTACCTGTATTGTCGATGATAAAGATTGTAGTCCTCTAACTCGAACGGGGGAAAAGTTTGATCAAGCATTCATGGTTAGGGTTGGATTGGGAGGTTAGTTTTCTCGAGTTAAATGTGTTTGTTATTTTAAAAAACTAGTTTAGTTACCATTTAATCTATTAGGTTCAGATTACAATGGTTCATATATGCACAGTTCTGATGGGTTGGATCCATTGGAAACCGTTTCTCATACCTCAGAAGGGTATTTCCGATATTTTAACTTTTAAGTTGAGGCTGGTGTTTTAGGGATTTTATTTTTCTAGTCCATTATATGATGGAACTTTGGGTGAACCCTCTGCGGATGAATCAAGGTTGCGCCTTCAAACTTTGGGGAGCAGGATTAAAACATGCATCTACGGTCTTCAAAGTGATTGCTCTGTGAATGAAGAATGCAAAGCAAGAAATTCGAGAGCCAGGCAAGGCCTGTGCGTTTGCAAAGCTGATTTTACCAGAGATGGAGACGGAATATGTCAACAAGTGTCTTTAACAGAGGTAATTTTTATACATGAGGAAGTTGTACTTTTACTGTACCAAAAATTTTCATCATCAAATATTGAGAAATTGATGTACAACAAAGGTGGGACCGCTTCACATAGTGTAATACAGTTGAAGGCTAGTGAAATATTTTGCCGGGGCTAGGGCTTCGGAATATATAGGCCAGTATTGAGTAGTTTGGTCTTTGTTAATTTTCAAGCACACTAATACTCGCGATCATTTAAGCCTACTTCTCGCGATCATTTAAGCCTACTTCTCGCGATCATTTAAGCCTGCTTCTCGCGATCATTTAAGCCTGCTTCTCGCGATCATTTAAGCCTGCTTCTCGCGATCATTTAAGCCTGCTTCTCGCGATCATTTAAGCCTGCTTCTCGCGATCATTTAAGCCTGCTTCTCGCGATCATTTAAGCCTGCTTCTCGCGATCATTTAAGCCTGCTTCTCGCGATCATTTAAGCCTGCTTCTCGCGATCATTTAAGCCTGCTTCTCGCGATCATTTAAGCCTGCTTCTCGCGATCATTTAAGCCTGCTTCTCGCGATCATTTAAGCCTGCTTCTCGCGATCATTTAAGCCTGCTTCTCGCGATCATTTAAGCCTGCTTCTCGCGATCATTTAAGCCTGCTTCTCGCGATCATTTAAGCCTGCTTCTCGCGATCATTTAAGCCTGCTTCTCGCGATCATTTAAGCCTGCTTCTCGCGATCATTTAAGCCTGCTTCTCGCGATCATTTAAGCCTGCTTCTCGCGATCATTTAAGCCTGCTTCTCGCGATCATTTAAGCCTGCTTCTCGCGATCATTTAAGCCTGCTTCTCGCGATCATTTAAGCCTGCTTCTCGCGATCATTTAAGCCTGCTTCTCGCGATCATTTAAGCCTACTTCTCGCGATCATTTAAGCCTACTTCTCGCGATCATTTAAGCCTACTTCTCGCGATCATTTAAGCCTACTTCTCGCGATCATTTAAGCCTAATTCTCGCGATCATTTAAGCCTAATTCTCGCGATCATTTAAGCCTACTTCTCGCGATCATTTAAGCCTACTTCTCGCGATCATTTAAGCCTTCGCCTCTTATTCGGAAGCTTTTACTAATTTTCATTAACAGTTAAACAGATTATGAGAATTTTTAATCCAATAATTTTAGGTCCAAACTACTACAATATCTACCGTATCTTCTACGGTAGCGATAAAGCATTTGGTTGTTTCGGCTGGTGATGATAAGGTGCTTTATTTACCTGAAAATTCCGTAACCATATCAGCCTACGCATTACCAAAAGCGCCAGATGGTGAAACGTACAAGTTTGAATGGACTTTAGTTTCGCATTACGAAGGTAATGAACCTGGATCCATGGAAGATCAAAATACACCCAATTTGAAGCTTTCAAAGGTAGGGATGTTATTAATATTGTTAAATTCTTTAAATTAAATTTACCAAGAACACATTGAAGAACCATGAATTTTCAAAGATATAGTTTGGCTATAGTTTTTAGATTTAGAAAAATTTAACCCTTCATCATATTTTAGCTAAACTACTAACTCCTCACTAGGATGATAAGATTATAGCGACCCGTGTTGAGTCTTTTCCATTTCGAAATCGTGAATTAGTGCAGTGTTTATATGGTTCTGAACAAATATTAATGTTTTGTTTAAACGCTCTTGACGTCATTGGGAAACTCTAATTATAGCCTGTATTTTAGTTGAAGAGTATAAATAATTGAGTAAAGTTGTAGAACAATATCTTATTAATCATTGAAAAGCAATATTTTTATTTATTACTTATTATTAATGATGATGCTAAGCGATTCTCTTTTGAACGAAACTGTTAAGCCTTGGAACTGTCCCAACTGAGCTTAGTTTAACCTTGGGCGCAAGTTAGATCTCAGCTGCAATTATGGATCTAGTAATAATTAGAAACCCCCATTGTTTCTCTTAGTTAAGTCCAGGAATCTATACATTCAAAGTCTCGGTAACTGGAAATGGCGCTCAAGGTGAAAGCAAGGTCAATGTCACTGTTCTTCCTGGTAAGTTATATAAAATACTCTCTTACGATATTGATCCTCTTTAAATCTTATTTCCTAATTATTTTTAGCCAAGCAAGCTAATATTCCACCAGTCGCGATTATTCAACCAGATAATGTTACTGTTCAGCTTCCGAACAGAGATACTGTTTTGGATGGATCATGTACGTACTAATCAGTCTATTCTATATAAATTATAGTGCTGGACTGGGTTTAAAATTATGAGGAAAAATAATCCTTTATATCTTAATTTCCTTATAATTGCTAAGCCTAGGCTTTCCAGCCGACATAAATATTTTCAAGGTCAACTCTGCTAAACTAGACCGGAAATAGACCTAATTAAATCTAGCTTTAATGAAGTAGTAATGATTAATGGGCAAATTTAATTAATAATCAGAAATCTTCTGGTAAACCTAGGTCTTTCGTTATAACCAGAGTTCGTCTACAAAAAATAGGCTCAGATCCAAAAAGCACTAATAAACTATGAAAATTTGTCTTTAGAGAGAGAAGTTTTATGCAAATTGTACTCTATTTTCAGTTAGTAAAGACTACAACAAAATAATGAAATATCATTGGGAAGCGGTTGCCATGCCTATCGGTTACGAAGCTCCTCTAAATGACACTCCTACTCTGCAACTAAAAAGTTTAATCCCTGGTGTTTATAGATTTAAGTAAGTTTATTATTACAATCTTGAATTTTAAGCTAAAAGGTCATGGGAAAAATCACGGTGGTCTGTAAGGTCATAGAAAAGTCGCTGTAATAAAAAATTAGGATGCAAGGTTATGGAAAAGTCAGAGCAATTAAAAATTAGGGTGAAAGGTCAAGGAAAAGTCACAGTAATTGTAAATTGGCCTGAAAGGTCTTTAGAAAAGTCATTGTATTTTGAATTTGGCTTGAAAGGTCATTGCAAAAGTCGTGGTATATGGAATTTGGCCTGAAAGGTCATTAAAAAAGTCATGGTAAATATAAGTTAACCTGAAAGGTCATGGAAAAGTAACGGTAATTGGAAATTGGGCTGGAAGGTTATGAAAACGTTACTGTAATTGGAATTTTTAGCCTGAATGGCTATGAAAAAGTCACAGTACTTAGAAATTTGACTGAAAGGTCATTGAAAAGTCACGGTAGGGTTGTATGGAAAAAAAAAAGACCTAAAAGGTCATGGAAAATTAAAGTCATGTAATTATAAAAAATGGTATGAATGGCCATAAAAAAGTATAGTCCAAAAAATCAGGTAAAATTTCTTTGGAAATTGAAGATAATTATAAATCAAAGATCAAGGCATTGAAAAACAATAAATAAATGACATGTTAAACTACTGGTAAGTAAAAATTTGTTTAAAAAGGTCATGGGAAAGTCAAGGTAATAAAAATTAATTAATAAATGGGCACAATTCTAAGCCTCGGCTAATTTAATTTAATAAAATTCATTTATGCATGCGAATCTTAATATCTATTTTGACTAAATTGCTGTTATAATAAAACCACTTGTCTATTCTTTTCTAAGATTAACTGTGACAGATTCCCAAGGTTTAATGAACTATACATTTGCAAATGTTACCGTACTGAAAGGCAAGTTAGTCGCTAGCTACTTCGAATTATCTGAACCCTATTTAATTAGAATTTACTTCATTTATTACAAACAGAAATTGATTATCCACCTACCGCTAATGCTGGTGACGATGTCGTTATATTTTTACCCAAAAATGAAGTTTATTTGAACGGAAACGCGTCAACCGACGATAAAGGAATAAAAAGCTGGCAATGGCAACACATGAAAAGTTCGGACGCCAATCAACCCGTAGATGTCGAAGGAACGACCAGTCCTTTCTTACACATATCACACCTCGATGTTGGAGTTTATAAATTTCAATTGAAAGTGACCGATACCGCTGACCAGACATCCATCGCTGAAGTGCGAGTCTTTGTTAAACCGGAAAACAACAAACCTCCTTCGGCTAATGCGGGACCCGATTTGAAAGTATCCTTGCCCATCGAAGTGCCTACTATTCTTGACGGAAGTCGTACAACCGATGACGTAACACCTTCGAAATGGCTTTGGGAACAAATCAAGTAAGCGCAGATTTGATTTTACATTATTAAATATATTTTTCAGTGCTTGTTTAGTTGTAACTCGCGTATGATCAGCCCCTAAAACAAAATTCAGTCGATCACTTGACCCTCCAAGAGTTGATTGCTATGGGGTAGATATCCATTTTTTTTTTTTCTGAGATGCTAGCCATGTTGTTACGATAGCTAGTTTAGTTAATATAAGTAATTCCCCCTTAGAGTTTAAGTAGGAACTCAACCTGACTCGATTCAGACTTTGCCAAAATTTAAATATGCATGACGTCGGTTTTACTTTTCACTTCAGTATGCTCTCATTTGATTTTTAGGGGGCCAAAACCAGCAAAAATGAAAGATTCCGATAAAATGAAAGCCCAGATATGGGGATTGGTACCAGGAGAATATACATTCCAGCTTACAGTTTATGATACCAAAGGGGCGAATGGAAGTGACCAAGTCAATGTACTTGTCACTCAGAGTAAGTTAAAATTATTATTTACATTTTACATTCGCAATATACCATCAATAAAGTAAGAAAAACTATCTTTAAAATAGTTTTTAAGAATGTTTTTACCCTAGGCATTTCACAGTATTTCGCCAGGTCAATTAAATAGACGCGTTAGCGTGTAATGTTATGGACCCACCATTACAATATCAATCGTCTCCCCTTAAACCTTAATTTATTACTATTTTAGAGCGATTGATAACAGAGATTCTCCTCTTTAAGAAAGTAACAATTTGTTTTTAGCCAAAAATATGCCACCACACGCAAACGCCGGTGGTGATAAATCGGTGTATTTACCGGCGGGTGTTGTTACGCTTAATGGTAGTCTCTCTACTGACGATGTTGAAATTATATCGTACAAATGGACCAGGGAATCATCATCTTTAGCTGTTGGGGTAAGCAATGTACCTTACTCTCTCATTGACTTCCCCATGGTCCGTTTATTTGGCTTTCCATGGTCCCATGGAAGCTGGAGTTTCTAAAAAAATTCCTTTGCCAGGGTTCATACAAACCTAGAACTATGGTAGAATTTGAATGTTGTCCACAAATCAAGGAAACTTTTAATAATTTGGCATAAATCAATGAAATCAGGTAAATTTATGAAAGTACGAATACTTGATCATATACTTCAATAAGCAAAGTTGGTACAAACTCGATCAACTATGAAGTCAGATTTTTATTACGGTTTTCTAAAACCTTTGGTGCACCAAGCAAATTCATGGGAAAAACCTGGAAAAATCAAGGAAATTAGATTTTCAAATGTTGTATGAGCCCTGCCTTGATAACTTCAGCGCCAAAATGCTTGGTAGTGACATTCAGGAGCGGCCCTAGGTCGGTGCGCCGAAAATTTAATGATAGACAAAGGGGAGATGCAGAAAATGTAACGATAAATAGGGAGGGGGCGCCACAATGTGATATGAAACACCCAGAAAAACTTGCTATGGCTGCCCCTGGTGACTTTAGCTCCACTACCAGAGTAAATGGATCTTTCTCATACCATACAAAATACTGAAGAACCCTATCTTAAAGGATATCATTGAGGATTCTGCAACTAAACCAGTCTTAAAGCTAGTTAACTTAATCCCCGGACGTTATCTGTTCCGATTGACCGTGACAGACGCCCAAGGAGCTACGGGTACCGATACTACTTCATTAATTGTTAAGCCATCCCCCAATTTGATCCATCAAGTCGAAATGGTGTTGAATGCCGATATAAAAAGCTTTACCTATGAGCAATCGGTAAGAATTTTTGACTTGTTGAAATTTTGCCTTGTAGTTAAGCATACTTTATACATTAATCTTCTAGGATATTCTACTAAAACAGCTGGAACTGTTGGTTCATAACCCAGATTCCGCGATGGTTCAATTAATAAGTTTATCCGCCGATCGACTGTCTCGGAGGTAAGTTTAAAATTTATTATAAAATTTAATGCTAAATGGATTAAAAAAGTAAATATGAAAAATAATCAAACCAATATATTAGTTCAATTGGAATTACGGGATACAACCCAATTTCTTTTTGGTTTCCGCGCCTGTAATTTAGTTGAAGAGTATAAATAATTGGGTGTAACTATAGAACAACCTCTATTGAATCATTTATAAGTGATATTTTACTAAAGCTGGGTCTTGGAATCGATTTAAACCGTTTAAAAACGCTTCGCTAGAGTCGTGTGAATGGGAAACCGTCTTTTCTTGAATTGATTGGATTTCTCGAACTGCTTTGTGAACCAGTTTCATACCGATTTGGTTTCAATAACCGATAGATGAAGCTACAATAAATCGATTTATAAGGATAATGTGTGAACACATAACGCTTAAAACGATTCCTGGCGATTTGAATATCAGTTTGATTTTACCATTTACAATCGATTAAGAAATGCTAGTGTGACTGTAGCTTAATTCTCATCTATTCTCGTTGAGGTTAAAGTAGGGCGAGTGATGATGAACGTCGAATTTTGTTTTTCATTGGTTCCTATCTTTAGAATTTTGGTGGTAAAAAGCCCCATTTTTTTTTTTTCCACTTTTTATTTTTAAATTTTGGTGTGAACCCTGCTATATTAACCGATAGGCATTTACGAGTTGAAACCCACGATTTGTTTCAAAAGCTTAAGAGCCTTAATAAAAGTTTGAGAATATATATGAGAGTGAATACGCATAGAACAAACCCTATTTAATCATTTAAAAGCAATATTTTTACTAATTACTAAATATTAACGAGGATGTTGAACGATTTGCTTTTGAGCAACACTGTTAAGCCTTGGAATTTTTTTTTAAATTTATATACTTATGGGATCTGATCTAAGTTTAACCATGGCTTAACTACAGTGTTTCCTCGTATTGATAAATTTTGTATCATATGCTAAGTGTTCGAAATCAGCGGATCCATTTAAGAATGAAAACTTAATTTCTTTTGATACAATGACTACTTAGATCGTGCAATCTGGCTTACTTGCTTTCCAAGTTCGAACTAGCAAGGCTCAATTTTATGCGCCATTCAATATCAAACCCACCTTTTTAGGGTCACTGTGATATTTGTAGTCAAAAAAGGCTCTACATCATCATCACCATCAAAAGATACGGAGCAATTCGTTGATGCTCCTGAAGTGGTCAACAGATTGAAACGCAAACTTAGAACAGATAGCTCTCTATTGAACTTGGAAGTTTTATCAGTTCATACTGTCAGTAAGTGGCCTTATCTTTTACCGATCTTTTAAGTTAACGAAGCTTTAAAAAATCGTGAATACAGTTTGCCAGAACTCTTGTTCAAATCACGGTAGTTGCGATCCTTACACCAAACGATGCATATGCGAAGCATTTTGGATGGAAAATTTCTTTAGAGCCCATTTTGGAGATGAAGAGTCCAACTGTGGTAATATTTAATTTTTATTTCCATCATAATGTGTAGTTCTTAATTTTGGTACCATTGTTTCTTATCTAACAGATTGGAGCATTCTTTATGTTATAATTGTTTTTATTGTGATATTACTATCTCTTATCGGAGCTGTTTGGGCTTTAACTTGTTCTTGTACTAGGTCAGTTTTATATATATATATATATTCATTATAATGTAGTTTTATAATTTTTATATTTTGTTTGATGATTTTCAGAATGAAATTGATGAAACCTAAGAGAAAGCCTCGGTACATGCTTCTTGAAGAATTTACTGACAAAGAAACGAGGGAAAATTCGTCTAAAAGCAGGGGTAAGTCTATAGCTTAATTATTGCTTCATAATGGAGGGATTTTCATTTATCTTAGTTGGTCGCTAGCTTAATTTTGTGTCGACCGGATCCTTATCGCAAACTTGATTGTTAATTTATCGTTATTGCGGACTTGATTGATAACTGATTGTTACTACGGTCTTAATCGTTGATAATGAATCGTTAAAACGGACTTAATTGGTCGATAATGGAGCGTTATAGTTCACTTAATAGGTCAATAACGGGGTCGTTTTTGCTGACTCATTTCGTCATTAATGGGGGCTTAAATAGTCGTCAACAGTTATGTTATCACTGATTTACTTGTCGATAATGGAGGCGTTATCGCAGACTTTAAGCAGTCATTCATGGGGCTTTAGACTTCAAACAGTCGTTAATGTGCTGTTATAGCTGACTTAAAAGGTCATTAATGCGGCATTATCGCTGCCGTAATCTGTCTTTAACTGGCACTATTGCTAGAAACCATAGTAATTTTCGGTGACGTTCGTACAACCTGTAAATTGGGATCATTTTCTTCAACATACTGTCGGAAACTGCCGAGTTTCGGACGACATACTGTAAGAAACCCGGGCCATTTTGGGCGACGTACCATACGAAACCTGGGTCGTTTTCGGCGACATTTTGTCTGAAATCCGGGTCGTTTTCAGGAACTTATAGCCCGATATTCGTGTCATTTTCAGTAACATACATTTCATAAACCGATCCATTTTCATTGACACTGTTCTCTTCAACTGAATCATTTGCACCTCTCAATGATGTTTATCATCATTTTGACACCCCACCACGTCTTTGATATTTTATAGGTAAACAGCAACACAGTAGCGTGATGGTATCAGAATCCGACTCGGATACGATATTCGAATCGAGGACGAAACCGTTACTTAACTCAAATGGTTACAAAGCTAATGGAATTGTGCGTAAAGTGAGAGCGTGAACTAATTCGGTGGGGATCGCGGTGGGGGAGTGTGTCTGTGTGTGTGCCTTAATGTCAGGCTTCACCAAAATGGTCAATATTTGGCTGGGCGAGATCTGGCCCTGTACGATGACACGTCGCCTGTTTTATGAAAGAGAAAATGTGCCAATTTCCAAGGCACACTCAAATTTTCTAGTCAAAATAAATGATTACTATAAAAATTATTTAAACTACTCTAAGAAAGCGTATTATCTACCCCTTTTTTTATGTTACACACGTAAAATTGTTGATCGTGTTAGGATGGACATAAGATGAACTGTAATTCAGGTGATAAAATTACGTAAATTTATTATGGCTACAGAAAATCATTCATTATTTATCAATTGGGTAAGCTCTGATCTAGAACTAACAATTGACACCTGTCTTAATAGATTACGATGAATACCAAAACCTGCCATTCATGAGCTTCCTCTAACGACAAACAGTGCAGGCGCTGTTTTCCATTAGAGGACGTTTATTAAAGACTGGTTGTGTTATTCATCTTTATCTTTTAAGATAGGCGTCCATTGTCATTAGTCCTAGCTCAGGCCACCAAAAGAGACTTAGGAAGTAGGTTCAGTCAAAGCGCCGAGTACAGTGTCGTGCTAGGAAAGTTCTCTCTACAGGCAAAGCAGCGGGCTACGTTTTACAAGCATAGCGGAGCTGTTGTGGCTTCTGCAAGGTGACCATTCTTTTCTTTCTATTTGTATTATGTGTTCCTATATTTTCAATGTGTTCCTATAAGTTCCCATGATTTTGACCATTTTTCCTTATTTTTAAGAATTCTGTCGTACTAACACGTTACCACTGCATGTAGTAAATATAAAGATGGCGCTCAAAAACTACTAAAATAAAAATAATAGAGATAAGGCTCAAAAACTACAAAAGTGAATTGAACAGATTTTGGGAAAGTTTGTGAAATGTTACAGTATCTGCTTCACTGGTTTTCAGTTTTAGAATGAGAAATAAAGCGGTTTTCACAAGCCGATACCTAATGAGGCTATATTCTCCAATATTTCAAAATTTGTTATAAATGTTTGGATGGATAATGAAATACATCCATGGAATATATTCCAAAAAAACCAGAAATCCAGATGGTTTAGGTTACGTGAAGGGCCAGTCACTCAGCTTGCAGGCTGTACCTAAAATGAAACGGGTAATCTTTTAAATCCCGGTCTTTAACAACTTACTAAAATGATTACGCTTAATACGTAATCGGTGTACAGGGAATCCGAGAATAATTAGCCACAAAAAACCGTATACTCTAATCCAAATTGTGATTTGGAAACTTCGAAATCGAATTCTAAAACCAAATGTACTAGTTAAAATTAACATTTCAACTTTTCAAGTCGATATTCGACTCCTATTCCAAGGGTTCATACAAACCTGGAATACCTGGAGATATCAGAGAAATTGAATTTTGTCAAAAAATCAGGGAAATATCTCGGAAACTATTATAAACTTGGCATAAATCAAGATTTCAATCAGCTGAATTCAGTGTCTTTATAAAATCAATTGGTGCACCTGATAATATTGGGGATAATTCACTAGTAAAATACCTGGAGATACCAGAGAAATTGAATTTTGTCAAAAAATCAGGGAAATATCTCGGAAACTATTATAAACTTGGCATAAATCAAGATTTCAATCAGCTGAATTCAGTGTCTTTATAAAATCAATTGGTGCACCTGATAATATTGGGGATAATTCACTAGTAAAATTAGGGTTTTTAAATATTGTATGAACCCTGCTGCATCTTGGCCAGGCCGTTAAATTGTTTTCCCTATGGCTCCCGTTTTCTCCCATCCCTGAAATGTATCTCTATAAAGTGTTTGGAGTTAAATTTTTCTTATAATTTAGTGTTATTTTCTTAATTTTGTGTTATTTCTCCCATTTTTCCTTTAGTTTTATGTTTTTCTCCTTTATATTCCTATAATTTTAGTGTTTTTCTTTATATTCCTATAATTTTAGTTTTTTTCTCCTTTATATTCCTATAATTTTAGTGTTTTTCTCCTTTATATTCCTATAATTTTAGTGTTTTTCTCCTTTATATTCCTATAATTTTAGTGTTTTTCTCCTTTATATTCCTATAATTTTAGTGTTTTTCTCCTTTATATTCCTATAATTTTTTTTCTCCTTTATATTCCTATAATTTTTTTTCTCCTTTATATTCCTATAATTTTTTTTCTCCTTTATATTCCTATAATTTTTTTCTCCTTTATATTCCTATAATTTGTGTTTTTCTCCTTTATATTCCTATAATTTGTGTTTTTCTCCTTTATATTCCTATAATTTGTTTTTCTCCTTCATAGTCCTATAATTTGTTTTTCTCCTTTATATTCCTATAATTTTAGTGTTTTTCTCCTTTAAATTCCTATAATTTTAGTGTTTTTCTCCTTTATATTCCTAAAATTTGTGTTTTTTCTCCTTTATATTCCTATTTCTCATTTGTTTTCCTATAATTCTGCTCCGAATTTAATATTTTTCTTATAAATAATCCGAGGCATTTCCTGGTCACTACTCGTTCTATGTAACTTACAGATAATCTACGAATGAATTTATTTTTAGAAACTAACCAAATAATTTTCGGTTTATTTATTTACTTATTATTATTATTTTTTTTTTTTTGAATTTCGGGTGGATATAGTTTAGGCACGTTTCAGGGTATCAACCCATTACGTAAGAATGTATTCAATCAAAATGTATTATGAAGTGTTTATCTAATATTTCATTGAGTTAAGTTTGAGAACGGCTAATTCGCACCTACCATTCCTGCACGCGAAAGTTTTTTGTTTTTAAGTTACGCAAAACATATGTTAAGACTCACTACAGCGTTCATGCTTATCCGACGGCGCCTGTCAGAGGCACGGGCCTACGCGTTCTATCTCTATGGCCTTGCTACCTTAGCGTGTTGACTTTGGTCTAGGGGCCTACGCGAAATGTCTCGTCTCTCTTAGACACAGGGTGCTACATCTATGGCATCAGCGTTTTGCCTCTGGTTCAGGGCCCTACGCAAAATGTTTATTTTTTCTTAGACACAGGGTGCAACCTCTATGGCCCCAGCGTGTTGGCTTTGGTTCAGGGGCCCTCGCGGAATATTTCTCATTTAGGCAAAGCGTGCTACCTCTATGGCCCTAGCGTGTTGACTTTGTTTGGTGTAGGCCCGGGGCCTTCGCGAAATGTTTCTGCTCTTTGACACAGCGTGTAACCTCTATGGCTCCATCAAGTTGACTTTGGTGCAGGGGCTTATGTGAAATGTTTTATCTCTCTTAGACAGCGTTTTAACACTATTACCAGCTCCAGCGTGTTGACTTTGTTTGGTGCAGGGGCCTACCAGTTCAAATCGACCGCGAAATTAACCACTTAACTTCAAAAACGTCAGACAAAACCCATTTAAGTTAAAAAAATCTTCGGCCGCGGTTTTAAGAAAACAAGTCGACGCGTTTGCGTAATTACCGTGGCCGTAAGACCATCTTGTGTTTTTTCCCCCACACCATTCTAGCATGACAGCGAGAACGCTTTTTCGCCTACGCGCAAATTTATCAATATTTAGTTCGGTGATCCCTATATCGATGAAACTCTTATATTGCTGTATATCAGCGCTTCCGGGGTTGTCGTTAATAGGACGAACGTCTTTATAATCTTCTATCAATAGCAATATATTAGTATTAAATATTTTATAGTTAAAACAGCAAACAAAAAGTTTCTTTAAAGCGAGACTGAAGGGAGTCGTGTGTAATACGTGATAACTTTTAGATTTCGTAGACCATAAAGTGTATTATTTAGTTAAAAAAGTTACTAAAATAGTTAAGTGAAATTTAATTTGAAAATGTCGATTTTATATTTTAAAATATCGACCTTACTAAAGCGAAATAACCACCATGATATATTGAAAATATTAACCAATTAGTCGATTCTAGTTTTTAAATATATCGACTAACGTGTTCTAGTCTGTTTTATAATTAGAAAAATATCGATCTTTCAATATGTTCTTGTTAATCTTAGTTGGTAAATATTGAACAATATTTGAAATGAATTTTGTTTTATTGATCACTTCTATCGACGAGTATCTTCTTAAGTTCGGTATAGATATACTACCGCGTTATCCACCTTGTTTTTCTTTTTTATTTTATGAAAGGCGTAAAGTTAGCCGAGTTTGACGTCAAACAGTTTACATAATGTTAATGTAGGTATAGGAGATCAAAGCCGCTGGAAACACGCAACTACAATGAAAATATATCGACGCGTTGCGGATGAAGTAAAAACAGGCAGCTCAGATCGTCCTCTTTGTATCTTTTCGCGTCCTTCAAACGATCTTCGCGTCACCCCCACGGAACTGATACCCTCTAATTTTCTATTATTATGTCGGGCCGCGATCAGTATTGAAATCGACTTTCGCTGGAGATCTCTAATTAAAAAGGCAGATGTTCGCGATTTAATAATAAAATATTACGAGTAAAAAGATAAATTTACGCCGTGGTGGAAAAATGGGACGCTGATCGGAACGCGAGCTACGTCTCTCACTCTCTAACGTTGTTATGGTTACCATATCGACCTCTTCGGTAAAGCTAGTGGAGTTTTAGATCGCCCAAGCCCAACACACTGATTCGCGCTGCTCTTCTCTCTACACAACCGCTAAAACTATGTGGAACGCGATGTTTAAACACCTCAACAACCGCTGTACTTAAACACCACGATAGCTTTTCGTTGACACGCGTTTATGCTAAGCTTAATTTAAATTAATGAAGAAGTTAACTGCGGAAATGGATGAAAAGGACGAGGATGCCAATTTTTCATTCGACAACGTTAAATTTATCTTGGAATGTTTCGTCTTGTCTTTCGGGCCCGTGACCCCTCACTTGGGTCGTAATGACCCCTCTTCCGATCCGGAAAGTTACGTCAAAAGGAACAACTATCAATCCCGCTCCAAAGGTCAACCGGCTTCTTGTTCCAATATTATTCAACCACCTCCGCCTCCCGGGTTCATGGCCAGACCTCAACCCCCCGCTGACCAAGAAGGCCCGACATCTTTCGCCGACGAATTCATTTTGAGGGAACTTTCGGAGATGAGGGTTCTCTTAGAAAGGCTATTGGAGACCAGAGACGGAACCGCCGATCACGATTTACTGGATCTTTTGATTCTGTTGCCAGAGCATCCGACCAATACTCGCGATTCGTCCCAGAGTTACCCCGTCGGGGAATCAGGGTTCATCGAGTGCGAAGTCTGTTTGGAACTCCGATGGTTGTACCGCCGGGCTTGTTGCAACTTCCCGGTGTGCAACTCCTGCTTAGAACAGTATTACGGTCACAAGGTGTCCGAAGGTATCGTCCAGATTGAGTGTTGTAACCCGGCGTGTCAGAGCTACGTCCATCGCGAAGAAATCGCGGCCAGACTGAACACGGAGAAGAAGAATTTATTTTACAAGCTCCTGTGTCGGGCCAATCAAGTGGATAATGTCAAGACGTGTCCTAGGTGCTGTCACGTTCTTTCCGTTGATCTCAAGGAACGCAAGAAGAAGAACAAAATTGAAGCTTCAAGGTAAGCTCTATTTTAATAGAATAAACACTCTGATGGAACCTATATAATTAGATCAGTTGGTAGTGATTGTTACAAAATGGTATAAAGGGAGAATACAAACTAACAACAAATAATTTTATATCGATTCCTTATCGTCTAGTCCACCAGTAAACAATTTTACAAACAATATTAAAATAGAATTAAATTTAAAACTTATCAGGAAAATAGGCTTAGCTGGATTTATTGAGATCATGAATTTCTTCGCATTGATGGGTCAGTGAGTACTCAGCGACCAATAAGCAAAGGCCCGTCGTTAAGTGAGATCTCCGTGAGACTTGCATCTCAACACAACCCATCAATGCGAAGAAAGCCAGCTAAGCCTATTTTCCTAGTAAGTTTTAAATTAAAATCTAGTTTAATATTTGTGTGTAATTAGGCCTATTTAAACTATAATCAATCGATAAAAATTCTTTTCTTGCTAGACTGCATTCTCACTTTAAAAGGAAATTAGTCATTTCCATCACGGTTTCCCTATATGAATTTAGTAGAATGCCCATCTCTCTTAATATTATCTTTTTTTTAAACAACTCTTCAATTACGAGTTCTATGACTTTTAACATACTTTTAGAGATATAACTCGATAAATGGTATCAAACGTTCTAAGGGTTCAATAGACAGGAGAATAACAAATTAGTCATTTCCATCACGGTTTCCCTATATGAATTTAGTAGAATGCCCATGTCTCTTAATATTATCTTTTTTTAAACAACTCTTCAATTACGAGTTCTATGACTTTTAACATACTTTTAGAGATATAACTCGATAAATGATATCAAACGTTCTAAGGGTTCAATAGACAGGAGAATAACAAATTATAGCTAGAATCATAAGGATAAAATTTTCACTTTCATTAGATCAAGATGAAAATCAAGTACGGAAGTTTATGAGCTAACTCGAATTACCCAATGAACTTCGGATTTTACAAGCAAAGATAGATTTTAGATTGTTTAGTTGCTAGTATTGTAGTAATGGTAGAAGTAAATACCTTAAAAGTGTTGAATTTGGAACACTGTTTTATTAATAATTAAAATAGACTTAATTATCCATACAAAAAATATGGGTAATTCATGTACCATACAAGGTTTCAAGTCAAATTACTTTGACCATGGAGCAAAGACAAGTCTCCACAAGTTTTATAAGGCCCCATAAACGTCTTTTGCCAAAAGAAACAATTTCCTAAACAGAATCTAAAACTAGAGAAATTTAAAATTTATTCCGATTTAAAGAGAAGGTCAAAGAGATAAATTCTTTTACCTTAAAGGGTTTATGAAACCAATCACTAAATTATTTCACAAAAATATTGTTAGAACGTTTTACCTAAAATTCTTTAGACGCGTTCATGCTAGATTTTGGAGTTTTTAAAAGGTTTCGCTGCAGTCGTGTGAACGGGAAACCGTTTTTCTCGAATCGATTTGAATCTATTTATCGAAACTGCTTCGGGAACCAGTTTCAAACTGATTCGGCTTTAACAGTCTACAGTTGAAACTATAATAAATCGGTTTCTTCAATATGATATCTGAACAGATGGCGTGATTCCGAACAATGCAAATATAAAAATTCTCTAGTTGTAATTCTCATTCCAGCTCGTACTGGTGTTCATTTAGTTTTGATATTCGTTGTAACTAAACGACGATTTTAGTTTCATTCCGCCTTTAGAAACTTAATCCTATCGACGCCATGTAGGTAGACAGCTATAGCTAACTCACTTATATAACCTGAAGCCGATGAAACCCTCCTTTGAAGTCTATTAATCAAATATTCCATATAGGATTCCTCTCTGAGGGGGTAAATTTTTCCTCTTTTAATTCATACCCCCTCTCTACAGAGAGAGCTCTAGCGTTCCCACGCGTACAATTCAAGCGGAATTTGCATGAGTTGTAAGAGACGTACAAATCAAATTTTTTGAAACTTACGCTATCAGAGAGACCCAGGACTAATAGAATTCAAAGGAGGGTTCATTCACTTCTGATATAACTGTTCTCAAATTACCTCAAATGATGTGGAATGTTTTAAAATTTTGTGAAAGAATGGTTTAGTATAATCTCTTCGTCAGATTTCGAATTGTCTCTTTATCTCGCATGCATTTTCTCGAACCCCATACGTGACATAATTCTCGTTTTTAAGGCTTTATAACTAGAATCTTAATTGGGCCAAAAATGAAACCTCGTAAATGCAATGACTCGTACTCGGTGATTACATAAGTACAGTTGGATTTAGTATAAAACTTCATCTAAGTTCTACAAAGGTTGCATTTTAAATTATAATTTTTCCATCCATTTATTTTTTTCTGGACTTTTCATAAGTTCAATTATTATACATAAGTAGATATACTTATACCATTACAGAAAGGCATTTTAAATTCTAGTTCACTTATGTTATTTCGTTTGGTCTGTTTGATCAAATTCTATTGTAATTTTAAAATTTATATCATTTTTGAGCAAGATAGGTTTTTACTCATTGGGTAAGCCTTTTTCTTTCGTTATTTTAATGGCGAACATTGAAATTAAAAGTAAAACTGACGTCACACTATAGATAAAAACCGGCTGGGGAGTTTTTTCTCTATATTAAATTTGTGAGTTTAGGGCCAAAGGCAATTTGACAAGGCCCTCGGAATCGAGTCAAGTTGCGTGTCTACTTCATAGGCTAAACTATCGAATGAATAGTGAAATATAAATCTTTAAATCGTTAACGAAATGAAAAATTTAAGGCTAATGAATGTCTAGGGATTTAATTCATACGAGCATCTACATAAAATCTTCAGATACTAGGGTTTATTGTACAATGATTTCGACTAACCCAATTTTCAAATGATCCTTATATGGTTTCTATTATGGCGAGAGGGTTAGCTGCACTGCAACGATTGGTCATCTTCGCCTCTTTTGAATAATGATGCAATTAAGAGTGTAAGCCCACCAATAGGAAACCTTTGAAAATTAAGCATGGTCGATAAAGACCATTTTTTTAATACGATATGAAAGTATCTCTAGAGCCCAGCTTTTAATGATACAAGGTCATCCAAGAAAATCTAAAAGACTCCTCTAAGACCACTAACAAAGGCTTATAGACTCTTCTAAGTCCTTCCTACTCGCGGGTGACGAAATCACTAGTAAAAGTATATCACTGTTTGAGAGTAACTCCTCCCGTTCTAAATTGTCAGCACGAGCAAAGCAAGGCTCCATCATAAGCCTATCAAACCCACCCATAAGCCTGAATAAATATTAAGACCAAGTGTAACCTGAATTTTGTGCTGCTAGCAAAATCTGTGTCGAGAGTTTTGCCCAGACAATATCTAAAGCTAAATTCCCTCCAATTCAGACTTATGTGTTTGATAGGCTTATGGCTCCATATATATCTCTAAGTAAACACAATTCATAGATATAATGAGTAGCGTAGTTTTGTACGCGCTGGAAAAATAACGACATTGCTTTGCAAACCTGGCCCTCAACTGCGAAGACCTACGAAAATAAAGGAAAATATTCTCAGAACTTATTAGTTTCGTTTTGATTTTTGTTTGTCAAGTATTAGGTAGGGAAATGATCTTCAGTGCAATACAGAATAATTTAGTGAATATAAACACATGCTCCAATCTGATTATAACCCGGAGCGGAACAATTTATACGCTGGCTAGGATCCCTGAATTAAGTCAATCACATAAACCCTAAATTAATCATGTTACGCTGACAAGCTCGTGACTCTAGTCTAGCGCGTTATGGTGTCTAATATAAAAAATCTAGCTTCAATTTCAAACGTTATTTCTTATAATAATCAACGGAAATGTTTTTTTTTAGAGTCCAATGTCCTAAGTGCGCCTTGGAATGGTGCTTCACGTGCCACGCGCCATGGCACGAGAATTTAAGTTGCCGGCAATTTGTGAAAGGCGATAAGTTGTTGAAAAACTGGGCAAAAGAGGTCAGCTACGGCCAGGTCAATGCTCAAAAATGTCCGAAATGCAAGGTAATATCGCCTAATAGACATCATAAGTTATGGTTAATGCAAGGCTGGTAAAAAAGACGAGTTAAACAAAACGTTGCGACTGTTCGGATACTGGGGCTTTAATTGCCAGAGCGAGTATGTTGTGCCGTATTGAATTTGAATGCCATTTATATTGCTTTTCAGTAAACATATAATTTACCTTTACCTGACGCATAACTAACCTTTGGTCAATATAGGACTATTGACTATCATATTATGTTGTTGTTCATTTTAATGTTTTAAGACATGTGTCTGTTGTTAATAGTCCTAGGGTCAGTGTACACACTTTTACATAATTTCAGATATTACAAATTTTTCCAGATTTACATCCAGCGTACCACGGGATGCGATCACATGCATTGCACAGGGTGTAAAACTGATTTCTGTTACCGATGTGGTGATCGTTTTCGACGGTTAAAATTCCTCGGGGACCATTACAGTAAACTTAGCATTTTCGGCTGCAAATATCGCTACAAAGCTGACAAACCTGTTCAAAGAAAACTAGTCCGTGGAGCCATATTAGGTACGGTTTCCGTAATTTTATGTTAAGTATTTAGTGATGGGACTAATATAAATCCTTATGACAAGTACTACAATGGCTTGCTAATCTTGTTAAACTATTGAAGGGTTCTTGGTATTTAATTTTTATGGTCTTCATTATCAAAACAGAGCATATTTATCATGTCAAATTTATTATTTACGGCCCAAAATACCTCTAATTTTTATGAGACGTGATTGAATAAGAGGATAAAGTGTAGAGTGCTCTCAAGCCAGACATTAGGCTAAGCTGTAACGCATGCTCTCCTATACACCCTTAATTTCAAATTTTTTATTTGCTGTATTATGCTAGTCACCAGAGATTTTACAGCCCTGTGCAATAGAGATGTGCCTCGTCCCTTACCCTTTGTCGTCGACAAACTGCAGGTTGATTGTAGCGCCATCTCTGAGTCGAGGATAATACGTGGCTTTGACAGCACCTCGTCGCTTTCCACCCCACCTTGAGACTGGAGGTCACGTGTGTGACGCATGCGTATTAGGTTTCTAAAAATATACAAATTGATCTAATTTTTTAAAATATAACGTGTCCCCCGCGCTTATTTGAAAAAGGCGCGAATTTGAAATCTCATAAGCTTTGAAAAGTATGCATTTGTGACTGATTACTCATTTGGTATACATAGTTTTCACTAAAGGGGGGAAGTGCCGGTCCCCCATGTTGCCAGCCACTTGTGAGTGCAGAGGGAAAGGCTAGAGTTCAGTTTTGAAACTGATCTGTTCTGAACTGCACTCACAAGCTCCTGGCAACCTGGGAATGAAAGCAAAGCTGGGTAAGAGGGGTGGAATTTTCTTTTGCCCCTTTACTGAAAACTATGTATATGGCGCCAGCTTTCCAAATAATTGACGTTATAATTTTGGGTCTTTTCATCCCCGCCTCGTGGATTGCGCCACCCGTCTCTATAAGTCACTTTTCCCAAGAGGCATATCTCTTTAGCGTTGTAAGATCTCTGATTCTAAACCCATTCTGGTTTCCACCCAAGAAGCCATATAAACGGGATGATATAGCAAAGAAATGGATATGGGATATGCAACAAAAATAAGGACTAAAGTGTTCCCAAATTGAGAACACATGATGCTCATTGTTTGGGCTTGTTTTTATTTATACCTTTTAAATCCCAACACACTGTACTAGGCTGTCTTAGTTTAAATCTTTGTTTTGATTATCATTCCAGGTAGCAAAATTATGGCAGCTCCAACATTAACAGTCTTGGCAGTATGCGCTGGCGTGATGGCCGTTGGTTTAGGATTATTCGCCTTACCTCTTTACGGAGGAATTCGACTGTTACGGTGCTACAAGGCTAAACATAAACCCATTGAATCGCCTGTCAGGCTAAGGGAAAATGACTTTATCGCGCTACAGCTCGATCAACTGTCCTTGAGCGCCCCGCGTCTGCAGGGCGAATAATAAATAAAATCAAAAAATATTCGTAAAACTCCACATCTAACCCCTTAACATAGCTTCCATTATCTATAAGAACCCAATATCGGTTTCCAGAGTGCACCCTTAACTAAATACTTATAATCTTCCATGAATTTCAAATCAAATTAGCGACAGGTCCGTCGTCAGATGGAGCTATAACCCTACCTAAAATTTTGGTCTTACGACCCATTAATGATGGGCTTTCTAAATACCACTCTGGCCAATGTGATCTGATCTAGAACTATTAACTATTCATCTTAATACCGATGAAAATTAAAACATGGCGTTCATAAGCGTCCTTTAACGGCAAACAGTGCAGGCGGCAGTAAGAACTAACAAAACCTCGTGCTTGGCTGCTATCAATAAAGAATAGGCATACACTCACGTGGTTTTGTTAGTTCCAACTTGTGCTCGCACTGTTTGCTGTTAGAGAACGCCATGTTTTGTTATTTATCTTTATCTAATAAGGTAGGTGATCATTGTTAATAGTCTTAGCTGATCAACAGCTTCTAATTTGATCTTTGTGGCTCCACATTCCACAAAATGCGATATTTAATTTAAATCACACTTTTCTTGATTAATACCACATAACATTAAACCTAATCATCTTTGGTTTTGATGATCAAAATGATTCGGTTTTTTCTCGCATTTGTTTAATTGCTGGAGAGTAGTCGATCGATCTTATGTTCACTAGCAAACCGATACTGTTCTAGAATTTATAGTGTTTATTTTCTAGAAACAAAATAATCTATTTTTATCATACATTATCCTGGTTAATGGCCCGTGACAGCGGTTTCCAAAAAAAGGAAATCCAAGCCCAGAAAGATGTCTCGCAGTTGCCTAAGAGATAGGCATCGCGGTTGCTCGAGAGGTATGTCTCGCGGTTGTCCGAGAGGTATGTCTTGAGTCACCGTTGCCTTAGAAAAATCAGTTTTTTTGGAAACCGTTAAGTCGATTAACTCCCTTTGATGGAAAAACACATAAATATATATTTTGTTATATTTTTGGGTTTTATTTTATGAGTTAATTAGTTTTCGCTGGTCAGTATAGTTCAAAGTAATCTCGCTTCGAGGCTTGGGGAAGTTGTCTCCTCAAACTAAATTGTCTATTCTGTCTATACAACAGTTTCAATAGATTTAAAACCCAATTAAATTTAAAAAAGCACAACCGGTAACTACTGAAGAACTTTTAAAATTTCCCAATTAACTTTCCCTGTTTTCTTCCATGATTAAAAGTCGCACTAGTTGGCGCTATCCAGGAGAGCTTGTAATATCTTGTCTATATGAAAAGCTGTTATGAATATTTACTGATACCATCCGGTACTCTGTATAGAACGAATGTAAAGCTCGTGTATGTTAAATAATATAATATATAATATAATAAAAATTAACAGAAATGGCCTTCCATATTAAAACAAGTTTCAACTAATTTTAAATGACAAAGGCCAATACGTAATTATTAACTGAATCGTATTCTGGGTTTACAATTTGGCCACGAGCAAGACAGCTCATCTTTATCTTTTATTTTTTGAATTTACCAAGAGACACGTCAAAACACAGAGATGTCTTGATTTTGCCTGAAAAATACAACTTAAGACAAGCTCGAACCTTGTGGTGCACGTGATAGACCATTATAGTCACGGTTCAAATTGAAACATTTTAAAATAACCCTGGTGCATAAATCCAAAACATTGCGGGGTCAAAGGTTAATTTCCAAAAATTTTAATATTTTTCTGGCCAAATTATATGATTATATATCTACCCCATTAGAAAACAAAGAGGAGCAAGTTTTTTATGCTTTCCATAACCATTTTTAATCTATTTATTTAATATTACATAATTTTTTATTTACACAACTAATCTGTAGGAAATGTACCTACCCGCTGTGTCACTGGGTCTAATAATTTTTACAACCTGCCCTCTTTTCAGACCGAAGTACCTGGCCACCGGATCGGAGGCTTGAATTCTCATGAGATGGTGATCTTTTAATTTGTATCTAGTCAGGAGTTCGGTCTTTTCGTCGGGTGTTAGAAGTACGTGTTCTGGTACTAGGTCGTGTTCGGTAACGTTCGTCATCAACTCGGATTCCATGAAGTATTCCAGGATGTATTTGGGAGCCATATCCGTCAGAGCTTTTTTGGCCGAAGGTGTCATTCCTTGTTGAACGACGATGATAGCTTTCATGATGTTCTCTTGTTGCATTCTTTCGCAAAACATCTTGATGTGTTTGACGCCGATTTTGGTATCATCCGGAAAAAAAATGAACATCTGGTCCGTGGGATCGTCATTGTGAGCCACCAAACTCGTCAGATCCGTACGACCGGGTCGCTTTTCGCTCGGACGGTCACCGTACTGGTTTTTGAACTGATCCAAAGTTTGGTCCAGTTCCTCTTGGGTCACGAGGTAACCTCTGTCGTGACTAAGCTGAATTAGGGTTTTCTTGATTCGCCATAATTTGAAACATTCAAGCTCGTCATCCATGGTCAGCGCTAAATTAAGGAATTAATCATTAGTAAGGTTAGTCTATTTTTCCACCCCCAAAACTGAGATTTCTCTTGGCACTATTAAACAAATCCTTTAAATCTCATTACCATTAGATACTAATATTTATAATATTAATAATATTAGGACGAAAATTATGAAATTACTTAATTATCGATCTAATGTAATCCTATAACAATATATTACCTTGGAACAATAACTTGTAATCCTAGCTTTCGTTATCAAACCGCGTATACAAATAATAACCATAGGAGAAACCAAATTGCTTTTTATAAGAAACCTGAAGGTCATCTTATGTGCAAAATATTAGACGTTCAAATTTTTTGGCAATTTAAAGTGTTCTCTATTTCATGACTGCGTTTACAATGCAGTAGAGTATAAAAAGACCAAGTACCTAAAGTTTATAAGCTAACTGACGCATAAAATCCTTTAAAATTCAAATTCACACTTTATTAGGTCCTGCTACGATTGAAAATAGACATGGAACGACAATTTGAAACCAGTTAACCTTTCAAATGATCGTTCCACTAGTATAGTATCCAATGAAAACGCGTTACGGAAGCGGAAATACAGTAATCGTTGTAAGATCTCTCTGGTTGTTATGGGTTAAATAATAGCTGTTTATTAGTTAAATAGTTAATAGTTGTCCGTCAGGCAACACCAGTGGCTAGTGACGTCGTGTGACAGATAATTCACCACTCATTGTGTAACTACTCTTTGGTATGTTTACTGATCCGTTTGAAATATATATTTTTTACGTTGTTAAAATTCTTGTTCACTGAGGCCGCAGTTACAGATTTGTGATGAAATATTATCTAGTGTATTGACTGAGTGAGGTAAGTGAAAACCGTAATTAGTCCTTGGCCTTTGCTGTGACATCTTTTTGAGTAAAGTCTTTCTTTAAAACCCTTTATGTACGTACATAATACTAACACGAACTATATTGTACAAATGGCACAATTTGTTTTACTTAAAAAAAGGTTTAAGGTTGAAGAGTTACCCCCTCATTTCAGCCCCTCATTTGAAAGTTTATTCAAAAAATAGTTTTTTTCTCGAGAGAACCACCCTCGCATACTATTTTTGACAGCTCAAGAACTTAAGTGCAAGTCTTATTATAAATTACGTTTTATGGTTAATGTGATAATGGTGACGAGAAGGATATTATATTTAGTTGAAGTTAGTTAAGCTTAATCCAACAGTAAAAATAAAATACAAATGAATTTTAAACTAGAAATAAATTTAAAACGTAACCAGAAAAAAGGCTTAGCTGGATTCATAGATTCTAAATTTCTTTGAATTGATGGGTCAGCGACCAATGAGAAAAGAACCGTCGTTAAGGCGAGATCTCCTCGATACTTTCAATAACATTCGATTGGTCGATGACCCATCAATGCGAAGAAATTCTGAATCTTCATGAATCCAGTTAAGCCTTAAAAATTAATTGTTAGGTTTTTTCCCCTGGGTAATGACGAGCTAGGGCATGCACCGGCAGATTCGTAGAATGTTCAGACAGAAACACAATAGCCAAATTACAAAATGAATTATACATATTTATACATTTGTAGATGAGCTAGCTAGACCACCATAGCAAAAATTATATTAAATATCAAACGCAACACAATTTAAAAATATTCTTGGTAGATTTAAATCCAGAGTTTTGAAGTAATAGGTTCTTTTTTTTTTTTTTTTTTTTTTTTTTTAATATGAGATCTATCCTTGAAAGATTTTTTGTAGTATGAGGGAGAAAAAACATAAACAAAACGACGCTCTTAATTTATCCCTTTTTTTCGTTCAAGGCTGTAATTGCTTTGAGCGAATGCAGTTACCCCGTGCTATACAATACTATATATCATTACATTATATAATAATATATACATCCTTTTTTTTCTCCCCCGAAACTAGGTCGTACGTATCTTAAAAACAAGATGCTGAGTTTACATTCCTCCGTTAGTCGACGATGTTTTCCAAAAAGCTTGTTCGTAGCTGTCTGTCAGGATGAATCCCGCGAAGACGAGCAAGTGTTTATTGTTATATTTGAAGAAGTGGCCTGTGTCTAGAGCGTTACTATTAGATAGCATCGAGTCAAGTAAAGAAGTCATTCATAGCTATGTTGCAACGAATCCTAAGAAGGTGAGCGAATGTTTTGTTATATATGTATTTATTTCTGGGAATACAGGCCGCTAAGCTAAATAAGCTTATAAGTAACCGCCCCAAATATACATAAAATCATAAGCTTATGATAAAATTAAATAACAAAAACAATTTCAGAATTTTTTTAATATGAGATTGAATCCATTGGTTCTAAAATTCTTGGGCGTCTTTAGCAACAGGTATTCTTCAGGCGTACTTTAAAGGGACTTGATTTATCAAAAGAATTAACCTAGGGTTTGACGAGCTTGGCGGAGTGACCTCTCATACTAAAATTTGTTGATGACATGAAAAGTGTCGTGATGGGGTGTAGTGTAAATATCAAGTAGATAAAGCAGGTAAAAGCGTCTAGAAAGAGAGCCAGTATTTATGGGACAAGTACTTGTCTAGATAAGCCTCTTTTATACTTGAGGGAAAAATTGGTTCCTAAACCAATATTTGTGTTTTTCATTTGTCTCCTGGTTTACACCCTGACAAGATATTTCTTCCTGGTTCGTCCATGGCCAAGGCTTAGCTTCGTTTTAAAAAATGCCCAGAATTTAAAATTTTTAAATAATTATCTGAAACTAATTAGTAAATCGTGTTTGTAACTCGTCGGTTAATTATTTTTGACAAAAAGTATAATTTTAATCGTGTTATTTTAAGATTTATTAGCAAATATGTCTCCCCCGTCTCATCAAATTACTTTCCATACAAACACGAACAGTGATTTCTCACATTAGTTTGATTGATTATTATTTATAG
This sequence comes from Odiellus spinosus, assembly GCA_963920705.1. NCBI lineage: Eukaryota > Metazoa > Arthropoda > Arachnida > Opiliones > Phalangiidae > Odiellus > Odiellus spinosus. The sequence continues at coordinate 8,908,632 of OY987233.1, forward strand.
AAACCGAAGCGTATTTAGGTGTGTGTATGAACTAGGGTTTAGCGTAAGAACCTCTAATTTCCCTAAAAAATAATTGGGCAACTTCGCCAAAATTTGACTATATCTCAGAACTTTATAGTTCACCTTCATTTGTCAGTACGCTTCGAAATAGGCTCGCTGAATCTCTCAAGTTAACAAAAAGTTAAGATAATGGATACTGTAGTACCGCACTTGATGAAAAATCCCTGTGTACTAGACTGAACCTGAAACACGGCGCCCCTGGCGACTTTACCAGTTAATAATCGGGCCGCTTTAACGTTAAAAGTCAGATATAAAAATATTTTTATTAAGCGAATAAGAGCGACACGCGCCTGAAGTCGAGATTATGAAGTACCGGAATTTGAAATTAGAAATATTTTCTAGTTGGGTCGTCGTTACACTTTAGTTACTTTTATTATTTCGATCAAACAATTAACTCGTACTAAAAACAAATTTTTCTCTTCAACTACAAGAATAATTTATTGAATTCGTGAGCAATTAATATCCGAAATATGGAATTCATTGTTATTTCCGTGTATTTAATGGGAATTTTAAGTTTAGGTAAGTTGTTTTCAACTTAATTACTTAATATTAATTTATAGTCATCACGCAACATCATATAAATGTTAATGTTTTTATTGACATTAATTTTAATCTGTAATTTATCTCCTAGCCAAGATTTAAATGCACAAATTAGTATTTAATTCGGATATAATTTCTACGCTCCTACTCAGAGTCTCAGACGCGTGTATCTTATTCGTTAACAGGATTTAATGACGAAACATATTTGCATACCTTCTGATTTTGGGATTTAATTAAAAGGAGAACCTTGGCCACTAATTAATAGACACCCTTGTACCTTTGGTTTAATAAAATTCCCGCTCACGCGCTGCGGCATTTAACGTATTTAGCATTACCAAAAGCTTAAATCAGTTACGTAATTGGTGCGGAAAGTGCATGGTTAAATATAAGTTAATTTTAATTTCAATGTCTTGCCGCTAGGTGACACAATTACTTTAAATTGAGAGTTATTTAGAAGGAAGTATATAGATATGAATCAGTTGGAGATTATCTCCCATTGTCCAACCATAACAGTATCTATTCAATTACAAAAGTATTATCTAGTTTTGATACACATATCGGATGTAAATACTCAAATTACAAATGAAATGGCCTTCTATATGGTGTACAAATTATATTGTGTCTATCTTCATAACGTTCTGGACAATGGTGAATATTAATTTTAGTCGCGGTCACCATTTTTTCGGATGCCTATGGATTATATTTTTAGTTTTATCATACTATTAAAATGCCATATTCAAAGTTTTACACCTCTGGGTTGACGAGTTCGAAAGAAACTTCAAAATGAAAATGTCAAAAATATATAGAACATTTTTTTTTCCCCCGATATATTTCTGGAGCGTAACTAACGATAATTTCCATACGAAAGGTAGTTGACTTTCTACATTTAGTACTTTTACGAAAAAGATTGCGCGAAAGCGACCTTATCACTGGTGCCAGATCGCGACGAGAATCACCTGTAGGCTCTAGTTACAATAGTGAAATCGCGCGACCATAGTGATGACGTAGTATTGCGGGGAATTTTGATTTTAAAAAATTCGAAAATGGCGATTATAAAACATGTTTATTTACAGTGGAATATTTAGCTTTTAACGATCTTTGCGAAATTTCTTTGCCTCCAAAACTTAAACGTAATTGAAACAACTATATTCCATCTAGGGCTTTATATGATAATTCGACCCTTGCATGAAATCACCTGCAAAAATAGTTACTCGTTAAACTTTAACGGTAAACGTATTTCAGAAAACACAGCTGACGATAGGTGAATGCTCCGAATATACAGGGTGTTTCGAAAATGGTGGTAGGACTGAGCTACAGTGAGTTCTATGGGTCATTTTAAGACGAAAATGTTCTACGACGTTTTGTCGTACAGGGTGCCGTTTAAGAGTTACGAAATGAATCATGTGCCGATGACCCCTTAACGTACATTAATAAACATATACTCAATGATAAAATACGCTAGTATTTAGCTGGCATTTTAATAAGCGTATTTTTTCATTGGTTATGTGTTTATTATAACCCACTGTAGCTCGGTCCTATGACCAGTTTCGAAGCATCCTGTATATTATATGGTAACTCAATGGCCCAAAGTCTCATCAATTTCCAAATACGCTAACATCTTTAGCAATCGCATTCGATTTAAAAAACATTTTTCTCAAATTATAAGCTTTCTAAAATTACCGTAATTTTGGTAATTTACCGAATCACGGTAATTTACCGGAGTTCAAAAAATTATTTGTAATTGAATTTCTGCGATTTTTAAATGTTTAATTATTTTCTTTTAAACGGTTCAAATATCTAATTTCTGACTAAAAAACCCCTACACTCGTGAAAAATGCAATGTTTCGCTTTGAATTGATAGTGCTAGCTTGTAAGTTATTCAGATATAAAAAAAGGATTTTAAGATGTCCTTATCGACGCCAATCAATAAATATACTCGTACACGATTTAAAAAGTTAAACTTAAACTTTTAGGAGCAAATAGTTCACTTTTAATCGAAAAAAAAAAAAAAAATGGTAATTTTACCATCTGGATTAGGATTCTAGTTTTTTTCTGCTAACTTCCCTAATTCTCCAAAAGTTTTATGACAGGGTTTGGGCAAGATAATCCACAAATATTTAGTTAATCAGTTAATTATTAATAATAATCGGTTACATTTTTACATTACATTAAATTTATCATCGACTTTCCGTGGATAATTTCAAATTATGAATAAATAAAGATTGAATAATCAGAAATATCTTGTCTAAACCTCTATCCAAAAGTGTTTTTTTTTTTTTTTTTTTTTTTTTTTTTTTTTTTTTTGTGCAATATAAGTTTTGGGTTAAACTTATACAAATTAGTATTTGAAGAAAAATACGTCCAACGAATGGAGAACAAGTTTTTGGGAAATTTATATTGTTATAGATTAATTATGACACTAATTTTTATAACGCGGTAATTTACATTTACAATCTTTTTACAATTTCATTTTGTTTTTACAGCTGATAAACTAAACTAGGCGCAAGCGACGTCCTTATTTATGCTCCATTGGTCATAAATCATTTTAAAGGGAGCCTGAAGAAAAATAGAATCCCTATTTTGTTGTTGATAAAACAGTAGTACTGCAATAAAAAAAGACCCTTCCTCCATTGAAATTGTTTTACTCCACTTAATTTCTCTAAAATTAAGATTTACCCTCGACTTATTTAAATAGTCCACCATCTTGTTAAATGTAGAAAAAGGGATACCAGCCAATCAGAATTTTACTTTTGGGGGAAATTTTATGGGAAATACGGTGCCACCTTTTGGTGGCTTTCCTCTTGAATATATAATACTGTACTAAAATGACGAGATTTTGATTGGCTCGTAGCCCCTTCTATTCGAGCGGGATTCAAAATGGTGGTCGACCTGTAGGCTCAGAATTTCAAAGTACTTATTTAAATAATCGTTTTTTTTTTTTTGTAATTTAATTATTTTAGATACTTTTTTGTATACTAAATAATCTTTTTTATGGTCAGAGAAATCTAAAAATTAAGTCATCGTATATTACAAACTATTTGCTTCAGTCTCCCTTTAAAAGCGGGGATTTGAACAGAACATCGGTTTTCCATATGATTTGGTTATATCTCAAGTTCAGTGCGCGTTGCTATAATTCGTTCTTAGGATGTTTTGTACCTTAGACGAATTATTTTCCGTTGGAACTCTTACTTCTAAGAAAACCCCTTAAGCCCTTGACAAAAATGTATAAAGTGAGGCTGGCAAGGTTTTGGTTTAGCTCCAAATGGAATTTTGAATAGCATTTTCGGAAGATCGTTGAAAAGAGACTCTATATATACACATAAGCCATACAAAATTACAGCGACAGTAAAAATGTATACTTTATAAACGCTCACCAGGAATTTTTTAAAACAAAATTTCCCCAATACTACAGTTCGTGCGATCTTTTCGGTGAAAGTACTTAATACAGAAACTCCTACCTTTCATATGAAAAGTATGTTTGAATACTATCCTAAACAAAACTACGACATAAATCTGAACTTTTCTTAATAATGCGTCAACCAAAAGATGTAAAACTTTGAAAATGGCTTTTTAATGGTATGAAAAAACTAAAAATTTGTTTCTTAGTCTTTGAAACAATTGTGAGAGCTATCCTATCTACTATTGGTTGGTCCTCTGCTAAAATTATTTCTGTTCTTTATTAGTCATAGTGTTCATTTCATATTGAACCTTGAACCGACCAATAGAGAACTACAACCAATCATATCAACAAACGACGTTGACCAATCATGTTGGAATTAAGATTTGTACTCCTGTTAGCCCCATGGAATTTATTTATATTTCAAAATACTAATGCTATAAGTTATTTCAGCACCAAAACTGTCAAAAATATTAACATCAATTCACTTAGTTATTTTCTATCATAGATTACTTGTATTTTTTTAGGATATATTAGGATTTTTAAGTGTTTTGGATGATGATCAAATTTAGTCGAATATTTTACTATTTATAGCTCTTAAGTCGTTGCGGTTCGAATTTAAACGAATTTTTATAATAGCTAAATAAAGTCAGTATGTGTTTACAACAGCTTAGAAGGGAGATTATCCACTTTGTATAAGAAAACCAATCGTTCAGATTAATAATAGCGTAGAGCTATAGACACAGTGAAAACGAATTTTGACTTGCACATTATAGTTTAAAATTCGTCGGTTTATTATTGTTGAAAATCTGTTTCCTCCCACACATTAGGGTAAAAAAATTAGTCTTTGTTCAACAAAGTGAATAAGGGTGACTCAGTTTTAGAGGAAGATTTAAATAATTTTCTTCGCTACTACATTGTTAGTGATTCTCTAATATCGGCAATACTCCACCGCAGATGAAGAATATAAACATGGATTAATAATCAGCTTTCCTAAGGATAGACAGCAAGCAGAAAAAGTTCCAAAATTATTTAGTCCTTCTAGTGAAATTCGAAGAATCTATGGTAGAGCTCAACCTTTATCAAAACTCATAGTTTGTCCTTGAGAGAATCGAAACAAGGCTTCGCGACTTTCAAAGCTTTCGAAATTGCTTTAGTTCGATTGCCTAGTACGATTGGACGTGGAAAGGCTTCTGATCCTACTTATCTTTAGAATCATTTGTAACATCAGTAAGATGGAGAGGGTTTTGACTGTTGCGCGGAAAAATAGGTCTTTAACATCCAAAACTAGGGAAAAACGTTTTGCCTTAGCTCAAACAGGTGCAGAGGGCTGTAAAAATTGGGGGATTATAATTAAGAGTTTTTTTTTTGTTTTTTGTTTTTTTTTTTTTTTTGCAGTCACAAAATTGCCTCCTACTTCCGGTTTTCCTTTGTGTAATTCTTCCGTGGCTCCATTAGGACTAGAAATGGAATAGCATTCCATTTGATGATAAGCCCATAACATTTAACGCTTACGCGTTCACTGAATATACGAAATAAAAATTAAGATTGGGCTCACAGAAACGGGATTAAGGATTAAAAAAAATGTTCTTTCACGTTTTTATAACCTTCTCCTTCTTATGAGGGGTTGATTTTGATGGTTTTTGCTACTCCCTCACTTAATAAGTGGACTACATCTTTGAACGAAATGTATGAAAAGGTTTATCTCCATCTTTAGATCTTTGTTTTAATCTTCTACTTTTGTCGAGTAATTCCTAAGTGTATTGATGAAAGGGCTCAACGTCACTAGTGCTTGGAGTTAAGAGGAAGCCATTAATGACCTTAAGATCCGGGTATATTCTCTATTATCATGAAACCATCACTAAAATGTGTATAGTCAGCTTTCTGATTGGTTTATCTTTCAAATTAATTAAATAATTACGAATGTAATCATTTAACAATATTTTTTTAACGAAGTAAATTTTGTTTAATTAAACTTTCAGGTTTCAATGTTTTGGGATCAACTGTTCAACGACTTGACAGATCAAAAAGAAGTTTTAACGATGACTCTTCAAAGGATGCCGAAGAAAACAGTTTTTGCAAGGTTAGGAAAAGTTTTGGTGTGAGAATGGCTGGAATAAGTAAATTCAGTGAACGCGCAAACATTCAATGTTATGAGGCTGATCGTCAAGTGTTATGCTATTCCTATCCCCGAAAAAATATTTGAATTGACTTGCTCAACTTGTTTCTTTGATCTCACTGATTACGTTACATGCCTTTTACTGACGATTATACTAAACTGAACAAGTTGAACAAGCTAAATACAAATATTTTATATATTTACCCATATTAATTACCGTCGGTTGAAAATTTGTATTTAAACTGTTTGCATTTTGTAATCGTCATATTCGAAATTTTTTAAAATCAAAAATACGAGATAGTTCTTAGCGTGACAATTATTGATTCAAACGCGTTCTGGCCATCTCATTAAAGTTCCTAATCCAGAAAGTCTTACCTTTCATTTTAAACTTAGTTTAATTTTCATAAAAACTCGTCAAGCCATAGATGTAAATTGGTTTATATTAATTTGTATGAAAAACTTAAAAAATACAAAGATCGAAAAAGTGTGACCATATCGCTTTAATTTTTTTTAATTCAATCCAACGTGCGGAACTATAAAAAACTAAAACATACTAATCTTTATCGATTAATTCCTTATTCGTAGGTGGCGTCTCCTGTAAGAGTTAACACTACTGAAAGGTTGCATCGCTTACGCCAACGTATAAGATTTTACGACCTCGATGCCTACATAGTATCTTCGGATGATGAACATCAGGTTTGATAATAAATGACAGTGTTGAAATTTGGAAATAATCCTTCTTAATTTACTAATAGTATCCAATCTTAGAAACAGTAATATTTCCAGCAGAAACTCAGTTTTCTTTGTATTAATATCTACTGTTTGCAAGTCTGGATTCTATTACATAACGTCATAGGCTAAAGACGCGCAACTAGTAGGAAGTTAAGGATATCATTTTTCGTAAACTTGTACTGTTTTCACTATACCTTCGCCAGAATAGATCTAAATCTGTGATTTAGATCTCTTGATAACAGTGTGCGGTGGATAGAATCACTTAACACAAATTTGTAGATGAACATTCGCAGTATATGTTTTGTAATCATTTTTCTTAAATTTCTCCATCTGTTTTTCTAGGTTTCGAACTTGGTCTCGTAAACCTTTTGTTATGGTACCAATTGACTCAATATTCCATCTTTTTACAGAGCGAATACGTTGCTAATCACGACAAAAGAAGGCCGTACATTACCGGTTTCAGCGGGTCAAGTGGTAAGTAATTTATGAATTGAAATAAGTACGCCATACTTGACACTTTTAATCCATATGGTGATGGACAGGGACTGCGGTCATTTTGAGGGAAGATTTAGCAGCTTTATGGACAGACAGTCGATATTACATCCAAGCCGAAGAGGAATTAGATTGCAATTGGATTTTAATGAAAGACCAATTAACGGGAACTCCAACACTGACCGATTGGATTATTAAGCACGTTCCCAAAGGTCATTTGGTTGGTGCTGATCCTAGCCTCGTTGCGTTCAGAACGGTACCTTTTTCGCTTGACCCTTATGATAAGCACCCCTCGAAAAAACCGAATTAAGAGCGTCTCTCCAACATGATTATGAATTGCATTTAGTAGTGGACCGAATGGGACGAAAAGTTTACGTCAGCCGGAATAAATTTGTTATCCAATATCAGTAACTTGGTGGATGAAATTTGGAAGACAACGAACGGCAGGGAACCCGAACCGAATGGAAAGATCGTCGTACATGATTTGTCTTATACAGGTTTGGTTTCGAAACTTGAAATTCAAATTATTCTAGATACTATAAAATATGTTCTTAACCGCTTGTATTTAAAATCATTGTAGGCAAGTCTTGGACAGACAAGGTCACTGACGTGCGTTCGAGTCTTACGAAGAAAAATGTTGACGCTCTTATTGTGACTGATTTGAGTGAAATTGCTTGTAAGTATATCTACCATTAATTAATTTGAGTCAAAAGTTCGTTGCTTCTACCCAAATACTATACGTAACATAACCAAACCAGTATAAGCATAATCTAGTTCACATTAGTTAGGATTTTTCATACTAAGTTCATAATAAATCCTCTATTATTTTGCGTCTATAGCAACATTTCAAACAGATTTTTATTTTATTTTTCAAGGGCTTTTTAATTTAAGAGGATCAGATGTACCGTATGTTCCAGTTTTTAAAGCTTATGCTTTCTTGACCACTAAGGATATAACGTAAGTTACGCTGTAACAACAGATAGGCCTTGCAACATATCCTTGTAATTTTTTAACCATATTACAGGTTGTATGTTAAGCCAAATCGTCTAACTCAAAATGCGATCAAACACTTGGAAAGCAATGAATGCCCGACGGAAATCGTTTGCGAAAAGGTGCTTATTAACCAATTAAATACAAAAGTACTTTAGCGTTAGATATTTTTCCCACAACTATATATGATATTGTAAAGCAAAATAAAACAAACCCCAAACCCCAAAATCGAAAGGCCCACGTGGTAGATGGAGCTTTCTCAACCACGGGGTCTGGTATTGAACCCAAATATGTAGTAATCCCCAAGTAGGGATTAAGCTAATCTTCTGATTAATCGTGAATCTAGATTCACGATTAATCAGAAGATTAGCTTTGTTTTGTACGTAATTTCGAAGGTAGCTACAATTGTTAAGATTCGAACTCTACCTATAACACTTCGGATTAACTTAAATTTTATTTCAAAATGTTTTTCTTAGGTTAGAGTTATGAACTACACAGATCTGTTTTCTGATGTTAAATCAGTTTTACGAGCGGCAAGCTATAAAGTAATTATTTCACCAGCCGCTAGTTTCAAAATCTACAACAGTATACCAAAGGTAATTAGACGGCTATGTATTGGTTTGATATCTATGGCTGGCTGGCTGTTCATATTAACAATTTTATTGACTAACCAAACGCCGTATTTTCTTTGGTTTCAGGCTCAAGTATTATCAGAAAAGTCACCTGTTCTTGAAATGATGACCGTTAAAAATTCAGTGGAGGCAAAAGGAATGGAAAATGCAATGGTGAGCATCTATAAATTTTTTAAGGGCAATACGCTATTTCATACGCCAAACGAATGTTCCGGTGAGATAACCGTGTACCGACCCCGGCCCTTGAATATGCTCAGGATATTTGTCGTTTTTTGATTAGTTAGGGTTAGATGAATGGTGACGTGACTACTTGTTGTCACATCCCTTAAGATCTTCTCCTGGACACTTACAATACTATGATTTCATGTAAAATTATTTCAATATTTTTAGCTGAGAGACTCCGTAACTTTGGTAGACTTTTTCGCCCTTCTCGAAGAAGGAATAATGAAAGGGGAACAATATGACGAAATCAGCGCCGCCGCCAAAGTAGAAGAACTTAGAAGGTGAGCATTCTTCTATAAATCCCATACATCTAGTGGCTTTGGGAATTAATATATAAACCTACTAATTATCTAGCAAAAACGATTTATCGAAAGGTCCCAGTTTTGAAACCATATCAGCATTTGGATCAAACGCCGCATTAGCCCACTATACGCCACAAAAGGCAACAAACAAAGTGATCGATAAAAGCAGCCTTTACTTGCTTGACTCCGGTGGTCAATACTTGTAAAATATTACGAAATAATTAAGTATTTTCGTTCGAGTTCAATTTAATTTAATTGTTTTAGAGATGGTACGACTGACGTTACCCGAACTCTACATTTTGGAGACCCGACAGACTTCCAGAAGGTCAATACTTTTTCTTTGTTTTATCATACGGAATTATGACGTCAGATAAAGATTAATAAAAATATTCCGAGGAAGTCATAAGTCATATAATTATTATTGTAGGAAGCGTACACGCGTGTGTTACAAGGATCTATTGATCTCGCCAATGCGGTTTTTCCGCTTGGAACCAGTAGTAAGGTTACCAAACTATGAATTGGGCAACTGACCTCCCTAAACACTAACGACTTATCGCTCTGCCCTATTAATAGGCACAGCTATTGAAGTTTTGTCCAGACAGTATTTATATTTGTACGGCCTTGATTACGGCCATGGTACTGGGCACGGCGTTGGATCTTATTTGAGCGTTCACGAATGTATGTTCTTTTTCAAGGCACACGCGAATCAACTAAACTTCATATTTTTTTATTTTTCTAAACAATTATAGATCCTCCTTTAATATCAAAACCGTCTCGGAATGCAAATGTGGACCAAATGAAAGCTGGCATGTTCACTTCCATTGGTAATATATGCTTCTAGAAAATCTACAATATATCTTGTTCGAAAGTTTGAAATAAATACCCCAAATTGGCTACTTTTATTTGTAGAACCTGGATTTTATCAAGAAGGAGATTTTGGAATCAGAATAGAATCAATTTTTAAAATAGTTGAAGCCGAAACTGAGGTAGAGGATAATCTAAAATTTATTTCAGATAAAAAATTTAATTTGTATTTTCACATTCAGTACAATTTCAACAATGCTACGTTCCTAAAATTTCAGCCGGTAGTATTTGTGCCATTTGAACCCAAACTAATTAAGACAGATTTGCTGACTAAAGCGCAAGTAATTATTTTACAGTACTGTCAATAATTTGATTTCAGCAGAAAGCTTATTCGGAAGCGACTGGTCAAGGGTGGAGCTCGCTGCCAAACTCCTTTCGTTATCAATATCATTACTAAAGACAAGAAAGGGTAAAAGTTACGCAGGAATATTTTTAGGGGCGCTTCGAATTGAGGGAGTTACCTACAAACGTTTTGAAATTTAATTAAGTGACGTCTATAAAATGAATTTTTATTAATTTAAGGCTATAAATTCTAAAGATATTAGAGAAAACCCAATTTGAAAATTTTAAATCCAAATTTATGCAAAAAACTTTAAAAAATTATAACTCGAGAAATAATTTTTTTGGAGTCTGAAACTTGGTAAATATCAGTTTCTTACGCTTATATATCCGTAGAAAAATAATGGTTGAAATTTAAAATTAGGCCCTTTTTCCTCAAGTCGAATTCACATGGATTTACCCTTGTACGTAACATAAAGGCCGAGAGAGAGGGTATGGGAAGAGGCATATATCTGTAAAGGCGGATGCACACAGACCTATTTTCACGCGTTTCACGCTCGTGCGCCCATAGAAGTACCATAAGCGCGTGAGCGTGAAACGCGTGAAAATATTTCTGTGTGAATCCGGCTTAAGGCAGCGTTGTGTTATATGTGCGTTTGACAGTTTCATTACGTTATCTAGTAATACAAAAGTACCCTAGTTCGGAAACTGCTACTAGAAAGTCCGTACATAAGAATTCCCAGTGTAACCTTTATCCTTTCTTGCTACAGGCGATAGACTTAAAAAATGGTTAATCATTGCTTCTACAATTGTAGCGTAAAACTGTTGGCAACTAGTTGCAAACTCGAAACTCCACCCACGACCCTTCGATTGATTTAGGGCTATGCTCAAACTGGCACTCCTAGTCAAATTATAAACGATATTAGGATTTTTGCCATTTTGGTTAATTTAACCATTTCCTTATTTTTAACAGATAAAGTGGCTTAACAGCTACAATGCCAAAACAGTAAACCTTGTTGGCCTCGAATTGCGCAAGGCGGATAACGATAGAGCCTACAAGTGGTTAATTAAAAAGACTCCTTATATATCAGTGAATGATTCGAACAACTTCGCAAAGTCGCTAACGTTATCTACAAGCCTTATTTGTTTCTTAGTCATAAATGCAGTAACCTTATTTTAACAATAGTAAAGGTCTTTGGCATAACGCGGGTCATTGGGTGAGTGAGAATCGTATAGGCGCGCATTGTCTCAAAACCGGTGGTAAGAAATGCTTAATGATGTAAGATGTTTACTTTTTGTGATAATGCTTATGTTGTTTTGTAATGGTATTATGAAGTAAAGTGTTGCGCTTGGAAGAAAAAGTCACGTTAAATATTAGGCAAGGACGATTACCACTTTTTATCTATTCAATTAGGAAATACATAACACACAATCCTGTGTGATTTGCGATAAGTTTTTAGATTTCTTGGATCATAAAATACATTATTTAGTACAAAAAGCATCTAAAATGATCTTTTTTATATATTATTTTTTTTTAAAACAATGGTAATTAAGTACTTTACAGGGACGGAAATAAGCACAAGTCACTGGTCATTGTCCGATAAATTTTACAAAATGTCCGATAACTTTTTATTTTTAAGAGGGGGTCACTGGACAAATGTCCGATAAAAAAAGTACTTTTTAATACAGGAAATGTAGCATTGTCTTGTAATTTTGTTAACTGTCCGATAACTTTTGAATTTTTAAGGGGGGTTACTGGACATTTGTCCACAAGAAAATTTTCTTATTTCCGTCCCTGCTTTTGAAGTTTTGAATATGCCTTAAAAATAACCTTGAATACGGATAAAAAGGCCGTTAAAAAGCACCAGTTTGTATTGAAGATGTTCCCTTTTTCCAAGGTTGGTTCAAAGTATAGGATTTTCTAACTAACAAAAAGAACCGTTAAATAGAACCCGTTTCTACGTAAGGAAGACTGGTGCCATCAAACAATTTCATGTATATTTTCGAGACCAAAGTTAATTCGACTCTTTAATATTAAAAATACAAATAATAAGAAATTTAAAATGAATAAATCAATGTTTATACACTTAGCAATTATACTTGCTTCAACGCCTGTGCTGTCTCCGTCTCTCAGAGTTATAGCTATGACGTCACATTTAAATCCCAATGGAAAATGCTGTAAGGGAACACCTTAGCAATCGACACTTCTGGTACTCTGTCTGAAGCATATCGGAGATACCGTCCACTAGAAAATGAGCAAAGAGGTAGCCTACCGCAAGCTTAGGTATTCGTCGCTGAACACAGCTATTGAGTCCTGTTCAAGAGCACTTTTGAAAAGGTTTTTTAATGCTTTAGTAGTTTTAAAATTGCAGGCTATAACTGGTTGAAATTTTACAAATGTATTATGTTCATTCAGTTGAGAATAGTCTATGTTTAAACAGTGATGCTACGGACTCGTTTCGGCTACACATCATTGTTATTACTCCACTTCTGACTTGAGCTACCACAAATCGTCTGCTTTAAATTATATCAGTTTTGGTCTTGTCAAACTAGGGTTAGACTTAACTCGAGTTTGTCACTTGGTTTGTTTATTTATTAATGTTATTAAATTAATAATTTCCTAAAATTGTTTTAAAAAGTAATGTATAGCTAGTCAAAGTGTTGATATCGATCGCATTCTAATTGAATTTAGGCGTAGTGATCGCTGTTCATAATCAGTTTAGAAATTGTAGTCGCAAGGCCAAGGCTTCAGATAAGACAAAAGTCGACTTTAAGTCTTTAACTAATTTTGACGAAATTGATAACAAACTTACCGAAATATTTCGGAAACGTAAGAATTATGCAGAGCTTTTTTATACGAAAACCGCCTTTCTGAAATTGTCATCATAACAATGTTTTTCAAAGGTACAAGATGTCTAAAGGAAATAGTCCAACACATCGATTTTCAGGGTCTTACGACTCATTCTACGATCCAAATTTCACAGCAGAAATTAGCAATAGAATGCAAGTTCCCGAACGTATCAGAGTGACTTCGGAAAACACTGCTGAACTGAATCCTCGGAGGAATAAGATGGAAATTGAGCAAGGAAAAATGTTTATGCATGTTCCTGACAGGATTTTACTGACTGGTATTTCTTTTTCTTATATTACAGTTTATATTAAATAAAGCTAAGTTTAGGTGGTAAGCTTTGTGTAGTTATTTTAGGATATTAGTATGCAATTATTTAAGCAAAGAGCGGTTTTATTTCTAACAGAAAATCAAACTTAACCAAAATTCATTGAGAAAACATGTACAAAACCAAATTCACTATCACTGTTATAATAGTTACGAATTTACTTCTCTTAGAGATACATTAGGCTGTGTGGATTTTCAGACTAAATACAGAACAGTCAAACGTCCTCTGTATAATTGTGGGGATGCAAACATTTTGCAAAGTGATTGATACATCTAACCTTAGCCTAAAGAAATTTACAGCTTTGTTATTCAGTGTGTGATAGCCTGATAGGTATATAACAATAAAATTAATAAATCAAAGGACAAAACCTTGCCTTTAGCTGAAGCCAAAAATTTCTAATACATAATTAGAAGTCTAAAGAAAATATATTCTAAACTAATTGAAAAGTATGTCATAGTTTTGAAATGGTTAATGGCCATTTTCAAGAAAGCATAGAAGTTACACTGGGATTCTCAAGGGTTGATGGGTGGCAGAGTTCAACTTAGAGTTATGGGATGCACAATGGACTTCTAGTCGAGGTGCACGGTCAGAGTAATCCGACCACCCATTCTCAATAAAAAAAAAAAAAATAGAGTTATGGGAGCGGCTTGTAAATTTTTGAAACGTTATTTAGTGATCTCGATCATCACTAACATTCCAGTTATGACGTCATTCATTCCCTTTGTCAGTTTTCTTTTATTAAATTGCCGGACACCTGGTTAATACCAACTGGATCTCTTAAAGCTCCTCTATCCCTTACCGAAAAAGTTGGTCATAAGAAGTCTTGAGAAAGTATTTCGGGTGTCTTATGTAGTCATAAGAGGTCTTGGGGAAGTCTTTCATTATGTCAAGAAGTCTTTGGGAAGTACAGTATTTAAGATGTCTTTAGCACCTTTGTAGTGTTCTTAAGGACCTCTTCAGATCCGACTAACTTTTTTCGGTAAGGGATATCGAGAAACTATCTCAATTATGTTCTCTATTCTTAAACTTCTAGCCTGATTTGTCCAAAAGCCTTTCATTAAAATATAAGCCCAGTGGTAAGCCTAAAAAGTTTAGGATAGAAATTGTGAACAAATTCCAGAGTTTATGTTATTTAATTACTAAAAACCAGGAAAAAAAAAAAAAAAAATGAAAATGCTAGTTAAATTTTCAGTCAGTCTTCCTTTAAACCTCTAAGCTTAACAGGTTAGTTGGCCATCTACACTTTCAAATGTGTGCCTATATTTTTATTTTCTCTCTCTGATGGAAAAAAAAAGGTGATGAAGGCCAGTATCTGACATCACGCAGTGTTGTGTCTTTGTTATGTACGTAAGATCATGGTGGCAAGGATATTCTAAATCCATCCTCGCATACTTCATACAGATTCGTTAAAGTTACCCGTAAAAATAGGTTTAGCTGGATTCATGAAGATTCTGAATTTCTTCGCATATAAGCAGGGACGGAAGTAAGAATTGTTTTACTGGGCAAATGTCCAGTAACCCCCTTAACAAATTTAAAAGTTATCGGACATTTAAAAAAAAAAAATACCACACATTGCTAGATTTCCTGTATTAATAAGCACTTTTTCTTTTCTGTCGAATGTTCAGTGACCCCCTCTCAAAAATAAACAGTTACGGGACATTTGGAAAATTTATCGGACAATGTCCAGTGACTTGTGCTTATTTATGTACCTGAATATAAGGCTAGGGGCAGTGACCAATGTTATTTTAAGTCTTATGGAGATCACGCCTTATTGACGGCCCTTCGATAAGAAATCGATTAAAATCACTTATTAGGTTGCATTCTCCCTTTATCGGGAGAAAGATTAAATGCCAGAGGGTTCTCTTACAGAAAAGCGGACAAATTTTTGCAAGAAAGTATGTGAGGAAGGTATATCAGAGGCTATAATACTGTATTGCCATGGTCTTACGTAATCTAACGAGTGCTTTGTCTAAGAAATAGTTTTATTATGATTTAGGTGGTGATAATCATATGGGAGAAGATGATACTCTCCCTGAACTACGTTTGGAATCAGCTGTTTTGGGTCAACCCATGCCTGGTATTCAGTTGGTGACACCGCCACACGTTATTACCCTAGACAATCACAATTTTCCAACTATTGAAGAGGATAACAGTCACCATCGTAATAAATTGGAGAAAGCGCCTGTTTCTTCAGCTGTCCAAGTACACAATGGGTATGGAGATGTTTCATTTTATGTAGGGGATCGTATGAGGTGAGATTTCAGTCAGGAACAGGAACACAGGGCTCCCAGACCACCTATAATACCTATAATTACCTATAATTCTGAAGTGATCCTATAAAAACCTATAATTTCACTTTTTAACCTATAATACCTATTTTTTGGGGAATTTGTTCAACTTCGATGATAAAATTCGAAAGGAATGAACTATATAACTATAAAAATTATACTCTTGCTTGAAAAAGTGCAAATGATTGAAAAAAAACAAGCTGTGGCAGAAACGTTTCCTCTCCTAGGTTACTGGTAATTATTACTCTTTTTTTTAGAGGTTAGGTAGACTTTCGAGATTGGCGTGATTAGCTAGTAGTGCCAAAGAAAGGCAGAGGGACAGGTCTAGAACCTATATTGCATTACATGTCAGCGAAACCTACCTATAAAACCCCTATTTTTCGAAACTGAAAACCTATAAAAAGTCCTATAAATTGATATTTTTGGACCTATAAATTACCTATATTTTTGGCTTTTAAAACCTATAATACCTATAATTTTTTCCGGGCTATGCGCTGGGAGCCCTGGGAACATGGAGAGAAAAAAACGTAAAGGTCGCGTTGTGGAGGGGTTTTACTAAATAATTTTTCAAATCAAGGGTTTTAAAGCAACAGGCGCGGCTCTGGGGTTTCTCCTAAATGCCCGCTTTTCCGCTACACAAATAATTTACCTTACCAAAGGCAGAAGGGAGGGATTTTTAAGTTTATGTGCGTCCCATTGGCTCCCGTCTTTGACAAGGCATATTTGGTGCACCTCGGGGAAGAGACTTTCACTGGGGCTGCTCTGGAGACGCCAGTTACTTTAAATGCTTTTCATGGTTTTCAAAAGTATAGAAAAATGCTGGTATAATTCTAGCTAGCCAACTTCCGTTCCTGGCTCTAAAATGAGAGCGTATACCAATCTAAACCTTAATGTAGACACGCAACCTGTCACAAATATAATCGGTAGAAATCTAAAACATTCTCCTGGCTGTTTTTATAAACTTGTGACGTTGATTCGTATATATATATAAATTTCAATACGCTCCTGTAGAATAACTAAATAAGACAAAACTGCAGGGTATGCGCGTTGTAATCACCCAGCTTACTACATAACGCGGCTCTACAGGCCCACAGCTCGCGTATAAAAACCACAGCTTACTACGCTAAAATGTGGCGTCGTGACATTGATCAAAGAATTTACAACGTATACCATAAAATAAACAACTTTAAGATGGTCAAAACTGCTAATTTCAAAATAGATATATCACGCATTTAATTAGAATTAAGTAGGAAATAATTTTATTTTAAGTTATCCTGTCGCGCCATCAACACCTCCGAGCCTTCAATCTGAAGACGACGTTGTTACGCTTCGACGACAAATGAGGACTCTCTCCAGAAGAGTCCTAGTTATCGAACAAGAAAATCAACAACGGCAACAGCGAGAAATCGTTTTGTATTCTGTTGGAATTGTATATTTTGTTTTAAAGGGACTAATGTGGTTACATCGGCATTGGTAGACATTTGTACCGGTAACTATACCTCTTAGTTTTAGCGATAAATTACTCAAAATTTCAGGAAATGCGAATGGTATTGAACCGATAGAATGTCTAGTGGTTTTCAAACACCCGGAAGAGAGTTAAATTACTAAATTATCAGTATTGAGAGCCAATTTGTATATTTTCAGTTAGTATTGGTTAAGTTACTCGATACTTGTTAATTAAAATAGTTTTTTTCTTAATTTTAATTAAAAACAATTTATTTACTACAGTCATTCTCAGTCTCATTAATGAATATAGGATCATTCAATCAATGGATTTTAACGAAACGTGGTATACTTATCAATAAATTAAAAACCTTTTTCCTGAATATGTCAAGGAGTTCTTCAATTACGCTAAATAGGTGTGATACCAGTATTTAGATTTTTGATCAGCTTAAAAATAAAATATATACGGAGTATTGTATAGTTTATAAAGTATAGAGTTTATTGGAAGGTAATAATTAATACTTGAAGTATCATTTTCGTTATTAATAGTCAACCCTTCGAGGCTTTGTAGTTGGGTCATTCCATGTGGTTTGACCTAGGCATGCAACCATGGGTCGGCAGATCATAATGAAATTTGGTACACTAGTTTCTATGCTTAAGAAACTAGGATTCCCAGATTTTAAGATGAAATTAAAAAGCTTTGAATTTTTGGCGGAATTTAGAGTAAACCCCCAAGATTTTTAGAACGTGCAGCGAAAAAAAATTATGCTCTTGTGAAAATACCAATATCTTACTGGCGCTTCTGTTGATTCTTTGGAATTTACTCATGTTTATAGAGTAAAAGGCGAGCAATCCCATGGTCATCTCGGAAATGGTCTAACTCTTTTGGTTTTTAATTTTATTAGAGTTCGTGGGGGTCCTATACTTCGACGTGTGACGTCATGTGGGCCACTATATTCAAGAACCCGAGGTCAAATCTTTCACCTAGTATATATTTGGTTCTTGGTATTTGTTTCGTATCTAACTGGTAATCAACAACAAAAGTTTCAAATTTTTGGAATATATACACCCTGTAAAAAATTAAAAAAAAAAATCGATAATTTTACAAAGGGGAAAAAAAAATAATACAACCCCTGTAAAATAAATAATCAAAAATTTATCAAGGAGTATCCCTTGTAAAAAAAATTAATACACCCCATGTAAAATAAATAATCAAAAATTTTACAATGTAAAATTTTTGACTATTTATTTTACAGAGGGTGTATTTATTTATTTTTTTTACAAGGGGTACCCCTTGTAAAATTTTTGATTATTTATTTTACAGGAGGTGTATTTATTTTTATTTACAACGGGTACCCCTTGTAAAATTTTTGATTATTTATTTTACAGGGGGTGTATTTATTTTTTTTACAAGGGGTACCCCTTAAAAAAAAATAAAAAAATACACCCCCTGTAAAATTTTTGATTATTTATTTTAAAGGGGGTGTATTATTTATTTTTACAATGGGTACCCCTTGTAAAAAAAATAGTTAAAAATTTTACAAGGGGTACCTTGTAAAAATAATAATACACCCCCTGTAAAATAAATAATCAAAAATTTTACAAGGGGTACCCCTTGTAAAAAAAATACAACACCCCCTGTAAAATAAATAACCAAAAATTTTACATTTTTGATTATTTATTTTACAGTAGGTGTATTTTTTACAAGCGGTGTATTTTTAATAAGGGGTGTATTTTTTTCCAATTTTCCCTTGTAAAAAATCGGGAAAAAAAAAAAAAAAATATTACAAGGGGTACCCCTTCAACGCGTGATTTATATTCAAAAATCTCAATTTTCCAAATTTCAAAAATCTCAGTTTTCCAAATCTCAAAAATCTCAATTTTCCAAATCTCAAAAATCTCAATGTTCCAAATCTCAAAAATCTCAATGTTCCAAATCTCAAAAATCTCAATTTTCCAAATCTCAAAAATCTCAATTTTCCAAATCTCAAAAATCTCAATTTTCCAAATCCCAAAAATCTCAATTTTTCAAATCCCAAAAATCTCAATTTTCCAAATCTCAAAAATCTCAATTTTCCAAATCTCAAAAATCTCAATTTTCCAAATCTCAAAAATCTCAATTTTCCAAATCCCAAAAATCTCAATTTTCCAAATCCCAAAAATCTCAATTTTCCAAATCCCAAAAATCTCAATTTTCCAAATCTCAAAAATCTCAATTTTCCAAATCTCAAAAATCTCAATTTTCCAAATCTCAAAAATCTCAATTTTCCAAATCCCAAAAATCTCAATTTTCCAAATCCCAAAAATCTCAATTTTCCAAATCCCAAAAATCTCAATTTTCCAAATCTCAAAAATCTCAATTTTCCAAATCTCAAAAATCTCAATTTTCCAAATCTCAAAAATCTCAATTTTCCAAATCCCAAAAATCTCAATTTTCCAAATCTCAAAAATCTCAATTTTCCAAATCTCAAAAATCTCAATTTTCCAGATCCCAAAAATCTCAATTCTCCAAATCTCAAAAATCTCAATTTTCCAAATCCCAAAAATCTCAATTTTCCAAATCCCAAAAATCTCAATTTTCCAAATCCCAAAAATCTCAATTATCCAAATCCCAAAAATCTCAATTTTCCAAATCCCAAAAATCTCAATTTTTCAAATCCCAAAAATTTCAATTTTCCAAATCCCAAAAATTTCAATTTTCCAAATCCCAAAAATCTCAATTTTCCAAATCCCAAAAATCTCAATTTTCCAAATCCCAAAAATCTCAATTTTCCAAATCCCAAAAATCTCAATTTTTCAAATCCCAAAAATCTCAATTTTCCAAATCTCAAAAATCTCAATTTTCCAAATCCCAAAAATCTCAATTCTCCAAATCTCAAAAATTTCAATTTTCCAAATCCCAAAAATTTCAATTTTCCAAATCCCAAAAATCTCAATTTTCCAAATCCCAAAAATCTCAATTTTCCAAATCCCAAAAATCTCAATTTTCCAAATCCCAAAAATCTCAATTTTCCAAATCCCAAAAATCTCAATTTTCCAAATCCCAAAAATCTCAATTTTCCAAATTTCAAAAATCTCAGTTTTCCAAATCTCAAAAATCTCAATTTTCCAAATCTCAAAAATCTCAATGTTCCAAATCTCAAAAATCTCAATGTTCCAAATCTCAAAAATCTCAATTTTCCAAATCTCAAAAATCTCAATTTTCCAAATCCCAAAAATCTCAATTTTTCAAATCCCAAAAATCTCAATTTTCCAAATCTCAAAAATCTCAATTTTCCAAATCTCAAAAATCTCAATTTTCCAAATCTCAAAAATCTCAATTTTCCAAATCCCAAAAATCTCAATTTTCCAAATCCCAAAAATCTCAATTTTCCAAATCCCAAAAATCTCAATTTTCCAAATCTCAAAAATCTCAATTTTCCAAATCTCAAAAATCTCAATTTTCCAAATCTCAAAAATCTCAATTTTCCAAATCCCAAAAATCTCTAAATTTTCCAAATCCCAAAAATCTCAATTTTCCAAATCCCAAAAATCTCAATTTTCCAAATCTCAAAAATCTCAATTTTCCAAATCTCAAAAATCTCAATTTTCCAAATCTCAAAAATCTCAATTTTCCAAATCCCAAAAATCTCAATTTTTCAAATCCCAAAAATCTCAATTTTCTAAATCTCAAAAATCTCAATGTTCCAAATCTCAAAAATCTCAATGTTCCAAATCTCAAAAATCTCAATTTTCCAAATCTCAAAAATCTCAATTTTCCAAATCCCAAAAATCTCAATTTTTCAAATCCCAAAAATCTCAATTTTCCAAATCTCAAAAATCTCAATTTTCCAAATCTCAAAAATCTCAATTTTCCAAATCTCAAAAATCTCAATTTTCCAAATCCCAAAAATCTCAATTTTCCAAATCCCAAAAATCTCAATTTTCCAAATCCCAAAAATCTCAATTTTCCAAATCTCAAAAATCTCAATTTTCCAAATCTCAAAAATCTCAATTTTCCAAATCTCAAAAATCTCAATTTTCCAAATCCCAAAAATCTCAATTTTCCAAATCCCAAAAATCTCAATTTTCCAAATCCCAAAAATCTCAATTTTCCAAATCTCAAAAATCTCAATTTTCCAAATCTCAAAAATCTCAATTTTCCAAATCTCAAAAATCTCAATTTTCCAAATCCCAAAAATCTCAATTTTTCAAATCCCAAAAATCTCAATTTTCTAAATCTCAAAAATCTCAATGTTCCAAATCTCAAAAATCTCAATGTTCCAAATCTCAAAAATCTCAATTTTCCAAATCTCAAAAATCTCAATTTTCCAAATCCCAAAAATCTCAATTTTTCAAATCCCAAAAATCTCAATTTTCCAAATCCCAAAAATCTCAATGTTCCAAATCTCAAAAATCTCAATGTTCCAAATCTCAAAAATCTCAATTTTCCAAATCTCAAAAATCTCAATTTTCCAAATCTCAAAAATCTCAATTTTCCAAATCCCAAAAATCTCAATTTTCCAAATCCCAAAAATCTCAATTTTCCAAATCCCAAAAATCTCAATTTTCCAAATCTCAAAAATCTCAATTTTCCAAATCTCAAAAATCTCAATTTTCCAAATCTCAAAAATCTCAATTTTCCAAATCTCAAAAATCTCAATTTTCCAAATCCCAAAAATCTCAATTTTTCAAATCCCAAAAATCTCAATTTTCTAAATCTCAAAAATCTCAATGTTCCAAATCTCAAAAATCTCAATGTTCCAAATCTCAAAAATCTCAATTTTCCAAATCTCAAAAATCTCAATTTTCCAAATCCCAAAAATCTCAATTTTTCAAATCCCAAAAATCTCAATTTTCCAAATCCCAAAAATCTCAATGTTCCAAATCTCAAAAATCTCAATGTTCCAAATCTCAAAAATCTCAATTTTCCAAATCTCAAAAATCTCAATTTTCCAAATCTCAAAAATCTCAATTTTCCAAATCCCAAAAATCTCAATTTTCCAAATCCCAAAAATCTCAATTTTCCAAATCCCAAAAATCTCAATTTTCCAAATCTCAAAAATCTCAATTTTCCAAATCTCAAAAATCTCAATTTTCCAAATCTCAAAAATCTCAATTTTCCAAATCCCAAAAATCTCAATTTTTCAAATCCCAAAAATCTCAATTTTCTAAATCTCAAAAATCTCAATGTTCCAAATCTCAAAAATCTCAATGTTCCAAATCTCAAAAATCTCAATTTTCCAAATCTCAAAAATCTCAATTTTCCAAATCCCAAAAATCTCAATTTTTCAAATCCCAAAAATCTCAATTTTCCAAATCTCAAAAATCTCAATTTTCCAAATCTCAAAAATCTCAATTTTCCAAATCTCAAAAATCTCAATTTTCCAAATCCCAAAAATCTCAATTTTCCAAATCCCAAAAATCTCAATTTTCCAAATCCCAAAAATCTCAATTTTCCAAATCTCAAAAATCTCAATTTTCCAAATCTCAAAAATCTCAATTTTCCAAATCTCAAAAATCTCAATTTTCCAAATCTCAAAAATCTCAATTTTCCAAATCCCAAAAATCTCAATTTTCCAAATCCCAAAAATCTCAATTTTCCAAATCTCAAAAATCTCAATTTTCCAAATCTCAAAAATCTCAATTTTCCAAATCTCAAAAATCTCAATTTTCCAAATCTCAAAAATCTCAATTTTCCAAATCCCAAAAATCTCAATTTTCCAAATCTCAAAAATCTCAATTTTCCAAATCCCAAAAATCTCAATTTTCCAAATCCCAAAAATCTCAATTTTCCAAATCCCAAAAATCTCAATTATCCAAATCCCAAAAATCTCAATTATCCAAATCCCAAAAATCTCAATTTTCCAAATCCCAATTTTCCAAATCCCAAAAATCTCAATTTTTCAAATCCCAAAAATTTCAATTTTCCAAATCCCAAAAATTTCAATTTTCCAAATCCCAAAAATCTCAATTTTCCAAATCCCAAAAATCTCAATTTTCCAAATCCCAAAAATCTCAATTTTCCAGATCCCAAAAATCTCAATTTTCCAAATCCCAAAAATCTCAATTTTCCAAATCTCAAAAATCTCAATTTTCCAAATCCCAAAAATCTCAATTTTCCAAATCTCAAAAATCTCAATTTTCCAAATCTCAAAAATCTCAATTTTCCAAATCTCAAAAATCTCAATTTTCCAAATCTCAAAAATCTCATTTTTCCAAATCTCAAAAATCCAATTTTTCCAAATCCCAAAAATCTCAATTTTCCAAATCCCAAAAATCTCAATTTTTCAAATCCCAAAAATCTCAATTTTCTAAATCTCAAAAATCTCAATGTTCCAAATCTCAAAAATCTCAATGTTCCAAATCTCAAAAATCTCAATTTTCCAAATCTCAAAAATCTCAATTTTCCAAATCCCAAAAATCTCAATTTTTCAAATCCCAAAAATCTCAATTTTCCAAATCTCAAAAATCTCAATTTTCCAAATCTCAAAAATCTCAATTTTCCAAATCTCAAAAATCTCAATTTTCCAAATCCCAAAAATCTCAATTTTCCAAATCCCAAAAATCTCAATTTTCCAAATCCCAAAAATCTCAATTTTCCAAATCTCAAAAATCTCAATTTTCCAAATCTCAAAAATCTCAATTTTCCAAATCTCAAAAATCTCAATTTTCCAAATCACAAAAATCTCAATTTTCCAAATCCCAAAAATCTCAATTTTCCAAATCCCAAAAATCTCAATTTTCCAAATCTCAAAAATCTCAATTTTCCAAATCTCAAAAATCTCAATTTTCCAGATCCCAAAAATCTCAATTTTCCAAATCTCAAAAATCTCAATTTTCCAAATCCCAAAAATCTCAATTCTCCAAATCTCAAAAATCTCAATTTTCCAAATCCCAAAAATCTCAATTTTCCAAATCCCAAAAATCTCAATTTTCCAAATCCCAAAAATCTCAATTTTCCAAATCCCAAAAATCTCAATTATCCAAATCCCAAAAATCTCAATTTTCCAAATCCCAATTTTCCAAATCCCAAAAATCTCAATTTTTCAAATCCCAAAAATTTCAATTTTCCAAATCCCAAAAATCTCAATTTTCCAAATCCCAAAAATCTCAATTTTCCAAATCCCAAAAATCTCAATTTTCCAGATCCCAAAAATCTCAATTTTCCAAATCCCAAAAATCTCAATTTTCCAAATCTCAAAAATCTCAATTTTCCAAATCCCAAAAATCTCAATTTTCCAAATCTCAAAAATCTCAATTTTCCAAATCTCAATTTTCCAAATCTCAAAAATCTCAATTTTCCAAATCTCAAAAATCTCATTTTTCCAAATCTCAAAAATCCAATTTTTCCAAATCCCAAAAATCTCAATTTTCCAAATCCCAAAAATCTCAATTTTTCAAATCCCAAAAATCTCAATTTTCTAAATCTCAAAAATCTCAATGTTCCAAATCTCAAAAATCTCAATGTTCCAAATCTCAAAAATCTCAATTTTCCAAATCTCAAAAATCTCAATTTTCCAAATCCCAAAAATCTCAATTTTTCAAATCCCAAAAATCTCAATTTTCCAAATCTCAAAAATCTCAATTTTCCAAATCTCAAAAATCTCAATTTTCCAAATCTCAAAAATCTCAATTTTCCAAATCCCAAAAATCTCAATTTTCCAAATCCCAAAAATCTCAATTTTCCAAATCCCAAAAATCTCAATTTTCCAAATCTCAAAAATCTCAATTTTCCAAATCTCAAAAATCTCAATTTTCCAAATCTCAAAAATCTCAATTTTCCAAATCCCAAAAATCTCAATTTTCCAAATCCCAAAAATCTCAATTTTCCAAATCCCAAAAATCTCAATTTTCCAAATCTCAAAAATCTCAATTATCCAAATCTCAAAAATCTCAATTTTCCAGATCCCAAAAATCTCAATTTTCCAAATCCCAAAAATCTCAATTTTCCAAATCTCAAAAATCTCAATTTTCCAAATCCCAAAAATCTCAATTCTCCAAATCTCAAAAATCTCAATTTTCCAAATCCCAAAAATCTCAATTTTCCAAATCCCAAAAATCTCAATTTTCCAAATCCCAAAAATCTCAATTATCCAAATCCCAAAAATCTCAATTTTCCAAATCCCAAAAATCTCAATTTTTCAAATCCCAAAAATTTCAATTTTCCAAATCCCAAAAATTTCAATTTTCCAAATCCCAAAAATCTCAATTTTCCAAATCCCAAAAATCTCAATTTTCCAAATCCCAAAAATCTCAATTTTTCAAATCCCAAAAATCTCAATTTTCTAAATCTCAAAAATCTCAATGTTCCAAATCTCAAAAATCTCAATGTTCCAAATCTCAAAAATCTCAATTTTCCAAATCTCAAAAATCTCAATTTTCCAAATCCCAAAAATCTCAATTTTTCAAATCCCAAAAATCTCAATTTTCCAAATCTCAAAAATCTCAATTTTCCAAATCTCAAAAATCTCAATTTTCCAAATCTCAAAAATCTCAATTTTCCAAATCCCAAAAATCTCAATTTTCCAAATCCCAAAAATCTCAATTTTCCAAATCCCAAAAATCTCAATTTTCCAAATCTCAAAAATCTCAATTTTCCAAATCTCAAAAATCTCAATTTTCCAAATCTCAAAAATCTCAATTTTCCAAATCTCAAAAATCTCAATTTTCCAAATCCCAAAAATCTCAATTTTCCAAATCCCAAAAATCTCAATTTTCCAAATCCCAAAAATCTCAATTTTCCAAATCTCAAAAATCTCAATTTTCCAAATCTCAAAAATCTCAATTTTCCAAATCTCAAAAATCTCAATTTTCCAAATCCCAAAAATCTCAATTTTCCAAATCTCAAAAATCTCAATTTTCCAAATCCCAAAAATCTCAATTTTCCAAATCCCAAAAATCTCAATTTTCCAAATCCCAAAAATCTCAATTATCCAAATCCCAAAAATCTCAATTTTCCAAATCCCAATTTTCCAAATCCCAAAAATCTCAATTTTTCAAATCCCAAAAATTTCAATTTTCCAAATCCCAAAAATTTCAATTTTCCAAATCCCAAAAATCTCAATTTTCCAAATCCCAAAAATCTCAATTTTCCAAATCCCAAAAATCTCAATTTTCCAGATCCCAAAAATCTCAATTTTCCAAATCCCAAAAATCTCAATTTTCCAAATCTCAAAAATCTCAATTTTCCAAATCCCAAAAATCCAATTTTTCCAAATCCCAAAAATCTCAATTTTCCAAATCCCAAAAATCTCAATTTTTCAAATCCCAAAAATCTCAATTTTCTAAATCTCAAAAATCTCAATGTTCCAAATCTCAAAAATCTCAATGTTCCAAATCTCAAAAATCTCAATTTTCCAAATCTCAAAAATCTCAATTTTCCAAATCCCAAAAATCTCAATTTTTCAAATCCCAAAAATCTCAATTTTCCAAATCTCAAAAATCTCAATTTTCCAAATCTCAAAAATCTCAATTTTCCAAATCTCAAAAATCTCAATTTTCCAAATCCCAAAAATCTCAATTTTCCAAATCCCAAAAATCTCAATTTTCCAAATCCCAAAAATCTCAATTTTCCAAATCTCAAAAATCTCAATTTTCCAAATCTCAAAAATCTCAATTTTCCAAATCTCAAAAATCTCAATTTTCCAAATCCCAAAAATCTCAATTTTCCAAATCCCAAAAATCTCAATTTTCCAAATCCCAAAAATCTCAATTTTCCAAATCTCAAAAATCTCAATTTTCCAAATCTCAAAAATCTCAATTTTCCAGATCCCAAAAATCTCAATTTTCCAAATCTCAAAAATCTCAATTTTCCAAATCCCAAAAATCTCAATTCTCCAAATCTCAAAAATCTCAATTTTCCAAATCCCAAAAATCTCAATTTTCCAAATCCCAAAAATCTCAATTTTCCAAATCCCAAAAATCTCAATTATCCAAATCCCAAAAATCTCAATTTTCCAAATCCCAAAAATCTCAATTTTTCAAATCCCAAAAATCTCAATTTTCTAAATCTCAAAAATCTCAATGTTCCAAATCTCAAAAATCTCAATGTTCCAAATCTCAAAAATCTCAATTTTCCAAATCTCAAAAATCTCAATTTTCCAAATCCCAAAAATCTCAATTTTTCAAATCCCAAAAATCTCAATTTTCCAAATCTCAAAAATCTCAATTTTCCAAATCTCAAAAATCTCAATTTTCCAAATCTCAAAAATCTCAATTTTCCAAATCCCAAAAATCTCAATTTTCCAAATCCCAAAAATCTCAATTTTCCAAATCCCAAAAATCTCAATTTTCCAAATCTCAAAAATCTCAATTTTCCAAATCTCAAAAATCTCAATTTTCCAAATCTCAAAAATCTCAATTTTCCAAATCCCAAAAATCTCAATTTTCCAAATCCCAAAAATCTCAATTTTCCAAATCCCAAAAATCTCAATTTTCCAAATCTCAAAAATCTCAATTATCCAAATCTCAAAAATCTCAATTTTCCAGATCCCAAAAATCTCAATTTTCCAAATCTCAAAAATCTCAATTTTCCAAATCCCAAAAATCTCAATTCTCCAAATCTCAAAAATCTCAATTTTCCAAATCCCAAAAATCTCAATTTTCCAAATCCCAAAAATCTCAATTTTCCAAATCCCAAAAATCTCAATTATCCAAATCCCAAAAATCTCAATTTTCCAAATCCCAAAAATCTCAATTTTTCAAATCCCAAAAATTTCAATTTTCCAAATCCCAAAAATTTCAATTTTCCAAATCCCAAAAATCTCAATTTTCCAAATCCCAAAAATCTCAATTTTCCAAATCCCAAAAATCTCAATTTTTCAAATCCCAAAAATCTCAATTTTCTAAATCTCAAAAATCTCAATGTTCCAAATCTCAAAAATCTCAATGTTCCAAATCTCAAAAATCTCAATTTTCCAAATCTCAAAAATCTCAATTTTCCAAATCCCAAAAATCTCAATTTTTCAAATCCCAAAAATCTCAATTTTCCAAATCTCAAAAATCTCAATTTTCCAAATCTCAAAAATCTCAATTTTCCAAATCTCAAAAATCTCAATTTTCCAAATCCCAAAAATCTCAATTTTCCAAATCCCAAAAATCTCAATTTTCCAAATCCCAAAAATCTCAATTTTCCAAATCTCAAAAATCTCAATTTTCCAAATCTCAAAAATCTCAATTTTCCAAATCTCAAAAATCTCAATTTTCCAAATCTCAAAAATCTCAATTTTCCAAATCCCAAAAATCTCAATTTTCCAAATCCCAAAAATCTCAATTTTCCAAATCCCAAAAATCTCAATTTTCCAAATCTCAAAAATCTCAATTTTCCAAATCTCAAAAATCTCAATTTTCCAAATCTCAAAAATCTCAATTTTCCAAATCCCAAAAATCTCAATTTTCCAAATCTCAAAAATCTCAATTTTCCAAATCCCAAAAATCTCAATTTTCCAAATCCCAAAAATCTCAATTTTCCAAATCCCAAAAATCTCAATTATCCAAATCCCAAAAATCTCAATTTTCCAAATCCCAATTTTCCAAATCCCAAAAATCTCAATTTTCCAAATCCCAAAAATCTCAATTTTCCAAATCTCAAAAATCTCAATTTTCCAAATCCCAAAAATCTCAATTTTCCAAATCTCAAAAATCTCAATTTTCCAAATCTCAAAAATCTCAATTTTCCAAATCTCAAAAATCTCAATTTTCCAAATCTCAAAAATCTCATTTTTCCAAATCTCAAAAATCCAATTTTTCCAAATCTCAAAAATCTCATTTTTCCAAATCTCAAAAATCCAATTTTTCCAAATCCCAAAAATCTCAATTTTCCAAATCCCAAAAATCTCAATTTTTCAAATCCCAAAAATCTCAATTTTCTAAATCTCAAAAATCTCAATGTTCCAAATCTCAAAAATCTCAATGTTCCAAATCTCAAAAATCTCAATTTTCCAAATCTCAAAAATCTCAATTTTCCAAATCCCAAAAATCTCAATTTTTCAAATCCCAAAAATCTCAATTTTCCAAATCCCAAAAATCTCAATTTTCCAAATCCCAAAAATCTCAATTATCCAAATCCCAAAAATCTCAATTTTCCAAATCCCAATTTTCCAAATCCCAAAAATCTCAATTTTTCAAATCCCAAAAATTTCAATTTTCCAAATCCCAAAAATTTCAATTTTCCAAATCCCAAAAATCTCAATTTTCCAAATCCCAAAAATCTCAATTTTCCAAATCCCAAAAATCTCAATTTTCCAGATCCCAAAAATCTCAATTTTCCAAATCCCAAAAATCTCAATTTTCCAAATCTCAAAAATCTCAATTTTCCAAATCCCAAAAATCTCAATTTTCCAAATCTCAAAAATCTCAATTTTCCAAATCTCAAAAATCTCAATTTTCCAAATCTCAAAAATCTCAATTTTCCAAATCTCAAAAATCTCATTTTTCCAAATCTCAAAAATCCAATTTTTCCAAATCTCAAAAATTTCATTTTTCCAAATCTCAAAAATCCAATTTTTCCAAATCCCAAAAATCTCAATTTTCCAAATCCCAAAAATCTCAATTTTTCAAATCCCAAAAATCTCAATTTTCTAAATCTCAAAAATCTCAATGTTCCAAATCTCAAAAATCTCAATGTTCCAAATCTCAAAAATCTCAATTTTCCAAATCTCAAAAATCTCAATTTTCCAAATCCCAAAAATCTCAATTTTTCAAATCCCAAAAATCTCAATTTTCCAAATCTCAAAAATCTCAATTTTCCAAATCTCAAAAATCTCAATTTTCCAAATCTCAAAAATCTCAATTTTCCAAATCCCAAAAATCTCAATTTTCCAAATCCCAAAAATCTCAATTTTCCAAATCCCAAAAATCTCAATTTTCCAAATCTCAAAAATCTCAATTTTCCAAATCTCAAAAATCTCAATTTTCCAAATCTCAAAAATCTCAATTTTCCAAATCCCAAAAATCTCAATTTTCCAAATCCCAAAAATCTCAATTTTCCAAATCCCAAAAATCTCAATTTTCCAAATCTCAAAAATCTCAATTTTCCAAATCTCAAAAATCTCAATTTTCCAGATCCCAAAAATCTCAATTTTCCAAATCTCAAAAATCTCAATTTTCCAAATCCCAAAAATCTCAATTCTCCAAATCTCAAAAATCTCAATTTTCCAAATCCCAAAAATCTCAATTTTCCAAATCCCAAAAATCTCAATTTTCCAAATCCCAAAAATCTCAATTATCCAAATCCCAAAAATCTCAATTTTCCAAATCCCAAAAATCTCAATTTTTCAAATCCCAAAAATTTCAATTTTCCAAATCCCAAAAATTTCAATTTTCCAAATCCCAAAAATCTCAATTTTCCAAATCCCAAAAATCTCAATTTTCCAAATCCCAAAAATCTCAATTTTCCAGATCCCAAAAATCTCAATTTTCCAAATCCCAAAAATCTCAATTTTCCAAATCTCAAAAATCTCAATTTTCCAAATCCCAAAAATCTCAATTTTCCAAATCTCAAAAATCTCAATTTTCCAAATCTCAAAAATCTCAATTTTCCAAATCTCAAAAATCTCATTTTTCCAAATCTCAAAAATCCAATTTTTCCAAATCCCAAAAATCTCAATTTTCCAAATCCCAAAAATCTCAATTTTCCAAATCCCAAAAATCTCAATTTTCCAAATCTCAAAAATCTCAATTTTCCAAATCTCAAAAATCTCAATTTTCCAAATCTCAAAAATCTCAATTTTCCAAATCTCAAAAATCTCAATTTTCCAAATCTCAAAAATCTCAATTTTCCAAATCTCAAAAATCTCAATTTTCCAAATCCCAAAAATCTCAATTTTCCAAATCTCAAAAATCTCAATTTTCCAAATCCCAAAAATCTCAATTTTCCAAATCCCAAAAATCTCAATTTTCCAAATCCCAAAAATCTCAATTATCCAAATCCCAAAAATCTCAATTTTCCAAATCCCAATTTTCCAAATCCCAAAAATCTCAATTTTCCAAATCCCAAAAATCTCAATTTTCCAAATCTCAAAAATCTCAATTTTCCAAATCCCAAAAATCTCAATTTTCCAAATCTCAAAAATCTCAATTTTCCAAATCTCAAAAATCTCAATTTTCCAAATCTCAAAAATCTCAATTTTCCAAATCTCAAAAATCTCATTTTTCCAAATCTCAAAAATCCAATTTTTCCAAATCTCAAAAATCTCATTTTTCCAAATCTCAAAAATCCAATTTTTCCAAATCCCAAAAATCTCAATTTTCCAAATCCCAAAAATCTCAATTTTTCAAATCCCAAAAATCTCAATTTTCTAAATCTCAAAAATCTCAATGTTCCAAATCTCAAAAATCTCAATGTTCCAAATCTCAAAAATCTCAATTTTCCAAATCTCAAAAATCTCAATTTTCCAAATCCCAAAAATCTCAATTTTTCAAATCCCAAAAATCTCAATTTTCCAAATCCCAAAAATCTCAATTTTCCAAATCCCAAAAATCTCAATTATCCAAATCCCAAAAATCTCAATTTTCCAAATCCCAATTTTCCAAATCCCAAAAATCTCAATTTTTCAAATCCCAAAAATTTCAATTTTCCAAATCCCAAAAATTTCAATTTTCCAAATCCCAAAAATCTCAATTTTCCAAATCCCAAAAATCTCAATTTTCCAAATCCCAAAAATCTCAATTTTCCAGATCCCAAAAATCTCAATTTTCCAAATCCCAAAAATCTCAATTTTCCAAATCTCAAAAATCTCAATTTTCCAAATCCCAAAAATCTCAATTTTCCAAATCTCAAAAATCTCAATTTTCCAAATCTCAAAAATCTCAATTTTCCAAATCTCAAAAATCTCAATTTTCCAAATCTCAAAAATCTCATTTTTCCAAATCTCAAAAATCCAATTTTTCCAAATCTCAAAAATTTCATTTTTCCAAATCTCAAAAATCCAATTTTTCCAAATCCCAAAAATCTCAATTTTCCAAATCCCAAAAATCTCAATTTTTCAAATCCCAAAAATCTCAATTTTCTAAATCTCAAAAATCTCAATGTTCCAAATCTCAAAAATCTCAATGTTCCAAATCTCAAAAATCTCAATTTTCCAAATCTCAAAAATCTCAATTTTCCAAATCCCAAAAATCTCAATTTTTCAAATCCCAAAAATCTCAATTTTCCAAATCTCAAAAATCTCAATTTTCCAAATCTCAAAAATCTCAATTTTCCAAATCTCAAAAATCTCAATTTTCCAAATCCCAAAAATCTCAATTTTCCAAATCCCAAAAATCTCAATTTTCCAAATCCCAAAAATCTCAATTTTCCAAATCTCAAAAATCTCAATTTTCCAAATCTCAAAAATCTCAATTTTCCAAATCTCAAAAATCTCAATTTTCCAAATCCCAAAAATCTCAATTTTCCAAATCCCAAAAATCTCAATTTTCCAAATCCCAAAAATCTCAATTTTCCAAATCTCAAAAATCTCAATTTTCCAAATCTCAAAAATCTCAATTTTCCAGATCCCAAAAATCTCAATTTTCCAAATCTCAAAAATCTCAATTTTCCAAATCCCAAAAATCTCAATTCTCCAAATCTCAAAAATCTCAATTTTCCAAATCCCAAAAATCTCAATTTTCCAAATCCCAAAAATCTCAATTTTCCA
Source organism: Odiellus spinosus (assembly GCA_963920705.1). Lineage (NCBI taxonomy): Eukaryota > Metazoa > Arthropoda > Arachnida > Opiliones > Phalangiidae > Odiellus > Odiellus spinosus. The sequence goes on from OY987233.1 coordinate 8,941,785, forward strand.
AATCCCAAAAATCTCAATTATCCAAATCCCAAAAATCTCAATTTTCCAAATCCCAAAAATCTCAATTTTTCAAATCCCAAAAATTTCAATTTTCCAAATCCCAAAAATTTCAATTTTCCAAATCCCAAAAATCTCAATTTTCCAAATCCCAAAAATCTCAATTTTCCAAATCCCAAAAATCTCAATTTTCCAGATCCCAAAAATCTCAATTTTCCAAATCCCAAAAATCTCAATTTTCCAAATCTCAAAAATCTCAATTTTCCAAATCCCAAAAATCTCAATTTTCCAAATCTCAAAAATCTCAATTTTCCAAATCTCAAAAATCTCAATTTTCCAAATCTCAAAAATCTCATTTTTCCAAATCTCAAAAATCCAATTTTTCCAAATCCCAAAAATCTCAATTTTCCAAATCCCAAAAATCTCAATTTTCCAAATCCCAAAAATCTCAATTTTCCAAATCTCAAAAATCTCAATTTTCCAAATCTCAAAAATCTCAATTTTCCAAATCTCAAAAATCTCAATTTTCCAAATCTCAAAAATCTCAATTTTCCAAATCTCAAAAATCTCAATTTTCCAAATCTCAAAAATCTCAATTTTCCAAATCTCAATTTTCCAAATCCCAAAAATCTCAATTTTCCAAATCCCAAAAATCTCAATTTTCCAAATCCCAAAAATCTCAATTTTCCAAATCCCAAAATCTCAATTTTCCAAATCCCAAAAATCTCAATTTTCCAAATCTCAAAAATCTCAATTTTCCAAATCTCAAAAATCTCAATTTTCCAAATCCCAAAAATCTCAATTTTCCAAATCCCAAAAATCTCAATTTTCCAAATCCCAAAAATCTCAATTTTCCAAATCTCAAAAATCTCAATTTTCCAAATCTCAAAAATCTCAATTTTCCAAATCTCAAAAATCTCAATTTTCCAAATCTCAAAAATCTCAATTTTCCAAATCCCAAAAATCTCAATTTTTCAAATCCCAAAAATCTCAATTTTCTAAATCTCAAAAATCTCAATGTTCCAAATCTCAAAAATCTCAATGTTCCAAATCTCAAAAATCTCAATTTTCCAAATCCCAAAAATCTCAATTTTCCAAATCTCAAAAATCTCAATTTTCCAAATCTCAAAAATCTCAATTTTCCAAATCCCAAAAATCTCAATTTTCCAAATCCCAAAAATCTCAATTTTCCAAATCCCAAAAATCTCAATTTTCCAAATCTCAAAAATCTCAATTTTCCAAATCCCAAAAATCTCAATTTTCCAAATCTCAAAAATCTCAATTTTCCAAATCTCAAAAATCTCAATTTTCCAAATCCCAAAAATCTCAATTTTTCAAATCCCAAAAATCTCAATTTTCTAAATCTCAAAAATCTCAATGTTCCAAATCTCAAAAATCTCAATGTTCCAAATCTCAAAAATCTCAATTTTCCAAATCTCAAAAATCTCAATTTTCCAAATCCCAAAAATCTCAATTTTTCAAAACCCAAAAATCTCAATTTTCAAATCTCAAAAATCTCAATTTTCCAAATCTCAAAAATCTCAATTTTCCAAATCTCAAAAATCTCAATTTTCCAAATCCCAAAAATCTCAATTTTCCAAATCCCAAAAATCTCAATTTTCCAAATCCCAAAAATCTCAATTTTCCAAATCCCAAAAATCTCAATTTTCCAAATCTCAAAAATCTCAATTTTCCAAATCTCAAAAATCTCAATTTTCCAAATCTCAAAAATCTCAATTTTCCAAATCCCAAAAATCTCAATTTTCCAAATCCCAAAAATCTCAATTTTCCAAATCCCAAAAATCTCAATTTTCCAAATCTCAAAAATCTCAATTTTCCAAATCTCAAAAATCTCAATTTTCCAAATCTCAAAAATCTCAATTTTCCAAATCCCAAAAATCTCAATTCTCCAAATCTCAAAAATCTCAATTTTCCAAATCCCAAAAATCTCAATTTTCCAAATCCCAAAAATCTCAATTTTCCAAATCCCAAAAATCTCAATTATCCAAATCCCAAAAATCTCAATTTTCCAAATCCCAATTTTCAAAATCCCAAAAATCTCAATTTTTCAAATCCCAAAAATTTCAATTTTCCAAATCCCAAAAATTTCAATTTTCCAAATCCCAAAAATCTCAATTTTCCAAATCCCAAAAATCTCAATTTTCCAAATCCCAAAAATCTCAATTTTCCAGATCCCAAAAATCTCAATTTTCCAAATCCCAAAAATCTCAATTTTCCAAATCTCAAAAATCTCAATTTTCCAAATCCCAAAAATCTCAATTTTCCAAATCTCAAAAATCTCAATTTTCCAAATCTCAAAAATCTCAATTTTCCAAATCTCAAAAATCTCAATTTTCCAAATCTCAAAAATCTCATTTTTCCAAATCTCAAAAATCCAATTTTTCCAAATCCCAAAAATCTCAATTTTCCAAATCCCAAAAATCTCAATTTTCCAAATCCCAAAAATCTCAATTTTCCAAATCCCAAAAATCTCAATTTTCCAAATCTCAAAAATCTCAATTTTCCAAATCTCAAAAATCTCAATTTTCCAAATCTCAAAAATCTCAATTTTCCAAATCCCAAAAATCTCAATTCTCCAAATCTCAAAAATCTCAATTTTCCAAATCCCAAAAATCTCAATTTTCCAAATCCCAAAAATCTCAATTTTCCAAATCCCAAAAATCTCAATTATCCAAATCCCAAAAATCTCAATTTTCCAAATCCCAAAAATCTCAATTTTTCAAATCCCAAAAATTTCAATTTTCCAAATCCCAAAAATTTCAATTTTCCAAATCCCAAAAATCTCAATTTTCCAAATCCCAAAAATCTCAATTTTCCAAATCCCAAAAATCTCAATTTTCCAGATCCCAAAAATCTCAATTTTCCAAATCCCAAAAATCTCAATTTTCCAAATCTCAAAAATCTCAATTTTCCAAATCCCAAAAATCTCAATTTTCCAAATCTCAAAAATCTCAATTTTCCAAATCTCAAAAATCTCAATTTTCCAAATCTCAAAAATCTCAATTTTCCAAATCTCAAAAATCTCATTTTTCCAAATCTCAAAAATCCAATTTTTCCAAATCCCAAAAATCTCAATTTTCCAAATCCCAAAAATCTCAATTTCCCAAATTCCAAAAATCTCAATTTTCCAAATCTCAAAAATCTCAATTTTCCAAATCTCAAAAATCTCAATTTTCCAAATCTCAAAAATCTCAATTTTCCAAATCTCAAAAATCTCAATTTTCCAAATCTCAAAAATCTCAATTTTCCAAATCCCAAAAATCTCAATTTTCCAAATCCCAAAAATCTCAATTTTCCAAATCCCAAAAATCTCAATTTTCCAAATCTCAAAAATCTCAATTTTCCAAATCTCAAAAATCTCAATTTTCCAAATCTCAAAAATCTTAATTTTCCAAATCTCAATTTTCCAAATCCCAAAAATCTCAATTTTCCAAATCCCAAAAATCTCAATTTTCCAAATTCCAAAAATCTCAATTTTCCAAATCCCAAAATCTCAATTTTCCAAATCCCAAAAATCTCAATTTTCCAAATCTCAAAAATCTCAATTTTCCAAATCTCAAAAATCTCAATTTTCCAAATCCCAAAAATCTCAATTTTCCAAATCCCAAAAATCTCAATTTTCCAAATCCCAAAAATCTCAAAAATCTCAATTTTCCAAATCTCAAAAATCTCAATTTTCCAAATCTCAAAAATCTCAAAAATCTCAATTTTCCAAATCTCAAAAATCTCAAATTTCCAAATCTCAAAAATCTCAATTTTTCCAAATCTCAAAAATCTCAATTTTCCAAATCTCAAAAATCTCAATTTTCCAAATCTCAAAAATCTTAATTTTCCAAATCTCAAAAATCTCATTTTTCCAAATCTCAAAAATCTCAATTTTCCAAATCTCAAAAATCTCAATTTTCCAAATCTCAAAAATCTCAATTTTCCAAATCTCAAAAATCTCAATTTTCCAAATCTCAAAAATCTTAAAAATCTCAAATTTTCCAAATCTCAATTTTCCAAATCTCAATTTTCCAAATCTCAATTTTCCAAATCTCAATTTCCCAAATCTCAATTTTCCAAATCTCAAAAATCTCAATTTTCCAAATTTCAAAAATTAAATTTATTTATTTATTTTACAAGGGGCAGTATTTATTATTTATTTTTTTTTTACAGGGGGTGTATTTATTATTTATTTTTTTACAGGGGGTGTATTTATTATTTTTTTTTTTTACATGGGGTATATTTATTTATTTTTTTACAGGGGGTGTATTTATTATTTTTTTTTACAGGGGGTGTATTTATTATTTATTTTTTTTTACAGGGGGTGTATTTATTATAAAATTTTTTTACAGGGGGTGTATTTATTATTTAATTTTTTTACATGGAGTGTATTTGTTATTTATTTTTTTTTACAGGGGGTGTATTTTTTTTGCGGGGGGTGTATTTATTATTTTTTTACAGGTGGTGTATTTATTATTTATTTTTTTACAGGGGGTGTATTTATTATATATTTTTTTTACAGAGGGTGGATTTATTATTTATTTTTTTACAGGGGGTGCATATATTATTTTTTTTACAGGGGGTGTATTTATTATTTTTTTACAGGGGGTGTATTTATTATTTATTTTTTTACAGGGGGTGTATTTTTTATTTATTTTTTTACAGGGGGTGCATATATTTTTTTTTACAGGGGGTGTATTTGTTATTTATTTTATTACAGGGGGTGTATTTTTTATTTATTTTTTTACAGGGGGTGTATTTATAATTTTTTTTACAGAGGGTGTATTTATTATTATTTTTTTTTTACAGGGGGTGTGTTTATTATTTATTTTTTACAGGGGGTGCATATATTATTTTTTTTACAGGGGGTGTATTTATTATTTTTTTACAGGGGGTGTATTTATTTTTTTTTTTACAGAGGGTGCATTTATTTATTTTTTTACAGGGGGTGCATATATTTTTTTTTACAGGGGGTGTATTTATTATTTTTTTACAGGGGGTGTATTTATTATTTATTTTTTTACAGGGGGTGTATTTATTATTTTTTTTACAGGGGGTGTATTTGTTATATATATATTTTTACAGGGGTGTATTTGTTATTTATTTTTTACAAGGGGTGTATTTATTATTTATTTTACAGGGGGTGTATTTATTATTTATTTTTTTACAGGGGGTGTATTTATTATTTATTTTTTACAGGGGGTGCATATATTATTTTTTACAGGGGGTGTATTTGTTATTTATTTTTTTACAGGGGGTGTATTTTTTATTTATTTTTTTACAGGGGGTGTATTTATAATTTTTTTTTACAGAGGGTGTATTTATTATTTTTTTTTTACAGGGGGTGTATTTATTATTTTTTTTACAGGGGGTGTGTTTATTATTTATTTTTTACAGGGGGTGTATTTGCTATTTATTTTTTTTACAGGGGGTACCCCTTGTAAAAAAATAATAATTGATTTTTTTACAAGGGGTGCCCCTTGCATTTATTATTTATTTTTTTTACAGGGGGTGTATTTATAATTTATTTTTTTTACAGGGGGTGTATTTTTTTTTTTTTTTTTTGTACCCCTTGTAAAAAAATAATAATTGATTTTTTTACAAGGGGTACCCCTTGCATTTATTATTTATTTTTTTTACAGGGGGTGTATTTATTATTTATTTTTTTTAAATACACCCCCTGTAAAAAAATAATAAATACACCCCCTGTAAAAAAATAAATAATAAATACACCAGCTGTAAAAAAAAAAATAATAAATACACCCCCTGTAAAAAAATAAATAACAAATACACCCCCTGTAAAAATTAAATATGTGCACCCCCTGTAAAAAAAATAAATACACCCCCTGTAAAAAAATAATGAATACACCCCCTGTAAAAAATAAATAACAAATACACCCCCTATAAAAAAAATAACAAATACACCCCCTGTAAAAAAAATAATAAACACACCCCTGTAAAAAATAAAAAATAAAAACACCCCCTGTAAAAAAAAATAAATAATAAATACACCCCCTGTAAAAATATAAATAATAAATACACCCCCTGTAAAAAAATAAATAATAAATACACCCCCTGTAAAAAAAAAATCAATAATAAAAACACCCCCTGTAAAAAAAAATTATAATAATAAATACACCTCCTGTATAAAAAATAAATAAAAACTCTCCCTGTAAAAAAAAATAAATAATAAATACACCCCCTGTAAAATAAAAATAAATAAATACACCCCCTTTAAAAAAAATAATAATAAATACACCCCCTGCAATAAAATAAATAATAAATACACCCCCTGTAAAAAAATGAATAATAAATACACCCCCTGTAAAAAAAAAATAATAAACACACCCCTGTAAAAAAAAATAATATATACACCCCCTGTAAAAAAATAAATAATAAATACACCCCGTGTAAATAAATAATATCCCTTGTAAAATAAATAAATAAATATAATTTTCGAAATTTGGAAAATTGAGATTTTTGAGATTTGGAAAATTGAGATTTTTGAGATTTGGAAAATTGAGATTTTTGAGATTTGGAAAATTGAGATTTTTGAGATTTGGAAAATTGAGATTTGGAAAATTGAGATTTGGAAAATTGAGATTTTTGAGATTTGGAAAATTGAGATTTTTGAGATTTGGAAAATTGAGATTTTTGAGATTTGGAAAATTGAGATTTTTGAGATTTGGAAAATTGAGATTTTTGAGATTGGGAAAAATTGAGATTTTTGAGATTCGGAAAATTGAGATTTTTGAGATTCGGAAAATTGAGATTTTTGAGATTTGGAAAATTGAGATTTTTGAGATTTGGAAAATTGAGATTTTTGAGATTTGTAAAATTGAGATTTTTGAGATTTGGAAAATTGAGATTTTTGAGATTTGGAAAATTGAGATTTTTGAATTGTGGAAAATTGAGATTTTTGAAAATAAAACACGCGTTGAAGGGGTACCCCTTGTAATAAATTCATTTTTTTTTCCGATTTTTTACAAGGGAAAATTGGGAAAAAATACACCCCTTATTAAAAATACACCGTTTGTAAAAAAAATAATACACCCCCTGTAAAATAAATAATCAAATTTTTCAAAAAATAAATAATAAATACACCCTCTGTAAAAAAATAAAAAATAAATACACACCCTGTAAAAAATGAATAATAAATACACCCCCTGTAAAAAAAAATAATAAACACACCCCTGTAAAAAAAAATAATAAACACACCCCCTGTAAAAAAAATAAATAATAAAAACACCCCCTGTAAAAAAAAAATAATAATAATAAATACACCCCCGTAAAAAAATAAATAATATATACACCCCCTGTAAAAAAATAAATAATAAATACACCCCGTGTAAATAAATAATATCCCTTGTAAAATAAATAAATAAATATAATTTTCGAAATTTGGAAAATTGAGATTTTTGAGATTTGGAAAATTGAGATTTTTGAGATTTGGAAAATTGAGATTTTTGAGATTTGGAAAATTGAGATTTTTGAGATTTGGAAAATTGAGATTTTTGAGATTTGGAAAATTGAGATTTTTGAGATTTGGAAAATTGAGATTTTTGAGATTTGGAAAATTGAGATTTTTGAGAATTGGAAAATTGAGATTTGGAAAATTGAGATTTTTGAGATTTGGAAAATTGAGATTTTTGAGATTTGGAAAATTGAGATTTTTGAGATTTGGAAAATTGAGATTTTTGAGATTTGGAAAATTGAGATTTTTGAGATTTGGAAAATTGAGATTTTTGAGATTCGGAAAATTGAGATTTTTGAGATTGGGAAAATTGAGATTTTTGAGATTTGGAAAATTGAGATTTTTGAGATTTGGAAAATTGAGATTTTTGAATTGTGGAAAATTGAGATTTTTGAAAATAAAACACGCGTTGAAGGGGTACCCCTTGTAATAAATTCATTTTTTTTTTCCGATTTTTTACAAGGGAAAATTGGAAAAAAACACACCAATTATTAAAAATACACCGTTTGTAAAAAAAATAATACACCCCCTGTAAAATAAATAATCAAATTTTTCAAAAAATAAATAATAAATACACCCTCTGTAAAAAAAAAAATAATAAATACACCCCCTGTAAAAAAAATAAATAATAAATACACCCCCTGTAAAAAGAAAATAATAAAAACACCCCCTGTAAAAAAAAATAAATAATAAATACACCCCCTGTAAAAAAAAATAATAAATACACCCGCTGTAAAAAAATAAATAATAAATACACCCCCTGTAAAAAAAAAAAATAAATACACACCCTGTAAAAAAAAATTATAAACACACCCCTGTAAAAAAAAATAATAAACACACCCCCTGTAAAAAAAAATAAAAAATACACCCCCTGTAAAAAAAAATAAGAAATACACCCCCTGTAAAAAAAAATAATAAATACACCCCCTGTAAAAAAATAAATAATAAATACACCCCCTGTAAAAAAAAATAATAAACACACCCCTGTAAAAAAAAAATAACAAACACACCCCCTGTAAAAAAAATAAATAATAAAAACACACCCTGTAAAAAAAAATAATAAATACACCTCCTGTAAAAAAATAAATAATAAATACACCCCCTGTAAAAAAATAAATAATAAATACACCCCCTGTAAAAAAAAATAATAAATACACCCCCTGTAAAAAAATAAATAATAAATAAACCCCCTGTAAAAAAATAAATAATAAATACACCCCTTGTAAAAAAAATAAACACACCCCTGTAAAAAAAATAAACACACCCCTGTAAAAAAAAATAAACACACCCCTGTAAAAAAATAAATAATAAAAACACCCCCTGTAAAAAAAAAAATAATAAATACAACCCCTGTAAAAAAAATAAATAATAAAAACACCCCCTGTAAAAAAAATAAATAATAAATACCCCTGTAAAAAAAATAGATAATAAAAACACCCCCTGTAAAAAAAATAAATTATATATACACCCCCTGTAAAAAAAAAAAATAATAAATACACCCCCTGTAAAAAAATAATAAAAACACCCCCAGTAAAAAAAAATAAATAATAATAATAATAATGGTGTAAAAAAATAAATAATAAATACACCCCCTGTAAAAAAAAATAATAAATACACCCCCCTGTAAAAAAAAATATAATAAATACACCCCCTGTAAAAAAATAAATAATAAATACACCCCCTGTAAAAAAATTAATAATAAATACACCCCCTGTAAAAAAAAATAATAAACACACCCCTGTAAAAAAATAAATAATAAATACACCCCCTGTAAAAAAAATAAATAATAAATACTACCCCTTGTAAAATAAATAAATAAAATTTTTGAGATTTGGAAAATTGAGATTTTTGAGATTTGGAAAATTGAGATTTTTGAGATTTGGAAAATTGAGATTTTTGAGATTTGGAAAATTGAGATTTTTGAAAATAAAACAAGCGTTGAAGGGGTACCCCTTGTAATAAATTCATTTTTTTTCATTTTTTACAAGGGAAAATAGCCAAAAAAATACACCCCTTATTAAAAATACACCGTTTGTAAAAAAAAATAATACACCCTCTGTAAAATAATCAGATTTTTCAAAAAATAAATAATAAATACACCCCCTGTAAAAAAAATAAATAATAAAAACACCCCCTGTAAAAAAAAAATAATAATAAATACACCCCCTGTATAAAAAATAAATAATAAATACACCCCCTGTAAAAAAAAAAAATCAATAATAAAAACACCCCCTGTAAAAAAAAAATAATAAATACACCCCGTGTATAAAAAATAAATAAAAACACCCCCTGTAAAAAAAAATAAATAATAAATACACCCCCTGTAAAAAAATAAATAATAAATACACCCCCTGTAAAAAAAAATAATACACCCCTTGTAAAAAATAATACACCCCCTTGTAAAAAAAATAATACACCCCCTTGTAAAAAAAAATAATACACCCCCTTGTAAAATAAATAATCAAAAATTTTACAAGGGTTACCCCTTGTAAAAAGAATTATACACCCCCTGTAAAATAAATAATCAAAAATTTATATATTTTTTTTTTTATCTTTTTACAAGGGGTACCCCTTTTAAAAATATCGTTTTTTTTATAATTCTTTTACAAAGGGTACCTTATGCAAAATTTCGTTTTTTTTTTTTTTTTTTTTTTTTTTTTTTTTTTTTTTACAAATCTCAACATCTCTATTTTCCAATCTCAACATCTCAATTTTCCAAATCTCAAAAATCTCAATTTTCCAATTTTTGATTATTTATTTCACAGGGGGTGTATTATTTTTTTTACAAGGTACCCCTTGTAAAATTTTTGATTATTTATTTTACAGGGGGTGTATTATTTTTTTTTTTTTTACAAGGGGACCCCTTGTAAAATTTTTGATTATTTTTTTTACAAGGGGTACCCCTTGTAAAAAAAATAATACACCCCTTGTAAAAAAATAATACACCCCCTGTAAAATAAATAATCAAAAATTTTACAAGTGGTACCCCTTGTAAAAAAAATAATACACCCCCTGTAAAATAAATAATCAAATTTTTTTTTTTTTTTTTTTTTTAATTTTTTTACAAGGGGTACCATCCCCTTGTAAAAAAATAGATTTTTTTTTATGTTTTTACAAGGGGTACCCCTTTTTTTGTATTTTTATATGCAATAAAAATACACATTCATTTTTATTCTGGACAATGCATTCGATAAAACCAAGAATCCATTCAGGTTCCATAAGAATATGGGAAGGCCGCGATTCAATAACCATCCTCCCAAACTTTGTAGCAAAAGTTCGTCTGCTTCGAATCAATTTTTCAAGTAAATCGCTCCTGACATTATATTATTAACCCGCGCCACTAACGACCTTGACATAATATTTTGGGTAATAAAAATGGAGCCGTCCGAAAAAAGATCTAAGCGTACAAATGTTGCGAAAATTGCAGACGAACTTTTGCTACAAAGTTTGGGAGGATGGTACGAGAGGCTAAAGCTATGCTCCCATATTCTTATGGAACCTGAATGGATTCCTGATAAAACACTATAATAAACTATATTTACATAATTGACTTTAATAATTAGACTAAACTTGATTTGGATTGGACTTAATTACGAGGTTATTTTTGGAAAATCTCTAAGTGAGATTAATCTCAGTGAATTTTGGATTACGTACTTCTGATATTGATATTGTTATAGTTATATATTTTTTAATAATTAAAAAACCAAAAAAATTTACTTATCTGATTTAAGTACTTTCAAGAAAAAGACTACCCAAAAGCATAAGCATCGCATTCCTATTTTTTTTTATTATTTTTGAGACTAGAAATGATTTGAGTTTTCCTGTAAAAATACGTAGTAATACCATACCCCTTTGTTTTTTTTTATAAATAATGGAGTATATTAAATTATTTACATATTTTTTATTGGTAGCATTTTTCCAACTATGGCGTAAAACAATTATTTGGTAATTATTTTAATACTACTTCAATATTTACAATCCTTTTTATAGTTTATCAAACTGGCCTCATTTACTTAAACCACACACTCGCGCTCGTGATTGAAAATTTGTATTTACATCAGATATTGTTGAACTTTAACCTGAACACCACTACATAGTGAAAAAAAAAAATTGATTGGTACATCTAAAAAATATCGAACAGAATTTTTTTACTAGAAATGCTTATCTAAAATTAAACTTTAGTTACATTTACTTTAGAATCAGAGAAGTTTAAAGCAATTGAAAACTTTTCCTCCAATTAACTTTTTTAAAGGAATTTTTAAGGATTGGTTAAAACTGTACTTGACTAATATATGAGCCATGAACAAATAGACGAATTCGAAATTGAAGAGGAACTTGCAAAGGCAGCGCCACTGGGGTACACTCTTTACGCGCCGATCTATTAAGAGATGTCGCTATAGTAATTACCATTCTGATCATTTTCCGATTGGCTAAATTATGAAGAGACAAACTAGACGGTAACCCCTCCCCTCGCGTTTGGAGACTCGACGCGTTTCCCATAGCAATTAGTGTAATAGGTGGATAGGTACGAGAGCGAGAGAGACTGAGGCGCGCCATCTATTGTGATAATTCATTATATTTGTACCCCAATGGCCGTAGCCCCTGGAAATTGGTTTATGAGTATGGAAATTTCGAATTCGTCAATTATACACAGAAATTTTGGGAAAAACTTGTTCAGGTACAATAACGTAACAGTTAAGGGGGAGCCTGAAGGAAAAAAATCGAAAGCCCTATTTAGTTGATAAATTTGTTATACAGTATTAAAAAACTGTCCCTTCCTCCAGTCACATATTTTTTAAATGTTTCGATAGATGACGCCACAGTCTTGAACGAGGTTGCGAAAAACTACTTTAGCTTGAATATAGATTTTTCATGGTAAATGTGGCGCCACCTTTTGGGGGTTTCCCGTTTGTATAATTTTTAATTAAAATACGAGATGTGATTGGCTCGTATCCTCTACTCTCCGAGCAGGATTCGAAATTTAAAAGTACTTAAATATATTTTTTTTTTGCAATTTAACTATTTTAAATACTTTTTAGTACTAAATAACATATTTTATGGTCTAAGGAATTTTCGCATATTACACACGATTTCCTTCAGCCTCCCTTAAAATTTGAAGTGGACACACAACTGCTGACTGAATTCGTGACTTATCGAATTGATCTCGCGTCCAAGGGAAATTTGAAGATTTTATGAGGTTGTTTTTTATTTCATTGTGTTCCCATATAATAGCCAAAGAAATCGACTTTCCCAATGAGGAAATATCTTTTAAATTGGTCAAACATGATCCAAATTTGAAAATTATAAAAGAAAGTGACGAAATAGATAAAATAACCCTAATTCAAACAAAAGTGGACCAAATTTAAAACGGCCTTTTTCCCACTTTTGTTTCATTCGAGTTATTTGATTCGGTTTATTTTTGACCAAATGAGGGGATTTTTCCTCATTGGGTAAGCATATTTCTTTTGGTATTCTATGGGAGTACATTTAAATTAAAAGTAAAACCGACATCACGCATATGTAAAAATAAATTTGCTATGGGAGGTCAATTTGACAAGGCCTGAAACGAGTCAGACAATAAACAGGACTAGAAAGAAGACCTTTTGTCTAAAACTGGATCAGGTGGCTGACTATTTTTCCCACAGGGAAAGACGTTATTTAAATGAGGTATGGTCACACTTGCATAGCCATATAGATTTTAAACGGTGAAATAAAACTGATAATTAAATCGCTCGGAATGGTTTTAAGCGCCATCTGTTCACATATCATCAGCATAAACCGATTTATTATAGTTTCATAGAAGCCAAATTGGTTTGAAACTGGTTCCCAAAGCAGTTTTGAGAAATTGATTCAAATCGATTCAAGAAAAACTGTTTCCACATTCACGTGACTACTGCAAAACCTTTGAATCGGTTTGAATCATCTCCAGGGTCTATAACGTCAGTGAAACGGAACACACCCACGGGGCTTCTAATCCTGTTAATTGTCAATGCACTAGCCAACACTCGCGTTTCTGGTGACCAGAAATGAAAGCTAATCATTTCAAAGATTTTAACCCACCCTTTTAATTTGAAACGGTATAAACCTTTAATCAATCACGTAGCTGAAAAAACAAGAATCAAATTCTCTGTCAAATGTCACTTGGAAGTTACCAAAGGTTGGCCATTATTGTTATTTAAACCATATTCTTTCGCAATACGTACATTGTCCACTTATTTTGTAATAAGGGACTTCAAAATTACAAAAATACTTTTGCACAATTAATTTGTCATTTCTTTTTATTATTAATTATTGCAATCTTCCGCGGCATGCCTCTTTTAATTTTTTTTAAATAGCTTCTAGGAACTAGGTTGACTATTTATTAAATTAGTGCACCGTCGTTTATTTTACTAAATTTTAGTTTCCATGGAGTATGAAAACAATAAAAATGAGAATGAAACCGAACAAGTGATTTTATATCTTAGACCTATAAGATGCAAATTATTTAAATTTGATTAAAACAGGATTGTTAATAATTCCTATCCTTGTTGCTTTTTAATGTAGTTTCATCTTAATTTCCAGCTCAAATTATTCAAGGGAACAAGCTAGGTTTGTTTTGTTCTTGGAAGTCATCTTTATAAACAATAATCAAATAAATGCTTGTAGTGGAGATGTTTAGCTACAATTTCCAACATGCCAAACCCTGCTTTTTACGGTGTGGAAGGCGATATACAACGGGGCACAAAAGTGGTGCATACAATGATTGGATAAAGGGTGATTGGGAGAACTCTGGCTGTGAGGGTAGCTTGGAAATCGCTGCAAATGGCGGCAGTTAGGAGTGAGAGGCAAAGGCGGTGTTCAACATAGTATGGGATGTTACAATGAGACCAGGAATAAGTGTGGCCAGGCCAAATAGGTGTAGGATGGCGAGGTGATCGCGATGCAGCCAGGCGAAAAGGGATTCGCTTTGGGGGAGCATAAGGGTGGCTATTCGATCCCTAGCTTAGAAATTTACTTAAGGTGTGGTTTTTAAATCCCCAGACGTAAAAGGGAGCGGCTTTTAAACCCCCACACTTAAAAGGGTGTGATTTTTAAGCCCCCAGATCTAAAAGGGTGTGGCTTTTAAACCTCCAGTTCTAAAAGAGTGTGGCTTTTAAACACCCCAGACTTAAAGGGGCGTGACTTTTAGACCCCTCAGACTTAAAAGGGCGTGGCTTTTAAACCCCTCCAGACTTAAAAGGGCGTGGCTTTTAAACCTCCACTACACCAGACTTTAAAAGGAGTGACTAAGCCTCCACACCAAGTATTAAAGGGGTTATTCTTAAAATAGAACAGTACGCTTGGTATTATGGAAATTGTAGAAATGATAAAATATAAATAATAGTCAGAATTAAGTAAATTGGGGGAAAAAAAAAGCCCTCACTAGAAGAGATGGCTATAACCTACCGAAGAAATATATTTTTTATACAAAATGGTGTCACACCTTCTCTAACAAGGTGACCCAACATTTTGGCTTGTACAATAACAGGATAACTCATATTTATATTCAAAATAAAAACTCCTAAAACAAACATTAACTTTAAAAAGTATAATTAAACGAGAATAGCTATTCCAGAGCAATTTGACAATTATCCTGATTGATGGCAAAATGGTATTCGTACGCACTAATATGTTCCTAGTAAATAATCCTCATAAAATTGTAGATAAAATAAGAATTTATTATCACAAATTATAGACTTTTTTTATCTCCCAGGCACGTTTACTGGATATGAATTCTCGGGGGGTGGGGGGGGGGGGGGGGGGGTTAAAATTGCGATATAAGGCCTTTTTGTTTTAGAAATCTTTTCGGGAGCAGATCTAAATGCACATTTTCTATTACACGATGCGGAAGACTAGTTTACGCCACGTCTTATATTTTGTTTTTAGGGGCCCCAATCTCATCCGCAACTTAAATAGGAGTGTTTATATCGTAAAAATTTATCATTTAAAAAGAAAAAAAAATCCTAAAAGTTTTGTTGTCTTTTCTTTTTGGCATCCATGGCATCTAAAATAGGTTGGCGTTTGGTTTGATACCTTCGCCTTAATTCTTCAATCTCACGCTCCATCTCCGTGTCAAGACTAGCCATTCTTTGATTAAGCTCTTCGTAGCTTAGGTACTTAAGCTGCGAATGAATTTTTTGGGGGAAAAATGTTTTTTTTTTTTTTTTAATATAATTTGTAACTTTATCTATGAGAACATGAAGTTATAACTTTCTATATGATGTTGTTCAAGAATTGGTGGTATCTTTATATATTTGCCAATCACAATTACACCTTTGAATTGAAAATACCTAAATGTTCTTAATTTACTTATTCTCCAACTTTCCTCATCTTTTAGCAAAATTTTAAAATTCCCTGACTTATCTGACCTTTTGGGGTGTTTTTAAATTTCATAACTTACCCCGAGACTTTTTTGCGACATTTTTAAATTCGCAAATCATCTTCCTGGGAATTTTTAAAATTCCCGGACTTTTCTGATTTACCTCTGCCTTTTTGAGAAATTTTTGCAATTCCCCCGATCTTTTCAAACATATTTTTTCAAATTTCCCAATCTTTTCAGGATTTTTTTTCTTCAAATTTCCAAACTTTCCTGATCTTTGGCCAAATTTTTAAAATTCTCTGACCTTCCATTGAATTTTCGGGAATTTTTAAATTCTCCGACCTTCCATTGAATTTTCGGGAATTTTTAAATTCCCCGACCTTCCATTGAATTTTCGGGAATTTTTAAATTCCCCGACCTTCTATTGAATTTTCGGGAATTTTTAAATTCCCCGACCTTCCATTGAATTTTCGGGAATTTTTAAATTCCCCGACCTTCCATTGAATTTTCGGGAATTTTTAAATTCCCCGACCTTCCATTGAATTTTCGGGAATTTTTAAATTCCCCGACTTTCCATTGAATTTTCGGGAATTTTTAAATTCCCCGACTTTCCATTGAATTTTCGGGAATTTTTAAATTCCCCGACTTTCCATTGAATTTTTCAAATTCTCCGACTTTCCATTGAATTTTTCAAATTCCCCGACTTTCCATTGAATTTTTCAAATTCCCCGACTTTCCATTGAATTTTTCAAATTCCCTGACTTTCCATTGAATTTTTCAAATTCCCCGACTTTCCATTGAATTTTTCAAATTCCCCGACTTTCCATTGAATTTTTCAAATTCCCCGACTTTCCAATGAATTTTTCAAATTCCCCGACTTTCCAATGAATTTTTCAAATTCCCCGACTTTCCAATGAATTTTTCAAATTCCCCGACTTCCCAACGAATTTTTCAAATTCCCCGACTTTCCAATAAATTTTTCAAATTCCCCGACTTTCCAATGAATTTTTCAAATTCCCCGACTTTCCAATGAATTTTTCAAATTCCCCGACTTTCCAATGAATTTTTCAAATTCCCCGACTTTCCAATGAATTTTTCAAATTCCGACTTTACATTGAATTTTTAAAATTCCCCAACTTTACATTGAATTTTTCAAATTCCCCGACTTTCTATTGAATTTTTCCAATTCCCCGACTTTCTATTGAATTTTTGTGAATATTTAAAATTCCCCAACTTTCCATTGAATTTTCGGAAATTTTTAAAATTCCCTGATTTTCCAACGAATTTTCGGAAATTTTTAAAATTCCGACTTTTCCAGGCTCATCCCAACTCGTGGCAACCCTGATATATGCGGGGAAGACCTTGCTAATTACTGACTACGTCACATTAAGATTATATAGAAACTAACTATAAATTTATAAATTCCAATTAACTGAGGTTAATTTAAATTAAACGATAGAAATAAATAATTGCAAATCAAATTCCACGTAGAATAAGAAAAAAGCAAAAAGTACTCACAAATTCAAAATCTCCATCAGCGAAAGAACGTTGAAATTTGACTGGTTCAAGCAGCGCCAATCCTGGGCCGGCACTGCTGATTTGGTTCAACTGCCTTTGCAACTGATTAGAGAACTTCTTGTCTAGGAGGGCTGATTTGGCTTGTTGAATTTGAAAAGGGTGTGGTGTACCCGTGTGTGCAACCGTCCCATTTGTGCTTTGGTACTGTTGCGCCTGCTCACGCTCTTTCTTATCAAAATGATCCAAAAAATATGGACGGTAATTTTCTTTTTTATCTCCTTGGGCCGTATCATGACCTGTGTTGATAGAAAAAAATTGGTTCACTTAAAGATATAATGCAACTTAAAGAGTGATTTTAATTTTTTTAGCGATTTCTTATCGTTTAAATAGGCCTAATCCACTGGTAATTTTTTATATTTTATAAACAAATGAAATATTAAACTAGAAATAAATTTAAAACTTACCCGGAAAATAGGCTTATCTGGATTCATGGAGATTCTGAATTTCTTCGCATTGAAGGGTCAGCGACCAATGAGCGAGAGCTCAATGAGACTTACAAAAACATTCGATTGGTAGCTGACCCATCACGAAATTCGGATTTTAGGTGAACAGGAGAAAGTTGCTCAAAATAAAAACCATGCAAAATCGCAAGTGCGACTAGCCAAGGCTTATTGGAATTTGAACATGATTACAAATTGAAATTGGCCTTAGAGTCTACAACAATTAAGTTGTCAAAGATAATACTATAGTACGCTTTTTATTTATGCCTAAAATTTGATAGTACCCCAATTTTAATTTCAAATTCAGTTTAAAAACCTTCGAGTTCCCGTACTTGATCTCCCGGATATCATCGCCACATTATCCCACATATATTTAGATTTATATTCCAAGACATTTCTAGAAATTCACGGCTAATTACAGTACATTTGCTCTTGAAAGCCATTCAAATATTTTCAATAACAAAGATAAAGGCCCAAGTTATGGGTTAGTAGGAAAACATCAGATCACACAGCAAGCAGCATGATTGGTATGAGAAACTCTTCCTCGCATTAAGACAAAACGGTGAATTCATTCAAAATGGGCGGTTCGCGATACTGACTGTAGCGGGGGATTAAGGTAAATAATCTATTTAAAAACGCGATTTATCGATTCGTCATCATAAAAAACCTTGGCTCCATCGATTTAATTTGTTTTTAAATTATTTAATGGTGGATTAGGCCTATTTAAAAAATACGGAATGGAGTCTTAACTTACGTTTCATCGTGGATTCCTCCTCTTCCTCACCATCACTATTAATGACCAGAGTTCCAAGATCAGATTCAACATCACTATGTCCAATAAGAGTACCAGTATCACTAGGTCGAAGCGTTCCGTCATCAATTTTTTCTGGCACTAAAGTTCCCGAATCAGTGACAAACTGGACCATAGTTCGAGAATCAACTTCATCATCGTCCTTTTAGTAGATGACGAGAAGTCGATCAAAAAATCAGGATAAGCGTATGTCTCTACGCCAGGGAGGAAAACCAACTTACGGAATCTAAATTACTCCGATCTCTCCTGAAGACTTCGCTATCTTGGATCTCGCGAGCATCAGCGATCATTTGTTGTAAGATCGTGACTGGTTTCGCATTTCTGATGAAATCGTGCTAGGTTAAGCGAATTAAAACGGGGTATTTATTAGTGTTGGCCAGTATCGTAAATTAAGCGATACTGATATTTTAAGTATATCTTAAATTTTAATAAAACCGATACTTTTTAATGGGTCATTCCATGACAAAACGTACAAGCGTGTCCACCCTCACATCTCAGAATTGGACCAAATTTTGTACCTGGGGTTCTTTTACGTGTAGAAACCGAATTCCGGAATATTTTTACAATCGGTCAAGCCGTTTTCGAGATACAGAGGGTCGGTGTTTCAGAAACTGGCCTTAACACCCAGTTTTAAATTAGCTGTATCTCGATAAATAATTGCTCGATCACCGCGTTTCAAGAACCGAATTAAAGGTCCTGAAGTGAAGAAGAATGCTATTGAAAATTCGAAACTACTACTAGTTGGTAAAAGGGTCAAAAGTAATATTTAAATGATTGACCTTTGACCTTTTAATGAAGCCACACTTTTATTCGAGCTCTAACATTTTTTTTTTCGAATTCCCTGCATGTGAATTAGTCGAAAAGTATGAAATCCCAAAGTTTTATTTTTAGATCTTGAGATATTCTGATTTTAGTCAGACCCCACAAACATTATATTTATTTAAAAATATTTACATTTTAATTTTCGAAAAAGCAGTTTCAATTTTCAATTCTATCGTTTGGCAATATGCAATATTTCGATGTTTGTGACTTGATCGTAATTGGTGGATCGATTTTTACCAAGTATATTTTCAGATAAGACCCACCATTGATCTTTAGTTTTTGGCCAAAAACTGTTTTTCGCATGTTTCAGGTGGATGCATGAAAGATATAAAATAATCTTCGAATTTCACTGAATATTCTTCAAATTTTCCTACTTCTTTTCATAAACACATTCCACAAAATTACCGCAAGTTAGATCCCTTCTCTTATCCTCAGCGTAACTTTCTTTAAGATGGCGAGAAATATTAAATATTTGCATATCATCTAAAACTGAAAGGGTGGTTGCTTTTATTTGAGTTGTACTTTCAGGGATAGATTTATGAAATCTTTGGGTTCCATTAATAGAAATTGCTTTTAAAAAGCGGTTGTGCAAAAATTTAGGCAAATATAAAATAAATACAATTTTCTTAATTGTGATGGCATCGGCGGTACAGTGATACGAAAAACAGCCAAAACAAGTTTGCAGCGTCGAACTGCTGAACAGATTCTCACTCCGATAGCCATGTATAATTTTTGCAAGGATGCATTCAAGAAAATAGATTTTCTTTATTTTTCTCATACCTAAGTTAAAACATCTGGTGATTTCTGGCTCAACCGATTTTTAAAGGCAATTACTATTAACAGAAGCCGATGAAACCCTCCTTTGAAGTCTATTACTCCCGGGTCTTGTCTGGGTATGTATGGGTTAGTTTCAAAAAGCGCGATTCGTACGCCTCCTAACGGTAGATATTTTCGGAGCGGTAGTTCGTCGAGCGAATATCTCTATATCAGCCTTTGAGTTCGTCAAAAAAACGTCGTCGTTTGTGGAGAGAGAGAATTTCCAATTTTCCGTAGACAGGGGGTATGAAGTAGGACCCCTCCAATCTCGTAAAATTGGGAATTTTACCCATACAGAGAGGCGCACTATATAGAACATTAGAGTAGTAGACTTCAAAGGAGGGTTTCATCGGCTTCTGCTATAAATGGAACCCAAAGATTTCATAAATCTATCCCTGAAAGTACAACTCAAATAAAAGCAACCAACCTTTCAGTTTTAGATGATATGCATAAATTTAATATTTCTCGCCATCTTAAAGAAAGTTACGCTGAGGATAAGAGAGGGTATCTAACTTGCGGTAATTTTGTGGAATGTGTTTATGAAAACAAGTAGGAAAATTTGAAGAATATTCAGTGGAATTCGAATATTATTTTATATCTTTCATGCATCCACCTGAAACATGCGAAAAACAGTTTTGGCCAAAAACTAAAGATCAATGGTGGGTCTTATCTGAAAATATACTTGGTAAAAATCGATCCACCAATTACGATCAAGTCACAAACATCGAAATATTGCATATTGCCAAACGATAGAATTGAAAATTGAAATTGCTTTTTCGAAAATTAAAATGTAAATATTTTTAAATAAATATAATGTTTGTGGGGTCTGACTAAAATCAGAATATCTCAAGATCTAAAAATAATACTTTGGGATTTCATACTTTTCGACTAATTCACATGCAGGGAATTCGAAAAAAAAATGTTAGAGCTCAAATAAAAGTGTGGCTTCATTAAAAGGTCAAAGGTCAATCATTTAAATATTACTTTTGACCCTTTTACCAACTAGTAGTAGTTTCGAATTTTCAATAGCATTCTTCTTCACTTCAGGACCTTTAATTCGGTTCTTGAAACGCGGTGATCGAGCAATTATTTATCGAGATACAGCTAATTTAAAAATGGGTATTAAGGCCAGTTTCTGAAACACCGACCCTCTGTATCTCGAAAACGGCTTGACCGATTGTAAAAATATTCCGGAATTCGGTTTCTACACGTAAAAGAACCCCAGGTACAAAATTTGGTCCAATTCTGAGATGGGAGGGTGGACACGCTTGTACGTTTTGTCATGGAATGACCCATATGGGAAAAACCCAGGGCAAGATGATGTTGTAATCAAGATCTCACCTGTAATAATTCGGTAGCAGTGGCTCTTTCCTCAGGATTTTTGACAAGGCACCGGGAGACAAAGTCTATAAATTCGGGAGTCCACCTATCCGGATCTCGAAAAGACGGAGGGGGTTTGGTCGGGATCATGAAAATGGCTCTCATAGGGTGAATATCACCATAAGGAGGTTTTCCTTCCGCCATTTCTAAAGCCGTGATGCCTAAACTCCAAATATCTGCTACGCAATCGTAGCCAATCTCTTGAATAACTTCAGGGGCCATCCAGAATGGCGTCCCAATAACCGTATTTCTTTTGGCCATCGTATCCTACAAATAAGCTTCTAGAATCTTAATGCGAGTCTATACGTCATGGTTGTTTTTCACAGTAAACAAATCAATTACAGTAAAATCTAGTTTTAATGAAATTCAGGGGAGAATAGAAACCATTTCGTGATAGACGACACTGTAGACGAAGTAGTATTTGGTAAAGGTCACTGGTTATAATGAAAAGTCACTTTGTAACAGAAAAAGTCAAAAATATAGAGCAAAATTAAATAAACATGCATGATTTCAGGGCGGCTTTATTCTCTACTTTTATATGCTGGATAAGAAAATGGCGGGAGAGGTATTTTCCTAAGCCTTGGCTTAGAACATCGTAGGAAGACTCAGAGCAATGATAAAGCAATTTTCCTTTTCTCCTGCCAATTTCAATTTCCAAAAAAAAAAAAAAAAAAAAAAAAAAAAAAAAAAAAAAAAAAAAATCGGACTAGATCTGTGTGTAAATGGAACATTCGAACCGATCGAGATGCTCAAATGGAGCTCGCAAAAATTTCAGATTGATCTCAGAGCCCTCCAGTGAGGTAAATGGAAAACGCTATAAATGTTGCGGTATAAAACCATGATATTTGGTTACAACCAAATTATGTTAATTTATAACGTGTTTTGTTATGACTAGGTTTTACTGTACACTTAAAAAATTGATTTAACATTTGAATAGGGGATTGTAAAAAAGATGGAGGGAAAAAATTTAGAGGGGAAGGCACTATAAACTGTTTCGCCACCATATGTCGCCGCGTAAAATTTTTCGCTAGCCTTCAACAGTACAAAATATCCTTCTCATAGCACCGGGTCAGTAAAGCGCGAGAAAATAGTAGTACAAAGTCGTCGTCCCCCACCCCCATTAAAGTGGTATACTGCGTGATCTGCGTAATTTCTGAATATTTTTGGAGATTTTCTCAGCAGGGGTGGCTATTTACAATAAGGTTTCGAATCTAGGTAGCCAGCAGTCTTTCCACCACAGTTTGCAGCGTGTACAAAACTTACCCTATCTGTTATCCTTATGAATCTTTTATTTATAGGGATATTGAGGGCCTCGCTTTACGCGCGGACCATCACGTTTGGTACTGACCATTTGCCCGTAGCTGGTTCACTCTCTGTAGTTCAACTTAATTTGGCAGCGTGTATAAACCTACTCTTTCTTTTATCTCTAAGAATTGTTTACTTAGAAACGTGGGGAGCGTTACTGAAAGAGGGTCCCCAATCTCCCATTGTTACTAAAAAAAATACACCGACAACTCGGGCGATTTTCAAGTTGAGTTGGTTGTTTTAAAATATGTCCAGCCTGATTTATTTAAGTTATCTGGAAGTTCTGAAAACACAAACACGTGACCTCGATCTTTTTTACAATCACCTATTGCCTCCCTAACGATTATATTTGAAATGCTGTAACTAACCGTCAGCTGTCCCGCAACACCAAAATCCGCCAGTTTAGCGTGACCTTCCGTGTTCAAGAGAATATTTCCAGCTTTAATGTCCCTATGTATTTTTCGTCTTTGATGTAAATACTCCAAACCTTTCAGAGTATCACTGAGTATAGTAGCTATTTCATCTTCCGTTAACTAGAAAATTATGTTGTTGCCATTTCACATATGATAACCAATACTGTACGTGATAGAGTTGCCCAATACATAAATTTCCAGAGATTTTTCCCAGACATTTTAATCCAATGTCCTGACTATTCCCATGTAGGGATGGAATCAGGCGTAGAACATTGTCCAATAAATTAACCAAATATCCCATAACTTTTCATTTTCAAGAAGGCACAGGATTGCCACATATTTCGAGTGTAAAACAAATTTTATAAATAAAAAGTGTGATCTACCTATGTTATGACCCCCTTGAAGATTTTTATTTTACGGAATATGTTGTTAATCCTTTGGTCACCACTTTCTAAGCTGTAGTTTTTTTATATGTGAGATGTGGGCCTATGCATTATGTAGGAAGTTAATTACAGCGCCCACACTCTAGTTTTATCTTATTTTGTGGGGCTGACACCACTTGATAAAATCTTGTACAGTTTGGCCAAAATTCCATAATCTCTAAAACTTCTCCGTGGAAATATTAACATTGAAATCTCGCAATCACTCCAAAAACTAGCTTTAAATTCTCAAAATATTTTGAAAACCCAAAAATCAAAAAAGGCAATTCTCTACGACCTCTAGTCTTATTTAGTAAATATAAACAAGAGCCTAGCCCCTCATCTCATCCTGAAAACAGTTGTACTCTTTGTTGGACTGTGAGAAAGTATATAGGAACTATGCATAAATGTCTTGAAGGTTCTGACCAGTGACAGTGACCCTATAATCAATTTTTACACATATTTACGAAACTCTAAATCTAACGGAATAAAACTAGATTCCACAATTTTTTTGGACAATATCAAAATTCTCCGACTTTTCAGACATATTTTGAAATTCTTTGACTTTTCCCGGTCTGTGGCAACTTTGTCCAGAGATTTTGCCTGACCTTTTAACCCAATCTCCTTACTATTCCCACGTAAGGATTGAAATACGAGTACAACATTGTCCAACAAATTAGCCAAATATCCCATAACTTTTCATTTTCAAGAGGTAATCAGTGGAATAAGAAAAAGTACTTATTGGTACAGAAAATCTAAATGTCCGATAACATTGAATTTGATAATTACAAAATTCCCAGACTTTTCAGACATATTTTGAAATTCTTTGACTTTTCCCGGTCTGTGGCAACTTTGTCCAGAGATTTTGCCTGACCTTTTAACCCAATCTCCTGACTATTCCCACGTAGGGATTGAAATATGCGTACAACATTGTCCAACAAATTAACCAAATATCCCATAAATTTTCATTTTCAAGTGGTAATCAGTGGAATAAGAAAAAGTACTTATTGGTACAGAAAATCTAAATGTCCGATAACATTGAATTTGTGAAGCGGGATTACTGGACAATTGTCCAAAAAGAAAATATTCTAATTTTCATTCTTGTTCTCATTATATCTAGGGCTCTAGACATAAATTTCAAAACTAAACCCCATTGATCTAACCCTATCCTAACTTAACAGAACTCCTAATTCCAATACTTATTATCCAATTAGCTGTCCAAATAGAAAATATTTTTATTTCCGCCCCTGTTCCCATAATGTCAGTGCTTAAATTTCAAATTACAAACCCAACCAGACTTAAAAGAACTACAACTATTAATACTTACAGTTTTCTTTCGTAACCTCATGATATCAGACACAGAGCCACCACCACAATATTCCATGACAATCTAAAGAAAAATTTAAAGTAATAAGCCCGTTATCATTTGCAGGTCCTTGCGAGAATTTTTGAGCTCAATAAACACTTATTCCTTTTTAGATATTCTAAATAATGCGGCAAAGCAATCTATTAGAAATATCGAAATGGAAGGCACATTTTATAAAAGATTGTGGTTATTAAATTAGCATTGGACTTTACAGGGAATTAACAGTTAGGCAGAGGGGCTGGGTGACGGCGAAATGTCACCCATCCCCTCTGGGTACATGTGGATATTGTAGTGTGACCAGCAGATGATGACACCGAGGTAAGAGATAGATAAAAGCTCCCTATTTCCTTAATCATTAAGGTATAAAACAGACTTACCCATAGGTCTGTTCCTTTGAAATAACTTCCATAGTACTTGACAACGTAAGGACTGTCACATTGTTGCATAATAGAAATCTCTTTGATAATTTCTTGAAGATCCGTGTCGACAGGCACTTGTTTGATGGCCAGAACTTGGCCCGATTCTTTATGTAACGATTTGAAGACGCTCCCATAACTTCCTTCCCCAAGCTTACATATGATGTCAAAGACCTCCTCCGGTTGTCTAGTAAGACTTTCTTCACTCAACTTCTTTAATTCGCTTTAAATGAATTAAAATATAAAAAGGTTGGGTATGAATTTTAAAAATGGAATCTCTTTAGTCAAACATCCTGCTTATTATTATAAAAATATGTGGGCTTGGATTTTCACACCTATCCTTTGGCGTTAATTATTCTTTGTAAAACCCATTTCATTTAAAAAGGCATTTCTTTTATGATTTTACACTTTTGTCAGTGTTTACAAATAATGTAACATAGTATTTTCTTTGTTTATTCATTAACTAGGATTGTACTCCTACAGCTAGTTAAGTCTCTTAAAGGTAATTTTTAAATTGGGTACCAACCTTTTAGAAGACATTGCACTTTGAATGTGTAATTAAAGCCTTTAATTGTGTAATTTAAATTTACATGTTACCCGATCCCTTACACTCATACAGAATATATTTCGCCACTCTGGAGTTCAAGGCTTAGCCTTACCCAGGTCACCAATTTATCAATATTTAACCGTATTTAAGATTGCCAAAAAAAATCCAAGGAAACACTACGGCATAAGAGGTAGGCGGCCAAAGATGTAATCAAGTTTATTAGGCTTAAACTAAAAGATTATCACGACTTCCTAGCCTCCTATTTTCTTTTAAGTTGAACGAGAGCCGGCCAATTTCTTAAGAGGCTACCAAGGTTAATCCGTAGATTCACTTCAGTTAAGTTTTAAAAAGGAAAAAAAAACATTACCTCCACAGTAGTCTGCTATGTTTAGAATAATATTGGTTTAACCAAGAAGGATCAGATAAGGAGAGGAAAAGTGGGAACGGCGCGGCTCCTACTGCGTCGGCCTAAACTCCCACTCTGGGAGAACGGGGGACAGACGGGGGTAGAGATGCTTCGTGGTAAATTTTAGTCACGTGGGTAAAACGAATCCTTATGAGACGCGCTAGCTAGCGACCACGTGACAACAGTTTACCTCGAGAATTTCCTATCCCCCCTTTCCACCCGAGTGAGAGGTTGGCTCTTCTCTCTCTAACTCAACGCAGCCCTTTTCCTCTCCTTATCTGATCCTTCTTGGTTTAACCAAGGAAGATGAACCCCTTTCATCTTCCTTGGTTTAACTATCAAGGATTGAGGAAGATGAACCCCCTTCATCTTCCTTGGTTTAAATATCAAGGATTGAGGAAGATGAACCCTATTCATCTTCCTTGGTTTAACTATCAAGGATTGGAACATAAGTTACACAGTACGGACAAATTCCAGCTTAAGAGTAAGACTCCTATGTCCTATCCTAGTAAGCAAGAAAAAAAATCTCGCTTGCTAATTATCGAAAACCAGTGAAGCTGGGTGAACATTTTCTCACGCTATTCCAACTGCTCCTGGAGCACTTTAACGCTTTCGGGATGCTCCTATAGTACCCTGATCAAATGGTGCCATTGGATACAAAAAGAATGTACTTATCAAGAAGGATCAGATAAGGAGAGGAAAAGTGGGAACGGCGCGGCTCCTACTGCGTCGGCCTAAACTCCCACTCTGGGAGAACGGGGGACAGACAGGGGTAGAGATGCTTCGTGGTAAATTGTTGTCACGTGGGTAAAACGAATCCTTTATGAGACGCGCTAGCTAGCGAACACGTGACAACAGTTTACCTCGAGAATTTCCTATCCCCCCTTTCCACCCGAGTGGGAGGTTGGCTCTTCTCTCTCTAACTCAACGCAGCCCCACTTTTCCTCTCCTTATCTGATCCTTCTTGTTCTTATCATGGACGCAAATACGTGCAAGACACTGGACGTTGTCCGATAAATTTCCAAATGTCCAATAATTTTTATGGGGCAGGAAAACGGACTGACATATTTATCATTAGTCGGTAGCGCCAATTTGATTTAGCGGTGATAACTTTACCACCGCTATCAACTGGGATTTTTGGCGGGAAATATGATTCATTCTCAAAACAACGTTGTGCCGGTTGTGCCAAGGTTTAACGTTTATTTCGTAGTCATCAAAAGATGGCCTTTAAATTTAAATTATGGTTCAAACGAAGCTTTTGGTCATACATGGGGTCATTCAAATTGTGGGAAATATTTTTCATGGTCAAGGTACGTTCTAACAAGATCTCGACTCTATTGCTTTTTTCAGTGATTTGGATAATAGTAACAATGATGGATGAATTAGATATTTGACTACTTAAGCATACTCAATTCCTTCACTCTTAGACTATTATAGAAAAAACACGTTCTGTTTTTCCCCAGCAATTAAATATGGTTCTATCAAAGTTAACTTGACGATACGTTTTCTGTAAATAATTATATTTTAAATTGACCAATTGAAATATACTTTTTTTTCACAATACATTTTCTCAAGATTAGGCTGGTAATCTTAGATAAGAGCAAAATAGAAACCGCATTTTCCTATTGCAAATGTATTTTCGTGACATATTTTTCTCGTAATGTTACATTATTTTTAGTTAAACACGTACTTTCTTCCAAAAACCTGCAAAGCCTAAATGTGTTTCACACATTGTTTTGAGAATCAATCAAATTACCAGCCCTTAATTGTGTGGAGGAAACTCTAGTTCCCACCGCTAGAGGTAGATGGTGCCACCGACTAGGTGAAAAAAGTGGTTTTGGCTTTGTTTTGAAATTATAAGGACTGTTTTCCTTCTCCTCCAGAGGGTAAAGGTGCCAAAAAGTTGAAAGATTTGAAAACCATAAGCAGTGTTACTAGATGTTACCATTTGATGTTCTTGTATACGTCTAAGTGTTCTTGAAATAATATTTTACTTAATGCACAATGATTTGTATTTTATTTTGCTCTTTATATACTCTTTAAAGCACAAAGGCTAATATAAGCTTATAGATTGTACTTATATATAGTGAACGTGTTTAGACTTTTTGAACACACATTAATTAGAATTCATAGCCAGCATGAATTCATTGATAATAATTTACATTGACTACGCCGTTAAAATGAGGCTTGTACTTTCTGGTTCTTTTTTTTATAATTAACATTTTTTTTTAAATAAATTACAGTGAAATGCGTATGAAAGATGGAGTAGTCTTAAAGGGAAACTTGAGGCCAAACGTGGAACAGCTTTAGAATTTATTTTTGGAATAAACATGCCAAAAAACGAATTTGAGAATTTTTCCAGAATTTTTAGAAACTTTTTTGGTGTTTAAATTAATTTCTAAAGTTTGGTAAAATTTCTATAAAAGTAAATATAAGTTCAGACCAATCATATTATTTCAGCCTTTAACAGTGCTTCTAATGTCTTAACATTAAAATAATAGGCCACCGTTTGACGCCTATGACCTTGGCAATCAAATGCAGACCTATTCTTTTAATGTTAGGGCATTACAAGTACTGTTGAAGACTGAAATAATATGATTGGTCCAAATTTATATTTACTTTTGTAGAAATTTTACCAAACTTTGGAAATTAAACACCAAAATTCTCAAATATGTTTTATGGAATGGCGATTCTGAAAATAAATTCAAAAGCTGTTCCATTTGTAGCTCCAAGATTCTCTTAAATAATACACTTTAAATCAGACCAGTTTTATCTTAAATAGACTATAGTGCAGCATTTACCACATTTTATTTTCATTTACCCTCATGTACAAGTACAATAATTAAACATTGAACTGACAAGAAATGCTTCCCCCAGAACAGCGACCTTGATAAGGGCAAATCTCATTTCATTAAAAGGAACTGCTAATAATATTAGTCTGTGTAAATTAATTTACTCTTAATATATGCCTAAAACATTATCAAAACTAGCAAACAAAGGTTTCATGGTAATTCAAGGTTAATTTCGAAATTAGGCTCGCAAAAATTTCAGATTTATTTCAAAAGGGCTCAATTGCTGATGCCAATGAGTTTGTTTTAGAAATTGTGCACGAACCGAAAGATAGGTGTTAGAAATAGTGCGAGCTTAAAGCTGGGTTTTCGAAGGCCTGTGTAGCAGGCAAAAAAAAAAAAAAAAACATTAGGGAGCATTTAGGTTTTTTCTCGCACCCGCTCGCTAAACGATGCTTTGAAAATCCAGCTTTAGAGTTAAATTGCTTCACGAGCCATTTTTATACGGCTATTTCATTGTCATCAGCAACTCCCTTTTCAAAACAAATTTTCTAGTTTAAAATTTCTTCTTGACGGATTTAGGCTTAAAGAGGTCTCGTTCGCGACTTTGATAATTAACTATAAATGACCCCAAAACATTTGTTGCGAGTTTGATACAGTTTTTTCGCATACACTAAGTCCAAATTAATTAAAAGTAACTTGTTATCGGAGTCTACTAGTTATCCCTTTAAGGCATACTTATGTTCAATTATGGTACTCATACATCTAGCAACAGAGAACTTTAAGATCAATTCGTTTGTGACGTCAAAACCTAAAAGGTTAAACCTTTTTTAATGGGTAGTCCCTAGTTACCATATTTCTTTTATGGAAAAAAACACGGGTGACGTACGTTACATAATAAATCTATATACTCTATTGCATTTATTAGTCTTCCAAGAGATAACTCAATGGTCAAAAGATCCTAAAAAACCTAATTTTAACTTTAAACAAGTTTAAATTCGCTTCAAAACACGAAGGGTTTGACACTGGCCAATTTTTTTAAGGGTATTCGGTAATATATTGAAATAGCTGTGGATAGTAATTTTTTTTATGAGCAATAGCGGCACCAGGAGTAGGCCACACAGGATATAACCTATATCCAACTTTTACTTAATTGACTCGAAGGAGCCCATACATTTGCTAGGTCGCACTCAGAATAGGCCAGAAAGAGTCAATAGATGGTATTATAAAACTTCTCTTTGTTCCAACCTTGAAAAAGGCAATATCTTTTTTTTACGGAGCCTCATAATTTTTGTAAAGGGAGTTAAAGGGAAAATATGAGTTAAAAAATTAAACTCCAAACTCCTGTTTAATTTGTTTTCAGAAACACTACATGCCAAAAAACATACAGACGAATTCGAAATTGAAGAGGAAATTGCAGGGGCAGCGCGTCATTGGGGTACAATCTTACAGGCTGATCTGTTAAGAGATATCGCTATCGTCGTTCCCATTCTGATACTATTCCCATGGGCTAAGCTATGACGAGATGGAAAAACTAGGCGGTAATCCCTCCCCTCGGGCTTCGAGACTATGCGTTTCCCGTAGCAATGGGTGTAATACATTGATAGGTACGAATGCGAGAGATAGTGAGGCACAGGCGCGCCATCTAGTGTGATAATTCATTATATTTGTACCAAAATAGCCTTTAGCCCCTGGAAGTTCGTTTATGAGTATGGAGTTTTAGAATTTATCAATTCAACAAGTTTCAAATATTTACTAAACACATTTTTGGTGTTTAAATTAATTTCTAAAGTTTGAATGTAAGTATGGTATAAAATGAGCCTGTTAATCGGAGGCACCCAAAAGTACAGATTTCCCCAATATATTATCATGACAGTGTCATTCCTGCCATCTGGATAGTGACGTTTTTAACAAACTCAATCACGATAGCATCGCCGTTGAAGGCAGAAATAATAATATGATTGGTCCAAGTTTACCCTATGATTAAATTCAAACCTAACCCAACTTCAGAATTAAAGTTATTGACTAAAATTCACCTGGAAATTGTGGAAATACTTTTTATTCATATCTTTGTGCCCAAATTCTGAAAATTAATTCATAAGTTGTTCCCTTTTTTAAGTCATTTATTTCTTTAAATAGAGAAGTATATAATATGATTGTATCACTTGTTTTTACTTTTCACGAAACTTTGGTTCCGCAAAGTACTGCGCTGATGCCTGCTGGCTGGCTGGTTTTCGTGTCTCACCAAAAAAATAACTGGAGTTCAATTTTTAACTCGTATTTTCTATTTAATTCCCCGTAATATTTTGTGCAAAGTGTATGGATTTTGGCTAGTATATAACCCTTCGGTTAATACTAATTCTTCAGGGATAATCTTCCTTATATTTTTAGTATTTATCTATATTAATTCATGACCATTTATCTTGTGGAAATATGTTTTAAGAGAGCTTTTTTTTGGTCTTTTGCTTCGTTCCACCATGGACAAATTATACTGTAGAGGGGCCCATGACAAAATCGCTGCACCAATAGGATTTTGCTGTAGGATGCATTAGAGATGGCGCGACTGTCGCAGTAAAGAGTGGACACAGATTTTTCATTACAAAATTACCTGACTATTTCAGGTTTTTCCCGACCAATTTAGCCTTTGAAATCAGTAGCAATGTCAAATTTCAAAGAGAGTAGTTCAGTGTAGGACAAACTAGAGAGCCGAGAATTTTGGCACTGTTGCCTTGGGGTCCCTCTTCGATATACTTGGTCCATGGTTTCATGAAGAAACACTCATCTAAATCTTATTATGACATTACAATTATATGTATATATCTGAATAAAAGAGTTAAATATGTTCAATATATATTCAATTGAAAAAGGCACAAATTATACCTCTACTTTCAATGGATACCAGGGAAGGCTTTCAATATGGTTCCACGGAGGTTATGACATATTTTTATACAAACACCAAATATAACAAAATAAATTTCTTCCGAATCATAAAGGACATGCTCAACAAGAAGACTTCTATCTGTTAGTACTAATTTCAAACTATAGCCTATGTAGTTCTCTTATTGACCAGTCCCGGTCAATTTCTATCTTGATTTATAGAAAAGCAGCAGCTCTCATATAGGCAAGGCTGTTTTTAAACCAAAACTTAATCCAATAATAATTAAAGAAGTCTACAATTTCATAGCCATTGCCATTAATATTGGCTCTCAGAGATTCACTAGATCTTAGCTTAGCCAATCAAGTAGAAAGAATTAACTGGTACAGCCTTGGCAAGACATTAGTTGATTAAGTTTAGTAGGAAAAATAAACCATGCCTGATACACGTCGTTAAGTATTCATTCATGTATCGTTTACTCACTGTCGAGTACTCATTCGTGAATCGTTTACTCACTGTCGAGCACTCATTCTTGTATATTACACTCAGCATCAAGTAATCATTCTCGGATCAATTAATTAGTATCAAGTAGTCATACATGTATCAATTACTCAGCGTCAAGTAAACATTCATGTATCAATAACTCAGCACCGAGTATCGATCATTTAACATCATGTAATGATTCAAGTACCAATTACTCAGCGTGAAGTTATCGTTCATGTATGGATTACTTAACATCATGTAATGATTCAAGTACCAATTACTCAGCGTCAAGTTATCGTTCATGTATGGATTACTTAACATCATGTAATGATTCAAGTACCAATTACTCAGCGTCAAGTTATCGTTCATGTATGGATTACTTAACATCGAGTATTGATTCATGTATCAATTACTCAGTGTCAAGTAATCATTCAAGTATCAATTACTCAGCGTCAAGTTATCGTTCATGTATCGATTACTCAGCAGTAAATTATCATTCATGTATTGATTACTCAGTGTCGCGTAGTCATTACTCGTTTATGTATAGGGTATTCATATGAATATAAAGTACTCTGTCAAACTGAATAATTGTTTGAATATAGAGTATTTTTTCAAATGAATAATTGAACTACTATCAAGTATCGAAATACTTTATAAAAACCTATATATGCCCATTGAAAATAATATTTTTAGGCAGCAAATAAGATTAATACGATCTAATTACCAAAACCTAACGAAGCTGGAAACTTTGCTACTAGATCGTAAAAAAGTGATGTTCCAAATTACTAATTTAAATAACACCAAAAAACTTAATGATATTAGTACTAACGGATCAATAAAAAAATATTATCCGTCAATTGAATGCGTTTGATTATGGGCAAATGTTAAGGTCAAGTTTGAGCAAATTTCAATAACTTAAATATTTTAAATGGATGATTTTGAGACGATAAATTTGGCTCTACGCTCCGTTTATCATAAATTAAAATCTAACTATGAAGGTACTATAATCTACAAATAATTAAAATTTACATTATACATTTTTCTTTAATACTAATATATTAGCGCTACTTTGGCAAGTTTTTTATAGGTAGTTTGATTTGTACTTGAAAAAACCCAATATTATTTGGTTCTCTATTATTTTTTCTAGCAGAAATTACGCAAAAAACCTGGGTCAACCGAAGCCAGTTTAGCCGTCAAAAATGCATGCATACAATACAAGAGGTGTGCCAGATGAGGACATTCCAATTCCTAACAGAGGGAAAATATAGGCAAACTCTTCTTATAAAACTAATTCTTAAAATTACTTTATAAATACCTTTATTTCCGCAATATTATTCTCAGTATCTTGAAATACCAACTTTAGCAACCGTTTACCATCATCGGATGAACCCTTCAGTTGTGAAAATTTATATTTCCAAGCATACTTCTGAATATTATAAAAATACCATTTCAATTAATTCTTCAATTGACACCTACATTACAGGTAGAACGTATCCTAACAAGTGTTTTATTTTATCAGTTCCTTATAATTTAAATCAACCAAGAAAAAAATTTACAAACAAATATTAAGATATATCAATTTAAAACTTACTCAGAATATAGGCTTAGGTGATCTCATGAAGATACTGAATTTCTTCGCATTGAAGGGTCAGCAACCACTCATGTTATTGGAAGTCTCATGGAGATATTGCCTTTACAACGGGCCTTTGCTCATTGGTCAATGCGCATTACATGCGCAGAAATTCAAGATCTCCATGAATCCAGCTAAGTTTTAAATTGATTTCTAGTTAAATATTTGTAAGTTTTTTACTGGTGGATTTAAATTATAAGGAACCGATAAAAAAAAATCACTATAGCAGGGATGGATTAGGGTAAGATGTGAACAAGACCAAATTTCTGGAGAGGTATTTGGTATCAAAATATCCTCGCAGTGAGATATAACACTTGTTCGTAACTTTCCCTAATACTGTGTAAATAGCCTACATTTTTTTTTTAAATCAAAGTCTACACTTACAAATCCTATCTCCTATCTGGCCCTTTTGGATGGTACAAATAGTTAAACTTAACTAGAGTTCTAAAATTACTGCAATTTTAGAAATTTATAAATTTAGCGGTAATTTACCGTTTCACAGTAATTTATCGGTCCCCACGAAATGATTTATATTTGAATTTGTAATTTTATTATACATAAATTCCTCTTTGAAAAGCTTTAAAATTCAAATTTTTCAATGAAAACCTACACTCGTGAAAAATGCAATGTTTTCATGATACGCTTGACCATTTGAGTTTGCATTGATAGAACAAAGTAACTCAGACATGAAACAATTACTATAAGATATCATTAATGACACCAGTTACGAATAACTATTAGACGGACAGCTAATTCTAAAAATCACTCTTATTCCTTGTCTCAACTGAATTTTTTGTACCATCTTGGAAACACAAATTTTCCGGAGTAAAACAGCGTGCTGAATTTCGGCTATCAAAAATAGGCTCAATAACCTCAAAAACCCTTGACTGAACATCCCACATAACTAGGTTCGAACTAATAAGATTTTGGAAATTTTGGCTCCATTATGGCCGCCATCTTGAATAGAACAGGCTTTTTTATTACCGAAAATATGTGTGGCTGAACTGGCTCTAAAGAATGCCGTTGAGGTTGCGCGTGGCCAAAACAATTACCAGTCTATATTGAGAAGCACACTTAAGAGACGATTATAGGTTTAACTTTGACCTCTTTTAGCAATTTTTTTCACTTTTAAAAGCAAAAAATTTAAAATAATTTAATTTCTAAATTACAGCAATTTCCAGAGCAAACAGTAAATTACCATTACCGT
Organism: Odiellus spinosus; assembly: GCA_963920705.1. Taxonomy (NCBI): domain Eukaryota; kingdom Metazoa; phylum Arthropoda; class Arachnida; order Opiliones; family Phalangiidae; genus Odiellus; species Odiellus spinosus. Next base: position 8,977,303 of record OY987233.1, read on the forward strand.
GACAATTTACCGCGCAAATTACCGATTTACAACTCAACGCAATCTGCTAAGCAAGAGGACCACTTTAAAAGTGCTTTATAAATAGCAGATAGGGTCCCTTTAAAATGAAATAGGTTTATAGATATCATATATATAACTGGTTAGATACATTTCCCAGGGATAGGCCCGTTGAGTAAAAAGCAGAAGGGACAAATAGCAGTCGACGGATATAGGCACATTATTTTTCTCCATCCCTGGGGGTCATCATAGCCGTCGTCTACTATCTATACCTCCTGTGTTTTCCCTCGATTCAATACGGTATCTAGTTACATATATTATATTTATTTATGGGTTATGAAAAAAATACATAGGCCATATTACCGTGGATATAAAGTATTAAATTAATTGCACCTTTTCCTCTGTATCGTAGAGCGCAAAACCCATAATCCAGTCTAGCGTAAGGCCTCCCGTTTTACCCAGGTGTATCACGGAAAATGTTTTACTCTAAGAAAATTTAAATATATCTCAATTTAATTTTAGGACAATCAATCCTTTGTTACAGATATTTTACTATCTTTGCGGTTAGACAATGCAAAAACCAAAGAGTTACATACAGAATTTGACATTCACAGAAACGTGGTAAGTTTTGGTATTAATAGTTTATGGGAAAATCTTTCGTCTCAAAATCCTTTATAATCTACCATCTCAAATGAAAACTCATCTTTTGTCTCAAATGAAATCCCGTATAAGTTAACCTCAAACGAAATCCCAGAGAATCATCTCAAATGAAATCCCTGATAATCTTTCATCTCAAATGAAATCTCTGATAATCTTTCATCTCAAATGAAATCTCTGATAATCTTTCATCTCAAATGAAATCCCTTAGAATCTTTCACCTCAAATCCCTCAAATGCTGTAGTTTGAGGAGTTCATTATAAAAGAGTTTACTCACCCCTAGTTTAGTTACTGCGTGGTAGGTTGCTCTGTGCCAAGCAGCTTCAAACCTCAACAATACTGCACGGGATTCAGCTGACAGGTAACGGCTCTCATTGCTTCCCGTTTGAAGCAAAAAACAGTTTTGTCTGTCATCAGCAAATTCAGACTCCTTCAAAAGAAAAACTCAATATATATTTTCTTAGCTTGGTTATTTATTTACTGCCAGTGATGGCTATTAGTTCAAGAATGTTGAACCAATAAAATTTGGCATAAATTGGTTTTAGGTACCAATAAATTTATGACTGCATAGCAAATTTAGTTCTATGGCGGCGGCGATTTAAGTCTAAGGCGGCGGCGATTTAAGTCTAAGGCGGCGGCGATTTAAGTCTAAGGCGGCGGCGATTTAAGTCTAAGGCGGCGGCGATTTAAGTCTAAGGCGGCGGCGATTTAAGTCTAAGGCGGCGGCGATTTAAGTCTAAGGCGGCGGCGATTTAAGTCTAAGGCGGCGGCGATTTAAGTCTAAGGCGGCGGCGATTTAAGTCTAAGGCGGCGGCGATTTAAGTCTAAGGCGGCGGCGATTTAAGTCTAAGGCGGCGGCGATTTAGGTCTAAGGCGGCGGCGATTTAAGTCTAAGGCGGCGGCGATTTAAGTCTAACGCGGCGGCGATTTAAGTCTAAGGCGGCGGCGATTTAAGTCTAAGGCGGCGGCGATTTAAGTCTAAGGCGGCGGCGATTTAAGTCTAAGGCGGCGGCGATTTAAGTCTAAGGCGGCGGCGATTTAAGTCTAAGGCGGCGGCGATTTAAGTCTAAGGCGGCGGCGATTTAAGTCTAAGGCGGCGGCGATTTAAGTCTAAGGCGGCGGCGATTTAAGTCTAAGGCGGCGGCGATTTAAGTCTAAGGCGGCGGCGATTTAAGTCTAAGGCGGGGGCTACTTAGGCCTATGGCGGTGCCAATTTAGGCCTAAAGATTTGGCCATTTGTAGGTTCAACATTTTTGGGCCTTAATACCTTCTTAAGTGAGGCTATTTAGGCCCAAAGAGAAACAGCTAAACTATTTAAAGCTTATTGTCTATTCCACCTTAATTCACCATGCAGCAATTAAATGCAAAGATTGGCTATCTGTAACTAAACAAATTAAGATGGAATATACTTTATAATATCATTATATCACTCACTTTTAAACACTTAATCATACATTGATAAACTCTATAGGCACTAGAACAGTTATTATAGTCTAAAGATGATTTCTGAAATGATAAAAACAAGGTCAATAAGTTAATTAAACAACTAGGATTTTTGAGCCCACTGTAGGCAAAGTTTCAACAAAATTTACTAACAGGAGGAGAGTCAAAAAGATAAATCTCGGAGCCTCGAAGAGAAATAAATTTTGGCTTCCATTTGTACCAAGGTTGGGGCGCGGAACAACCTTCCGTTAACCAACCTAAGTAGAAAACCTGGAAAAAGACCTGGGTCAAATTATTAGTCAAATTAATTTACAACAACAACCAAATTTAATGCGAAAATTTAAGGGATAATGAAGATAAAATTAAAGTTGTATGCTACTTGAAATCATTATAAAATGTATATTAAAATTACAAAAAGTTTCTCCAGAGTTGAACAAAAAATTTTAGTTTCAAATTCCCTGACTTTACCAGGTTTATTTATTCTTCTGACTTGAGCTATTCTTACAGAGATGCCAAGTTAAATGATAAAATTCCTTGATTTCCGCAGACCTTTTTGGCAGAATTTTTAAATGGCCTGACTTTTCTCTTACCATTTACTACGACTATTAAATTCCGTGACTTTTTCCTGCCCTTTTAAGCCCAATTTCAAATTATCGGACTTTTCCTTGACCATTTAGTCTTATTAAATTCCTTTACTTGTCCCTAGCCTTTAGGCCAAATTATTTATTTCCTTAACCTTTTGAGCCCAATTCCCTGAATTATCTCCCCATTTGAAGTAATTCATGACCTTAATTCCCAATTTTCAAAGTGGTCTGACTAACACTCCGTTGCCGCAGAAAAAAAAAAAAAAAAAAACAGGTGGCGGCATGACTGTGTTTTTTGAGTTTCGGCAGTGAGTTTCGGTGGTGGCGGGGTTTATCGGCGTATGACGTCACGTGGTCAGCAGCCGACAGCCATGTCAGTCTCTCAACTCTCCCGTGAAAGAGGATGGGCAGAATTTTTACTTTTACTTTCGTGGTTTCTTACAGTCCTACAGTCTCTCACCGTGTCTGCATCACGAGGCCAGTGGCCACTCGACAGCTGCTGACCCCTGTTAGCAGAGTCACGGATCATTGATTTAGTTCGCTTAGCCTAGCTGACTACATTTTAGATGGATAAAATATTGTGGCTAATCAGAGAGTCCTAAAATATTTCATAACATACAAAAACCTCTTCATTATCCCGACTTTTTAGAATAAAATTAAAGGCTTACACGCTCACTAGGTGGAAATGACTTATTCAACATTTTTATCTATAAACAGAGTACAAAAGTTTTAATGCCATTAAACCAATAGTTCGTTACTAGGCATGTAAAAGATTAAGCTAACCTGTTGATTAGTTAGTTGATTAATATTATTTGAAATATGCTTAATCCACTCTGACAACATTCCAGCGTCATCGCAATGAATAACGGCTGAAGGTTTGCCATCTTGAGCGCGGATTTCAAAGGCATTTGGTCTATATGGATTTTATTTTTCTTATAATAAGATAAATTTTAAATTGTTTGGTTAGGCTTGGGTTAAAAATGGGGCAACCTGCATGCTCCCTTAAAGGGAGAATGTAACCAAATAACAAGTGATTTATTATCGATACCTTATTGTTTAAATATGCCTAATCCACCAGTAAAACAATTTAGAAACAAATATTAATTTAGAAATATATTTAAAACTTACCTGGAAAATAAGAGATCCTGAATTTCTTCACATTGAAGGGTCAGCGACCAATGAGCAATGACCCGGCGTTAAGATTGATTGGTCACTGTCACTTCAGTGCAAATAAATTCATCTCTATGAATACAGCAAAGCCTATTTTCCGGGTAAGTTTTAAATTTAAATTTAGTTTAAAGAGATGCTGCCAAGCATCCACTTTTTTTACTGGTGGATTAGAAGCTACTAATCGTCGAGGGGGCGCTACTAATCAATCAAAATAAATTCATGAAAAAAAAAAAAAAAAAAAAAAAAAAAAAAAAAAAAAAACTGAAATCTTTTTTTCGGCTCAGTTTTAATTTTTGTTTAAATAAATGAAAAATTTCAACCTTAGCTTATCAGTGTCAAGCATGTAACGAGTTAGATAAGCCATGAGTAGATTTATGGTCATAACATCAGTCCACCTTCTGTCAGTCTTATTAGCACCACTTTGTTTATTTGCTTTTTCCTGGTTAGAAATTCATAGTAAATTTATATCTCTAAACGCATAATATAAAATTACTTTATATGGTTAATGAAGATGATTAAAGCGAGATTTTTAATTAATTAGAAGTGTTAAAATTCAAACGTTCCTCGTTTATTTGCAGCTAAAAAAATTTACCTTAATTTTCTGAAAATCTATAATCAAACAGGGTTTAAAATCTTGAGCAAAATATTTAAAAACAATCTTTAATTAGCAGCTCAAATTTGAAAAAATGATTTTTGGAATATTTCAACACTTCTGATTTAAATTAACATAATCCTCATCTTCATTTTAATACTTGAAGAAACGTGAAAAATATTAGTACTTTGATTTTTGCAGTTTCCACCTCTTCATTCAGATTTTCACGTTTTTCCTCTTTGTCACTCGGTACTAAAAAGAATTGGGGCATTTGTGTTACTATGCTATTAAAGGCAGCTAAATACGACTCTGCGAAATTCTACGAGGGTCTATTTCAAATAGCAGGACTCCCAGAGCATAGCCCAAAAAAATATTATAGGTATTATAGGTTTAAAAGCCAAAAATATCCATTTATAGGACTTTTTATAGGTTTTTGGTGTCAAAAAAATAGGGGTTTTATAGGTAGGTTAGGCTGACATGTAATGCAACATAGGTTCTTTAGCCTCTAGATCTGTCCTTCTGCCCTTTCTTTGGCGTTACTAGCTACTCACGCCCCCACTCGAAAGTCTACCTAACCTCTAACAAAATAGAGTAATAATTTCCAGTGACCTAGGAGAAGAAACGTTTCTGCCACAGCTTTGGTTTTTGCGAACATTTGCACTTTTTCAAGCAAAAGTATAATTTTTATAGTTTCTAATTTTATCAGCGAAATTTAACAAATTACCCAAAAAATAGGTATTATAGGTTTTTATAGGATCACTTCAGAATTATAGGTATTATAGGTGGTTTGGGAACCCTGATTGCCCAAAATTGTAAAGGCATGCATCGAATCTTCTTACTTTGGTTCCAATGAGAAATATCCTAATAATTGAAGATTCTTAATTTTTGATGTAACTACTTCTGGTTAAAACTAATCATATGACGTCATTCCTCACTATTTACAGTACGCGTGTTAAAAGTTACCCATAAATCAGTCTATCCAGAACTATGTTCTGTCCAAAATTGTAATGGAATGCATCGAATCTTCTTTACATGGGTTTCAATGAGAAATATCCTAATAATTGAAGATTCCTAAATTTTGATGTAACTACTTCTGGTTAAAACTAATCATATGACGTCATTCCTCACTATTTTCAGTACGCGTGTTAAAAGTTATCCATAAATCAGTCTATCCAGAACTATGTTCTGTCCAAAATTGTGAAGGCATGCATCGAATCTTCTTTACATGGGTTTCAATGAGAAATATCCTAATAATTGAAGATTCCTAATTTTTAATGTAACTACTTCTGGTTAAAGCTAATCATATGACGTCATTCCTCACTATTTACAGCACGCGTGTTAAAAGTTATCCATAAATCAGTCTATCCAGAACTATGTTCCAGGGCTCCCAGTGCATAGCCCAAAAAAATAGTATAGGTTTTAAAAGCCAAAATCTAGGTCATTTGTAGGTCCAAAAATATCAATTTAGGACTTTTTATAGTTTTTTAATGTCAAAAAATATTGGTTTGGCTGACATGTAATGCAATATAGGGTCTATAGCCTCTGCCTTTCTTTGGCACTACTAGCTACTCACGCTCCCTCCCGAAAGTCTACCTAACCTCTAATAAAATAGAGTAATAATTACCAGTGACCTAGGAGAGGAAACCTTTCTGCCACAGCTTTGGTTTTTGCGAATATGGATCATTCATTCCGAATTTTATCAGCGAAATTGAACAAATTACCCAAAAAATAGGTATTATAGGTTAAAAAGCTAAATTATAGGTTTTCATAGGATCACTTCAGAATTATAGGTAATTATAGGTAATATAGGTGATCTGGGAGCCCTGAAATAGACACACCATATTTCTTGTAATTTAATTTTGAAGCAGTTTGAGAAATCAAAACCACTTACAAGTTTTAGAGAGGAAGGGAGAGACGGCATGATGATGTTTGACAGTTAATGAAACTAAATCACCGGCTGAACGTAAAATATTTACAGCCTCATCGTGATTAACTTCTTCCATAGATTCGTTATTCACCTGAAATAAAAAGACAAACTAAGCGAGAGATAACTGAACGAAGACTAGTCCGCAAAAGTAAGCCACTTCCCACCGTCTTAACGTTATACAATTTGCTTAGCACTGCATGTAGTTCTTATCTTGGGTGTTCAAAAAATAACAAGGCCTAAGCTTAGGATGGCGGAATTTCCTCTGAACTTCCAGTTAAGTCCTTGAACGAGGAAATAACTGGAATAGGGGGACTATTAATCACCAATTAGCACCACTAATCGTCGATTTTGGGAGCTTAGTTAGGGGCTATGCATTGAAGAATAATCAAAAAGATTTTTGTATCTAACTTATCTCTTTAATAAGAGATTATAATACCTATGCTACAACTATTAAGAAAAATACGGAGTATAAATTTAAAGGGATGACTGTTATCATGCTAAGATGTAGAGTGGGTAAAAACAAAATATTTCAATGCAAAATTCATATATTGTAATTTGTCCTTTAAATAAAGCAGTTTAGTAAAAATTCACATAATAATGTTCAATTTGCGTGTACCAGCAGATTGAAATACCTTTCTTCTCAAAGAGAAACTAATTCATACCTTCAAAATGACATCCCCCACAAAAAGTTGTCCGGATTGATCAGCTTGAAAAAAAGAAAACAGTACCCCTAATATTTTCCGTATTCTCAAATATTTAAATTTTACAAAAAATATATTGGCACCGCACTCCAAAACTTGATGTATTTTGGTTATTTTCATGTCAACTATCCTAAAAATTATGTTACGTGTATTAAGAAGTAGCAATTGGTCTATTTTCATCTTAAAGAGAACCCCTAAAAATTCAAATTTATTTCTCCTTCCATGATCACACTACATATTTATTGATTCTTTCCGAGATTGAAAGATATTTCCCTGAAGTTTTTATTTAAATTTCTTAACTAAAAAACTTACCAGCTTGGTTCTTAAAAATTCTGGAAACTAATATAGGTAGTTTGTGTTCCGCACCACCCTGTTAATAAAAATATATATTTAATTATACACTATTATAACATACACTATTTAAAAGGAATAGAACCTACAAGGCTCAATAGATTTTGCATAAATTATACAGACATTACACATAAATCATAAGTAAGTTTTTGCATAATCGCGTAAGTTCAATGAAGTTTTTGCATAAGTTCAATGGAAGTTTTTGCATAAGTTCAATGGAAGTTTTTGCATAAGTTCAATGGATGTTTTTGCATAAGTTCAATGGATGTTTTTGCATAAGTTCAATGGAAGTTTTTGCATAAGTTCAATGGAAGTTTTTGCATAAGTTCAATGGAAGTTTTTGCATAAGTTCAATGGAAGTTTTTGCATAAGTTCAATGGAAGTTTTCGCATAAGTTCAATGGAAGTTTTCGCATAAGTTCAATGGAAGTTTTCGCATAAGTTCAATGGAAGTTTTCGCATAAGTTCAATGGAAGTTTTCGCATAAGTTCAATGGAAGTTTTCGCATAAGTTCAATGGAAGTTTTCGCATAAGTTCAATGGAAGTTTTCGCATAAGTTCAATGGAAGTTTTCGCATAAGTTCTATGGAAGTTTTCGCATAAGTTCTATGGAAGTTTTCGCATAAGTTCTATGGAAGTTTTCGCATAAGTTCTATGGAAGTTTTCGCATAAGTTATGGAAGTTTTCGCATAAATTATTCGTCAGATTTTCCACAAACTATACGTCAGATTTTCCACAAACTATACGGCAGATTTCCCACAAACTATACGGCAGATTCCTCACAAACTATACGGCAGATTCCTCACAAACTATACGGCAGATTCCTCACAAACTATACGGCAGATTACTCACAAACTACACGGCAGATTCCTCACAAACTACACGGCAGATTCCTCACAAACTCCACGGCAGATTCCTCACAAACTCCACGGCAGATTCCTCACAAACTCCACGGCAGATTCCTCACAAACTCCACGGCAGATTCCTCACAAACTCCACGGCAGATTCCTCACAAACTCCACGGCAGATTCCTCACAAACTATACGGCAGATTCCTCACAAACTATACGGCAGATTCCTCACAAACTATACGGCAGATTCCTCACAAACTATACGGCAGATTCCTCACAAACTATACGGCAGATTCCTCACAAACTATACGGCAGATTCCTCACAAACTATACGGCAGATTCCTCACAAACTATACGGCAGATTCCTCACAAACTATACGGCAGATTCCTCACAAACTATACGGCAGATTCCTCACAAACTATACGGCAGATTCCTCACAAACTATACAGCAGATTCCTCACAAACTATACAGCAGATTCCTCACAAACTATACAGCAGATTCCTCACAAACTATACAGCAGATTCCTCACAAACTATACGGCAGATTCCTCACAAACTATACGGCAGATTCCTCACAAACTATACGGCAGATTCCTCACAAACTATACGGCAGATTCCTCACAAACTATACGGCAGATTCCTCACAAACTATACGGCAGATTCCTCACAAACTATACGGCAGATTCCTCACAAACTATACGGCAGATTCCTCACAAACTATACGGCAGATTCCTCACAAACTATACGGCAGATTCCTCACAAACTATACGGCAGATTCCTCACAAACTATACGGCAGATTCCTCACAAACTATACGGCAGATTCCTCACAAACTATACGGCAGATTCCTCACAAACTATACGGCAGATTCCTCACAAACTATACGGCAGATTCCTCACAAACTATACGGCAGATTCCTCACAAACTATACGGCAGATTCCTCACAAACTATACGGAAGTTTTCGCCAAAATTTACGGACGATTTCGCCTAAATTGTACGGAATATTTCGCATAAATTGTACGGAAGATTTCGCATAAATTGTACGGAAGATTTCGCATAAATTGTACGGAAGATTTCGCATAAATTGTACGGAAGATTTCGCATAAATTGTACGGAAGATTTCGCATAAATTGTACGGAAGATTTCGCATAAATTGTACGGAAGATTTCGCATAAATTGTACGGAAGATTTCGCATAAATTATACGGAAGATTTCGCATAAATTGTACGGAAGATTTTGCATAAATTGTACGGAAGATTTTGCATAAATTGTACGGAAGATTTTGCATAAATTGTACGGAAGATTTTGCATAAATTGTACGGAAGATTTTGCATAAATTGTACGGAAGATTTTGCATAAATTGTACGGAAGATTTTGCATAAATTGTACGGAAGATTTTGCATAAATTGTACGGAAGATTTTGCATAAATTGTACGGAAGATTTTGCATAAATTGTACGGAAGATTTTGCATAAATTGTACGGAAGATTTTGCATAAATTGTACGGAAGATTTTGCATAAATTGTACGGAAGATTTTGCATAAATTGTACGGAAGATTTCGCATAATTATATGGAATAAGGAAAGATAACGATGTGGCAGCCATTTGGCTCTTAAAATCATGGGGACTCAATAGTATTGAAGGGGGTTCTATTCCCTTTTTCATTTTAAAATTGAGGTTACTATAAAAATAACCTTTATACTTAGACCAAGTCCACCAGTTTTTTGCCTTTTGATTTTTACAACACGTTCCTTATGAAAATAGGATTTTTTAAAAGTTAAAAAATAATTTTTCCATATCAGACTCACAACCAATTTTGATTAATAGATGCTCTTACTTTTGTGTCAGGTGGTTCAACAGTATCTTCTTGATGAGCGGGAACAGGCGGTGCTTCTTCCTTTTGCAAAATGAGCATTGTGCTTGTCAACTGCAACCTCATAGGTTGAGGACGGCTTTTGCCGTCACTCAGCATCACCATTCCAACTTTCACCTGGAATCAAATTAACGTTTATTTCTTTAATCTAATTATAATCAATCATTGTGAATGTTTTATAAGAATTTTAAGAGCACACTATTGGCTACGAAGCAATGTTATTAATAGGATGACGGGGTGTTACCTGAGCCATTATCCCAAGGAACTTAGCAACTTCTCATCCGAACGTATACTGATGAAGATGAAGCTAACTCATCAACCAGTAACCTTTTTTTATTATTTAAGCAACATGACAATTTGATTGTGATTCTCTAATAAATAAAACGTGTGATTTTTGATAAGGTTGTGACCTAGGATCAAATCATTGCAGCAACTTTCACATTAAAGCGGAAAAAGGAGCTAATAAATTATTCCAAACTATAAGAAATCGTTAAATTTAAGATCTTCACTATATTAATGTAGCTTAGACTGTGAAAATTAAGGTTTAATTTGATTTAAAATTATGACAAAATGGTTCATTAATATTGAAATAATTAATGCAACTAGTTTGACATTGACATGAAACTGCATGGATAAATAATAATATTTATCCATGATGAAACCTACTTATTTCTATAATCTAGTTTTTAATCATAATCGGAGAAAATGTCGTTTAAATAGATACAAATTCTGAAAGGGGTGCCTTATATTGAGATTCTCAATTTGAGAAGCCGAGTTATTAAACATTATTAATTCAAAAAACATATTACCATCATATATTATTAAAGGAACGTAATTATCCTAGAGCCAAAATCATTTCTCATTACAGATACTTCAGAATACTATTTTAAAAACATAAAATATTAATTACTCTACATTTATATGTCAAATTAAAAGTATGCAGTTCATTTGCAGCATACACTACACCATGCTTAAAAAAAAAACAATAATATCAAAGGCTTATATAGAATTAAAGCAACACTTAGTTTGGCTGCACCAGTGCACACTTTACCCAACCATATTGATTTCACTGGTGCATAAATAAAATAAAGACCATAACTAACAACCTGTACTGGTTTGTTGTACTCTAATGGCTTCCCTAGCAGACGATATTTAACCCCTCAAAACCTTAACCACTGGAACTAAAGGATCAATAATACGCTTCACAGCTGCACTATTGTAAAGAGTTTGGCTTTATTGATTTTTAACTTATGTTGATTTACATTCAAATCTTTCCACTCTTTGGAACCCAGAGCACATTCTACAAGCTCTTTAAATACACCAGGGTGTCTGAACTAGAACTGTTTATTCACTGAAGCAAGGACTATAAAATCTGCTTAAGAATGGTGATTTGTGTTTAATATCAAAGCAAATTAAATAGTTTTTGGTTATACTTTTTTCGCGTAATGATCTTTAAGTTGCGTGATAGGTATACTTTTACAGGTAGGGCAATGTCCTCTTTAAACGATAAACGTGCTTAGGAGTAAAGGAAATTAATGAAATGGGCTAGGATAATATATCGTAGGAAAAATAATAGTCGCTATTAAAAACCAGTACTCAAAACAAAGAAATAATTTTAAAAACTTGGATAACCGGTTTTTTTGGATAATGGTGTAGATTACGCGACACCCGGGTTCTTTTATACGCGGCTAAATTGAAGAGATGTCAGAAAAAAAGCCCAGTGCGATTCCTACCAGGAGATCATTTATGAGAAAAAGCTTTTCCAACAATGGGAAAAGAAATGGATTTCATCGTTCGCAATCAGTATCATATTCACCCGAAGAAGCGACAGAAAATGGTACAGCCGGTACGGCGATGTCCGATACACCGCATAAGCAAATCAAACCAAGACCACGATCATTATGTAGCCCTTTGGAAAGATCAAGTAGTTTAAGGAGTCGAGCAGGAAACTTTGGGGCTTGTTTTCAGAAACAAGAAAAAATTAAAGCACTTCCTCCCGCAATCTTAAAGCAAGCAAGACTAACTGGATATCTTAATCTGTCAAATAAAGGTTTGATTGAAGGTAAGATATTCAATCAACCTTTAATAGTCTAATCCTTGTCGCGGAGTCTGACACTTTTTTGAAATCATGAATCAAAAAGAATTTTGTAACATAACAATCACAAATCTTGAAACACAGTCCTCCAAAATCTTTAAATACATCACATCTTCACTGTCACAGTGGTCAGAAATTTTTTGGAATCATGTACACGTAGTTTTAAATGTAGAAATCTTCAATTGAAATACCAAAATCTCATTGAAGAGAAATATTAAATCTTTCTTGTCACTGTGTTGCAGATACTTTATCTCGCTTTTTGAACAATGTTTGAAACCTACATATCACAAATCTTGGAATACAGAAATCTCACCCATAGACATCTCAAAAATCTTCTATAGTCAAATTATTCCTGTCACTTTGATGCAGAAACTTTTCAAATCCTGTGCATAAGAATTGTGAAAAATCTTGTTCATCCAATCCTTAATATCGCATTGGTGCAGACACTTTTTATAAGCCTATAAACAATATATGAAATTATTTAGAAATCACAAATCTTGAAATACGGAAATCTCAGCCCAAAGAAATCTCAAATATCTCGTATAATATAATCAAAATCTTGCCTCTCGCAGATGTGTGGATTCTTTTTCAAGATGCTTTAAACTTAAGAAAATCGCATATCTTGAAACCGGTACTTCCGCCAAAAGAAATCTCAAAAATCTTATACACAGACTATAATCCTTAATGTGGTGGTCAGATACTTTTTGAAATCCTGGACAGTGTATACATAGTTTGAAATCTAGAAAACACAAAGCTCAGCCAAAAGGAATCTCAATCACAAATCTTGAAAGCTGAAATCTCAGTCAAAAGAAATCTTAAAAATCACAGTGGTCAGTTACTTTTTGAAATCCTGTATATAGTTTGAAATCTAAAAATCATCAATCTTGAAATATTATAAATATAATGATATCTTAAACTAAATCCCAATAAATCTGTGAGAACCTGATTTTTTTGCGTACACCTGAGTTCGCCAGAGTTCACAGAGTTCCTATAATTCGTTTGAATTTGTTTTGAGTTCTCCCAAATTTCTAATTCTCACGGATTCGAAAGAGTTCATGCGAGTTCTGAATTCGAGAGAGTTTTCGCAAGTTCTTCTGAATTCGAGTTTTCGCGTGTTCTTATGAATTCGAGAGAGTTTTCGCGAGTTCAGAAGAGTTCCCAAGAATTCGCTAGAATTCTCTAAATTTATTAGAGTTCTCATGAGGTCCAGAGAGTTCTCGTAAGTTTCCAAGAGTTCGCGGAATTCATTTCCACTTGTACACTGAGTTGCTCAAGTGTCAACTTTAAAGATGTTTTAAAACCTTAAAATATTGGCAAATCACCATCCTGAAATCTCAAAAGTGTCCGACCCCAATTAGTTCCATTTCAAATTTGCGTACTATTCTTTTTAAGATTAGTTGAAACTAACATTTAGAATTTCTTCTCCCAGTGCCCGATATTGTATGGAATTTAAATTCCACCGAAGCTGATGAGAAAGCTAACCGGGGAAAATTAATGACGGTATCTTTCGACTCTCCTCTTAATGAAGAACCCGACAGGTGGTGGGACTATGTGGACTTAACAAAACTTATCTTAGCCTCTAACAAACTTTCTTCAATCACTGGTGATATCGAAAACTTAGCTTCTTTAACCGTGTTAGATGTAAGTCCCTGAAATTACTAACTGGGGTTAATTCATACCATAAATCCTTTTTATCATTTATTGATAAATTATCCATAAATTTAATGAGAACTGTTTCTATTACGAAACAACAATATGAAATTAAGTGTAGAACAAAACTAAAAAAATTGTCTCTTTGGGGAAGAAATATAGTAAAAAGATTCTAAAATAATATCAATTTATTGATTATTGAAATGGAGTAAAAGGGAGAATGCATCAGCCAGACAACAAATGTTCTAGTTATTATCATTTGAATAAGCTTAATCCGCTAGTAAAAAATTACAAACAAATATTAGAGACTCAATTTTGGGTTGTCAAGTAGATTACGCACCAATTGAATCACAATTGAAAAAAGTTTACGACGCTGTTTTTACTTTTCATTTCAATGTACTACCATAGAATAACCAAAGAAATGGACTTTTCCAATGAAGGGAACCTTCTAATTAGATCTAACCCTTACCTCTTATCTGAAGAGGTCCTCAAGACCACAAAACGTTTGTAGCTACAAAACTCTTGTGGAAGTCTTTAAGTCTTCCTGAATATTTCTTGACATAGTGAAAGATTTCCCCAAGACATCTTAAGACTACATAAGACACCCGAAAGATCTCCTCAAGACCTCTTAAGACTACATAAGACACCTAAAAAACTTCCCCAAGAGCTCTTAAGACTAACTTTTTTTGGTAAGGTAAAATTGTCCAAATTTGAAAATTCCAACAGAATTTGATGAAATACATTAAACGAAATAACCGGAATTCAACAAAAGTGGTCAAAGATTTAAAATTCCTCTGGTTCAATTCTGTTGAATTTGGGTATATTTGGTGGAATTCGGTTCGAATTTTAAAATTTGGACAATTTTTGACCAAGATTTTTCCTCATTGGGTAAGCCAATTTATTTGCTTATTCAATAGGGAGTATATTGAATGACGAGATATCAAAATTAGCCGTGAATCTATTAAACCTACTTACGGAGTAATTTTTTACTATAAGCTATTCATAAAAAATAGCTTTGCATTCTCCCTTTTATATTTGGCGTGGAATAACCTCAAAAATTTAATTTTAACTACTATAGCTACTACAAAGTTGATATGCTTAGCAGACTCATTGCCAAATGCAATTAAACTTTATTCAGTTCTTAGATTTCTACCAAAATAAAATTTTAGGACGCAACCAAACTGAGCTTAAATGTCTTTAAATGGAGAATGAAGCTAGCTAATTAACTTAGGACAAAAATTTAAAAATAAAACTGCAGGTTTATTTTTAGAATTATTAGCACACTAAAAAACGTCATTTAGAATACCCAAAAATCATTCAATCTTAAGACTGGCTAAAGTGAGTACAAAGCGCAGACCCAAGGTGGACAGTAATGCTCAAAATTCCCGTCATCATAAACAAATTCAGAATTGAAGAGGAACTTCCAAGGGCAGATCGCCATTGGTATAACTCGTTACACGCGGATCTGTTAAGAGATGGCCCTTTTGTAATTACCATTCTGATTGCCTAAGCTATGACGAGAGAGAAATAAACTCGGTGGTAGCCACCTTGCACTATTTTTCCCCTCCTATGCTCAACGCGTTTCCCATAGCAACTTAACAGGCATGGTACATAGGTAATCTTGTATTTTCACTATGTTCTAGAGATAGCTAGAGAGAGGAACAGGCGCGCCATCTATTCATCATTCTATATCTTATTTTTATTTGACTTTTGGTTAAAAGATAATTTTAGATCGTTTCGTGGCTCAATAATTGTTTATACTTTAATATCTTATTACGTTATTATTCTAATCACTACTCGGTAAAGCCATCTGTTGTGATGTTTCATCATAACATATATCCCAATGGCCGTAGCCCCTGGAAGTTAGTTTATTGAGTACGGATATTCCAAATTTCGCCATGTCTAACAAATGTTCTTTAAAGTCATCGCAAGTTACATTTTATGAAACAATAAGACGGGTCGCACGTTGCTTCAGCAGACGATTTTTCGTTGGTTTATTTTAAAATTAAATTTAAGCGAGGTTAAAAATATAACCAATCATGAAAATATTCAATAGCTCCAGCCTTTGGCAATACAGATTTAATAAATTGGTGTGCAGATACAAAAAACAATTCTATGCTCTATAATCACATTATAGTTTTTTTAGCTAGGGAATTAAGGTTTATTTGTTATCGAACGTCATTCTTCCTTTAAGAGAAAAACCAGATGTAAAGTACGCATAATGAGTCTCTTAAGCAATTCCTATATTCTCAGCAAAATCTTCTTCTACTCTTATAGCTTCACGATAATCAAATAACCGCCTTGCCAGAAGCTCTTGGGGAACTAAAGAATTTAACAAAACTAGATCTCAGGTTTCTTTCTTTTCTCCTTTTAAATTAAACACTAAGCCTTTTTACGTAACGCAAGATTTTCTTCTATGAAATGCAGTCGGAATCGTCTGAAAGAGCTACCAGAGTGCATTTTCAACCTGAGCGAACTAAAAATCCTGCTAGTTTCTTACAACAACCTAGCAAATATAGATGATGATATTGGAAATCTAAGCCTGATTGAGGAACTTGTAATGATTAGCTTTACTAGTACTTTTATTTCTGAAATACTATCTATAAAGACTAGGTTTCAAACGCAGTTGCAAATTTATTTACAGTAAAGCCTCGTTATATATATAAAAAAATTATGGGAAAATAGGACATTTTCCATTTATTTATAGGAAATTATAGGAATATTCTTTAAAAATATAGGAAAATATAAGAGAATTCCTGAAATTATAGGAAAATATAAGTTTCTAATATGGAGTTATAATAAAACTCGTTCCCTTATGGAAAAAAGTCTGATCTAAAGAGGTCTTCAAGAACGCTACAAAAGTCTTGAGGAAGTCTTTGAGACCTCCCCAAGACTTCTTGACGTAATGGAAGACTTCCCCAAGACCTCTTAAGACTACATAAGACACACGAAAGACTTCCCCAAGACCTCTCAAGACTAACTTTTTTTCGTAAGGGGTTCTATAACAAAACACAATAGACGAATTCGGAATTGAAGAGGAACTTGCAGGGGCAGCCTCCATTGGAGTACACTCTTTACGCGCCGATCTCTTAAGAGATGTCAGTATTGTAGTTCCCATTCTGATCCGCTATGACGAGAGAGACAAACTAGGCGATCGATAATTCCTCCCCTCTGCGCGTTTCCCATAGCAGCGGTTGTAATGCGTGGATAGGTACGAGAGCGAGAGATAGAGTGAGGGGCAGGCGCGCCATCTATTGCGATAATTCATCATTATATTTGTACCTAGCCCCTAGAAGTTGGTTTATGAGTATGGACATTCCGAATTCGTCAATTAAGAAATTAACACTTGACCCAAGTTCAAAGCTTTTTCATTTAATTTTTTGTACTTTTGAGCACCACATATACAAGTATATTAAAATCATCCAGTGGAAACTCGCAAATACGAAAGAAATCTCAACTAGGAAAATTATAAAATATATTAAATGGGGTCACCCTGAGTCGGATATCAGCCTAGTTTTAGCAGACAAATTTTGGTTCTTGACTTTCTCCATTATAACTAATAACCTTTTTTGAGACGAAAATGTTTAAGCCTAGCTTTAGCAGACTAACTCAGGTTATAAGGAAAAAGTTCTTTACCTAAAACTTCGTCGTATTGCCTGCAAAGCCAAGGCCTATCATCTATAGTAAAATAATTATATAACAAAATGTTTTTTTCGTTATAACGAGGTTTTACTGTATTTAAATTTAGCAGTAATTTTTTTCTATAAAATTAAGCCCAAAAACAGTCCTTCATTCTATAAGAATGCTTTGCTCTCGCACTATTCTGAGCCTACTTAACACAGGTGGTATCCCAGAAATAATTTATATAGTTATAGGGGTGCCAAATTTTTCAATTTTATAAGATATATTAAATTTTAAGAATTTTTCGAATAATAATTTGACGATGCTACCCTGTACGATTGGATTTTTAAGCCGAGCAAAACACATCAATTTATCAAACAACCAGATACAAATACTTCCCAATGATGTTTCAAGCATGACAGGTTTGAAAATACGAAAGTTTTCAATTTTTTCAATGAATTTCAAATCAATCCAACTTGGAATAAAATTTATATAAGGAATGAAAATTCTGGACTTATCGCACAACAATTTAACTGAAGTACCGGAAGATTTGGGTCTTTGTCCCAATTTGGAGCAATTGTACTTAAGACACAATAGATTGGAAACATTTCCAGATTCACAACCATTCTCAGGATTAAAGGTATGTAATTGGTTTAGCTATCTTTTAAAACTGCAAAAGTTTCTAATTCTTTGAATGATATTTTCAGGATCTTCAGTTAGGAAATAATAGGCTCGTCACTATCAGTCCAGAATTGTGTAATTGTTTAACTAATGTGCGGGTATTGGACTTGCGGGACAATAAACTAACCGATATACCGGAAGAAATCATTAACATCAGACACTTGGAGAGATTAGATTTAACAAATAACAGTCTATCCAGGTACTTACACCAAAGACTTAGCTGAGAAAGACTTACAAACCTATTCTTACAGTTTGCCTTACTCCATTTCTTCATTGCCTCACTTAAAATCATTGCTTTTGGAAGGGAATCCATTACGAGCTATACGAAGGGACATTTTACAAGTACGTGGGCGTCAGTAATCCATTTAATGATTGAAGATCCAACAACATATAAACGTAGATATTTCAGTCTTCTCTCATATCTCCTCCTTAGAGATAAGTGAAGAGCGACTCCCTTTGATTCTTTCCATTTCGTTGAACATGATTTTATGCCATATTAAGACCATATTACATGAAAATCATTCAACCACGACGTTTTTGGCGATTTTCTTCCTTGATTTAGAATTAAACGTTAATTTATTCCACTGTAAACTTACTCCACTGTAAACTCGCGAAAGACGTCTTAGTTGAATGATTTCATATAATATTGTCTTAATACGGCACTAAATCAGATTCGGGAAAATTTAAAGAGTTGCTTTAAGCTTTTCTCTAAGGAGAACAATATTGAGGCTAGAGTAAAATTAACCAAAACAATTATGGTGCGCCACAAGATCCTCTGAACGTACATTCTTGGTCATTCGATATCGTATTACTAAGTTATCAAATATCTAGCCTAATGTTTTGAAAAATCAGAGAGGAACAGTTCAGCTTTTGAAGTGGCTAAAAAGCAGAATGGAAGACGATAGCCCCAGTGCGAAACGTTTGGATATGAACGGATCAGATGTTCCGACAGAAGAGCAACTGTTAAAAGCTTACGACAAGTATAGTTTGAGAAATGCCAGGGCTTTAGAAATTTGGTAAGTTCATGTTCAGTAGCTTTCCCGTGACAAAGAGAGTAAGTAACCCATTGTCTCTAAACTTATTGGCAGTAATCGGGGAATTCAAAATGTGCCTCAAAAATTAATCGACTTGTGCGTTGAACTAGAGATTACAAACGTGGATTTAAGTAAAAATGCTTTCACCGATTTGCCTGAAACGTAATATACACTCATATTCTAATTTTTCAAAAACGTATTACAATTATACTCGTGTAATTGTGATTTAGATTGGTGCCATTGATGCCTGAAATTACAGAGCTAAAAATGTCTTTCAATAAATTATCAAGCTTTCAACCTAGTATCGCGAGTTTGGCATCCAGGCTGGTTTTTCTCGACTTGAGGTAATTAAAAAACCACCATAAATATTAAAATTTTCATTACCTTGAAATTTGTATCCTTAGAAATAACCAGTTAGATGATTTACCAGACGAATTATCAGTTGCGCAAGATTTAAGGGAACTTAACATCGCCTGCAACAAGTAATTAAAGCTGAAATAATATTTACCAATGGTTTAGTAAGTGTCCCAAACCAATCCTGAATCAGTATCGATACCGATATTTACCAATCCTGACATTTTATAAACCAATACTGATACTTGGAGGAGACTTGTAGCATTATTTTCCAACTTTTTTTCACCCCAAAAATTTGAGATATTGATTGAAATATCAGTATTGGCTTCTAAATTGCCGAGATCTTATAAACTGATACTGATACTTGGAGGGGAGATGGGGTGGTCTTTTCCAACCTGTTTTGGCCCCAAAAATTTTGTATATTTGTTAAAATATCGGTATAGGCTTCAAAATTACAGATGCCGATATAGATGCATGTAAGAGACATACAGCGGTCTTTTCTAACTTGTTTTTGCCCCAAAAAATTGGTAGATTCGTTAAAATATCGCTTAAACTTTCGATAGCTTTTAAATTGCAATTTACAAATTATGAACTTATTTCATTAATCTAAATCAATTAAAAACTGGGAAATATATTATTTAAATAGTAGTTTTAATTAAATGAATTATAGATTTAAAGTTCTGCCAAAAGTTCTACATCAGTTTTTAAAACTGGAAATATTGTTCGCAAATGACAACAATATTCACACTTTGGATATGGATGCTCTAGTGGATTTGAGAATGTTGGCAACTTTAGATCTGACAAATAACGACATCAGTACAATCCCACCAGAATTGGGAAATATGAAGCAGCTTAGGTTTGTTAAAGTTTAATTCGTAAAGTAAAAAGTTATTCAATTATAGTAAAACCTCATTATATAACGAAAAATAGAACTTAAAAAAATATTTTTAGAATTACCCACTGTATTGTCTGCAAAGCCAAGGCCGCGCAACTATCACAAAATTACACAAAATCTTTTTTTCACCATAATTTCATTATAACGAGGTTATACTGTAAGAGTTTCAATAGCTCAATCTAGAAATTTTGCTTAGAAGGCATGTTGGATTCACTTTGACAAAATCTAGTGTTTTAAATGAATTTTAGTTACAACAAGGTTTTACCATAAGCCTATTATTATCTCTAAGTAGCGAGCTGGCAATGCTAACTATGAGAGGTATCTCTGTCCGAGTAAGACCTATCACCACGTATCACATCTACTTTAACATAAACTTGAACCGATTTCTTTTATCTCTTATAAAATCAGGCACACCTGAACAATTGGATTTCAGTTCAAAAATCACCCCAGAGATAATAATAGGCTTACGGTTATATTAATTATTTAACTTGGATTTTAACTTAATTTGTATAAATAATTTTCACTCAAAATCAAATAGATCACTACAACTTGAAGGTAACACTTTCCGATGTCCCAGACCCGCAGTTTTGGCTAAAGGAACCCAGCACATTTTAGAATATCTACGAGACAGAATTCCTCGCCAATAAGATTACAGCATAATCACAAACGTTCAGAGAAATAGTTCAAATTTTAAACACAATCCGCCAACAACTAACCGCTAGATCAAACATGTTTTGAGATTATTTTTTAGTCGCATTTCTTTATATATAGTTTAATTATTAGTTAATATTTTGTTTGTTATAGTTTTAATTATTTAATTGTTATAGTTTAATTTTTTGTTATAGTTTAATTAACTTTATTACAATTTGACAGCTATAGAGTTTCTTGAATTCATTCAGCGCTGGCTTTTGACAAATTCAAAGCTATATATATTTCTAAAACAGCTTTAACTAGCAGAATTAAGCGCAAGTACCGAGAATAACGTCTTTCAAAATTCTAGCAGCCGTACAAATTTTTTTGTGACAAGAATAATATTTATTTTAAAGCCAGTTAGTGGCGAGTCCCTTGTGAAGGACTCGCAAGGGACTATTGCTTGCCAATGGCAGGAAGCAATAGGACCTGATATTCTAAGCCTCTCCCCTCATTGAGTATGATAGCGTTGGTATCAAAAAAATAGTTATTAAAGGGAGAATGCATCATAACAAGTGATATTTTATTGATTAATTATCGTTTAAATTGGCGTAATCCACCAATAAAAAATATTTACAAACAATAAACAAGAAATAAATTTAAAACTTACCGTGGCTAAGCCTATTTTCTTGGTAAGTTTTAAAATTTATTCCTAGTTATTTGTTCGTAATTTTTTAATCTGTGGATTAGACCTATTTAAACAATAAGGAATCGTTAGGATGGTATCGAAAAAAATAGGAAAATATAGGCTAAGGACTAGTAAGGAGATATATAGATGGTCTGGTCACCCTATCAGAACGGGTAGTTAGTTTTGCAAGTCATTATGCCAAGGGTTCTTGACAATTCAAACGTTACATACCATAATTTTTTTACATATTTGCCATATATCCATAATAATTGGTGGGCAAAACTATAAAAATGGGTATTACTGCCAAAATACTTTTCCCAGGAACATCTCTAACTCATAATTGTTCAAACATATCGGCGGTACCCTTTTTTTGTCTTGCTCATATCAATATCTTACTACATATTGCCTGGGCGGCTCATTTCTGCTAGTTAATCTTTGCCTTAAAATTTGTTGCTCAACATTTTTATGCATTTTTCAAATATCTTTAGTTATCTATAAAAACAGCCATTTAATTCTAAATCCTTCCTTCAAATATATATAATTAATTTAAATTATATTTAAACCATTAATATAAGATTTAAATTAATGCATTTTCTTTTATTTGCACTTAATATCTTAGGAGAGACTTAATAGTTTGAAGTAAGTGTAGAATTGTATATGAAAATCAGAATCGCAACAGAGTATTGGGAAAAACGTTCCAGAATGAATTTTAAGAGGTATAAATTGTCAAGCTTATTTGTGATTGAGATTAGGTCTACTAACACTAATTGGTACGGTGTATTTCCGTATGTTAAATGTAATTTAAACTTCGCAACAGAATATGTTCAACATTTGTTCAGTAAACTTCGGTTTATAATATTAAAATCATGCGCGAGACTGTTAGTTCAAGCAGTCTGTTCAATTCAAGCTATTCTGATTCTTACCCATGGCAAAGCAATACACTCAAAAGATATGTAATAGCCTGTAATAAGAACACTATCATCTTATACCCTTTTCAGACGAGGGGTAACTAGCCAGTTTAATCAGATTTAACCGATGTTTAATCACAATTAACCGAGTTTTATGGAACTGAGAAGGCAATGTAAACTTTGGTTAAATCCGATTAAACTACCAATTACGCCTCGTCTGAAGAGGGTATTAAGGTTCTTTAGCCTTTTTCACACCTGACAATTAACATAGCAACACTTAAGTGGTACATCCGTAATTACGATTTGTTATAGGGGATAAAACAGGCAGTTCATTTTTTGGGAATTGAAGAAAATAAGATACTGATAATTGATGAGATTAAAAAATTTATACCATCCAAGCATTTGTATATTGGATTTTTTGCCTAAATATAACTCGCATTTTCTTAAGTTCACTGTAAAACAACTATCCCATGCAAGAACTATTTTAAAAACTAAAAAAATGCTCAAGTCTAAAATGTTGTTGCGATGTTAAATATATTGAGAGAGTATTTAAAATGAATATCCCCTTGTAATCAGTAAAAAAGAGGTTATTTCAGTTTTATTTTAAGCTATAGGGAACTAACAGTCTTGATCTTACGTCACATTCTTTTATTTCTTACCTCAGTGTCATCCCCCACTGGGTACACTACAATATCCACAAGCACCCAGAGGGGATGCGTGACCTTTCGATGTCATACCCTCCTGCCTGTTAGCTCCCTATAGGGATATGTAAGTTAAGTTTTATTGTAAGGGGTTTTCTAAGAGGACAGTGGATTTAATCTTTAATCATGGATTTGATGATCTAAATTCACGCCGTCTGCTTAGATAACATCATCCTCTTTGCCCTCGTAAGTCGCAACATCAAAAATATTATCTAACATCCTTATTAACTTAAATTTGTTAAAACCCACGGAACAATTGAAAAATAACTACGAATAAACATTCCTTCATTGTAAAATTGTTCCATGACTTTAGTTTAAAGTAACGTAACTTAATTTTACTTATATAATCAGACAAGTGTGGTACCATAGGTTGTAAAAATGTAGACATATGGAAGAAATTGTACGTCTTGTACCTGATTATTTCAAACAGACCAAGTGGTTATCAAATCGTATAGGTTAACCTAATAATGGCAACTTTGTCTCAACCCTCCAATTTACAGAGATTATAAGGGCTAATTTGGCAAATAGCTATTCGTAGCAAATATCATCAGCTAGCCTGGCTTTATTTATAATGTGAATTGACATCTACTGAAACCTTTGGAAATTTAACAATATACACAGTAAATTTCAGTACCAGTAGCTCTCTCTAAACACCAATTTGGACCGATTTTATAAACCGAAGAAGCTTTTGAGTAGTGTAAAATGAAGGTTAAGTGGCTAACCACACGCTAAGGTACTGTCAAATGTTGATGTTGAACTTTGTACGAAATTTTCAGCTACTTTAATAAACTTTTTCGAAACTGTTCAAGCCACAATATTTTTTTCATTTCATTCTATAGACTTCCTAGCTTGCCAAAGCATTACAAACCCAAAGAAATGGGGTAAGCACCACTTTCAATCAACGTTTTCCAAGCTTTTTGCTTTAATTTTTCGAAGATTAGCTTATATCAAATTCATTTATACAGGGTGGTTCAGATAAAAAATCCAGCAGTTTCTATTGAACAAAGAGCTTAATTTAAAAAGGTTCACCTTTGTTATATCGCTTGAAAAAAATCTTAATTGAAAACGTGGCTTTAGTTTCATTGTGGAATCAGCACCATAGGTCTATATTATGTTACATGACTTACGTGAGACCAAGATAATTATTTCGAATTGCACCCTTAAATTCTCAGAATTAAATAATAATTTATATGAACTAGGCATATACCCTTGGATTTAGCATGTTACAGATAAACTTAAAAGCCAAGGCCCAATCAAGGCTGAAGATTGGTATTTGGTACCGAAGTCGTTAATAATTTGTTTTAACAATGCCCATATCCCTTTACAACGCTAAAATACCAATAAATCTTTTAAAAAGAGTATAATTACCTTGAATTTTCGAAAGTGAAGATTAATTTCTCTTTCATCGAATCAAAAAATTTCGACTAATTCGGCAAGAGACTTATGACTAAACACTCCCGCAAAAGCCGCGAAACTACAAACGACTTTGTTCAGCAATGCATACCGATTTCCAAAGCATCCGGTAGCAACCAAACTTAGTTATGCAGTTTTCGATTGGAATTGGATATACTCCCAGTTTATCGACTTTGACAGCGATAACTTGAATGGTTGTATTCTGTAAATAAGATTTTGATTGGGAAGCTTATACTCAATCCAAAGGAAAGGGTTATGAAGATCGATATCAAGAAAAACTTACAGAATAGGGCCCAGTTCCACTAGTCTTAACCTAACTTTAACAAGTCAGGTTCCCTTTCGAAATTTTTCATAATCATTCGGTATCCTTGTTCTGTCGCTGAACGTCAATGGTATCGCCATGGATGTATAAAGAACTAACGTTAGTTCTTTATACATCCATGGTATCGCAACCCATTGCAAAGGAGGAAAACCATCTTGGAAGTTCATGAAGCAGTGGTCTCGTTAATAAATTTAAGGAAAATACAAATACATGCTCATACTGACAAAAAACAGTGTGGTCAATAAGTTTAACTGGTTTAAAAACATTTTATTAACTCCTTGAGACACTTTCTTTTATTAAAAAATATTCAGTGAACCAGTTATTTGAAATTTAGCCAACCCATTCGGCGGGTATCTAACTATTTAATAAAGAATTTATTTCCCAGACTGTAAAGTTTACTGAAAAATTAATACGATAAAATGGCGGCCCCTATGGCTATAGATCCCAACAGTGATGAATATATTTTGTCAAAAGAACAACAAATTTTAGAAACTTATTTTCATAGTTTGGGACAATTTTCATATGATAAAGCCAAAGAAACTGTTGCAAGTATTTCTTAAGAATATAAGAAAAAAACAACATGGTCCTTTATAGCTTATGATCATAGAATAAAATATCGTCTGCTACCTGGTTATAGCCCTTATACCAAGTTAAGTTGAAACTGATACAACAATGATTTCACTTCATGATTTATGACCACAACAACCCCAGGGTTATTATTAATTGATCATAAAATCATATGGCTATAATGATAAAGTCTCAGGCCTTTACTAATGTCATTACATATGATTATGTTCATATTCAATGACATGGATTATGGTTATGTTAATAGTCTTTGTCTAGTGTTATTGAATATTGTAAATCCATAGCAATAGACAAAGAATATTAACCCTGCATAGTTGTTAAAAGTGGTAAAACCTGACATGTTACCATGCATGAAATAAACAGTATTTGAATTGAATGTTCATGTGACATAAATATTCCATGACATAGATTATGGTTATGCTCATGTGACTTATAAATATTCCATGACGTAGATTATGGTTATGTTTAAGTTCATTTAATTATTGCATGATTATAGAATATGGTTATGTATTATGCTCATAGGGCATTCATTTTTCTATGATCATATATTTTGGTTATATTTTATGTTCATGCGTCATTAATTATTCTATGATCATGGATTATTTGGTTGTGAAATATATTCATGTGGCAATTATGCCATGATCATAAGTTATAGTTTGTAATTATGTTCATGTGCATTTAGTTATTCCATAATCAGGTTATGCTAACAAATTATGTTCAAGGTGGCATTTAATTTTTCCATGATCATAGATTATGGTTTTGAATTACGTTCAAATTACTTTTTCATGTTTTTATGAATTATTCCTTTAGCAATGAACTATTTTAACTAATATATAGTTATTGAATTATCCTAGTTTTTTTAACACATACCTTTCTAAATCAGGAAAAAGAAAGAGATGCGATTCATAAATCCCATCAAACTACGGCTGTTTACAGCAGTCTTCTTACCGCTCTCTCGCAACTTTCATCAGCTGAGAGAAATTACACTTCATTAATGTTTTTCTTTCCTAAAGGATTTCTTAGAAAAGATGTTAGTCATCAACTTTTATCCAACTTCCAAAAAATAAACCAATAACCATAAAATTTAAATCCACAGAGTTCTTTGAAAGCCATGTATGAAGCTTTGAAAACTGAATTTGCAAGACTGGATGATCGCAGCAAGGGAAGCCCTTCCCCCTTACCTAGTCCAAGTATAGCTCATCCCCCATCTCTGCCCAATCCCCAAACGCCGACATTCGTTAGTTTCATAAGCAAAGTATCATCTTCCGCGTCACAATCAAACCCCAATTTAGATAGTTGGAGTCCAGCTGGGTCTTATAGAGGCCAGAAACAAGTCTTTGATGTCCTTGATAAATTAGCAGGGCACATATGTTCTCATTTACTCTACTTTGTCACATCCAGACTGGAAACTATGGATTTGTATCCTTTTAAATATAAATGCACTATGGCCATTGGCTGTTTCTATTTGGGTATAATTAGCCTGCCAGGCTATTAAGCCCAAATTCGTTCCATTGCTATTTAGGCCAAACATTTTTATGTAAATAGCCAACTTACAAAAATGGACTAATAGCCTCAAAGTTGGGCCTAAATAGTCTCTGGCCAATTAAGTCCAAATTTTTGGGCCTAAATAGCCAGAAGTCAACACATTAGGCCCAACTTCTTTAAGGGTGGCCTAAATTTTGGAACTAAATTTCCAGGGAATATATACGTTACACAGGAAATTTTTGAAAATGATCAAATTTCACTTTGTGTTTTCCTATATTTATACCCAGCTATGATAAACTTCAATCTCTAACAAGCGTTCGATTTATTAAATACGAAGAATTGCTTGTGTCATTGAACGAAATCCTGGGCCGCTATCAAAAACACTTTCACCATCCTTTATTGTCACCTTTAAAAACTATGTTCAAGTATGATTAAGGCGAGATAATTTTGATAAATTGGCTATTAAATAAATTTATATATTGTTCTTTCATAGTTTTGAATGTGAAACACTTCAAAAACTATTGGAAGCTCAGATACAACTTCAACAGTGGCAACTATTACCTTCCATTTTACATCTCCATGAAGCTCACAGTAAATTATCAGTATGGGCTGCCGCTTCTTTCGCCAAAGAGGTTGATGAGAAATAATTGAAAGTTTTACTAGCTAGAATACCTTTCATTTTTTTTTTTTTTTTTCACAGACACGTAGGCCTTATACTGTCATTATCAGACAGTCAACAGTGCCTCCGTTATATCAATGGCTAGTCAAACTAAAATCTCTACTTGTTTCCAAGGTTTTGATCAGAACCTTTTTGATTCTAATATTTATATATACAATGAGGGATCGGACATATTTTCTCCCATGACCTTTTGGCATTTCATTGTTAATTTCAAATTCATTGCCTGACTTTTTGGTATAATTTCTAAATTCATTGCCTTAATTCCCTGATCTTAAGGGCCGATTTTCAAATTACATGTACCTCACTTGAGGCAACCTTTTTTCATCATTTCTGTAATTGAGTTGAGTGATATAGGTGTGGGATTTAAAGTGTCCGACCCTTTGATTTAAGGTACAACAAAAGTTTTACTGAAAACCCATTTCTTTCAATTACATGACAGTTTACCCTATACTTTCACGACATACTAAGTCAGCAAACAACGCCTCACGAAATGAAATACTGGTGTTCTAAGAATGGCATAGATCTATTTCAAAAGTATAAACCTAAACTAATAATACGTAATACAGTTAAACCTCATTATAACAAAAAGTTACTTATAACCATTGCCAAAAATACATTAGTCCTAACTGAAAGAAACCACAGATAAAGCGAAATTTGGTTATAATGTAACATTTCTCCTCTTATTTCGTTTTATCCAGTTGGATATGTGCAACGTGAGAAATATTTCTCACTTTGGATATGTGCCAAGTTTTAGCAGACGAACTTTGGTTATAATGAAATATACCCAAATTCTTGACTTTTTCATTATAACCTCGGACTTGGATCAAATACTTAATCATCTGCCAAGCCAAGGCAATTAGAAGGAAATGTTTTAGGTCTAGTTTTAGCAGACGAACTATGGTTATAAGGAAAAGAAAGAAAAGTAACTTTTCCCTTACAACCAGTGACCTTGACCAAATACTTAATCCTCGCGTGTCGTCTGCAAAGCCAAGGCCTATCAACTATAACGAAATTGGATCTTTCCCGCCAGAATTTTATAACGAGGTTTAACTGTTATAATATTTAGCTCAAGTGTACGATTCATTCTAGAGTTTTATCATTCCAACGAAGAACTGAAGCAAATTATGTTGCCTTAGTTTTGGACACCTTGGGATTGGATAACTATAAAGGCAGCGGTTACCATCATCCTGACAAATATTTTGAGGCTCCCAAAGGCTTAGATTCGTATCCCGCTATCCTAAGTTTCCCTAATGTAAAGGCTTTATGAAACCTATATTAAATCCAATATTACGTTAACTCTCATTTATAGGAAAAACCCATTTCCCATTGGCCTAACGTGATCATGATCATCAACGATACAAGCCGAGAGTTGAACAATACGGACAACGTTGTCTATTTTCACGATAAACAAGTGCGAACAACCTACTACGTGATAAAAGTGGAACCAAGGATAACGCTACTAGCTCTCTTTGAGTCAAAGAAACCAGAGCGGGATAACAATGTTAGCTATTTTTTACAAGAAACTTGCTTTAACCTCAGGTGTAATAAGCTTTTTGCATTACTTAAACCTGGTAGCAAATAAACTGTAATTAGCAATTATTAGCAAAACCAAATTAAATTTTTCGTATTAAATTAAGACCAGATAATTTATTTTAAATTATAAATTAGTTAGTTTTTGGCTGATTGGATAGCAGTTTCTCCCCGTATATTTGATACTGAATCGTTTAATAGTCTCCAGACTTTTCACCAAATACTCGTGGACTTCCCCTCCCCAGTACTCTCCAACATTTCCCACAAATACTCGGTAACTTTTTGAAGAGTACTCTCCAACCATTTCCCAAATGATCTGTAGGCTAGCTCATCGCTGAATATACGCCTGCATTTCCCCAATTACTCGCTACAACTATAAAAAATGTAAATAAGCTTTCAATTTTTTTACAAAATTAAAGAAAGTCCCCTTTTTATTTTTAAATTCAATGATTCTAGCCACCAATTTTTAAGTCTCTTAATTATATGAGTTTTAAAATATCTTGGCAGATACATTACACGCCTCTATTTGGCAAATCTTTAACTTTGTAAATCCTGACTAACCAATGCTCAGTCGTGTAAGCTTCTTCCAAAACATCCAATTCAAAATCTTTGTTACCAATTTCGGCATTACGGACTCTGTCATATCCTGGAGGTTTGCCTGCGTTAAATGTAACCCAAAGGAAACATGTGTCAGCTTACTTTAAAGAATTTCAATCGAAGACTAATAAAAATACGCATTACCCGCTTCAGTGTAGACTGATCCAAATCGATAATAGCACATCTTATACATCAAACAGTTCAGTAAGACTGGGGAACCCTCCCTGTCCACTCTGAACTCCCCAGATGAAGTGTAATAATCTTGCTCTTTGATGTGTTCACCCCGTTCTGTACTGCCTCCGATTCGGACCATCCAAAGAAACTTATTGATGTCTAATACAAGAATAGTCAGTATAGTTTCACTATTGTTCTAGCAATTATTAGCCAGCGTTTCACCGCTTCAGGATGAATACTCGCTCAGTTTAGAAGAGAATACTGGCTTAACTTGGGGGGAATGAATACTTAAGTTCAGGAAATGCATTAAGTTTCAAGGCAAATAGAGATTGTACGGAATGGTAAAACATTTAAAATTATTGATTTGAAAAATATTTAATAAAGCCCAGTCCCTGACCCGACCCAGTTTTTTTTTAATCAAAATACTCAATTAGATTGAGGGTCAAATACTCAATTAGATTGAGGGTCAAATACTCAATTAGATTGAGGGTCAAATACTCAATGAGATTGAGGGTCAAATACTCAATGAGATTGAGGGTCAAATACTCAATGAGATTGGGGGTCAAATACTCAATGAGATTGGGGGCCAAATACTCAATGAGATTGGGGGCCAAATACTCAATGAGATTGGGGGCCAAATACTCAATGAGATTGGGGGCAAAATACTCAATGAGATTGGGGGCAAAATACTCAATGAGATTGAGGGTCAAATACTCAATGAGATTGAGGGTCAAATACTCAATGAGATTGAGGGTCAAATACTCAATGAGATTGAGGGTCAAATACTCAATTAGATTGGGGGTCAAATACTCAATGAGATTGGGGGTCAAATACTCAATGAGATTGGGGGCCAAATACTCAATGAGATTGGGGGCCAAATACTCAATGAGATTGGGGGCCAAATACTCAATGAGATTGGGGGCCAAATACTCAATGAGATTGGGGGCCAAACACTCAATGAGATTGGGGGCCAAATACTCAATGAGATTGGGGGTCAAATACTCAATGAGATTGGGGGTCAAATACTCAATGAGATTGGGGGCCAAATACTCAATGAGATTGGGGGCCAAATACTCAATGAGATTGGGGGCCAAATACTCAATGAGATTGGGGGCCAAACACTCAATGAGATTGGGGGCCAAACACTCAATGAGATTGGGGGCCAAACACTCAATGAGATTGGGGGCCAAATACTCAATGAGATTGGGGGCCAAATACTCAATGAGATTGGGGGCCAAATACTCAATGAGATTGGGGGCCAAATACTCAATGAGATTGGGGGCCAAATACTCAATGAGATTGGGGGCCAAATACTCAATGAGATTGGGGGCCAAATACTCAATGAGATTGGGGGCCAAATACTCAATGAGATTGGGGACCAAATACTCAATGAGACTGGGGGCCAAATACTCAATGAGATTGGGGGCCAAATACTCAATGAGATTGGGGGCCAAATACTCAATGAGATTGGGGGCCAAATACTCAATGAGATTGGGGGCCAAATACTCAATGAGATTGGGGGCCAAATACTCAATGAGATTGGGGGCCAAATACTCAATGAGATTGGGGGCCAAATACTCAATGAGATTGGGGGTCAAATACTCAATGAGATTGGGGGCCAAATACTCAATGAGATTGGGGGCCAAATACTCAATGAGATTGGGGGCCAAATACTCAATGAGATTGGGGGGCCAAATACTCAATGAGATTGGGGGCCAAATACTCAATGAGATTGGGGGCCAAATACTCAATGAGATTGGGGGCCAAATACTCAATGAGATTGGGGGCCAAATACTCAATGAGATTGGGGGCCAAATACTCAATGAGATTGGGGGCCAAATACTCAATGAGATTGGGGGCCAAATACTCAATGAGATTGGGGGCCAAATACTCAATGAGATTGGGGGCCAAATACTCAATGAGATTGGGGGCCAAATACTCAATGAGATTGGGGGCCAAATACTCAATGAGATTGGGGGCCAAATACTCAATGAGATTGGGGGCCAAATACTCAATGAGATTGGGGGCCAAATACTCAATGAGATTGGGGGCCAAATACTCAATGAGATTGGGGGCCAAAAATACTCAATGAGACTGGGGGCCAAATTATCAATGAGATTGGGGGCCAAATACTCAATGAGATTGGGAGCCAAATACTCAATGAGATTGGGGGCCAAATACTCAATGAGATTGGGGGCCAAATACTCAATGAGATTGGGGGCCACATACTCAGTTTGGGCTCCAAATACTCAATTAGTTTGGTGGCGAAAACTCAGTTTGGGGCCGAATTCTCAAATAGTTTGGAGCCAAATTCTCAATTAGTTTTGGGGCCGAATACTCCCTAAGATTCTGGGCGAATTGAAACATTATACATTAAATATATATTACCATCTGAGGAATAACCAGTCATTCCTCCAAATATGACTAAGACGTAATTAACATCTAGCTCCCTCATTATCTCGTAGGCTTTTTCTTCGGATGATGCCATTGCCTGACCAACTCGTGATATGTGCGTGTTATTCCAAGTATTATTATCTACTAAAATTGTTCGATTTGCCATTGCTGTTATTTGATAACCGTAATCCCACCAAGACATGACTTTCGCATCCTGTTCCAAAAAGAAATGGGGTGTGGCTAAATTCAGAAAGTCATAATTATCTACTTAAAATATTTTTATTTCATTACCTCCGGAGTATTGTGCCGCAACCAATAATAAGCTTCTCTAAAATCGTCAAATATAATACGGGATCCATCGTGACTTCTCGCAGAAAGAACGATAGATGGCGAAGAATAGGCCTCAGAAGTGACCCAGATGCAGTGGAATGTGTAAGTCACTAAGAAAACAGTCATAACTGCGATAAAAGCTGTCGCAACTTCGTTCTTCATGAAATAGTTGCTTTCAAATTTCTTGGTTTTCTTATCGCTAGACGACTCGAGTTGTTTGCAATACGTGGAAAGCATGGCTGAAACTCCAATACCAGATAAAATGCACATGACTGGTGCCAAAACTAACATCAAACGCACCATAACACCCTGAAATGGAGCAATAACCAAAACCAGTTTTATGAACAAAATCGCAATACAGTAAACTCCAGGCTGGGAAATAAGGCGGTTTTACTGGACAAAAGCCCAGTTTAAAAATTAGCTGGGCCAGTTTAAAAATTAAATGCTTGGGGTCTACAGGCCACAAGGCCAGTTAATTCCAAAATTTTGTTTTGTTTCTTGGCCTACGTCATAATGACAGATTGTCAAGCTCATGAAAATTGTAACTGGCCAATGTCCAGTTTTTTAATAAAACTGCTTTGGCTCTACTGGCCTTAAGTCCAGTTCAAAAATAATCCTTATTTCCCAGCCTGGTAAACTCTCATTAAAGCAAAAATATCATGGCTTATAATGTAACATTTTAACTAATATTTTATATCCAGTTTGATATAGGCCTAGTTTTAGCAGACGAACCAGGTGGAATAAAATAAAACTTGGTCGAGAAACCGCAAAACACTAACCTAATGATAAGAAATCGATTGGAAAATCTATTTGTAAATAGTCATTGTGTTATGATTCCCAAATTTTAGGAAGCTACGACTTAACAAAGAACGTTCGTTCGCCAAGTTTCAAAAATTTATGAAACAAATTTTTAAATAACATAAATGAACTTACAGCGAAGTAAATGCTCGTAACGCCGTATAAAATGATGAAGATATTAGCATCAGTTAATTTCGAAAAGCAGAAGTAAAGTCCAGCTGGAAACATAAAAACTAAGAGCTGCAAATCAAAATAAAACGATGACCATGAAGTGGGTTGATGCTCGGAGACGGAAGCGATAATAGGGATATTATTCTTGGCGTAAGATGGATCCAACAAAGAATAAAAACGACCAGTCCAAGGAGAAATTTCTAAATTGTTTAAGTTAAGGGAAATGAATATAAAATCATAGGTAGGTTTTCAAAAAGAGAGCCACCTATGGAGAAACTTAGCTAAGCCTTTGTTGAAAGGGAAATCAATAATTTCAATAATAATAATAATAAGTTTGTCCTTTTTTTGGTGCAAAACAGAGAAAGAGAAACATTTAGTGTCAAAACTTAGCTAAGCCTTTGCTAAACTTGAAACTAATTTCAAAAAGAAAATAATTTTCATTTTAATTGAAACTCCAATTCAACAAAAGGTTTAGTATTTTAATCTTGTTCCTCTTCGAAGAGGACGAGAGCATGGATGTATAAAGAACTAGCGTTCATGGATATATCACTCGTACCTTCGGTAAGGCAATTTCTGTAGGAGGTGATTTTGGTTAGAAGCGCGGGGGCAAGATAGCCTTTTTCCCCCCTTTTCCAATATAGAACTTGCCGGAAGTAGGGCGTTTTGTCCGACATCGATAAAAAAAAAGGGGGAGCCACCAACTATTTTAAAAATTCAAATAGTTGTCGTCTGCTCAAATTATGACTTGTTCACGGGATTATGCGCCAACCGTTGGAATTTGTTTTTTTTTTTCTCCTCCTTTGTTTGAATGTTGTTAAATGGATTTTAAACAGAGTTAAATGGTGAAAATGAATTTATTTAAAATATAAGTACCAATACCAAGTCGGATCATAATGGGGGGAATAAGAACAGAAGACACAAAAACAGACCCACGAGAGCGCAGGCGCAAAAGTGCTACCCTAGCCCCCACCCCCAGATTTCCCCAAAAAAAAAGGAAGTGACGTTTGCCCACCCTGGCTCTAATGAAAAATACTATTAATAGGTGGCGCCAGCAGTACACGAAAAACGTGTCCGTGTTTTTCTCAGAGTGATATATCCATGAACGCTAGTTCTTTATACATCCATGACGAGAGCCATCTAGTGGCTAAGCCTTTGCTGAAAGTGAAATCTATAATTTCAATCGGTCCCGTTTAGTATTTTAATCTTATTCATCTTCAAAAAGAGGACTGAAAGTAAAGACTATAACTTCAATAAGAATGAGGTTCCTCATGAATAAGTTTGTCCTTTTTTTTTTTCCAAAAAAGCACGAGTCATTTACTGTCGAAACTTGCCTAAGCCTTTGCTAAAATTAAATATATAATTTCAATAAATCAACATTTTCGTTTAGATTGAAACTCCATTTCAAAAAGAGGTGGCGAAACTTAGCTAAGCCTTTGCTAAAAGTGAGAACTTTAATTTGTATAAGAACAAGGTTCTATATTAATAAAGTTTGTCCTTTTTTTTGGTTTATTTGTTTAGCCTTTGCTAAACTGAACCTATATTATTTCTATAGTAA
This sequence comes from Odiellus spinosus, assembly GCA_963920705.1. Lineage (NCBI taxonomy): Eukaryota > Metazoa > Arthropoda > Arachnida > Opiliones > Phalangiidae > Odiellus > Odiellus spinosus. The sequence continues at coordinate 9,012,736 of OY987233.1, forward strand.
AAATATTTTTCGTTTTGATTGAAACTCCATTTCAATAGATTTATCTTTTTCAGGTTCCATTTAGTATTTTATACTTATTCTTTAAACCTGGCCGTTTATAAACACAGACTCTTTCATTTCTACCATTTTGAAAAACCCCTTATAATTGAAAGATTTTCTTTTAAGGGTTTTGTACCTGTATTTGTTAAATACCTATAATTAAAATTATTTAAGAGTAAGGATACTTCCACTTAGTGTTAGAATCGCAGCCGCGATAGCCGATAAAATTCCAGTAATCGTAAGCACCGTTCTGAACAAAACTTCAAAATCTTCCTTACTTAGTCGAGAACGTAGATAATCAACAAAGGCGTGTAATTGGCAAAGACCAAAAACTCCTAGCGCCTGTATTTGTGATATACAATGATTAGTTTTCAAGCTTAAAACCAAAAATAATATCTTTTAAATCATACAGCCATGTGTTCGCTAGATTGAACAGGTTGAAATCCAACAAATGAAATTTGCATTGAAAGTAAAGTTCCCAATACGTACGTCTATTTATAAAAATTTGGAATTATAGAGTAGCTAGCTTACATTTGAACAAGAATTTATGAAACCTGAGAATCTAGAAAGACTGGGTTTGAACAAACCAGAGGTATATAATAACCTCCTTCGGGGGGGAAGTATGAAAGCCCCTATACTACCAATGCTAAAAATCACGAACAACAAGAGCCCGCTACTGACTATTTAATGTACTAGCTCGATTTGTGTTTAGAACTTCCTGTCTCAAGAGTCAGGCTGTCTGTTAAATTGGAGTCGAAGGTTGACTTCAGCTCGCAAGTTCCGGAAGTGTGCGTAGGGAAAATTTAGTGAGGTTCAAAATGGTGTAACTATTTTTTGGGAGTAAAGCGGTGTGTCGATCCGTCGCGATTTACGCCGGGCACTTGTTGTTCGTCGATTTTGCCTACCTTTCATACTTCCCCCCGAGAATTTCCCATGTTTCATAAACTATTATTGATTTGACTAACAACTTTTTATATAAAGTTAAAAATTACCGTGCTGTAAGCAACGTAAATTCTATGTGAAAACCTTCCTGTAACCATCAAGGCAATTACGTGTAAGGGAATAAGATTGATCAAAAATACGTAACCACCCCACGAAGAAACCTTTAAAAAACAATTTTAATTAAATTCCTAATTCATACTCCACTTATTTTTACAATATTTTTCCATACCATATAAAAATAAGCCACGGCGCAAAGTGCCGACCAATAAATTGAGCCAGATTTAACGGATTTAATCCACGTGTAGTAAGTGAAAAGCATGCAGAATATGGCAATGCCTTCATTATCGTATGATCCAGCTACGGATCGAGAAATGTAACCAGGAACAATGGATATCATCGCCGCAGCCACGAGACCAGAGCCAGCATCCTAAATTGATTCGAGTGGTACTAATTTTTATTGTTAAAGTTGATACACAATATGACTCGATTTGGGACTTGCTAAATCATGGAGGAAAAGGGACCAAGTTGTAATGATAAGGAGAGCTCTATCTAGCCCGGGATGAGAGACACCCACTACGGGAGAGTGGGGTGGGTTTAAAAAAAGGGGATCACATACTTGGTAAAATATTTTTTCTATAAGAACAGAACGTGATATACCACGACAGCTGGCGCCGACTAACAATGGGGAAATTATTGCATAGTACCTAATGAAGTGAAATTAGGCTAAGAGATGTAAAAAATACGGTGAATGATGAAAGGGGTAAAAATGTTCAAGTTATTTTAAAATTAGATTAAAAATGGCAAAATATTGTGCAGTTTTGTTGGGATAATATTTGAAAAATTACCAAAACTAAATTTCAAGAAATAACTGTGGGTACAGGGTTCAACAAATACCTAGGCATAAGCCACATGATAATATTTTTACCTAGACGGCCAGGATTTTCCACTTCTTGTGGAAGTAACAAATTATGGGTGGGGAATGAAGAACACCACTTAGACTCTGTCCCCCTTTCCTCCATGGTCAAAATAATCATGTGTCAAGCTCACTAATTTAATCTCAACAAATTGAAAAATTACCGAGGCTGCATTTACTTATGCGAAAAACAATTTTACTTTTAAATTCTATGCAATACCATAGAAGGACAAAAGAAATTGGCTTTCCCGATGAAGAAAAAATCTAATTTGATCAAAAAAAATTTTAAATACGAAAAATCTAGGCTTGTGCAGTTCGTGTCAGGGCGGGTGCGGATAATTGAAAATTTTCTTATCAGGTGTCAAAAGGTTTTCTCAGAAAGAGAGAAAAACCAAATTAGATAACAATAACTAGTTGAGTAGGCCAGAGCCTACCCTCCCCCTTTCAAAAATTAGAGGGTAGATGGAATGTAGAGGGCTAACAACAACAATTAGAATGAAATGGTAAAAAGTACGAACATTAACCCATCTAACTTAAAGATTGTGGCACCGTTTGTAACTGGGTGGGAAAAGAAGGATATGTTATTATTTATTTCATCACTTTTTCCCCTAAGTACATACAAAGCTAGCTAAAGAAAGATAGAAATAGATAAAGGAAATATTGACAAGGTTGCTGCAAATTCAAAGTGGAAAGTAACGATTTCTAAAGAAAAAAGGGGCCTAAAAAATTACAACTGAATTCAGGCAAATGAAATAACGTTGGCCAAAGGCATTTCAATTTTGGTCCACTTCTGTGGAATTTGGCTTATTTCATTTGGTTTACTTCGTTGAATTCTGATGGAATTTTCCAATATAGACCATTTTCAACAAAATAAGTTGGTGTTCCCTCATTTGGAAAGATAATTTCTTTTGTTATTCTATGGGAGCATATTGAAATGAAAAGTAAAAACCGGCGTCACGCATATGCTAAAAAAGACCCACGTTTTTTTTCAATTTCTAAAGATTAAATTCGAGAGATCAATTTGAGAAGCGCCGAATCGAGTCAGGTTGCGTGTCTACTTCAAGAAAATATTAACCTTTAGCTCTTTGGTCAACAAATAAGTGATTATGGTAGTAAGACTAGAAAAGAGTGGTGCTAAAAATACACAGACATTTCTAATGTCTATTGTTATGTTGATATACTGCAATGCGTGATATATTGCAGCGGATGTAACCATAAGTCCTAAAAGAAAAATGTAATCAACCATGATCAAAATAAATTAATTTGAACAAAAAACAATACACTAAAGCATGGTTACAACAAAATTCTGGAGAGAAAAGAACCCATTGCATTATAGTTGGCATTAGTTGCTAGGCCTTGGCTTTGCCAGCGAAAAATTATTTGGTGAAGCTAGGTCACTGGTTATAACGAAGAAGAAAGTAGCTTCCCTATAACATTTTGCTTATAACCAACAGTTTTTCCCCTAAAATTAGGCCAAAAAAAGTTCTTATAATTGCTCAGCCTTGCTTTGCAGGACACAGCGGACGACACAGAATTTGTTCAAGGTCACAGATATATGGAAAAAGATAGCTTTTCTTTAATTTTTTCCCTTATAACTAGAGTTTGTCCACTGGTTGTAGCGAAAAAGGCAAGAATTACGGTAAATTTCGTTATAACCAAAGTTTGTCAGCTTAAACTAGGCCTATATCTAATGGTATATAACAAAATAAAAGTCAAAATGTACCGCTATACATAGTTTTCAGTAAAGGGGCAAAATAAAATTCCACCCCTCTTACCCAGCTTTGCTTTCATTGCCAGGTTGCCAGAAGCTTGTGAGTGCAGTTCAGAACAGATCAGTTTCAAAACTGCACTGCTAGCCTTTCCCTCTGCACTCACAAGTGGTTGGCAACACGGGGGAACGGCACTTACCCCCTTTAGTGAAAACTATGTATAAAGCCCCATTTTCAATCAAGTTTTTGGCCAAAAAAGTAACTGTCGAAATTTACCTTAGTTATGACTAAAAAGTAACTTTTTTTATTGAAAGCCAGCCTGAGAAGATTTCCGTTAACCAGCCCCCACTAAATAACAATGGTTATTTATTTATAACCTGCAGAGTTCAGAAAAAAATACAAAAAAAAAAATCTGCGACCAGAGGGAAGTTTAAGAAATATGTAATTGAAAACTAATGCTAAAATTTCATAGAATGCGCCAAAGGTTAGTTTAGTTTGGGTTAGGTTAAATTGCAATCTATGGGATTTTAACATTCAAACTTTAAATTTTGAAGTGCATTTTTCTCAAACTTCCGGTTGGAGATTTTTTTAAGTATTTTTTCTGAACTCTCCAGGTCATAATTATTTCAAACCCATCATTATTTGGTGAGGGAGGGGGTCGCTTATGCCAAGAACCTTAAGCCATGATATTCGTTATAACCAAATTTTGTTATAAGTATATATGACAGTAGCCTTTGCCAAGACTATCATTGGTCAGAGTAGGTTCCATCTCTGCCAGTATAGTTGTTTAATTTATATGCATTGAAATTTAAACCCGATTCTGAATTTCTGAGTGTGCCTTATGGCGGCGCGCAGATTTTCATAGTTTGAACCTAGTTTTTTTCACAATAATCAGTAAAATTATAATCTTTGCAAAAACGTTTTCCTTAGTTGGATTATATTTATGAAAGTATTTGAATTGTTTTAAGCCCAAAAAAATGTTAGGTAAAACTTTTCCTTTAAACAAATTTTGTTATGAGAAATTTTTCGTTATAAGTTTTACTGTATTAACTAGAGTATTATAAGATAACTTGTGGATTACAAAATAATATGGGAGTTTGAAAATACAGGATTGTATAAGAATTATTCATAAAAAAAAAAAAAAAAATAATAAAAGAATTATTAGATTTCTAACCTGGGTAAATGGTTCCACCAATAATACGGCCAAGAGGATACCAGGCTCGATCATCAAACCAATTATGGAAATTGTAAAACCCCTTTTCTGTTAAAAAGCGTGTTGTTCTGTAGTTAAAATATGGATCAAACTCATGAATGACACTTTCAAATCTCAACACTGAGAATAAACGGCAGGAGAATGCTATGAATTAAAATTTTTAAATTTTATTAAATGTCTTAAAGCAATAAGAGAGTAAGGGTAAGCTCTTACACAATATCGCAGCCATGGATAGGATAAACATTTTCAACAATGTATCCTGTTTTTCGGGCGACATTCTCATCCACCATCCTGGTCGTTTGTACAGCACTCCTGTTCCAGTCATCGTGACTATCTAGAGTTACTAGATACACTCTGAATGGACCTTTCTGAGAATGACAGATGTCAAACGTATTAAATTGACAACTAAATTTAAATCAACGTTACTAGGCTACATTTTTAATCATTTATATAAAATTATTCTGTATAAATGGTATTTTGAAGTACCAGTAGTATTGGTTGGTAAATTCAAGTTATAATAATTCATTATCTATCTGTATTTGGGGCGTTCAATGGGGGTAAAACTTTATAACACGTGTATTACATTGATACATTCCTTGCCAAAATGCCAACCTAAGCATATGTGCAAAGGCTTAGTTCAAACCGGCATTTTACTTCGACTGAACAAATGAAGTTAATTTCGACTAATTGGTATTATATTTCCCAAAATTTACATCCCCAAAAAGTAACAAGCAAGTAATAGCAATTATTGTAGAAAATATATGAAAACGTTCTTACGTTTCTGTGCGTTTAACGTCCCACTACTAACAAACCTATGCCGACCGGTAAAGATAGAGAAGTGAAGCCAAAGCCAATAGAAACTTACCAAGATAGATGACGCTACTTACCTCATATTCATGATGGACCATTCCAAAAAGCGCGCCCTGGGAATCCCTGCTTTAGAAGTTTAGACCATTAGCGAATCTCTAGAATCTCTAGCAACCTTGCAGATGCAGAACACTGGCTTCAATTTTTTTTTTTTTCAACTAGTTCTCTGGACCAGTGATCCTTGAAGTCTCGAACAATTAAACTGATACCACAAATATTAATTTAGACCCGCTAAATAGTTTTTATAAAATATTAGATTTAATAAAGTATTCAATGGAACCAGTGACTCTCAATTTTTGAATTAAAAAACTGGTCCAGAAATTAATAAACTAGTTTTTGACTTATTTCTAGGCCTGGTTGAGAAAACTCCTGCTACTAAAAGTTGAGCGAAATTACCTGACTGTTTAATTGAAAAAGTCTATAAGGAGTATAATTAATAAGCGAACAGTTTTAGTAAGCCAAGGGATTATCTTTGACATCCCACATTCAAATATGGAAAAACAAAGGGTGGAAAGTGGAAACAAAACTAAACCAAAAGTTATTTAATCCTCTATCGACGAAAACCAATTCTAGGGTTAAAAATGTGGATTCAACTTATAATTTTTATCGCATTTTCTCGCGAAATTGTTGGTAACTGGGATGGTGAATATATAGAAGGTTGGCAGGATGTTTCGGAACTGGGATTTAAAATTGACCGTGGTAAAGAAAATAAGAAAGCCGTCATTCAATCTAGTGAAGAGAGTTGCCAAACGCCTTGTGATTGCGGTGCTTCAGAATTACAATGCAGTACGCTAAAAAAACTATTGGTAAAAATACCTTTGAACAGTTTAGTCCGAGAAGAAAATGAAGAATATGTTGAGCTTAAAGTTAAATTTGGAATTGGTGAACTTAAATTACTCAAAGATTACGCCTTGGAAAATTGTAAATCAAGTGGCAATAATATTGAACGTATTATTAACAAAGCTATCCGAAATATTGAAATAATTCCATCTAACAAAATTGATTGGGCCATGTTAACTTATGATTACATAAATCAAAATCAAGATCTAATCGGGGTTATAGTAATGACTGGCCTTGTATTTTTGTTATTGCTTTGGTGGTTGACATTTTCAAACTCTTGGACAACCGTTGCTATTAAAGGGTTTGTGTTACTCTTCGTTTTAAGTTCCATTTGGGATTGGATGAGAATATACAAAAACGCCATTGCCGTAAAAGAAGCAGGATTGGCTCAAGCTGGAGGCGAAATTCCTGTAGAATGTCGACCGACTGAAATGACTTTCTTTCAAAGTTTGGCCGCATTATATCATGGAACATTCACCTTTAATGAAGATAAGTGTCGAAAATATTACAAATTATATTTAGTAGATCCTTTTTGGGACGCAAATCCATTAACTGCTGTCGTTGATAATTTTAGCCGTATGGTATTTCACCCATTATCCGTTTTAGGGGAATATGTTGCAAATTTTTTAAAGGAACTATTTTCACGACTTCCTATCCACCTCTGGGTTCCAGTGGGAATCATTCTGGTCATGTTAATATTTCTTTTTTTAATTATGTACTTTAAATATCGACTTCAACTGCCACTTTTTTTGGGAGCTTTGGAGCCAGGGCACCCACCTCCTCAAAATTATCAGAATCCTCTAACCAATAGAGTTCATGAAGCTATATTACCTGGTACTGGAAATGCTCCCACTATCATGCGTATAGAGTTGGTCAATAATACATCAAACGCAACTAATTCAAATCCGGAAAACACAAGCCCTCTTCTAATTACTCAGAATGTTGAAAAAAATGATAATCTTACCGAAAAGGAAGAAATGTATGAAGAAAATGTGTCAGATCCAGAAAATGATCAAAATTCAGCAATTACAGACGGTGGTGGTGATCAATTGCTGATTCCTCCAGGCAATAAAATATCACCAGTTAATGGATGAAAAGAGTAACCAATAAAATATACCTTTCAAATATTACTCAAATTTATATTATTAAAAATTTTATATTGTGAAAACACATTTTACATACTGCTAATTGTGGAAAATAAAATGAAAATATATTTAAACAATGTATTTATTTTGAAGTACTATTTCGAATTAACCGCAAACCTGAATACTTGATTTGAGGCATTTAGGCACTGGGAATCTGACCCCTGGAAATATCCTAAAAAAAACAAAATGGCAATGCCTTTAATAATTTTTTAAAATGCCAGATAACTTCAAATTTTTGAAGAAGGGCTACTGGACAAATGTCCAAATATAATTGTTCTTATTTTCAATTTGTTGGTTATAAGCCAGTTCATTTATTTCAGGCCATAAAAATTATTTTTTAAAAAATTTCCCACCCTGCATAGATGTTGTACAGTTTTTTGACTGAAATATCGTCTGCTAAGCCAAACTGAATCTTTCAAACATGTAAAGTTTGTAAACTAAACTAAAAGCTACACTTTAGATATCATTTAACTTAAAGCGAGTGTCTGCTCGATTTAGTTACGATTTCAACCGCTAGATGTAGTAATTTTTTTGTAAATTTGAAAAATATTTGAAAAATGGACCTTTTCATCTAAGTCCCATGATTGGATAAAATGTGTCACGTGTGTACAAAAACTTAGACTGGGGCTTCAATTGGACATACAACGTAATGAAAAGGGTAGCCTGCTAACGCGTCTCGCTAAACAGTCCATTTTCTCTCGCGTCTGTCTTGGTAGCTCAGCTGTACCGGCTGTTTCTCTCTTTCCGTTTTAAGTTCTACTTTTGAAATCGGTCTGGCAGCGGCGCTCTTATTACGCGGCTACGATACCACGAATGAAATTCGAATTGTTTGTAAGTTTCTAAGTTATGTTTAAACTATAAATTAACAATATAAATACTAATCAAAAACATTTTTCAGAATCTTTTGAATGAATGGTTGTCACAGGTCAGGATTATTAAAATGTAGGCCATGTTCTAAAAACTTGAAACTTGGACGGTAGGGGCCTTAGCCGGCTTCCGCCTCCGAGTTTCCGCGCGGCCGCGGCAGCCTTCGCCGGAGTTTGGTTTACGTAGGCCTAGGCTGATTAGCGTGAAAATCAAAATGTTTTTACTTATTTCAAGTAATTTTAAGTATTTTAATGTTTATTTAAATATAATTTAATTAATTATACTGCTAATTTATTCCCATAGAGTCTTTGGCGGGTGCCAGGATTTCTTCAAAGTTCAAAAATTTGTTTGGCTTATAAATTGTTTTGGAAAATTTTGAAATTTTGACCATAGAGTTCCTGAATCTCTACTATCTTTCTCCGAATTTTATTAAAAGTGGCTAGGCATAGTAATAAAGGTATGTAATCTTAAGATATAAACAAATTATAATATTACAGAATTCGCCTTTATAAATAAAGATTGTCATGTGCACGAAAATAAATTTGGCCAATAAAATTGGTAATAATTCATTTCGAATTACAAGAACAGTTATTGCTGTTCATTTAAGATTTTGAAGGAGTAATCTCACAAAATAGGTGTCTTCATATTTTTTGTTAACACGGTCCAATTACGTAATCAAATGATTTAGAATGTTGTTTTTAAAAAGAGTACATAAAAAATTAACTAAAGTAGAAAATTATTTCCCGCATTAGCAACAACGATAAAAAGCCAAATTTCTCCTCAAGGCTCGACAGTTATTATGTATTTTCTTATAAAGTTTTAATTATTTTGCCAATTTGAGAGTAAAAAAGAACTGTTTACCACCAAACTATTCTGTAAAAGCTCTAAGTTCAAAAACCACTAACTAACCAAAAGAGCAAATTAATTGCTTATTTTTAATGTTTATTCGTCATTAACTTAATTATTGGTTTGAAAATCAATCTGGAATATTGCTATAAAATTCAAAACTGAAAGATTCATTAGCAGGCCTTTATACTCTAAAATTAAAGTGATACTGTAACTGAACTTTCGCGATTTCGGGAAAAACTTTCGCGATTTCGGGAAAAACTTTCGCGATTTCGGGAAAAACTTTCGCGATTTCGGGAAAAACTTTCGCGATTTCGGGAAAAACTTTCGCGATTTCGGGAAAAACTTTCGCGATTTCGGGAAAAACTTTCGCGATTTCGGGAAAAACTTTCGCGATTTCGGGAAAAACTTTCGCGATTTCGGGAAAAACTTTCGCGATTTCGGGAAAAACTTTCGCGATTTCGGGAAAAACTTCGCGATTTCGGGAAAAACTTTCGCGATTTCGGGAAAAACTTTCGCGATTTCGGGAAAAACTTTCGCGATTTCGGGTGAGCCATCGCGATTTCGGGTGAACCATCAGCTTTGTCTCTCTTGGGAAACTGTATATTGAGAGCATTCATATGTGTCAAGGGTCAACAAAAACAGTAAATGAAGTAGAACTTCATTTATTCGTCGTTAATGTAAATCAAAATAAAGCTGTTATCATAGCTGTGTGCCGGAGATCTGGCTCAGCTCGGGTATAGAGCTCCCTTCGGGCTCAAAACTTTACTTGCAGCTCACATTGGGCTCAAGCAAATATACATGGTAGGTTTCAGTTTAGCTCGGACTCGGGTTTATTTTGAAATTCAACATATTTAAGTTATGGAATGAGCCCGAGAATAGATAAATAATTATTATATAATCATGATTGATTTAGACCTCTATCATAGCACACAGAAGGGTGTCTATTTCTCGAAAACAAATTGGCTCTCCATATCAACACAATACTGTAAATACAGCAGTCTATTAAAAAAACATTGAGGAAGTACATTGAAACTTCAGAGTATCCTTGAGCCAAGCCACAAAGCAATATTACAGTTTTATTTACAGGTAATGTAACTCTTGGGAACACAGGTTGCTAATACGGGAAATAATTATATTTTCATATGTATACGTAGTCTAAATTTTCTAACTATATTATTAAGTAATTGCAACTGACGGCAAATCTAAAATTTTAAATACCAAAGCCAAAAAAGTACGAATTTATTTTTATGATTCGTGGAAACGAAAATATCGTAATTTTTGCTTTGTCTTTTCCACGGAAAAACTACTACATGCAAATACAATATAGTACCCTATCCCTCCCCTTTAGGTAAAAAGTCTTATTTTGTGAAATTACTCTTTTAAAATCGTAAAATAGAGTAGTATTGTTTCAGGGGCAATAAACGTCGCAGGTTGCCAATGAAAGGGACTCATTTTGATCAGAATAGGCTATTTGAAGAAATCTTGAATCAGGGTTGCCGAAGGTCAGGAAAAACAGGGAAAAGATCATGGAATTTTAATAGCCATTTTAACCCACTAAATGTTTAATTTTATCCCACTAAATGTTTAATTTTATCCCACTAAATGTTTAATTTTATCCCACTAAATGTTTAATTTTATCCCACTAAATGTTTAATTTTATCATTTGGGATTTACCTTGAAGGAAGCATTTGAGTCTGTGAAATCCCATTTTTATATATTCTCTATTCTTTTGTATAAAATGAGAATTGGGGGGAGGGAACCTTGAAAATAATATGGTTTCTTTTAAGAGTTATTTTAGCAGTATAAGGTCTAATTTCACCTACTTTTCTCACCCATATAATGCCCATTCTCCCTTCCCATGAGGGAAAGTAATATCTTGTCTATTTTTTAGACCATGCGCCCTTTCACAAAAATATCTCTCTAATAAACGGAATGTGACCTTGCAGCAACTAATGAAGTTATGATAGAGAGAGTTTTATCGGGGAGGTCTCTTTTCGCCAACTTGTCGTTGTAGAATAAGATTAGATTTCTCAAATGTCTTTTTGGAGGGCTACTTTTTGGATTATTTTCTCATGGATAATAAGGACAATAGCCTGATCTGCCACGCTTTTTATGGTCCTTTTGTAAATTTTTAGGGTAGGAAAGAGGGATGGGGTTTAAAATTGAACATAATGGTTGGAACCTTGCATAAAGCAAAGAGTAAGTAAGCCAACAAGAACGGTTGGGGGGAAGGGCGCTATACCTCAATAGTAGTAACAGCTTTTCTGTTTTTTCACCGCCCCCACTGGGCGAAAAGGCACAGGTGGCTTGCGGATTTGTAAACATTACAGCCCCTCCCTCAATTGTCTTTTAAGTCATAACAGAGCTTAAATTTCCCCTCTCCTCCCGGCCCTTATATGAGGGTTAACAAGGTACTCAGCACCCTTAAATTATTTGGACATCCTCAAGACAAAATGAGATCTTTACCATTTATTTTAGTTCGTGAACTTCGTGGCGCAATTTTTCGAAATAGATCATGTGTAAAAATCCTTAAAATATTTTTCCTTGAAAAATTACTTCCTACAGAAACTTGTAAGAATTATTTCTTTCCTGGGAAGAATTTTCGGTATTTTCATTGAAAATACCGAAAATGGTTCAACCGCCCAAAGAGGAAAAATTTCATTATTGAGATATTCCCCTGAATTATTAAAAGTACTAAACCTGTAAACAATTGTGACCGATATCATTAAGAATTAGTTTTTAAAATATTTTATCAAGGATTAACGTTTAGACTATTTTTGGATTAGACCCCTAATTGCGTATAATATTGTAACAAAAACCCTTTCAATCCTCCCTTCCCCAGACAGGCGCATTTCCAAACCGAGTCGGAAATGTAGCCTGGGAAAATATCCATGAGAAAGTGGAAAATATAAAACTCCTAAGAGCGATGTAAATAGTTTAGAAGGGGGTAGGGAACCCACTGAATCAGACCTGTAAAGGTGAATGATGATCGCATGCCCATATTTCATCCCCCTTTGCTTGGCTGATTCTGTACTATCTGTAGGTTGCTTAGCTCCTTTGTAGGGGCGAGGGGGTCAAAATAAACGCAAGATGTCTATAGCGGGGGAAAAATAGAACAGTAGGCGAAAATAGACCTTACTCGCTTTTTAACACCTGCTTACACATTAGAGGGGGGAGTTAAAGTTGTTTCCCGGCTCAATTTTTCTATAATGTAAGGGTAAGGGCACGATGAGCGGCCACAAGTTTTAACTCGTTTCGTTCATAGCCTCTGAAACTGTGCTTTCCCCTCCAATTCCTCGTTTTTACTTTCCCCCATTTGGCCAAACAAACTGAATCGCCAATCTTTTTCAAATTTCCTCCTTTCGTCTCTTGTCCAAGAAAATCCAAAATTATAGAAATGCAGCTAAGGCGGCTAGAATTTAGCCTGTTGTAATTTGACCAGATACAGACGAGTGCGGGATGTGAGGACGTCACTTGACCTTGACTGCCCACCAAAAATGCGCATTTAACACCTTCCATATTGGGGGGGGGGGGGCACAATTGTGAAATTGTATTTTGTAAAACACTATAAAGTGCCAGCTGTACATATTTTTCAATAAAGGATAATAATAAAATCCAAAGCCCTCTAACACAACTTTCCTTTATTCCAGGGCTGTCAGTAGCTTGTGGAAGCAATTCCAACGAACTGATAATTATTTCGCAAATTTTTAGTGTTTGATTAAAAACATTATTTATGTTTTATGCGGTACACATTTAGCACACAGTTTTTAGTGCTCCCTCTTAAAAAAATTTAAAACGATACGCAACAACCCTTTGTTTTCCTATACAGATATCTAGAAATTATAATTATCTTCCATGAAAAAATGGTTTGAATATAATCGTCGTTATTTTCAAGAAGGGAAATTAATCAAGTTTGTTTTTATTTAACATAACGCGTAATTCGACTAATCCATCCGCTTATATTTCAGGGATTGTAACTTTTTTCAATGTAGCCGCGGGCTGCAATTTATTCGTTAACGATTGAAACGCTCTTGTTACCTTGTATAAGCCTGATAGCGCTAAGGCTTTAGCCATTTTAAGACTCGGCAGGTATAATGTACCTCGCAGAAACTAATACATCTGATTACGCTACCGGACTATCGATTTGTTTTGGTCGGTAATTGTAATCAAAAGCAAATTCGATATCGTCGTAATATTACTTAGTCCACTAATTTCTATTATTCACCATCTCATTCGGGCGCTTGTGAAATCCATTGACAAAGGCAGACATAAAGAGACGATTTTTCTTTACTATAGGCTGTTTAAATCATACTATTTTGTATTTCGGAATATAATATAAGAAATAAAGAAGCTTTATCAAACTAACCAAATCTATTTTACGTAACTAAACTAGTTCTCGAAAAAGTACCCTTAATGTCCCGCCATTGGCCTAAAAAGCGGGCCTTAGCTATATTCCTCTACTCGCGGAGTAAAAAGGGGGGGGGGGGTGAAACACGAGGGGAGACAAAGTAGCTTATTTCCAGGACTGCTAGAAAAAACCGTTACTGCAAACTGGAAAATGATAGATGGCAGCACATTCAGTCAGTTTTTAAGCGTCGTGCGGTGGAGCAAACTCAAGGGGCAAGGATCGCGCCGACACTCGCTTTAAACTGGATATATATGAGCTACACTGCTGAAAGAAATATAACACCAATTTTAATATTTGAAAATGTGGATTAAAATTATTATTTTAAAGGAGTCCTTCACGGCCGTGGCGTCCCCCCCCCCCCCCTGTTTTTTCAAAAGTCGGTCTTCCAAAAATTGCCCACTGCATGTCTTTGGCGCCCCAGAAAAAGAGTTACTTTTCAAACCAAAAGTAGTATAGAAGGGAGGGTCGCTAAAAACTGAGGGGGGAAGCAGTAGACATGAGGGAGCCGCCAAGGCAGTGAAGGACTCCTTTAATCACCGTTACGGGCGAAATTGTTGGTAATTGGGATGGAGAGTTTACAGAAGGTTGGCAAGATGTTTCTGAACTTGGATTCAAAGTTGTCAAAAGGGGTAATGAAAAGAAGAAAACCACCATGGGATCTAGTGGAGAGTGTATTGAAACGGCTTGCGATTGTGGAGCTTCGGAATTAAAATGTGGTACCCTTAAAAGACTGTTGGTAAAAATACCATTGAAAAATTTAGTCACAGAGACAGATGGGGAATACATCGAACTTAAAGTTAAAGAACAACAGCAACTCCCCATAAGAGTCTGGGTCCACGTAATGTTAAAAATTTTCGTCTCTTTTATGATAAATTCGTATTATATTATTAAAATAGGGTAGTTGGGGGATAATTTAAAGCTAAAATTCGAGCTCACAACTGTAAATTTTGGGAATTACAACGAATGGAAGGTTTCTTCCATAATGTAAAGAATAGGAAGAATCTATGACTTCCGTGCCGGATATGAAAGCCTTCCCCCACACGAAAATCTTGAACGGTTATTATTTTAGATTCATAATTATGTTAGGAAAATATTAGGAAAGAATTATTTTGTAACTGCCACGGGTATAGTGCTGGCGGCAAAATGAAATTCGTATATTTTTGGTCTACTATGCCTCGAAATCCTCGAAAACGCCTGTAGAAGTGTTCCACTTGTCAAGCATTCATGCAGTAGGCTTTTGCTAGCTTTACAGGGGCCGTGCAAAGACTATATAGCTTACTTGAATAGTCTTTGGTGTATAAGAAACTCGAAAAATAAATAGAGAAATCATACCAATTAGAAGATACTGGAGTAGTATCTTTAATTTTTATTTCATATTAAACAAAACACACTTGTATAAAACGGACAAATTATTCATTTAACGCTAAGGTTTTCTACGTTTAACGTATGTCTGTTAGTTCAAGCTCAGTGGCATCTTCACACACTACACGCAATTTTGACTGGTACCAACTGCCTCGATCTTCATGGCGACGATAACCAAGATACCAGATTACGCTGCTAACGTGAACACAAGTACCTATCGTCAAACTACCACCTTTGCAATTGCAATACCAGCCTTTAATGGCATTTGCACCTGTCCCGTTCGGTACATAACGAATTAGAGCTTGGCTCTTCAACGTCATCGTCTTCACCACAAAAACGAAGACAAATGACGCAAGTATCTAATCCATCAACGTCAACAGTACCTGAGCCATCAACGTCCACAGTACCTGAACCAACAAAGTCCACAGTATCTAATCCATCACCGTCACCAATACCTCAGCCATCAACGTCGCAATTACCACGAAAGCGTACGTCATCAAACACTATTTCCATAAAGCACAGTTGTGTTCGGCCCCTGCCAAAGACTTGCTTCATTTGCGGTGTTAGTACACGAACCAGGGTAAAAGCCGAAGTGAGAACAAGTATATTTGTGGAAAGAGCCATATTTATTCATCGGGACAACCGAATGTGCTCCACGCATCTCGTTAACGGAGAGCTTCCCACCGAAATAATTGCTGGAATTCAGGTTTCCGCTAGATCAACCATTATGACTGCCACGTACATTGAGCAACTATTACAGGACCTCAGGAAATGTGTTAACGACCTACGGACGCCGAGCTTTGACAATTTCATACAAAGTGATGAAGACTGTAAAGTATTAACTTCATTGTCCCTGCACGAGTTCCTAGAGTTGCATTCGACTATTGAGGACATTATTCGTACCATCAGATGCTGTTCGTCGAAGACAGCTCTAGCAGTATTCTTGGTGAAATTACGATTGGGTATCTCCAATAAGGTGTTATCAACTTTATTTCATTTAACTGAAAGATCGGTATCAAACACGGTAAAAGCGGTTATTATGGCTTTATCGGAGCATTTCGTGCCACATCATTTTGGCCTGCAACACTTATCACGTGACAATCTGATAACAAACCATCAATCTGGAGCAGCAGTAAAACTCTTTGCTAACAACAAGCCTAATTGTCTTATTACCATTGTAGATGGCACCTATATCAAGGTTAGAAGATCCAAGGACTATACCGTTCTTCACAAATCCTTCTGTGTGCACAAAGGCCAGCATATCCTCAAGCCAATGTTAATGGTAACAACTACGGGTTACATAATAGATATAATCGGACCCTACTTTGCTAATGGCCGCAATAACGACGCGCGCATTTTAAACCATTCTATCAAAAAGAGAGAAGAACTCCAGTCTTTCTTTCAAGTTGGTGACGTTGTACTGGCAGACCGCGGTTTTCGAGACTCCAACAGCGTACTGACTGAACTGGGTGTGGATTTACAAATGCCTTCGTTCTTGTCTAAAGGCGAGAAGCAAGTAAACACGCAAGAAGTTAATCGTTCCCGACAAGTAACGTACCTCAGGTGGCCGGTTGAAGTTAGGAATGGGCATTTGCAGACGGTGTATCGTTTTTTTCAAAACCGTATACCTGTGCATATGTTACCATTAGTTCCGGAACTTCTTCAAATTGCTGCTGCGCTGTTGAACGCCTACCACCCGGAGTTACATCTTAAAGGTTCCTGGGAAGACTCCGTCGAAAAAATGCTGGCAGTCTCTACGAAAGAAAATCCTCTTAAGGAAGTAGTTGAGCGCGATAATCTGCTTCGCAAACCGTCTAAATGGCAACGAATTGAGGATAGTGAATTTCAAGACTTCCCTGTACTTCGTGAAAGTGATGTACGTGAGGTGGTAATGAGCGACTTTAAAACGAAACGCGCTGAATCTTATGTGGCGTTGACTATAGAGAAATCCGGCTCTTTCAACGTCGAAGTGTCCAAAGTTGAACATGACTTAATTCGTATACGCGTGCCTGGTCAATTTTCCACCTCAGCTGTTCACCAAGCTCTAATTCGTTATGTACCGAACGGGACAGGTGCAAATGCCATTAAAGGCTGGTATTGCAATTGCAAAGGTGGTAGTTTGACGATAGGTACTTGTGTTCACGTTAGCAGCGTAATCTGGTATCTTGGTTATCATCGCCATGAAGATCGAGGCAGTTGGTACCAGTCAAAATTGCGTGTAGTGTGTGAAGATGCCACTGAGCTTGAACTAACAGACATACGTTAAACGTAGAAAACCTTAGCGTTAAATGAATAATTTGTCCGTTTTATACAAGTGTGTTTTGTTTAATATGAAATAAAAATTAAAGATACTACTCCAGTATCTTCTAATTGGTATGATTTCTCTATTTATTTTTCGAGTTTCTTATACACCAAATACTATTCAAGTAAGCTATATAGTCTTTGCACGGCCCCTGTAAAGCTAGCAAAAGCCTACTGCATGAATGCTTGACAAGTGGAACACTTCTACAGGCGTTTTCGAGGATTTCGAGGCATAGTAGACCAAAAATATACGAATTTCATTTTGCCGCCAGCACTATACCCGTGGCAGTTACAAAATAATTCTTTCCTAATATTTTCCTAACATAATTATGAATCTAAAATAATAACCGTTCAAGATTTTCGTGTGGGGGAAGGCTTTCATATCCGGCACGGAAGTCATAGATTCTTCCTATTCTTTACATTATGGAAGAAACCTTCCATTCGTTGTAATTCCCAAAATTTACAGTTGTGAGCTCGAATTTTAGCTTTAAATTATCCCCCAACTACCCTATTTTAATAATATAATACGAATTTATCATAAAAGAGACGAAAATTTTTAACATTACGTGGACCCAGACTCTTATGGGGAGTTGCTGTTGTTCTTTGACATTGGAGAGTTCAAATTACTAAAGGACTATGCATGGGGAAATTGTAAATCAAGTGGCAATGAAATTGACCGTATTATTACCAAAGCAATTAAAAAAATTGAAGTTATTCCATCGAACAATTGGGTCATATTAATGACCAATTTCATAAACCGTAATCAAGAACTAATTGGCTTAATAGTAATGACTACCATCATATTTTTGATATTACTTTGGTTGTTCACAATTTCAAATTCTTGGAGAGCGGTATATATTAAAGGTTTTGCGCTCCTCTTTGTTATAAGTTCTATTTGGGATTGGGTAAGATTGTATAAGAATGATCGTCGTCAATTTGGCAGAATCGGTCGTTCATTCGGCCAGAACAATCGGCCCAAAACATTTCCCAGATTCTGCTAGACTCGCGACTCGAGATATGGCCTAAAACCATTTTAAGACCTACCTATTTAGGTTTAGTTTTCGACGAATTTTACGATAAAAACGTTAAAATTAGGGGTAACTGAAATCATTTACCATAATATTCATTATTTTTAATATTTTAACTATAAATGCTTTGTAAAAAAAAGCATTTAAACTAAAATTAACAAAATTTTACGTAATCACTTCACAATAGATGGCGCATTGATGACGCAAATAAAACTTCAAAATTCAAACTAGCTTTTTCACATATACTGTATATTTATCAAGGGGGTGGATAAAAACCCGATATCTCGGCTCAAAAACGGTCAAAGTTTTTTTAAATAATTCTCAATTATTCTAATTAAACTCCTCTTTCGAATGAGATAGGTCTAAACGAATTCAACTCATTCCTTCATTAGGAAATAAAATGATCAAACTTAGGAAAAAACTAGTTTTTTCACAAATTTTATACTATATAAATATCAGGGGGGGAACATAAAAAGCCATATATCTCGGCTCAAAAACGGTCAAAGTTTTTTAAATAATTCTCAATTATTCTAATTAAACTCCTCTTTCGAATGAGATAGGTCTAAACGAATTCAACTCATTCCTTCATTAGGAAATAAAATTATCAAACTTAGGAAAAAACTAGTTTTTTCACAAATTTTATACTATATAAATATCAGAGGGGGGGGGGACATGAAAAGCCATATATCTCGGCTCAAAAACGGTCAAAGTTTTTTAAATAATTCTCAATTATTCTAATTAAACTCTTCTTTCGAATGAGATAGGTCTAGTTAAATTCAACTCATTCCTTCATTAGGAAATAAAATGATCAAACTTAGGAAAAAACTAGTTTTTTCACAAATTTTATACTATTTAAATATCAGGGGGGGGGACATAAAAAGCCATATATCTCGGCTCAAAAACGGTCAAAGTTTTTTAAATAATTCTCAATTATTCTAATTAAACTCCTCTTTCGAATGAGATAGGTCTAGTTAAATTCAACTCATTCCTTCATTAGGAAATAAAATTATCAAACTTAGGAAAAAACTAGTTTTTTCATAAATTTTATACTATATAAATATCAGGGGGGTACATAAAAAGCCATATATCTCGGCTCAAAAACGGTCAAAGTTTTTTAAATAATTCTCAATTATTCTAATTAAACTCCTCTTTCGAATGAGATAGGTCTAAACGAATTCAACTCATTCCTTCATTAGGAAATAAAATTATCAAACTTAGGAAAAAACTAGTTTTTTCACAAATTTTATACTATATAAATATCAGAGGGGGGGACATGAAAAGCCATATATCTCGGCTCAAAAACGGTCAAAGTTTTTTTAAATAATTCTCAATTATTCTAATTAAACTCTTCTTTCGAATGAGATAGGTCTAGTTAAATTCAACTCATTCCTTCATTAGGAAATAAAATGATCAAACTTAGGAAAAAAGTAGTTTTTTCACAAATTTTATACTATTTAAATATCAGGGGGGGGGGACATAAAAAGCCATATATCTCGGCTCAAAAACGGTCAAAGTTTTTTAAATAATTCTCAATTATTCTAATTAAACTCCTCTTTCGAATGAGATAGGTCTAGTTAAATTCAACTCATTCCTTCATTAGGAAATAAAATTATCAAACTTAGGAAAAAACTAGTTTTTTCACAAATTTTATACTATATAAATATCAGGGGGGGCATAAAAAGCCATATATCTCGGCGGGTTGAGACGGGTTGAGAAAGAGTTGAGACGGGTTGAGAAAGAGTTGAGACGGGTTGAGAAAGAGTTGAGACGGGTTGAGAAAGAGTTGAGACGGGTTGAGAAAGAGTTGAGACGGGTTGAGAAAGAGTTGAGACGGGTTGAGAAAGAGTTGAGACGGGTTGAGAAAGAGTTGAGACGGGTTGAGAAAGAGTTGAGACGGGTTGAGAAAGAGTTGAGACGGGTTGAGAAAGAGTTGAGACGGGTTGAGAAAGAGTTGAGACGGGTTGAGAAAGAGTTGAGACGGGTTGAGAAAGAGTTGAGACGGGTTGAGAAAGAGTTGAGACGGGTTGAGAAAGAGTTGAGACGGGTTGAGAAAGAGTTGAGACGGGTTGAGAAAGAGTTGAGACGGGTTGAGAAAGAGTTGAGACGGGTTGAGAAAGAGTTGAGACGGGTTGAGAAAGAGTTGAGACGGGTTGAGAAAGAGTTGAGACGGGTTGAGAAAGAGTTGAGACGGGTTGAGAAAGAGTTGAGACGGGTTGAGAAAGAGTTGAGACGGGTTGAGAAAGAGTTGAGACGGGTTGAGAAAGAGTTGAGACGGGTTGAGAAAGAGTTGAGACGGGTTGAGAAAGAGTTGAGACGGGTTGAGAAAGAGTTGAGACGGGTTGAGAAAGAGTTGAGACGGGTTGAGAAAGAGTTGAGACGGGTTGAGAAAGAGTTGAGACGGGTTGAGAAAGAGTTGAGACGGGTTGAGAAAGAGTTGAGACGGGTTGAGAAAGAGTTGAGACGGGTTGAGAAAGAGTTGAGACGGGTTGAGAAAGAGTTGAGACGGGTTGAGAAAGAGTTGAGACGGGTTGAGAAAGAGTTGAGACGGGTTGAGAAAGAGTTGAGACGGGTTGAGAAAGAGTTGAGACGGGTTGAGAAAGAGTTGAGACGGGTTGAGAAAGAGTTGAGACGGGTTGAGAAAGAGTTGAGACGGGTTGAGAAAGAGTTGAGACGGGTTGAGAAAGAGTTGAGACGGGTTGAGAAAGAGTTGAGACGGGTTGAGAAAGAGTTGAGACGGGTTGAGAAAGAGTTGAGACGGGTTGAGAAAGAGTTGAGACGGGTTGAGAAAGAGTTGAGACGGGTTGAGAAAGAGTTGAGACGGGTTGAGAAAGAGTTGAGAAAGGGTTGAGAAAGAGTTGAGAAAGGGTTGAGAAAGAGTTGAGACGGGTTGAGAAAGAGTTGAGACGGGTTGAGAAAGAGTTGAGACGGGTTGAGAAAGAGTTGAGACGGGTTGAGAAAGAGTTGAGACGGGTTGAGAAAGAGTTGAGACGGGTTGAGAAAGAGTTGAGAAAGGGTTGAGAAAGAGTTGAGACGGGTTGAGAAAGAGTTGAGACGGGTTGAGAAAGAGTTGAGACGGGTTGAGAAAGAGTTGAGAAAGGGTTGAGAAAGAGTTGAGAAAGAGTTGAGACGGGTTGAGAAAGAGTTGAGACGGGTTGAGAAAGAGTTGAGACGGGTTGAGAAAGAGTTGAGACGGGTTGAGAAAGAGTTGAGACGGGTTGAGAAAGAGTTGAGACGGGTTGAGAAAGAGTTGAGACGGGTTGAGAAAGGGTTGAGACGGGTTGAGAAAGGGTTGAGACGGGTTGAGAAAGGGTTGAGACGGGTTGAGAAAGGGTTGAGACGGGTTGAGAAAGGGTTGAGACGGGTTGAGAAAGGGTTGAGACGGGTTGAGAAAGGGTTGAGAAAGGGTTGAGACGGGTTGAGAAAGGGTTGAGACGGGTTGAGAAAGGGTTGAGACGGGTTGAGAAAGGGTTGAGACGGGTTGAGAAAGAGTTGAGACGGGTTGAGAAAGAGTTGAGACGGGTTGAGAAAGAGTTGAGACGGGTTGAGAAAGAGTTGAGACGGGTTGAGAAAGAGTTGAGACGGGTTGAGAAAGAGTTGAGACGGGTTGAGAAAGAGTTGAGACGGGTTGAGAAAGAGTTGAGACGGGTTGAGAAAGAGTTGAGACGGGTTGAGAAAGAGTTGAGACGGGTTGAGAAAGAGTTGAGACGGGTTGAGAAAGAGTTGAGACGGGTTGAGAAAGAGTTGAGACGGGTTGAGAAAGAGTTGAGACGGGTTGAGAAAGAGTTGAGACGGGTTGAGAAAGAGTTGAGACGGGTTGAGAAAGAGTTGAGACGGGTTGAGAAAGAGTTGAGACGGGTTGAGAAAGAGTTGAGACGGGTTGAGAAAGAGTTGAGACGGGTTGAGAAAGAGTTGAGACGGGTTGAGAAAGAGTTGAGACGGGTTGAGAAAGAGTTGAGACGGGTTGAGAAAGAGTTGAGACGGGTTGAGAAAGAGTTGAGACGGGTTGAGAAAGAGTTGAGACGGGTTGAGAAAGAGTTGAGACGGGTTGAGAAAGAGTTGAGACGGGTTGAGAAAGAGTTGAGACGGGTTGAGAAAGAGTTGAGACGGGTTGAGAAAGAGTTGAGACGGGTTGAGAAAGAGTTGAGACGGGTTGAGAAAGAGTTGAGACGGGTTGAGACGGGTTGAGAAAGAGTTGAGACGGGTTGAGAAAGAGTTGAGACGGGTTGAGAAAGAGTTGAGACGGGTTGAGAAAGAGTTGAGACGGGTTGAGAAAGAGTTGAGACGGGTTGAGAAAGAGTTGAGAAAGAGTTGAGACGGGTTGAGAAAGAGTTGAGAAAGAGTTGAGACGGGTTGAGAAAGAGTTGAGACGGGTTGAGAAAGAGTTGAGACGGGTTGAGAAAGAGTTGAGACGGGTTGAGAAAGGGTTGAGACGGGTTGAGAAAGGGTTGAGACGGGTTGAGAAAGAGTTGAGACGAGTTGAGAAAGGGTTGAGAAAGAGTTGAGACGGGTTGAGAAAGAGTTGAGACGGGTTGAGAAAGAGTTGAGACGGGTTGAGAAAGAGTTGAGACGGGTTGAGAAAGAGTTGAGACGGGTTGAGAAAGAGTTGAGACGGGTTGAGAAAGAGTTGAGACGGGTTGAGAAAGAGTTGAGACGGGTTGAGAAAGAGTTGAGAAAGAGTTGAGAAAGAGTTGAGACGGGTTGAGAAAGAGTTGAGACAGGTTGAGAAAGAGTTGAGACGGGTTGAGAAAGAGTTGAGACGGGTTGAGAAAGAGTTGAGACGGGTTGAGAAAGAGTTGAGACGGGTTGAGAAAGAGTTGAGACGGGTTGAGAAAGACCGGTCCAAGATTGGAGATTGGATGCGAATCCGCTGACAATGAGGTACGATTCGACCCGTTTCCGTCACCTTGGCCTTTCCTCTGGAACAAAGCTGAATGCCCTACATTTAACTACTCCACTCAGATACACTAATCCCATTGAACGCATTTCGTAAACGATGCTTCATCAAAAGTTCGCTTTTCAAAAAAAGAGCGCTAATATAACAAAAAAATCTAAAACTTTTTTGGAGAAAAAATCCCTTATTTCTCAGCTGAAAAACGGTAAATTTTTTGGAAATAATAATTACTTATAGTATTTAAACTAATCTTTCCGATGAGATAAGTCTAGTTAAATTCAACTCATGGCTTCAAAATCAAATATAATTATGAAAATAAATCAATAAGACTTATTTCACATAATGTGGGAGTAGTTTTTGAAACAATTATTACTTGTAGTAACTAAACTCCTCTTTCAAATGAGATAAGTGTAGTTAAATTCAACTCATACCTTCGTAATCAAATATAATTTTGAAAAAAAAAAAAAAAAAAAAAAAACGGTTTTATATTAATCTTGGAGGAATTCAATTTACGCTTATATCTCTGCTCAAAAAGAGACGAAGTCCTTAAAATAATTATTACTTTATATATATAAATATATATATTTTTTTGAAAAGCGAACTTTTGATGAAGCATCGTTTACGAAATGCGTTCAATGGGTTTAGTGTATCAGAGTGGAGTAGTTCAGCTTTGTTCCAGAGGAAAGGCCAAGGTGACGGAAACGGGTCGAATCGTACCTCATTGTCAGCGGATTCGCATCCAATCTCCAATCTTGGACCGGTCTTTCTCAACCCGTCTCAACTCTTTCTCAACCCGTCTCAACTTTTCTCAACCCGTCTCAACTCTTTCTCAACCCGTCTCAACTCTTTCTCAACTCTTTCTCAACTCTTTCTCAACCCGTCTCAACTCTTTCTCAACCCGTCTCAACTCTTTCTCAACCCGTCTCAACTCTTTCTCAACCCGTCTCAACTCTTTCTCAACCCGTCTCAACTCTTTCTCAACCCGTCTCAACTCTTTCTCAACCCGTCTCAACTCTTTCTCAACCCGTCTCAACTCTTTCTCAACCCGTCTCAACTCTTTCTCAACCCGTCTCAACTCTTTCTCAACCCGTCTCAACTCTTTCTCAACCCGTCTCAACTCTTTCTCAACCCGTCTCAACTCTTTCTCAACCCGTCTCAACTCTTTCTCAACCCGTCTCAACTCTTTCTCAACCCGTCTCAACTCTTTCTCAACCCGTCTCAACTCTTTCTCAACCCGTCTCAACTCTTTCTCAACCCGTCTCAACTCTTTCTCAACCCGTCTCAACTCTTTCTCAACCCGTCTCAACTCTTTCTCAACCCGTCTCAACTCTTTCTCAACCCGTCTCAACTCTTTCTCAACCCGTCTCAACTCTTTCTCAACCCGTCTCAACTCTTTCTCAACCCGTCTCAACTCTTTCTCAACCCGTCTCAACTCTTTCTCAACCCGTCTCAACTCTTTCTCAACCCGTCTCAACTCTTTCTCAACCCGTCTCAACTCTTTCTCAACCCGTCTCAACTCTTTCTCAACCCGTCTCAACTCTTTCTCAACCCGTCTCAACTCTTTCTCAACCCGTCTCAACTCTTTCTCAACCCGTCTCAACCCGTCTCAACTCTTTCTCAACCCGTCTCAACTCTTTCTCAACCCGTCTCAACTCTTTCTCAACCCGTCTCAACTCTTTCTCAACCCGTCTCAACTCTTTCTCAACCCGTCTCAACTCTTTCTCAACCCGTCTCAACTCTTTCTCAACCCGTCTCAACTCTTTCTCAACCCGTCTCAACTCTTTCTCAACCCGTCTCAACTCTTTCTCAACCCGTCTCAACTCTTTCTCAACCCGTCTCAACTCTTTCTCAACCCGTCTCAACTCTTTCTCAACCCGTCTCAACTCTTTCTCAACCCGTCTCAACTCTTTCTCAACCCGTCTCAACTCTTTCTCAACCCGTCTCAACTCTTTCTCAACCCGTCTCAACTCTTTCTCAACCCGTCTCAACTCTTTCTCAACCCGTCTCAACTCTTTCTCAACCCGTCTCAACTCTTTCTCAACCCGTCTCAACTCTTTCTCAACCCGTCTCAACTCTTTCTCAACCCGTCTCAACTCTTTCTCAACCCGTCTCAACTCTTTCTCAACCCGTCTCAACTCTTTCTCAACCCGTCTCAACTCTTTCTCAACCCGTCTCAACTCTTTCTCAACCCGTCTCAACCCGCCGAGATATATGGCTTTTTATGCCCCCCCCCCTGATATTTATATAGTATAAAATTTGTGAAAAAACTAGTTTTTTCCTAAGTTTGATAATTTTATTTCCTAATGAAGGAATGAGTTGAATTTAACTAGACCTATCTCATTCGAAAGAGGAGTTTAATTAGAATAATTGAGAATTATTTAAAAAACTTTGACCGTTTTTGAGCCGAGATATATGGCTTTTTATGTACCCCCCCTGATATTTATATAGTATAAAATTTATGAAAAAACTAGTTTTTTCCTAAGTTTGATAATTTTATTTCCTAATGAAGGAATGAGTTGAATTTAACTAGACCTATCTCATTCGAAAGAGGAGTTTAATTAGAATAATTATGAATTATTTAAAAAACTTTGACCGTTTTTGAGCCGAGTTATATGGCTTTTTATGTACCCCCCTGATATTTATATGGTATATAATATGTGAGAAAACTAGTTTTTTCCTAATTTTCATAATTTTATTTCCTAATGAAGGAAAGACATGTTTTTAACGAGACCTATCTCATTCGAAAGAGGAGTTTAATTAGAATAATTATGAATTATTTAAAAAACTTTGACCGTTTTTGAGCCGAGTTATATGGCTTTTTATGTACCCCCCTGATATTTATATAGTTTATAATATGTCAAAAAAAAACTAGTTTTTTCTTAATTTTCATAATTTTATTTCCTTATGAAGGAAAGACATGTTTTTAACGAAACCTATCTCATTCGAAAGAGGAGTTTAATTAGAATAATTGAGAATTATTTAAAAAACTTTGACCGTTTTTGAGCCGAGTTATATGGCTTTTTATGTACCCCCCCCTGATATTTATATAGTATATAATATGTCAAAAAAACTAGTTTTTTCTTAATTTTCATAATTTTATTTCCTTATGAAGGAAAGACATGTTTTTAACGAGACCTATCTCATTCGAAAGAGGAGTTTAATTAGAATAATTGAGAATTATTTAAAAAACTTTGACCGTTTTGGAGCCGAGATATATGGCTTTTTATGCACCCCCTTGAGAAATATACAGTATATGTGAAAAAGCCAGTTTGAATTTTGACGCTTTATTCGTCATCAAGGCGCCGTCTATTGTGAGGCGATTACGTAAAATTTTGCTAATTTTAGTTTAAATGCTTTTTTCTACAAATATTTTTGTAGTTAAAATATTAAAAATAATGAATATTATCATAAATGATTTCAGTTACCCCTAATTTTAACGTTTTTACCGTAAAATTCGTCGAAAACTAAATCTTGATAGGTAGGTCTGAAAATGGTTTTAGGCCATATCTCGAGTCGCGAGTCTGGCAGAATCTGGGAAATTTTTTGGGCCGATTCCTCTGGCCAAATGGACGAGCGATTCTGCCAAATTGACGACGATTTCTGCCATCGATTAGCTATTTTTTGTGAATGTAACATAAATTTTTTAAACTTGCTATTTTCACGACTTCCAGCAGAAATTAGGATGCCAGTGGGGATCATTCAGCTCATTGTTATAATTAAATACTTTAAATACCTTGTTCAATTGCCCTTTTTATTGGGAGATTATAAGTCTAATTGTTTACCCGCTAAAATTGATGAACCTAAACCTGAACCTAAACCTGCACCTAAAATAACGCATATAGAGGTGGTCAATAATACATCAAACGCAACCAGTTCACATATCCCTAGCTCTTCTTCAAATAGCGCCCCATCTTCAAATACAGAGAAAGTTAAAGCGAAATCAACTCACGTGAAAAAATGTTACGATGAGAATGCGTATGAAAACTCTAATCAATTGTTAACTCCACCAGGCGATAGAATATCAGTTGTTAACCAATAAATGACACAGTAAATAATACCTTTTGTGTCAGCAAATGTAAAGTACCCATTTTTATAGGTGGCAGCGGCCCTAATGTTGATAAGATTCTTAGTTATGTATTTAAATAATTTAACGATTTAATTGTATAAGTCAATTTACTGTGAATGTCAATAATAAAAGAAAGTTACTTTATTTTTGTACGTTTTTGAATTGCTAACTCCGAATAATAAATCGTCTGCTTAAAGGACTTCATGAGCAGGTCTTGAAATAAGCAAGTCTACAAGTTAAAATCCAGTTTTTGAATCACTTGGACCAGTTTTTTTGAGGACTAGATTATTAATTAAATTTTATAAATATACCAAGAGGAACTACTAATCGGACCAGATTAAGTAATTGAAGACGCCAGAGGGCTCTCTGCTCCGGACGACTGGAATTCGACAGGTTGAAGAAAAACCTTTCCTCTCTAGATGGCATTACTCTCTCCTGAAACTCTTTTACTCATTAGACACTGGCGGCAGATTTAAACTGTAAGAAGAAAATTCTTGGCGCTGTCACTGTATAGAGGCAAATCAAATTAATAACTCATTAGGGTTATTTTAAATAACGTTTGTCGGTTTCTAAAAATACATAATTTTTTTATTAAAACTAAATACAACTTTTGACAAAAACATAATATTTGTTTTGAAGACGCCCTAAATTTAAAAACTTTTCCAAAAACCATTCATCCAAGAGCTAAAACAATAAAAAAATACTTATCCAAACATAGTTAGGAATTTTGGAATACCAACTTGGGCCAAAATCAATTACATTATTTTTTTTTTTTTTTTTTTTTCAATCTGGCTATTTTGTCTGGAGAAAACGCCATATCTCTATAACATGTCAATGATTCGATCTACTGGCTACAAAATTTTTAGATCCCATGGACCACTAATACCCTCCAATTTAACTGGACCAAGAAGGATCAGATAAGGAGAGGAAAAGTGGGAACGGCGCTGCTCCTACTGCGTCGGCCTAAACTCCCACTCTGGGAGAACGGGGGACAGACGGGGGTAGAGATGCTTCGTGGTAAATTGTTGTCACGTGGGTAAAACGAATCCTTTATGAGACGCGCTAGCTAGCGACCACGTGACAACAGTTTACCTCGAGAATTTCCTATCCCCTCTTTCCACCCGAGTGGGAGGGAGGTTGGCTCTAACTCAACGCAGCCCCACTTTTCCTCTCCTTATCTGATCCTTCTTGACTGGACCAGGCAATTTTTAACAGATAAATTGCCTTGTGCACCCCGCTTTATTTCTCACGCTGGCCCTAAACCTTAAAAAACGAACTAGCCTACAAATTACTTGAAAATCTGTGATTTGGCACAAAAATCGACAACTAAAATTACATTATTGTTTAGGCGACAAATTACACTTTTTAAAAATTAACTATAACCACAAGAAAAACAAAATAAAATACTGAATAAAATTTGGATACACTCTAAAATAGCTACGCTGTATAGATTGGAATGAAGTATTTAGTCGTTTATCTTTAATTTAATAATAGTTTTCGCAGCTGTATACTGTACCACAACCTTTTAATGAACGTTGTCTTCATTCTCCCAATACTCACCATATCATGTCTTCATGCCTCTTTTCTAGATTGCATCTTTCCATCGGTTAAAGGCCCTATCTGCTCTGAACTTGCCCCTTTAAAATGCTCTAACCTTACGCACGCAGCCTAGCTTTGACTGTACAATTTGTTTTGTACAACGTCGCCTGCTAAGGCGACTTTAAAGGGGATTTGAAAATCGCAGATTTCAACACTTGCTTCCCAAAGTCGTCACGATTTTCAGTTTCCGAAAAACACAGAGGATAGCTAAAGAGGGCCGACGCCACCATCGCAACTGGCGGAAGAAATATGAGTGGCTTAGTGGTTCACAGGCTCGTATCCAGCGACCAAAATAAAATATAGGGGCGCCCATATTCGAGCCTGATGGTGGATTACAGTCTATATAGCGTAGCTACTTAGTAGTCTTTGTTTAAAAAAATTAAAACATAGCAAAACACATTTTTTTCAAAAACTTGGATCAGTGGTGTGCGATATCATGATAAACATCAATTACGTAGAACTAGGCCTTTGTGATACTGTTTTTGTAACTGCTTCACTGCTTTCGAAAATTAATTGTATACTGTCAATAACACCCTGAGCTTAATATGACTAGCTTCGAACCGTTAAAACAATAACAACTGCTCGAAATGTTTTGTAAATTGAACTGATTGACTTATCAATCACAAGTCAACCTTGGTCCGCTCATGCCCGCCTGACATATTTCGGGTGAATTCGCAATAAATGGATTAGGAACGCCTATTATACACCGATGAAGAGAGTTCATCCTCGTTGATAGATGGCAGTTTTTCCTTCGACGTTCTCTTCTTGCTTGATCCGCGGATTATCTGCTCGGCCTTTGAAACAGTCCATGGTGTCAAAAACACGCATGGCTCTGTAGGCCTCGTGTTGAGCTTGAATTGGCATCCATCTATCAGCAGTGGCAGCAGATGCAAAAATAAAAAGAGGAGGAGGAACAGGGAAGAGCGAAGCGGTGGGAAATAGGATGGACAGGGAGGTTGGACCATTACAAAACAAAACAATGACAAAACGGAACGTCACCAACACCACGTGACAAAACGCAAAATGACTTTACACAAATACATGTACGTCACAACCAACAACTACACGCTTTCCGCGACAGAAATACCATCCGCTGAGGTGCTATCCAAATGCATTTTTTCCAATACATTTAGCAGATGATGTTTCCGTCGCGAATAAAGGATGGATTTGATTAAGCTAACTAGATGCAAAGACTACAAAGAACGCTACGCTATATAGACCTTAATTAGTGGTTTCAACTACTACGAAATTTGTGACATCTCACATAAAACATTTAAACTTAGGCGAGACGATGGTGTCTTTACGTTCTCGGTAAAGAAATAGCTTCTTGGTTACACAAATTGTAGCAAGACCCATTTAGAAGAAATATAAAACGTACTTAACAACAAAGTTTTCACCATTTCTACGCTCTCTTTAGGAACTGCTTTCCGTATATTAGGAGACTGAAGGTACTCGTTGGCACGCATTAGTTAGCCAGGCTTTTTTAATTGTGAATAGAAATCAAAACGAAACACAGAATCTATTGGAGTACAGCTAGTCTAGATAGTCAGCGGAGAAATCTTGTATATTACACACGATTATATTCGGTCTCCCTTTAATACCCGGAACAGCTTGGTAACCGCCTAGATGGCGCCCTTATTCTATTTAAAGCTATATAGTTTTCTAAAAAATTTCGCCCAGATGGGTGCTTACGATAAAGCTAAACATGGAAATAAAAGTAAAAGACATTACTGTACTGGATAAAGAATTTCGCGGGAAACCGCATTAGACTGTATAAAAATTACAAAGAAAAGATGGCGATACTCCCTTAATCACCATTAACTAAAACTAAAAGCACACAAAAACAGCAAAAGTGGTTTGGGCTTTAAATCTGTCCATTGTCATAAAAACAATAAAGTGCAAAGGTAAGGAGATTGAGAAAAAATATATAAGGTATCTGTTCTCTTAGTCTTTTACTCTACTGCTTCTAAGCAATTGGACGGAAAATAGATTTCTGCTCTCGGCGACGAAGATTAATGAGTGGATTAAAGCTATCAGGAAAGCGGAATGCCGGTTTTATCCGGAGGAAATGAGCCGGATAAATTGACATTTCTTTTTCAGTTTTCCTCAACCACGCTCTGGGTATATCAGTTTTGTTGAGGAAAACTGATATACCCAGAGCGTGGTTTCTTCTTTCGGAAGGATTCTCATCAACGTCAGCCCCAAAAATATTCAACTTAAAGTCAACTTAACATTTTTTTATTTCGGTATTATATTCTGGTCCGCTTTATTTTTTAAAGTTTTGTTACTAGCACTCATTTTTTCGGGGAAAACCATGAAGTGCGTCATTAGGTGCCACTCAAAAATTGCGGTACCACGATATTATTATTATATAAATATCAGAAGTACATTTTAATTAAACATAAGTATGCTAATAAATATATTAAAAAGTAATACTAACCATCGACTACCATAACTCGTAAGCAAAGTTTTTTAATTTCAACTATGCTAATTAAGTTATATCCAACTAGGGAACACATTTTCAGTGATTTTTTTATCGACTCCTTATCGTTTAAATAGGCCTAATCCACCGATAAAAAATTTAGAAAACAAATATTAAACTAGAAATAAATTTAAAACTTACCCGGAAAATAGGCTTAGCTGGATTCATGGAGATCACCTGAACTCACCGTAAAGGAATAGCGACCAAATGACATTGATCAATGGCTCTTATGTGGGGAATGCAGGATCTCCATGATCTATGTCATTAGTCGCTAGTCCTTATACTCGGTGAATCCAGCTAAGCCTATATTGATGGCAAATTTCAAATTTATTTTTAGTTTAATATTTGTTTGAAAATTTTTTGCTACTGTTGGATTAGGCCTATTAAAATGATAACTTGTTGTTAGGTTGCAATCTCCCTTTAATAAAATCTTCCAACTATAATTTGTTTCAAAACTTTATTTAAGTAGGTTTAAATAAAAATTTGGCATCCTTATAAACCCTAAGAATCATACGATTGCGTACCAATTGGCCTCGGGTAAAGAAATTCGTAAATAATTGAAAGCCAACGAAATCGAGTTTTTGATTTCTTTATTCTTTACAATGTAACTCAGATTCTTCGACCTTCATTTCATTCTGAATATGATTTTATTTTGTCTGCTCTTGGATTAGGAAAGAATTAGGAGACCTCAAAGGGTTGCGCCTTTGATTAATATATTGATTGTTCTCTATGTTGGTTTAATCACTGAACAAATTATAGTTCTAAACTTAGAAAGACCCTTCGGCTATTGTCTTCATAAGAAATCATTTGCAGGGACGGAATTATAATTTTGGACAATTGTCCAGTTAACCTCCTCACAAATTCCAAGTTATTGGACACTAAAAATTATCAGAAATTGCCAGAATTCCCTTTACTAAAAGTATTTTTTCTTAACATTAGACAAATGTCCAGTGACCCCCTATCTGACATGTTGAAAATATATCGGCCAATATTAAGTGTTCTGCTTACTTCCGTTCCTGATCATTTGAGATGAAATTCCTTATTTATTCGGAGAATAAAATTCAAAATATCTATGAGCTCTTAAAACTTGCCTAAGCGAAGGCGGTGGTATTGATATCTTTCTAATTATTTTATATTATTTTTAGGGAAAAATATGCTTTCTATTAGCAGTATAATACTTACTATATAGTTGAAAAAATATACTCTGAAAATAGGCTTAACAGGGATCCATGGAAAGTTTAATATCTCGTTTATAACCATGCAATTTCGCACTTTATTCAGACAGTAAAATGTTTCATACCAGGCCGGCGTTTTCGCTAGTTGGCCGGGGACTCATCAATGACGATATGAAATCCTCCCTGAATCCCCGTTAAGCCTACTTTCCGAGAAAATCAAATAAATATTACTATCTTTATATTTGCTGGTATTTCTTTTTTTGGTTTTTTTTTAACTATTGTAGCAATACTACATTTAATCGATTAAAGTTTATTAATTGGATGGATTTTCTGAAATATATTCATATATTATCCGTTTGCTTTTCACTCTTTAGCATTCCAGTTAACTTATCCAGTTTTTATACGAAAATTGCAGCTTATCCTAGAAAATTATTCACACTTTAAAAGGAGAATGCAACTTATCAACAAGTGATTTTTTATCGATTCTTTGTTGCTTAAATAGGCCTAATCCACCAGTAAAAAGTTAACAAAACAAATATTAAACTAGAATTTGAAACTTACACGGAAAATTGTCTTAGCGGGATTGATTGAGATCCTGAATTGCCTAGGTGTAAGGTCTAGCGACCAATGAACAACGGCCTGTCGTTCACGCGAGATCTCTACGCGTGCGATTGGTGGCTAGACCTTATACACGAGGAAATCAGGATCTTCACGAATCCCGCTAAGCCTATTTTCCGGGTAAGTTTTAAATTTATTTCTATAAATAAAATAGTTATATAAGGAATCGATAAAAAAATCACTTGTTTAGGTTGCATTCTCCCGTTAAGGTATAGATGGTAAAACTATTTTTAGTTTGGATTCTCCCTTTAAGAGCTAAAGATTGTGTAAGTTATTTGAGCAGTCAATATGCAATAATCAATATTATTAATACTTATAAGTTTAGTTCCATAAAAAACTTTTTTTCGGAAAATTCATCCCAGTCTTTTCGTCTCTAATTACCCCGAACGGCCGTTAAAAGTTGAGTGAAGCAAATTATACCCGGTGAAATTACCCGTAGCGAGTCATGTAGGGGAGCGAACGTAGTCCATAAAATAATTTAAATGTCAAATCTAATCCATCATGCCTCGCTGATTTCATCCGACTAAGTTATTACCGAAGCAATTTATTACTTTTCCTCCCCAAGTTTAATTAATTTTTTGAAGAAATTTTATTATGTAATATTATAAACGATGGTTAAAGTGAGACTGTAAAAATACATATTTTATAATCGCCATCTTCGAAAATTTTTAAAATTAAAATTCCCGGCGATACTACGTCATCACTATGGTCGCGTGATTTCGACTTTAAACCTTACTTTTGGAGTAATTAAGTGGAGCAAAAATATTTGATTGGAGGAAGGTACTTTTTTATTACTGTGTTACTGTTTTTCCAACAAAATAGGGCTTTCGATTTTCCTTCAACCTCCCTTTAAGTACATTCTAAGATTGGGAATGACCGTTATCTTGAGCAGAATCGCGTGATCTATATAAACGGACCATTTGAGTTTAAAGCGTTTTTGCTTTATTGTTTAGAAGAAAACGAATGGATATCGTTCAATTATCATACCCTGAAAGCAACCATTCGTCTTCTTTCGAGGGCTATACTCGTCACGCACAAAATAAATGAACCAAGAATTCGTAACTGCTACTTGGTATAGTAATCTTATGAATTTGTCATACCCCTAGCATAGATTAAGAAATGGTTTCACCCTGGACACGCGACATGTAGCTAATTCCGCCTTCCACTGTAGTTTGCCAGATTTTTTTTAATTAGTTCGGGAACTTCGGGATCTTGGTGGGGCATTTCTCGTGCACCTCTAGCGGTCATCGAGCCAATTATCGTAGCTGCGCAGGCGCATTAGCGGTAGAGATGGTTGGAAGGAAGAGTGCACCACTGTAAAGTACTAGTACCGCCTCTATCGGCAACTACAATTACTAATTCGCGTGTCCAGGGTGAAACCCTTTCCTAGTCTATGCCCCTAGACTCTGGAGTGGATTCAAAACGTTTCGCTACATTCGTGTGAAAGGAAAACCGTTTTCTTGAATCGATTTGAATCAATTTCTCGAAACCGCTTCGGGAACCAGTTTCAAATCGATTCGGCTTCAATAACCTACAGATGAAACGATAATAAATCGGTTTATGAAGATGATATAATCCAGAAAGTTAAACCTTTATGGAAGGTATCCTTAATTACGTTCCAGAAATAAACTACGTGTTATATCTGGAAAATAATTACCCATATATTTTTGAAATTTTAATTTGGACGTTTCTTTCGAACGCGTCAACCCAGAGGTATAAAATTTTGAATATGACGTTTTAATAGTATGATAAAACTAAAAATATAATCCATAGGAATTCGAAAAACATCCATCCAAATGGAAGGATACTATTGAATACCTTACTTTATTGTGTGCCGAGATAACGCTGTTATAGCAACTCCCACATATTCAAGATATAAAATTGCCAGATACTAGTTCTTAGCAATAGTTATAAATTCCTACTCGGAAACTACAGCTCCCACGATTTGATTCGCGTGAGAGTTGAAAAAAAGAAGAAAAGAAAAAAAAAAAAAAGGAAAAATTTGCATTTCCTCCTATCGCTTTGCATTTATTTCCCCGGAGTTTCGTGATCATTTTATTGAAAAACGAACACAATTGATAGAATTCCAAAACGATAAACAATAACTAGTTTCTGTTTTTGAGACGTATTTTATTCCCAATGGAGCTTAAAATGAAACTTTGGAATTTATTTTCGAGAATATCATGCCAAAAACGTATTCGAGAATTTTCAAGCAATTATTTGACACGTTTTTAATGTTTAAATTAATTTCTAAATTTTGATTAAGTTTGAATGGAAGTATAAATTAGAATCAATCATATTATTTCAGCCTTCAACAGCGCTTGTAATGAAAAGGCCGGCGTTTGATGCCCAAACCTTGGGAGTCAAACACAGGGCTATTCTCTTAATTTTAAGACATTACAAGCGCTGTTGAAGGCTGAAATAATATGATTAGCTCAAATTTATACTTACTTACATTCAAACTTAACCTGACTTTAGAAATTAATTAAAACACCTAAAACATGTCCTATAATTGA
Organism: Odiellus spinosus; assembly: GCA_963920705.1. Classification (NCBI taxonomy): domain Eukaryota; kingdom Metazoa; phylum Arthropoda; class Arachnida; order Opiliones; family Phalangiidae; genus Odiellus; species Odiellus spinosus. Next base: position 9,048,566 of record OY987233.1, read on the forward strand.
GAAAGAAATAAAAAATTCTAGAATACGTTTTTTGGCATGGTGATTCCGAAAATAAATTCAAAAGCTGTTCCTTTTTTTAGTTCCAAATTTCCGTTTAAAGGAAAATTATGAGTTTTTGAATGTATGTGAAGTTAAAAACAATTTTAGCTCATATGGTTACCCTATAAATTACATTCACTTCACTTCTTGCCAAGGTTAACTTTGTTAAAATGAGGATGTCACCATTTGTTTTGTTTTGTTTTTTTTTTTGTTTTTTTCGAATGGCTTGACGGATTTTATATTTTGTTTTATCATAGACTATGCCTATATTCAAAATATAATACCTCTGCCGGTTGACGCGTTAGAAAGAAACTTTAAAATGAAAATGTCAAAAATATATATATGGTCAGTCCTCCTAAATCTTAACGCTTCTATTTCTGAACACTTTCATTTCGAATCGAGAAACGAGTGTCACCAATGGAGGGAAAGGTGGAATTAGCGCGCTCGAGCCAGTATTTGCGAAGTTATTTAATTTAATCGAAAACTCGCTTACAAGTTTGATAATTAACCACGTATAAACCAGAATAAGTGATTAAATTGGACTAAAATTCTTTATAAACAAACATTAAATTGCTAGATACGGTTATATTAACATATTCCTTATAGCAGAAGCCTCCTTTGAAGTCTCTTACTCCTGGGTCTTGTCTACCCCTCTCTGTATGGGTTAGTTTCAAAAAGCGCGATTCGTACGCCTAATAACGGTAGATATTTTCGGAGCGGGAGTTCGTCGAGCGAATATCTCAAGCAGCCTTGGAGTTCGTCAAAAAAACGTCGTCGTTTGTGGAGAGAGAGAATTTTCAATTTTCCGTAGACAGGGGGGTATGAAGTAGGACCCCTCCGATCTCGTCGAATTGTGAATTTTACCCATACAGAGAGGAGCGCTATATGGAACATTAGAGTAGTAGACTTCAAAGGAGGGTTTCATCGGCTTCTGCTTATAGATAAATTTATCTATTTTTTCCTGATAACAGATCTTTATATTGACGACTTTCCTTTTCAATTAATCCAAAAAGGTTCTATTTTATCGCAACTTGGGTAGGATTATTATCTCTTAATGAGTTTGATTTTTAATTTTTGCACCACCTTATCAAACGATAAAATTTTATCCAAACGCAGTGGTCTAATTTTATCCATGACATATTTATAGGATTCCAAACAATCTTTAGGAAAATGTTACTCAATTTTCATTTGAAATCCATGAAAAAGGTCTGATAACCTCACTTTAACAATTAAATAGAAACCAATGAAGTGTTTACCGACATGGGATGAAAAAATGCTTATATTGGCCAAGTATAATGGTTAATAATAACAATGGCGAAGATGGTCGAAAAATGACCACTACTGTTTAGCTAATACGAGGGTAACGAGGCTAAAGGTATCTGGCGCCTGACCGTTGTTATTAAGGTCCGATATTGAAAACCATCAGGGCTGCTTTGGCCGAATGCCCGCCTCCATTAGATAAGGAAAACTCTGACAATTAAGGTAGCAAACGTCTGAGATCATAGGATCGAGGTTCAAAGGCACCAAAAGAAAAAAAAAATAATAATAATAAGGCCAACCAGATACCAGAATCGTTTTTACGCAACATTAACTTCAACATAATGCCTTTTTGCTGTACACAAAATAAAATATAAGCTAGGAAGTATAATGATATGGATTTGATAATACCAAAAACATCCAAGGCAACAAATTCCTTCTCAAATCGAGGAACCAGTTTATGTTCATGGAGGAACCAGGAGCGGATCACTAGGAGTTTGCATCCAGGCGGCTTTCCAAACCCGCCACGAAATACGTAAATTTTATAAATGCTTCCACTGATTTTATTCATTTTAACCCCGGGAAAGCGCTGAATCTCGGTTTTTATTGAAGTCGCGAGATAAAATATTTTCAGGGTTATCACAGTTTTTTCAGATTCAAATTTCCTGACATTTCCATGTTTTTTTCCTAACCTTTTCCAACGTTTTTCCCTGACCGTTTCAGCTAATACTACCCAATTTCTAACCTTTTATTTTTAATATAATAGCTTTCGAAAAACTTTTTGCACGTTCTAATTTACGCAACTGATACGGTCAGCTTGAAAGATCTTTAAATTCCCTGACTTTAAAATATCTCAAATTTCCTGACTTTCTTGGTTCATTTTCAAATTCAAGGACTTTTCCCTGTTTTCCCTGACCTGTGGCAACCCTGAATTTTTAGTCAAGCTCTCTGTGGAAGCCAAACGAACCAGTTTTTTCTACTCTGGGTGAGAGAGGAAGGTCTTACGATTCACGCTTCTGGGTCCTACTTACAGAAGGAGAAAAATCAATGGGTCTAGGCACTGTCACAGAGGAGAGAGATAAAATTTGGGGAAGGGGTGAGAGCTTTAGCTGTAGCGGAAGGGGTCGGGATGGAGGTCAATACAACGAGGTCGGGACGGAGGTCAATACAACGAGGTCGGGACGGAGGTCAATACAACGAGGTCGGGACGGAGGTCAATACAACGAGGTCGGGTGGAAACTACTAATGATCCGCTCCTGGTGGAATCTAACATTTTTCGCTTTACGTCATTCAACGCAATGTGCTTCAAAAGGCAATCAGGTGCTTCGACACTGTAGTATAAAAAAAAGGTGGGCAAAAAAAAATTGGCATGGTACCATGATTTCTGACGAGACTCTATAGAGGTATAGGCATTCCTAGGGAAATTTTCAATCATGCCATGGAAAGTTACGCAAACCTTCACGAAACATTTAATCCAGACCGCAATCAAAATGCTTATTTTTATGGCTTTTATCAAAAGTGAATAGGAAAGGTAATATATACGACAAGTAACATAACCCTCTAAGTCGTCGTAAATAATATAATGAAAATATTCCCAAAAAATATTAAATGTTTCAGGTTTCTAAACCATCAAGTATCGGTCTAGTACATAAAATACATTTCAATAAATATTGGATCGTTTTTTACGATCTTTCCAAAAATTCGACTGAAATTTCCATTTGGAAAACCAGGAACAAATCCGTGACAGCCTCACTTGAACTTATACGTATCTATATGGTAATTAACTTATGGTAGAATGAGTATAAGTATATAGCTTTACCGCAGAAATATTCATATTTACATAAAGAACGCGTGAGCTACGCACGAATGAAAAATATTCTTTTTGATATGACGTAAAATTGCGGAAAAATATATGAAGATTTCGGAATATTTTTGGGATAAAAGGGGATTTCATACTTGACGTTTGAGATCTTTCTCTTAAACGGGAGGCTAAAGCTTAAAATCCCTTTTAAAATATGGTTATGGGACGAAAAGGCGAATGGCGCGAAAACAATGTAAATGCGCGCGGGAGAACGAAATAATGATATTTATATCCGCTGCATTTCCTTTTAAAATGTCGCGACATAAAATTTATAGCTTTATATTTCATTCAGTTTAAGTTGAATTTCACGCGTTAGAATAACCATCATTAAAGGGAGAATGCAACCTAATAACAAGTGATTTTTTTTATCGATTCCTTATCGTTTACAGAGCTCCCAGTACAAAGTCCACGAAAAATAATAGATGTTATAGGTCCAAAATGCAAAAATATAGGATACTTATAGGTCTTTATGGGTTTAGTTACATTAAAAAAAAATTATTATAAGCTAAATTTAACTGTTTATAAAATTTAAAAAAACGTTAGGAATCTCATAAAGAATGTCTAAGTGAGGTTTCCTTAAGGTTTCGTTCTTCTGTCATGTGTAATAAATGCGGGGAGCCTGGATTTTTAAAAAGTGCCCAAACTTAGCCAAGCTCACCCTACAATATAGTTAATATACATAATTTATAATCGCTATTTTCGAAATTTTTAAAATAAACATTATTTGCAATTCTATGTCATCACTATGGTCGCGTGATCTTACTATAGTATAGAGCCTACAGTTGATTCTCGCGCGATCAGGCACCAGTGATAAGGTCGCTTTCGTAAAAATACTTAATCCAGAAAGTCAACTACCTTTCTTAGCAATTCTACGTCATCGCGTGATTTCGTTAACATAGATCCTACAGACCATATGGTCAAAAAATTAATCCATAAATAATAACCCGTTTGATTTTAAACTCGTGATGACAGTCTCCCTTGGGGGTGCGTGTAAGTGTTTGAGACTGCAGGAAAGTTAGAAAAATGCAAGTTCATTGGAAAACGCAATGGTACCAAGTAGACATTTTATATGGCCGAAATCTGACTATCTTAATAAGGCTCTACACGAACTGTTCGTATTCAATAAACGTGCGTCTGTGGTAAGAATTTTTTTTCAATCTCTTTTACACGCTCAATTCCGTTGGCCAACTCTCTCGGTTGGACCCCAAAATCAGAACGAATTTCCAAAAGAATAAAAAAAAAAAGATGAAGAAATAAAATCGAAGTTTCCCCGTTCCCATTGCTTGTAAACTTTTTTCATACGAGTTTTCGGGACCACAGTGTATGAATAAAAGTGTTCGTACTTTTTTAGGGATCGCCGATAATATTCATGGAAGCTGTTATTAAATAGTAATATTCTTCATAAGTTTTTTGAATCAATCAATTCAATATGTTCCCGAGGCTGCTTTAGAGCCGTCGGGAGTCTGTATAAAACATCAAAAGCCCTATTTTCATGATAAAACAGTAATAAAGTCTTTTCCTCCAATCAAATATTTTATACTCCGCTTAATTACGACAATATTAAGGTTTAAAGAGTGTACCCGAATGAGGGCTGCCCTGGAAGTTTATCTTCAAATTTAGAATTCGTCAAAATGGCGTCAACCCTGAGGTATAAAATTTAGAATCTCTGAAAGCACCGGGAATTGAGATCGGTGGATTTCACAACTATTTCGTCAATCACAGACACCTTGTTTTTCAAAAGTAAAAAGTTTGAAAAATTTATTATGGAGATTTTCCGTCTGGTTCCCAAACTTAACCGAATATCGACTCTATTTCAGTACCCTTGCCGAACAATTTTTTTAATATCGATTTTTTTTTTTTTTTTTTTTTTTTTTTTTGGATCTTTCCACAAATTTCCTTTCATATCATCTCATTTCTGTTTAAGTTTTAAATTACTTAAACTCTATAAAAACCGTTTAAAAATCTTATTTCTTAGTACCTCATCTTGAGAACTATAGGCCCATAATAGTACTCTCAAATTGGGGACATCGAAATTAGGTTGTGGCAATTAACCCAAAACACTTAATAATATATCAAAATATTTACCTCCATTTATAAAATAATTGAAATTAAAATTAATATTAATATAATTTAATATTGCTCGGCGTTTGGATAAAATTTTACCGTTTGTCAAGGTGATGCAAAAAATTAAAAACAACGTTATTATAGGGATAAAAATCGTACCCCAGTTGCGATAAAACAATAGCCTTTTTCAATTATTTTGAAATGAAAGCCGTCAATATAACTGTTATCACGAAAAAATGGGATAAATTTATCAATAAGGAATATGTTTGTATTAATATAACCGCATCTAGCCATTTAAAGTTTGTTTATAAAGAATTTTAGTCCAAATTAATCGATTATCCACCAATAACAATTCTGGTTTATCCGTGGATTAATTAATCAAACTGGCAAGCGAGTTTTCGAGTTCAGCAGTTATGTCCTTTTGAAATAAAGCTGGAATTTATTTGAATATAATTTCGCAACTTGTTTCTAGTTTTGAAACTGGTTTAGACATATTTTAAAGTCTATATCGATTAAAACTAACCTTTTTTTGTTTCTTACAAAATCTAGTATTCATTTAACAACCCTTTTGGGTCCTATAAACCAAGAGAGCGTCTCTCGAGATAATAAGCTGCATAAATTAAGTGTCAAAAAAATATTTATTTGAAGAGGTCTGGAGATTTTTAGATTTAGACTAGCAAAATTTTTATATCTCAAAAGTAAGTGGATTTTCCGTTGAGGGCCATTTAGATTTTGAAAGGGACGTGTTTTCATTTACATATAACGTTTCAGTGGGATTAGATACCCAGCGAGACTCCCTAAGGTGTAATATATTTTAAAAACGAAAAGAAAAAGAAAAAACAATCTTCAAATTTAAAAGATGATTTCTATATATCATAAGTTAAATACTAGCTTCAAATAAGTATTAAAATTTTACAGGTACATGGTCAATAATTTCGGAAATACTTTGCTTGGACCCGCTAATATCACGCTTAAAGCGTTAAATTGGGCCTTGCAATCCATCAATTGGTAAAGGTTCAATCTTCGATTCAAGGCGCGGTAATGGTTTCTTTTAAGAAGTTTCTCAATTTTAAATATATTATAATTGGGTTTCTTTCTAAGTGATGACCAAGTGATGGTCTATAAATTTTCATAGTTTTTACGCATTTATTGTTACTACCACGTACGAACCGATGACGAGACTATTTCTATGATACATTTAAGGCTCTGTTAATTCAAATAATACGCTTTGTTAAAAATGTATACAAAACATTAGGACTTTAGAGGTAGTACACACAAGTAGATCAAGAGTTTCCTATTTTACGAAATCGGTCAGCTCGGAATCGGATAATGAATAACTTCCATTGATAACTAGGCTTTTTTCAGATATTTCAATCTCGGATAAATTGTTTGTTAATATAAAACCACAAATTATATCAAATGAGTACGAATTATCCGGAGTTAAATTTTAAGCATGATTAATAAACTAATTACGCGATGAAAAAAATATGATGTTTCTCGAAATCAGTGTAGAATGAAATATAATAATTATATTTTTATCTAAATTGAAAGGAACAGCGACTAAATTACTACATTCTAGCTTCGAGATCTCAATTTGGGTTAAAATCCGCCAAGAAATTCGATGGGTTTCAAATGTTTCTTATCCGAATGAATAACTCGTATAACGAATAAATTTGCTATAACAATTGAGTACGAATAAAAAGATTGCCTATATTCGGATACGTTAACTCGAATAAGAAATGAATATGTTTTTCGCGAACGGATAATATACGATTGACATTCACAATGATATTAATAAATTAACAAAAGTTATACGAATTTCAAGCTCTAATGTCTTCCAACTATTTCACATAAATTCCTTTTATCTGATACATTTCCCACTGGTCAGTAGGTTTTTAAGTACAATCGTATGTACAAGCATACTAACAGAAAATATTGTTCGCTTTCAATTGATATTTTATATTAATACATTAAAAATCTACCTATATCTAAACACAAATAAATATGCTTCATAAAACAGTACGGTCATTGAACCCAAAAACCTAAAAAGGGCGGCGAGCGGTTTAGATGAAAGAAAATTTTGCCCGTGGCATGAAAACAGATAAATATTTGACGCGGGAAAGTTACAAGTTCACGAATACCAAGTTCGTCTTAAAATAGGTCTCCGCATTCTCTTCTACGTAATATAGAAATAAATCTGAATTATCTTGAAAGTTAAGAGCTTTCCCAAGATCAGACGCGCTCGTTTGACCTACTGACACATTTTTTATTTCGTCTTCATCCTAAATAGAAAAATTAAAACTTTCCCCGAAAAAAAAAAAAAGTCTGCCGTTCTGAGACTAACCTTAATAGAAATCCCGTCAGACACCTATCTTTAAATAAAATATCAATGAATACGTTGCCTTAAAGCTACGGTCACACTAGCATTTCTTAATCGATTTGAAACGGTAAAAATCAAACCGAAATCAATCGCCAGTAATCGTTTTAAGCGTCAAGTGTTCACGCAATATCTTAATAAATCGATTTATCGTAGCTTCATCTATCGGAATGAATTTGGTCCCCGAAGCAGTTTCGAGAAATGAAACACCCGCGAAACGTTTGAAAAAGATTTGAATCGATTCCAAAGCTTTGTGTGACCGCGCCCTTAGACTCCTTATCGTTTAAATACGCCTAAAACATTTTACAATCAAATATTAGACTAGAAATTAATTTACAAATTAGCCGGACAAATAGGCTTAGCTGGATTCATGAAGATCCTGAATTGATGGGTCAGCGACCAATGACTAAAGGCCCGTCGTTAAAGAGAGATTTCCGTATGACTTCCAATAACATTCGATTGGTCGCTGAATAAATGCGAATAAATTCAGGATGTCAATGAATCCAGCTAAGCCTATTTTCCGGGTAAGTTCTAAATTGATTATTTCTATGGGAAAATTGAGCGTTTTGTTTGGATAATTACTGAATTGTTTTTAAAGAATTGAAATAGTATTACAGTTGATCATCGGCCCATAACATAGACCGCTATCACGTTCTCCTGAATTTTTGGTTTGATTTTAGTTTTTAATTTTTTTACTGGTGAATTAGGCCTATTTAAACGATAAGGAAACGATAAAAAAACATTTATTGTAAGGCTGCATTCTCCCTTTAAAGGAAGGATAATTTTCTAGGATAAGCAGCCATTTTCGGATAAAAACAGATTTATTTTATCTTCGGATAAGTTTACTGGAAAACTAAATAGTAAATTTTTAAGCAAACGGATAACCATAGAGGCTCTTGGTGAGACATAAGGCTTAATCAATAGGACTACTCTGAAACAGTTCAAAAGATTGCGGCTAAAAACTATAACGCTTGAGATATTTCTTTCTCTTTTTGGTGTTAAGTATTCATATTTCTTTGAAACGAACCGAGAAGATTTCGAGAAAGAAATATATATTCTAAAATTCGAATCCAAGCTCATGGGGAAACTTCCTCAAAAGAAGAAAAATACTCAAAAAGGTTTTGAGCGCCAACGAAGATTAAACCTCGCGCAATGTCCGCGTATAAAAAAGATGATAAACTACCAAGTTTTCGTTGTGGCTGCAGTTTCAGAATATATATTTCACCCTCTGAATGTTTAAAGAGTTTATTCGAGTAAAACAAGATGGTTTGGATAACCATCTCCTGTTACCGTAAATAATTTTAAGTATTAGGATCAATTGGTTAGTGTTCGTACGGGGACCCCGACCCCATAAGTCGAGGATCCCCGACTGTTGAAAACTTAGTCGGGGTTTTCCATTTTCCGGGGTTATATTTTCGCAATATAATTTTAAATTTTCACGCCGATGCACCTCGCTAAAATCCTAAAAATAGTTCCTTCTCTCCCTTTAAGTTAAACAAAAACTATAGTCATTAGACCTCTAATCTACACCTGTGTCTGAGGAGTACAGGTACAAATAATAGTCTACAAACTCACAGGCGCGCTTACATTATTACATAATACTATATCTAAAAGACTAAAACAGTAAAATTAGGATATTTTTCCATTCATAATAAATATAAAAAATTTACGACCCCGAATTGTTTTCCGCGGGGTTAGAAGAACGCGGCTCAGTTGAAATTGTAAAGGATTTTATAGGAACTATAGGACCACTGGACTGGCTGGAAATATCGTAAATTAGTCGCTAAAACAACCAAAACAGACGATATATTAAGCCTTGACAAATTGATCTCACGCCAAGCTCGCGAATTTAAATCACAAGATAGGCCTAGTTGTTATAATAAAATAATCTTGGAACCAGAAAAAAATTAGACCTTAAAAAGCACCTGTTTCTATTGAAGATGTGCCCTTTTTTCAAGGTTGGGTCGAAATATAGGATTATCTATATACTTTTGCCAACAGTGAAACCAGCAAAAAGAGTTGTTAAATAGTACCTGTATCTACGGAAGATGTTGCCTTTTTTTCAAGGTTGGGACGAAGTCAACTTTTATAAAACCAACTATGCAGTTTATTTGGTCGAATTCTGTAGGAATTTTCCAATTTCCTCATTGGGGAAACAGATTATTATATGGAAGCACATTGAAATGAAAATTAAAACCGACGTATTTCTTAATTTCTTAGGAAGAAATTCGCAAACTTGGCGCTAGATCAATTTGACAAGACAATTAACATGAATCGAGTCAGGTTGCATAGATAGCTTTGTGTACATTTGGTTTATCAACACCCAACCAGCCAGCCAAAAGGGATCAAATCATAACACTCCGAAATCTAAAAAGTATCATAGATTTAACTTGATATAAAAAGACGAAATCAGCAACACAGAAGAATGGGGAGAAAAGTATTATTTCATTTCTCTCATTTTTTGCTATTTTACAAAAATATATAAAAAAAAACTTAAGATCATGACGATGTGAAGGGGAAATAAAAATAACAAAAAGATGCTCTTTTAAAGTTTTAAGTTAAAGAGCCATAGAACCTTTCATTACGAGTATGTGGAGCTGTATGCGCGTAAACAATCTATTTTTGAAAGTATGCGCAGACAGAGAGTATTTTAACTAAAGGGGGAGTGTATTTTTAGCCATAATTTAGGCTGTAGTTATTAACAAACTTTTAGAAATTTAAGTTTCTAAATATAAAATAATTTTAACGGTGCTTTGATTTTTTTAAAAAAACTTTTATGAATATAAATGGTACTTTTTGTGAGCGTTTAGTCTGAAGACTAAGCATTTATAAGTTAGGTTAAGTGTTCAACTAGGCTTCTGACTTACGTGGTTTGGTTATATTTAAAGCACCAATTATTATAGTCTCCGCTAAGGGTCTAACTGAATATTCAAATATTTTCTACCCATAATTTTAAGTTTACTTGAGACTAATAACTCATAATTATGTTAAAAGGGAGAATGTAGCCTAACAACCAATGAGTTTTAATAGATTCCTTATCTTTAAAATAGGCCTAATCCACCAATAAAAAAATTACAAACAAATATTAAACTAGAAATCAATTTAAAACTTACCGGGAAAATAGGCTTAGCTGGATTCATAGATATCTTGAATTTATTCGTATTGAAAGGTAATCGACCAATGGACAAATGCCCGTCGTTAAAGACTTCCAATAACATTCGATTGGTCCATGACACATCAATATGAAGAAATTCAGAATCTCCATGAATCCAGCTAAGCCTAGTTTCTGGGTAAGTTAATTTATTTCTAGTTTAATATTTGTTTGTTATTTTATTACTGGCGGATTAGGCCTATTTAAACGATAAGGAATCGATTAAAAAAATCACTTGTTGTTCTCCCTTTAATGGATATATTTTCATATTAAAAGTAATTTAAAACAGTTTTGGAAGTGGTGTGCGTCTTGAAGAAGATGACGTCAACTTTGCACTTAAAAATCCTCACTGATGCTTAACATGAAATTCGGAAATTTATATACAATTTGTTGCATGTCATGTTGGGATAATTTCATTTCTTGTTTTAGAGTCCGAGTAGTGTCGGATTTTCACAGATTGACATCATCTTTCCAGATGCTTAAACTTGTTTTAAAATAACCATGATTTGTACTAGCCCAAAAAATTTACTCGCACCACCTAGCGGTATAAATATGTTATAGTCTATCTAAATTAGAGCTACATTTAAGCCTTTTCAACTTAATTCAAGGTTTCGTTATTAACAAACAAAGCTGTAATAACCATAATATAGTATTATAGTAATCTATAAAGTAAGTTAAAATTTTGATTCCAATTATAAACACCAGTTGAAAAAGATAATTAACTAATATTCTAACTTCTTCATTGATTTTAAATAAAAACAGCGATGATCGTTACTTATAATATCAAAAAAAAAAAAAAACAAGCTGGTAAACCCCGATATAAGGCACCTATTTAAATAATTTATACCTATATTCTGCCAAATCTGTACGAAGTCTATTAATTAACAAATAATAACTTTTCTTTATCTAAAACTAACAAAATCTCTTTTAATCTATAGAGATAAGACAATCATTTTTTGACTGTTTAAGAGGAAATTAGATAAAATTTTGTTATAATTTGAAATTATTAAAAATTGAAAACGACTTGCCCCTCTTGTTTCTGTTGCAAAATCGTCGATGTAGACTTTACCGGTATTTTACAGAAATACGATGTTAGCAAAAAGACAGATTAAGCAACCTTTGACATTGTTTGAATTTCCAAAGAGTGGCTTTCTTAAAAGTTAAGTACTATTTAACGAGACTTATCGTATTCAGCGCCATCTGTTTTAATGGGAAACTTGGAACTAAACCTTGAACCACTTATTTTCAGAATCACCATGGCAAAAAAAAAAAAAAAAAAAAAAAAAAAAAAAAAAAAAAATCAAACAATTATTAGACACGTTTTAGGTGTTTAAATTAATTTCTAAATTTTGGTAAAATTTGAATATAAGTAAATATAAATTCGGACCAATCATATTTTTCATCCTTTAACAGTGCTTGTAATGTTCTAGCATTAAAAGAATATGCCGGCGTTTGATGCTTATGACCATTTATATCAAACGCCAGCATATTCTTTTTATGTTAGGACATTACAAGCGCTGTTGAATATTGAAATAATATGATTTGCTGGAATTTATGTTTACTATTATTCAAACTTTGTCAAACTATAGAAATGAATTTAAACACCAAAAAAGGTGTCTAAAATTGCTTGAAAATTTTAGAATCAGTTTTTTGGCATGGTGATTCCGAAAATAAATTCCAAAGCTGTTCCATTTTTGGCTCCAAGTTTCTCTTTAATGATTACTCAACAGATGGCGCTAATTAATTAGACTTTCATCGTATTCAGTGCCATCTACTAATATACGCAAGATTATCGACAAAACCAAGTGGTTTTACGAATGACATTATATCTTTTGCTTAACCTGTCTGAGGCATCATTTTTCTATATTTAGACACAAGTAGAACAAGTCAAACCGGGATTCCAAGAATTACTTTATAATTAACCTAGGTTTATTAACAATGGAAATATATCTTAATAAATCAAAATTAATAACTAAACATGGTGCGCGTTCATTAGCGACCTCTAACGGCTCAAACAGTGAAAGGGCAAAGTAGGAACCACGTACCAAGTTTTGTTAGTTTCTTTTGCCTGCACTGTTTTGGTCGTTAGTGGGCGTTTATAAGGGCACGCCATTTTTTATAATTAATATTTATCTATTAAAATAGGTGTTCATTGTTCATATAGCACTATATCTAATGTAATATAATTGCAAGGCACAATATTATCTCATGCCCTCCAACCATTTCGTTGTATTTGTTAAATTAAAAAATAAGACGAAAAAATGAAGGAGGATAATGCGGTAAAAACAAATTCGTCGTCTCTTCAACGATTTGTTACTTTTGAGAAGTTTGTACACGATAATTGTCTTAAATGTCGCGAATACTATGCATAGTATAAGTAACACCACATTTGTTTCGGAGATTCAATTCCGAGTTTTAAAAAAATGTTTAGAAAAAAAAAAATTGATAAAAATATAGCGATAGATATCAGAAGAAAACTGATTGTTAGTGGCAGGTTTTGAAGCCGTTTTTGACGGGTATGTTGTTATTTAAGTGTTCAACTTCGGGCTTGCCGGGTTGTCTGCCCTTATACGAAGACATGGCAGTTGATATACCAAACAGTCTCATCGCGTCGTCTACCACTTTGCTTGGAAACCATCTGTAATAGAGAGAGATATGGGGGCCCCCACTGTGGTTTTAAAATTAACACCAAGAGAACGAAAGCGTGCTATAATACAATCAATGATAATTATAATACGGATGGCTAATAACGCGACTCTCTCCAGACAGGACATAACAGAAGGACAATCACGTGGTTCGAGCTTTGCTATATAACCCATGTACGCATTAATAACAGAAGAAATATAGCATTATTGAAATAATATTTGATTATCAGGTATATATAGCAAATTATATTGAATTCTTCAACTTACAACCTCATAATAATAAGGAAACAATTTAACCCAAACTTTTCGCAGTATAGTTCAAACTTAAGGGGGGGGGGGGGTGCTGCTGTCAAAACCAAGTATTATTCCTGACTCAGAGATGGCGCTACAATCAACCCACGGTTTATTGACGAAGGTATGGGAAGAGACAGCGCAGCGTCTCAAGATTTCTGATCTTGTAATTGCATTAAACATGACAATAAGACCATAACAATACGAAGCTGGTGCTTCTACTGAAATCCAAATATCTTATTTTTCAAATTAGTTTATGTTGATGAATTAAGCTTTAAAGTAATACTCAAAGAAGTACACAAGCCGGTTTAGTTTCAGGCGAAGACTCTTTACAATCTGGTCATAACGTATTTCATTCTTTCTTAAAACAATGCCTCCTATATTTAACAAACCCAGTACACGCGGAAAAAAAATTCCAAAGGGAAAATTTAGTTCGCCAATTTTCCACTATAGAGGCGCGATTAACCAAAGATTTTGCAGACGCGTCTCTCCCGTTACCGTGGCAACCCGACGTAGTAACGTCTCCTAATCCGGCTTGCTACGGTAACGGGAGAGACGCGTCCGCAAAATCGCTGAATGATCCCGTCACCTATCGAGAGAAAATGGCAATCTTATACGAGCTAAAGACCCCTCCTGCTTCAGGATCGTGCACTGGCTTTGATAAAATCTAGGAGGCGTTGCTTAAAGCGCTGATAGCGTTTTTAACCATTATGGAAAGGTCGAATTGTGAAATTTTGGGGTCAAATGTAGTGAAATATTCTCAATAAACAGAATTATTACCTCCCAAAAATTATTTAAACGGTTCGAAAGAGCATAGTGTGAATATATCTATATTGTTATCATTAATTTTGGGGAATCCATAATCAATATGTATTATACCTGAATCAAATTAAATTCAACATTTCCTACAAATCACGTTTACAACAAAAAAAAGTACCGCAAAATCTGAATCGGGTTTCAATAGCAATATCAACTAAATTTAAACAATATCCATTGAATAGATATCATTATATGTCTTTGGTATTATTAGGATGTTATTCAATATATTGTTTGCCTTAGTAATAAGATACAATCAATGAGGTCCGATTACTCTCCCACATCAGATTAGACCAATTATTGGCTAATTTATGACAATCATGTTGCAGATTTACGGGAAACTTCATAAGTGATAATTAAGGGCAAATATACCGTCGTTATATGAATGTATATAGGTCACGTGACATAATGCGATAACAAGGAAATCAGAACGCGTATGTAGTCATCGCTTAAAGGGAGAAGGCAACCTAACAAGTGATTTATTAATCGATTCCTTGTCGTTTAAATAGGCCTATTCCACCAGTAAAAAAATTAACAAATATTAAACTATAAATAAATTTAAAACTTTCCTGGAAAATAGACTTAGTTGGATTCATGGAGATCCTGAATTTATTTGCAGTGAAGGGTCAGCGACCAATGGGGAAAGGTCCGTCGTTAAAGCTAGATCCCGTGAGACTTCCAATAACATTCGATTGGTCGCTGACTCATCAATGCGAAGAAATTCAGGATCTCCATGAATCCAGCTAAGCCTATTTTCCGGGTAAGTTTTAAATTTATTTCTAGTTTAATATTTATTTGTAAATTATTTTACTGTTGAATTAGGCATATGTATAAATTATAAACGATAATGAATCGATAAAAATCACTTGTTGTTAGGTTGTATTCTCCTTTTATCCCTTTAACGTTGTTTATACTGTCTTATGCCCTTTAAACCTATGGATTTAGGTTTGAAAATTGTATTTTATGTACAATAATAACTGCTTCCTCAAGCTGATTTGATAACCAATTTTTATCCCTAAGTAATCACATTTATGCAAATTCCAGGGTGACCACAACTAAATTATAAGGAAAATGTTTTGTAGAAATATAATAAAATATAAGTTTCGTCATAAAAATCGCCATATTTCTAATTCTAAAACTAAACACAGTCAAGCGGATGACATTTGCAGGGCTCCCAGTACAAATTCCACTAAAAATTATAGGTATTATAGGTCCAAAATTCTAAAATTATAGAATTATAGGATATTTATAGGATATTTATGGGTCTAAAATTATGTCATTAGTTTTGCGTGTTTAAATTAATGAAATATTGCAGTTTTATAGGGAATATATCATATATTCAAGAACAGTGGCGATGCCACACTCGGGCAAATCATACGATCTGTACATATACTTGTTAAGCCTACTTTCCGACTAATTTAAACAATTGAAATTGTTAATATGGCAAGCTAGTTATTCGAAAATCGGACGTAAAATGTTTAAAATTCACTCACCAAATAGTACAAGGGACATAGGTAGCTTTACAAAATTCCATAACACTTAAATCCCGTCACGAGAACAATCGCGGAAATCCGCCGATTTAATGCCTCACCAAAAACACGTAGATTCGTTTTCAACTTATTTCGATCATTTCGCGATAGTCCAGCAAATGTTATGACCAAAACTGTAATAATTACACGCAACTTACGCTAAATATTACCGATTATCGTAAAATAACACTTTAAGACCGCAAGAAACTCTTCGAAAACCGGACTATACATCCGTCGACCGCGGGTGAAGAACTTACAAAACAAGCAGACGACGCAAAGTTCCAGAATTGTGCAGCCGGACTCGTGACGGATTTAAATAGATGGATTGTCTGAGAATAAAACCTTTAAATTTTACGCAAGTTCCAGCCACGTAAAACGGCGTATAGCGGACAATATTAAAATTCCCTAATCTGTTCAGAAATCCGGAGGTTTTTTTTTATTCAAAACTTCATAACTAATGTTAAACGTAACTTTTAACCGCGCTTTCATGAACTAAAATTAGCATAAGATTTTTTCTTTTTACTTTCTCAGTGCAATTTAATCAACGCAACATAAAAAATAGTCATTTAAAGGATTTTCCGACTTATCGGTTTTTATAGGACCACCTAGTTATTATAGGTACTTTGGGAGCCCTGCATTTCACCCAATTTCCCCAAAATATTTTCACCTAATGTTTGTAGTTTTTCAGCGCCAAAAATTTAATATCATTTTTTAATGTTTTGTGCTTGTCTACATTAAAAATGTAGATTTTAATTTGTACTTTTTGAGCACCATCTATATTGAAAAATATAGAAATGGATATGTTTTTCGCAAACGGATAATATCTGATTGAAATCCACGATGGTCTTATTCAATTATACGAATTCCGAACTCTAATTACAGGAAATATAGGCAATGAAATTATAGGAAAAAACTATAAAAATAAAGGAATTGTGGTCACCCTAAAATTCTAGTTGAGCAATAGAATAATTTATTTACTATTTCATGATTTACCCATAAATAATCGATTTTTATAAAAAGAAACCGGGAAAACCTTATGTCGAAATAACTACAAAATGTAAACTGCCGAATAATCTTAAGGTACGTTCACACTAAAGACTTTAAAACCATTTTCAAACCGATTTGAATTCTCAAATCAACTTAAAGATTAAAATTATACATTTTGAAAATTGATATTTACCGTTGACCTCAAAATTTTACAATCTTAACTCGCTAAAACGCTTAAAAATGGTTTCTAAGTCTAGAGTGTGAACACATGGCTTAATAGGTAGCGTGGTTAGTGACATTTTTAACAACTACCCAACTTAAAGCAAAAAGAAAAGAAAAAAATTGGCTTACGATTTCAGAGCTACCAAGAAATAGAAGATACGAGGAAGCATCAGAATCTCTTGGTTCGTTCTGATAGCCGCAATGATTTCGTCCGCAACGTAGTCAGGGTCCAGCAATGAGAAGCATCTGAAAAAAAAAAAAAAAAAAAAAAAAAAAAAAAAAAACGTAAGTTCGAATATTAATGTTAATATTAATGGAAATTGAGTACCATTTTCGGAAAGATCGTTAAAAAACGATTCAAAATATATATACATACGTCATAGAACAAAATTACCGCGACAGTAAAATTACCTATTTTATAATCGCCATTTTCGAAATGTTTTAAAATAAAATTCCCCGCAATACTAAGTCATAATGGTCGCGTGATTTCGCTATTGTAATTAGAGAATAAACAGCTGATTCTGGCGCGTTCTGGCACCAGTGATAAGGTCGCTTTCGTGCGGTCTTCTTCGTAAAAGTACTTAATCTTTTACTACGTCATATATCGGAAAAATACCTAATTCCATTTTGAAATTTATTTCTAACGCGTCAACCCAGAGATATAAAATTTTAAATATGGAATTTTAGTAAGATAAAACTGAAAAATAAGCCATAGGCATTCGAAAAAAATGTTGTCAGACTTACTCTATCTAATGTGTATTAACTAACAATTCGCAACAACCGAGCGTTTTAAAAAATCCCAAAAAGGTTTTAAATTATAAATATCAAGTTGATAATTTAATTATCAGATCAAACCTTAAATTACCATTACTGTGGTAATTCACGGCGTAATTATCGATTTAGAACTATTATTTGGGATAATTTAATCATAATCCTTGTTTAAATGAATCGCGCTAAAAATTAATTAAAAGTTTCTTGGCTAAATCATTACTTCGTGGAGCAGAAAAGTCTGATCTTTGGAAAAAAGTTTAATGAAAACGAAAAACTTCCTTCAAGAATCCGATATATAAAACGGTATGGCGATGGCTCAAGAGTTAGAAAAAAATAAAATAAAAAAATAAAAATTCAATTAAAAACTTTAAGGCCTGAAACTTTTTTGTCTCTTTCAACATTTTCGTCTCTATATGAAGCTAGGGGTTTACCGAAGGAAGGAAACTTTTCTTTCCAGCTAAATGGGCATTTTTTCAGCCGCAATTTCGATAGGAAGTACAATATACACTCGTAATAGGGGCCTTGAGGGGGCAAAAGCCCAAGCACACTCGAATCGAGTTTCGATACGAGCGCTGGCCCGAAAAACTTTCCCAAGGGGTGACAAAAATAACTAAATCCTAACTGAAGAAGCAAAAAAAGAATTTAGAACCTCTTTTTTTTTTCGTTTTTGTTGAGATTAAGGAGTCCAGTCAAGGAGGGCAATAAGTACATAAATACAATCTTTAAATGGAAGATGAAGAGGAATATGAAGAGATATTTTCATTGATTCTGCTTCTAAACATAAGACATGTTTGCCTAGTTTGAAGTGAGGCTGTCATGAATTTTTCATTAACTCCAAATGAAAATTGACTATCGTTTTTGGAAAGATCGTTTAAAAAGATTCAAAATATATATACATACGTCATACAGAAAATACCGCGATAAGTAAAAATAGATGTTTTATAATCTCCTTTTTCGAAATTTTTAAAATAAAAATGCCCCCAATACTACAATATAATGGTTAGATAAATTTCCAGCGCCATCTATATCCCAGTTCGGAAAATAGTTGAATTGTTGATATCATAAAAAAACTTGTGAGTTTGATATCTTGTTCGAATGTTGCTAACTACGTCACGAAATCACGTGGCGTTAAGGTTATACGGGGCAGTTATTTCCGTTTTCGTAAAACGGTAGGGGCCAGACGGCCCAGAAGTCACTAGGGAGAGAGCTGACAGCCTGACACGGATATAGAAAAAATAAGCTTAAAGGAATGGTGCGGTGTTAAAATATTTTTGCTGCAAACCCTTTAGTTAAACTCAAAACCAATTTTTCAAGTGTTAAAAAAATTTAAAATTAAGTATATTTTTAAATAAACAATTAAAACAAATTACATTGAGGGCACATAGGCGCCCGTATGAAGCTTTCCTGTAAAGCAAGAGCGCATTCGATACGTCACTTCAAGGTTTTTATTTCGGCAATAATCTGATTGGCCAAAGTAACTTGGCTCAACTTTTACTCAATGGTAAAGTTGACTACTACGCGCTTGAACGTTAAATCGACGACAGGTTATAACGGCAGTGCTCGCCAGTCTAACGAACGGGACGCCGACTGAAGGAGCATCTAACCCCGGTAAGCCGTAGCCTAGGCCTAACTCCGTCGGCGATTCGGACTCTCGGAGAGTATCGTCATGCCGCGAATAGATCCGTTTGAAGTTGAACCAGTGTACACGGAAGAAGAACTTTTAATTAGAGATAGACTACAGGAAGAGCGGAATAATAATGACGGTATCGAAAATTTAATTGACATAGACCAGATGAAAGAAAATTGCACCTGACAAACTCTGTAATCCAACTTTTTCGTAGGCAAAGGCTTAGTATAATACGCGGCTTTCACTGTTTCTTTAGCATATTTTAGCCATTTTGACGCGAGTTCGGGGTACTTTAAATGATCAGGAACCGTATAAAAACTTAGTCCAAACCGAGAACTAAAATTTTTGCATTCTTTTATAATACAACTTGGCATTTTGAACTTTCTTTAAAACAACACCGATTAAAAAACGAAGGATTCAAGACTTTACTGTCTCAGACTCTCTCCCCTCGGAGTCTCATTTCATTGGTTTATAAGTTATTTCTATTGGCCTATCAGATTGCTAGCCTGGCCAAGCACGACAGAGAAGTTTAGAATTAGGGGTAAAAGGGCCACGTCCATACTAAATTTATTTTTAACTATAAAATTATTATTATTAAAAATTAATTTTGAGTTATAAATTTCTGTTGCCAAGAGTGCTATTGACCCTTAGAGGCAAAAAAACTTTATGGGTGAACCATTCCTTTAAGAAATGCTTGAGCTATGACGTAGCTGATGACGTCGACGGAAACATTCCCTAAGTAAGCTCCTCCTCTTTTATGATAGCAACTATTCGGTTTTTGGCACGGTGATTCCGAAGATAAATTAGCTCCAAGTTTCCCTTTAAAAAGAGTATTTTCAAACGTCTCTGCTTCATTACATCTGTCAACTCCAATTACCGCAATATTTAAGCATTGTTACTTATTAGCGAATGATTAGAAAAGTTTGGGCTGTTAGAAAAATACGACCTATTTAGACTTTTAACTAAAGCAAAAGGAAATCTCTTCCGAGATTTAGAGATCTCTAATATCCCTCGCGGGGATAATCAAGGAAGTCGATTATTTTGAGAGGGACTTTGCTATCACGCGACCAATGAGGAGCAAGAATGGGTATACGGAGAAGAAGAATTGTATCAAATTAACGGGTCATGGGAGCCCAGAGGTTAATTCCCCTACGGGAAGATAGCCCGAATATAAATTGAACAAGTGTACCAACCAAGAAAGTCACACGCAATACTCCTAAAAAGAAGCCACAGAATTAACAAGGAAAAGGATTGGACTTGTAACAAAAAAATATATATAAGAAGACCTCGAAAGGTTTGAACAAAACGAATCAATACTCAAAAGTCACGTTCGCGGATAGTTTGAAAACAATTTAACCTTCGAACGAGCTTCGAAACCCAATGAAAAGGACTAAAATTTCAAATCAACTAAATCGAACCAATCACAAATCAATCCAGTCTAATGCCAGAGATTTTAATTCTCTTTCCGAGAAACCGGTTGGATATTTTCAGTCCAATTTGTATTTGTATCTTTTTCACAACACGTACTTCCGGCCAAGCCTGCATCATAGACAATACTCTATCCTCAGTCTACATTTACTGCGTGGAAAACATGAAAACGGCCTTAAGCCAAAAAAGCCAGAACAACACTAATAACAAACGTGGGACCTAAAGCTTCGTTTTCAGTCATCGTTTTTCTCTCTTTTGCTTTCGCTATTGCTTGGATCCTTGGAAGAGAAGCTTATAAGAAATCCACTTAAATATCGTCTTCTCTGCCAATTGAAGCCTACTAACGAGGGTTAAGCTTAATCACATTTGTTTTGATTCTTGGCCAAAAATTCTCAATTGAAAGCGCGGATTATGACAACAGAAGGAGTGCAGGAATGTCATGGGTCCAGCAATTTACCCACGACTCCACGAGGCACACTAGACTGTGACCAATAATGAAGGGACCTTCAAGACCACTATCAAAACCACGTGTTTGTCTGCCTATTCTTCGTCCATAGCAACCACACACGGGAAATTGTTAGTCCAGTTACTTTTGCCCATGGTCTTCTTCATCATTATCTTAATGGTAGCTCATTACAAGCGTTATTGACGGCCGAAATAATATGATTGGCCCGAATTTAAATTTACTTCTATTCAAATTTTACCCCACTTTAGAAATTAATTTAAACACCGAAAACGTGTCTAATCATTGTTTAAAAGTTCTCGAATACGTTTTTCTGCATGGTGACTCCGAACATAAATTCAAAGGCTGTTCAAAGTTTCCCTTTAATTTAAACGAAGCCTGCCTTATAAATCAAATTTAAAAACAATTAAAAGTGTGAAGATACGTGGTTGGTAATGGATTGGAAAGACGTTAGTTTTTCTTAAACATTGTTTAAGGTTGAATTTCCCTTCATCATGGCACACCGACCTATTTTTTTCTCGGCCTCCATGACTCTAACTTTCTTTTTTTCCAAGGAATTTCTCGCGCAACCGGAGTCCGGTCAACCTACAATCTATCATCTCTTCCTAGAGACTTCTAGGCAGAGTCGTTCGGGACGCAAAGAAATTGAGAAAACACGCGGAAGAGTACATTACGGCCGAAATACCATTCCTTTATCGAATTCAAGCGTTAAAATAACTTGGATCAATAAGCAATTCCTTTTGGACGTTATGATATCGCGTATGCAATTAAATATAGTTTATATACGAATTTGGAGATATTAAAGGGATAATACAACCTAATAACAATTCATTTTTAATCAATTCCATGTCGTTTAAATAGTCCTAATCCAGTTGTAAAATAAATTTAAAAAACAAGTATTAAATTAGAAATAAATTTAAAACTAAAAAATAGGCTTAGCTAGATTCATAAAGATCATGAATTTTTTCGCATTAATGGGTCATACACTTTTTACGCGCCGATCTGTTAAGAGATGTCGCTATCGTAGTTCCCATTCTGATCTTATTCTGATTGGCTAAGCTATAACGAGAGAGACAAACTAGGCGATAACCCCTCCCCTCGCGCTTCGAGACTCGATGCGTTTCACATAGCAATGGGTGTAATACGTTGATAGGTACGAGAGCGAGAGATAGAGTGAGGCGCAGGCGCGCCATCTATTGCGATAATTCATCATTATATTTGTACCCCAATGGCCGTAGCCCCTGGATCATTTGGTTTGAGTATGGAATTTTCCAATTCGTCAATTCCCTATAAGACTCGACTGTTTTGTTAATTATGCAATTTGCTCAGCACCTTGGTAATCATCTTCATGATTTAAAATGCATTTGATAAGCCGCCTTTTTTCCTTGCATACTTATAAATGGAGTTAATCTTTAAAGGCTCAAACGCAACCTTAGTATCTCAAAACATAAATTAAAAATAAATCCACCGAGAAGGAAATAAAATACTTTAACGGCCGCGCGAAAGCGACCTTATCACCGGTGCGAGATGACAGGAGAATCAACAGTGGCGGCGCCAGGATTATTTATGGTGTAGGCTAGAGCAAGTTGGGGCCCTTTCCCGACCCCCCGTCCCCGAACAAACCAGATAATGTTGAACTGGAGTTTATTGATTTATGGGAATGTTTAACAACATTTCCAAAAAATCATTTCATGAAAAATACAGATATCTTTATATCATACACAACACTTAACAATTTGACATCACTTTTCCTTTTTGCTCATCTTTTTTTACGCTTTTGGGCACTGGCAGACAGATGCTTTTTACTTGTACATTTTCTGATTTAATTAAGAATCAGTTGATTCGTTGATGAACAGGCCATACACCGTACGCACCTAACACATTTAAAAAACGGATGCGAATGCGCGAATATTAGCATTAGCAGTTTTACCAATAACGGTTTAGTAGTGAAAAGAAATGACTTGAACCGATAATTACTTTCGTTTGGGATAGCTGCAAAAGTTGAGCACTGGGGTTATGATCCTAAGTTCGAATTGATAGCTCAAGCCAAATGCATTATATAAATTGTAACTTTTTGGATATCTGGAATATGGGAAGTGGGTTTGAAAGAAGCTACGCTATTGATTCTAGGGGCTTGGTAAGTTTTTAGAACAGGCTATTTGAAGATAATTCCATTCTTGCACGCCTTTCAGTCATGTTATTTTAGTTAAATTGGAAATATAATCACGAAAGAAAAAGAGCCGCTAAGAAATTATAAAAGCGAGGGCAAAGCCTCCACCCATGCTGGTTAAAAAGCAATAAAGCTCCTCATGCTTTCGACATTTGGTACTCTTAAAATATTTCCTTTTCTCGTAGAAAACGGATTCCCTGTGGCTACCATTTTCTCGTCTTTACTGGAAGGCCAGTAACTATCTATAGTTATAAAAGTAGCCATCCGCATTTCTTTACAACAGCTTTTTGAAGTTTCTTTCTTAAGCTAAATTAGCAACAGTTTAAAGGGTATGGGACATAAAAAATAACATTTATCAAAACTGGTTAATAAATCAAATATAAAAAAGTGATTAATTAGTTCCTTTTTACACTTTTGAAAATGTAAATTCATTTGATGCCAATTATTGCAAATCTGTTGCTTTAGGGCCCACTTTCAAGAAATTCGGGGCCTTTTTCTCCAATTTTGGGGCCCCTGTCATATTTTCAAGTAGGCTACAGCCTACTTAGCCTGAGTGTGGCGCCGCCACTGAGAATCAACTGTAGGCTCTAGACAATAGCGAAAACACGCGATCATGCTGGTGATGACGTAGTATTGCGAGAAATTTTAATTTTAAACATTTCGTAAATGGCGATTATAAAATATGTTATAAAATATGTATTTTTACTGTCGCTGTAATTTTGTTCTATGACATATGTATATTTTTTTAATCGTTTTTTAACGATCTTTCCGAAAATTCTACTCAATTTTGTTTTAGAGTGGAAAAAATCTGTGTAAATTTACGAAAACATATTGTCCAGAATCTTAAACTAGATGGCAGAGTAGATTCCTTTAAGACATTCTATCGTATTCTATATCCTATGATCCTAATAAACCCGTACAGCTGCGATTTAAACACTCAAAAGAAACAAGTTCTTACGGGAGGTATTGAATTTATTAACGCCCTAAAGCCTGTTAAAGGCATTTTTTAGGGTGTTATAAATCCTTGTCTCATAAAA
Organism: Odiellus spinosus; assembly: GCA_963920705.1. Lineage (NCBI taxonomy): Eukaryota > Metazoa > Arthropoda > Arachnida > Opiliones > Phalangiidae > Odiellus > Odiellus spinosus. Next base: position 9,073,301 of record OY987233.1, read on the forward strand.
ACCAACACAGCACTCGAATAGCGTACTTGTTAAGGTCAATGTTCCCAACTTTTCACAATATATAGAGGTAACGGAGTTTTTTTAATAACAGATATATATAAACAATATAAGGTAACTACGCTATAGGAAAACTCATGTGCGGAAATCGTTTTTCAAGTGATTTTACAAATAATACTCCATTAAAGGGATAATGAAAACTAATAAGTGTTTTTTTATAGATTCCTTATCGTTTAAATAGAACTAATTCAACGACTAAAAATAAAAACTTACACGGAACATAAGCTTAGCTGGATTTGCCTAAAATTGATGATTCATCGACCAATGAGGCGAGATCTCCATGAGACTTTCAATAACATTCGATTGGTCGCTTACCCATCAATGCGAAGAAATTCAGGATCTCCATGAATCCAGCTAAGCCTATTTTCTGGTTAAGTTTAAATTTAATTTCTAGTTTACTATTTGCTTGTAAAAATTTTAATGGTGGATTAGGCCTATTTAAAGGATAAGGAATCGATCAAAAAAAAATCAATTGTTGTTAGGTTGCATTCTCCTTTTTAAGACTTGATGGAGATCTATAAATAAAGCTTCACCTCTAGGGAAGAGTTAAGATGATAAACTTACCCCGTTCGCACTCCGTTAAACATGCCGGTGGACGTAAAGAATGGACAGACAACGGTGCTGTGGATACCAGTGTGACCTTCTACCAGAAGTTCCAATCGCAAAGCTTCTTCGAAACCTTTGCCGTAATAAAATATCATATTGTAGATACATTTTTTTTTTTCCAACAATAATAATTTATAAATGTTTCTGAATTACCAATTGCGGCGAATTTGGAAGCGCAGTAGTCGGTAAGCCTAACTACTCCTGATAAACCGGCCATGCTTGATATGGAGACGAGGTGACCGTGATTGGCTTGGATCATGTCGGGCAAAAAGGCTTTGCATGTCTAAAAACAAATAAAATTAATATATTTAATATTAATATTACATTTGGGTTGTCAAAACTTTTCCTAGAAACATTATTCAACTCGTGAGAGGTTAAATTCTAATTGGCATCAGTAATTCTGACTTCTCTCAAAATTAAATATATACAGTCCAAAATTTCTTTGACACAGATTTAGGCTTAGCGAGTCCAGTTCGCAAATTAGACAACAGCGAATTTTCACCGTAACTTTGGTGAGTTTGGACAATGGTTTAAAGTATATTCTAACGGTCCTGATAGAATACAAACCATTTGTTATCACAGATTAAAGATGTACTAAAGCTAAGTTGATAATGCTATTGTGTTTTATGCCAGTACCGGATTACCCAAATAGGCAAAGAATACAAAGTTCTGCCTATGGGCCCGGCGAAGCCTAGGGGCCCCTTAAGACTCACATACCTAAGGAGTGAGGGGCCCTGAGGGGCCGAGACTCGCATTGCCCACGGGTTGCCTAGGGTCTACATTGCTTAATCTTGCCCTGTTGTAGGCCGAAATAAAAATATTTGAAAAATGGGAAATAAAATTTGAAATATGGTGCTAATGAAAAAATTAAACTTAACTCACATCTTATGTTTGCTTAAAGTATATTTAACTTGGTATTACGCGTTGAAAGGTCAAAGGTCACTTAGAAAAAACAACAGACTAAAAAATAATTTCGCTTCGTACTTCTAAAACTGTATATTTATACGAAACAGGATAAAAACACTAAAAATAAAAATAATTAAAAATCAATACACTTTGAACTTTGGAGTTAATTTACTGGAAATATTGTTTATGTATCAATATAATAACATAACATTGGTGTAATTGGTATCATTGGACGATGAATGTATCGGACATAAAATAAAATATAAGTCTAATTCTTTGGTCCTGGTTTTTGAAGTTTCACTCGTGTCATCGCATCTTTTTCAATTTTTGGTGTTTAAATTCGCCAGTTTGGTGAGAGATTAATTTCAAGAGGGTAGGAGGTAATCCCTCCTCTCGCGCTTCGAGACTTGACGCGTTTCCCATAGCAACGGTAGGTGCAACGGATAGGTGCGAGAGCGAGAGATGCGCGCCATCTATCGTGATAATTCATCATTATATTTGTACCCCAATGGCCGTCTGCCCCTGGTTCAGTTGTTTTATGAGCATGGAAATTTCGAATTCGTCAATTTGGGTACCATATTACCAACCCTACCTCAAAATAAAATTTCTAAAATGTCCTATTTCTCGCGAGTGACGAATGAAAACTAAATAACAGACGCGAATTTCCTTAACCTTCCTGGTATATTAGGCGAGTAATAGCCGTAGATCCGGTTTGTATTGCTAGTAAATCGCCGGAAGTCTGAACAAATGACGGACTGACCTACAAAATGAAAGCGTATACGATTCTAAGGGGATAATGGTACAACAGGAAGTTTTCGCGCCAAAAAATAACTGTTTGGGGAAAAAGTGGTAGAAAATTATTTTTGAATTTTACGATATTAATACTTATAGTATAGATGTGGTTCTTTATAAATATAACATTATAATAGACAGAGAGAGCAGAAAAAGTGGAAAAAGGGGTGTATGATATCACGTTGGCCTAAATTATTAAAGTGATACTTTAGTTATTTTTATTTGGTTTGTAAAAAAATGTCAAACTAAAGATTTCGCTTCGAATTATTTTGTACAATACGATGGCTGTCATCAATTATTAGGACTAAAGATTTAAATATATTCCTAATTGATAAATTTATCTGATTTTTTCGTGATAATAGTTATATTGACGACTTTCATTTCAACTGGGCTACGATTATTATCTCTTAATGATGTCATTTTTTAAATTTTTACACTACTTTATCAAACGGTCAAATTTTATCCAAACGCCGAGTCCTAATTCTGAAAGTACATTACCCGAATGTTTCAATTGACAAATTCGAAATATCCATACTCATAAACCAACTTCCAGGGGGCTATGGCCATTGGAGTACAAATATATTGATGAATTATCGCAATAGATGGCGCGCCTGCGCCTCACTATCTCTCGCTCTCGTACCTATCCACGTATTACACCCGTTACTACGGGAAACGCGTCGAATCTCGAAGCGCGAGAGGAGGGGTTACCGCCTAGTTTGTCTCTCTCGTCATAGCGCAGCCAATCAGAATAGGAACTACGATAGCTTTTAACAGATAGGCGCGTAAAGAGTGTACCCCAATGGCGCGCTGCCCCTCTAAGTTCATCTTGAATTTGGAATTCGTTTTTTCGCGAACAAATCTTATCAAATAGTAGAATCGATAAATATCATCCTCCCTTTAACAGAGAGACAAGAGTAGACGAAAATGTCAAGATTTCCGGCTATATTATAGCCTATTTTCGGAAATTGTACACATTCCTCTAGACAAAAGATTCAGCGGCCCTTAAGTTTATTACAAAATCGTCTTGTAAACACTTAACTTTACTTACAGCTATATTAGGGAAATGAAGGCGATGTCACTATTGTAACAAATTGAAAAGACAAGGGTTATCTCTCAAGCACAAATAACTCGCAATTTTTTCAATTGAAAAATATATCCGTTAATTACAACGGAAGCCGAGTTTGTTTACTAGGGTTAGGACACGAAGAAGAGCTTAGAAAATATTCAGGCTAGCAACTTTAAAGGAAGAATGCAACATAAGTGATTTTTTATCGATTCCTTATCGTGTAAATAGGACTAATCCACCAGTAAAAAGTTTACAAAACAAATATTAAATAGAAATAAATTTAAAACTTACCCCGAAAATAGGCTTAGCGGGATTCATGGAGATCACTGAATTGCTTCCGTGTAAGGTCTAGCGACCAATGAGCGAGAAGATCAGGATCTCCACGATTCTCGCTAAGCCTATTTTCCGGGTAAGTTTTAAATTTATTTCTAGTTTAATATTTGTTTTGTAAACTTTTTATCGGTGGATTAGGTCTATTTAAACGATAAGGAATCGATCAAAAATCACTTGTTATTAGGTTGCATTCTCCCTTTAAGCCCTAAAACGGTGAATTTTAATAATACCCGATTTTGATTAAAGTGAGGATGTCATCATCCTCTTGGTTGAGGCGTTCGCAATGAAATGATATTATTATGAAGATTATTTTTCAGATTATTTAACTATAATTTTCATACGAAAGGTAGTTGATTTTCTGGATTAAGTACTTTTACGACAAAGACTGCGCGAAAGCGACCTTATCTCTTTTGCGAGATTCAACTGTTAGGCTCTATACAATAGCGAAATTAAAATGAGGCCCTAAATGAGTGGCAGTTCTACTACCCCTTTAAAGTAATTGGTTCTTACGCTTAAGTAAACCAACAGTGGCGCATTATTTAATTTGGGACGGATCACTGATCATAATTATTTCCGTCAATTAACTCTCGAATCTGGTCTTAATTCTTAAAGCGAGGCTGTCACAAATTTTTTCCAAATGAATATACAAAACCAAAAGTCTATCACTTTATTCCATGAAATAAACAACGCCCCGTATCTTAATACTATCAGCAAAGGTCCAGGCATTATCTGATTCGAGACACTCTAGCTGCCGCAGACGGCGTAAATAGCGAACGGAGGAAGCGCCACTCTCGGGGAATTGGTGGAAGACAATATAGCCAAGCGCGGCCCGCCTCAATTCCGTCCCTCTTTCCCGACTCAAAATATCGAGGAAGAGTCCAAATCACTCGAGACAGACAAGGTGATAATGTTTCGCTATTTTTAGTGATGGGCTAGTACGTCTACTTTGGCCCTTTGCTGATACTTTTACTTGTTTACTTTTATGGAATAAAGTGGTGGACATTCGACAATACTTATTCACCATGCTGATTAATTTACTAAATTAATTAACGAAAATGCTACTCCATGTTCGAGTAGCTATCCAATAAATATGTTTTTTCAACCATGAATTAGCAGTCTCGTTAATTAATTTTATAATATATGTTGCATTATACATTTAGTTTTATGATACAATTAAAACGCCACATTAACATTTTACACCTATAGGTAGAAGCGGGAGTTAGTTATATCACAAGTAAATCATACTTCAAGTTTATAAGACGACAAACTGCGGGTGACAATGAAGTGAGTTCGATTTTCTCAGTCCACGGTTTCACCCTAAGTATTCCAAAATTTGTAGAGAAAGGCGGCCAGGCCCGGTATATTCTTTCTAGAGTCAATCAGACTCGAAATCGCGACGGCCAGGCGAGACGCGCTCCTTCGTTTCACGAGAGAGTGGGGAGAGTCGTTTTCCGTCGATACATTTTCATCCCCGTAAACGTCTAGGAAGTTCAGAATTTAGTTCCAATCTCAACCGCTAGAGAGGTTAATTTTGAATTCCGTATCTCGAGCGTTTATTAGAGTTTTTGGATTTTTTCCTCTTATAAAATATGATAAAATATTGTATGTATTTTTACTGTCGCTGTAATTTATTCTATGTTATATGTATATATACTTTGAATCGTTTTTTAACGATTTTCGCGAAAATGCTAGTCAGTTTCCATTTGGAATTCATGAAAAATGCGTGATAGCCTCACTTTAACTTTCTCCCATTAGGTGAAATCATCCGAAGTGAATGGAATTTTGAGAGGCAGATTTATGAGTGTCACTGACCCGGGATATTTAGGAATTAGGAAACTGCACCCACTTCGACGGTCACTGCCCACGCTTTTACTTAAAATTACGAATGTGTGTCGTTAACGGTACTGAAATGTTTACATAAATTAGGTCAGAAGCGATGAATCAGAATATGATTCCATATATAATAAAATGGTATATTTTTCAAGTTCGAGTATAAACCAGAGATCTTACAACGCCGCGCTAATATCTACGGTCACACTAGCATTTCTTAATCGATTTGAAACGGTAAAATCAAACCGATAGTCAAATCACCAGGAATCGTTTTGAATGCCACGCGTTCACGCATTATCTTTATAAATCGATTAATCGTAGCTTCATCTATCGATTGCTAAAATCGAATCGGTGTGAAACTGGTTCCCGAAGCAGTTTCGAGAAATCTAATCAAATCGATTCGATAAAAGACGGTTTCCCGTTCAATCGATTAAAAGACGTAGTATGAACGCGGCTACAGCAAGTAGAGTTTTAAAATTACAGTAATTTTGTCAGTTTCATCATTTACAGTTTGACGGTAATTTATCGGTATTTACAAAAATGAATTAAATTTTCGTTATTTTAAATGTGAAATTTCTCTATCACTCGTGAAAAAGGCAATGTTTTTCATGATACACCTGACCATTGTCCGTTTGACTTTTGATAAGACAAAGCGACTCAAACATGAAAGTAAGATGTCCTCAACTGGTAATTCTGTCACCAGTGATAAGGTCGCTTTCGTGCGGTCTTTTTTGCAAAAGTACTCAATCCAGAAAGTTCTACCATTCGTATCTAAATTATCGTTAATTACGTTACAGAAATGAACTACGTCAAATGTTGGAGAAAAATGGCCTTGACATTTTCATTTTGAAGTTTCTTTCGAATGCCTTAACCCATAGGTATAAAAGTTTGAATACGGCGTTTTAATAAAACTAAAAATATAATCCATTGGCATTCGAAAAGAAATGGTGACAGCCTCATGTTAGAAAAAAACCTTTAGAATGGCAATCATTATTCAAACATTTATCAAAATAACAATAGGTTTAAATTTTACTTTTGAAATATCTCCATAACCTCCAGATTAAAGGGAGAATGCAACCTAACAACAGATTTATTATAGATTTCTTATTGTTTAAATAAGCCTAATCCACTAGTGAAAAAATTACGAACGAATATTAAACTATAAATAAATTTAAAACTTATCCGGAAAATAGGCTAAGCGGGATTCATGGAGATCCTGATTTATAGGGTAGACCTAGCGACCAATCGAACGCGATTGTAAGTCTCGTGGATATCTCGCGTGAATGACGGCCCTTTGCTCATTGGTCGCTAGATCTTGCACGAAGGCAATTCCATGAATCCCGCTAATCCTATTTTGATCGTAAGTTTTAAATTTATTTCTAGTTTAATATTTTTTTATCTGTGGATTAGGCCTTTTTAAAAGATAAGGAATCGATGAAAAAAATCACTGGTTATTAGGTTGCATTCTCCCTTTAAGAACCCATGCTGGCTTCAACTCCTCAAAAAACTTTAGATTAAAAAATTAAGATTTTTTTTTTAAATCTTCTTTAGAAATTTAAAAACATTTTATTAAGAAAAATGTATAGAATTTTTGATGTAAACAATTTTTCTACAACCTTGAGAATAGTTTAAAGGTTATAAGAGAAATTTTCGAAACTTCACGTCGAGAAAGCAAACACTTATAAATTATCAGAAATTATTAGAACGCTTTAAGACGATCTTGAGACCGAGTTCATACATTTCCAAGGAAGGGTTCTCAATAACACGAATAATTATTGACGAACCAAGGGTTGGAAATAACCCTTGAAAGGGTGGTTTAAGGGTTATACTTAATTGTACTTAATAAAACGGTAGCGAAATATTCCTCGGCACGTAGATACCACTTTGGCCAGAAGCAATTAAAGAGAAAATCACGTTCAGAATTTCCATAAGAAGAGTTTGCAAACGTTAAATAAATATTAGGAAGTTGCTTATAAGAATTAATGAAAAAAAAAAAAAAAAAAAAAAAAAATGTTGGCAATTTTTTAAAATAATATAAGGGCACATTCATGGTTAGGGCTTTTTAAAATATGGGTATGTTTTTGGTTAACGGTTTAATCATTGGACAAAGGCTGAGAGATAGAATGAATAATATTTATCGGGAAATTTCGCGCCGAATTATTTTGAACAATACGATGGCGAGCATAGATTTTTCAACCTAGAGCTCGGAATTCGTATAATTTTAATTAATTGGATAAAATCTACTAAATTCGTATGTATATTATCGGTTTGAATAAAAATAGACTATTTTTCATTCGAGTTAACTTATTCGAAGATAAAGTAAAAAACGTAATCCATATCCGTTTTTATCCAAAAATGGCCTTATCTTAGAATATTATCCGCGTTATACGTTCGGATAAAAAATTTATTTTCCTGAAAAATAACGAATAAAAAGATGATTTAAATTCTTAGTTTCGTTGTTTTATTTTTATTCTTCGAATTAAAAGTCAATTTGAAAAAAAAAAAAAATCTAATTCTGGAAACGTCTTATCCGTCGTTATACGTTTGAAAACGAGTAATTTGTTCGTAGATAAAGCGCCAAACGCTTATCTTCGGGTAAACCTTATACATTTAACAATTATACGAATATACAAATTTCATTTTTTGGTTACAAACAATTTATCCGAAATTAAAATATCTGAAAATATACGAATAACAGAAGATAATGGATATCCGATTCCGAGCTCTAAACCAGAATAATCGGCTAATCGTGGATAATCTAAAATTCTTTATAAATAAACTTTAAATTGGTTAATACAAATATATTCCATATTGACAAATTTACCTGAGATTTTCGTGATAACAGTTATATTGACGAGTTTCATTACAAAATAATCGAAAATAGTTTTTATCGAAACTGGTCAGGTAAGCTTATTATCTCTTAATGATGTTGTTTTTAATTTTTACACCACCTTATCACACGGTTATTTTATCCAACGCCGTAATTTTTCACTCGGGTAATTTAATTGGCAATTTAATGAAGATAAAGCTGTACGACAAACAATTACGTTTAGGTTACGTAATTCTACGCGTGACTGAAGAATTATTTTATTTTTACTGAAGTTATATTTTAAAGGGAGACGGAAGAAAATAATGTGTAATATGTTAATTTTTAAATTTCTTAGATCATAAAATATGTTATTTTAAACTTAAACTGCGAAAAAAAAAACGGTATTTAAATAAGTATTTTCAAATTTCAAACTTATAGGTCGACCACCATTTTGAATCTTGCTCGGAGAGAAGGGGATACGATTCGTATAATTTTTATTAATTGGATAAAATCTAAATTTTGATATATATTCTCTGTGTTATTAAAAATAAACTATTTCTCATTCGAGTTAACTTATTCGAAGATAAAGTAAAAAACATAATCCATATCCGTTTTTAATCCAAAAATGGTTTTATCTTAGAATATTATCCGCGTTATACGTTCGGACAGAAGTCGATGAAACCCTCCTTTGAAGTCTATTACTCCCGCGTCTTGTCAACCCCTCTCTGTATGGGTTAGTTTCAAAAAGCGAGATTCGTACGCCTCCTAACGGTAGATATTTTCGAAGCGGGAGTTCGTCGAGCGAATATCTCTAGCAGCCTTGGAGTTCGTCAAAAAAACGTCGTCGTTTGTGGAGAGAGAGAATTTCAAATTTTCCGTAGACAGGGGGGTTTGAAGTAGGACCCCTCCGATCTCGTAAAATTGTGAATTTTACCCATACAGAGAGGAGCGCTATATCGAACATTAGAGTAGTAGACTTCAAAGGAGGGTTTCATCTACTTCTGGTTCGGATAAAAAAATTCAAAATTTATTTTAGTGAAAAATAATGATTAAAAAAAATGATTTAAAATCTTAGTTTCGTTGTTTTATCCATATTTTTCAAATTATAGGTAAATTTGAAATATTTTTCTTATATTTTGGACTAATTCTGGAAACGTGAATTTTCTTATCCGTCGTTATACGTTTTGTTCGTAGATAAAGCGCCAAACGCAAATCTTCGGGTATACCTTACACATTTAACAGTTATACGAATATACAAATTCCATTTTTTAGTTACAAACAATTTATCCGAACATATTTATCTGATAATATACGAATAACAGAAGATAATGGATATCCGATTCCGAGCTCTAAACAAGATGGTGGACTATTTAAATAAGTCAAGGGCTAAAACGGTGACTTTAAATTTTAATTTTCAGAATAATTAAGGATTTAATAATTTAAGTGAAAAATATTTCACTGGGACTTTATTATTATTGTATTACCATTTTTTTCAACAAAATAGGGATTTCAAATTTTCCTTCAGGCTCTCTTTAACAAAGAAATTAAACGCGGTACAAGAAACTATTATAGTATTACGATAATAATTTATCCCTAAATACTCGAAAATTCCCTTCACTAATTATCGCACGCTAATGAAAAAAAAAAAAAAAAAAAAAAAAGATTTCATACCGTTAAGGACATTTTTATCGCTATCCCGTAAAATAATTCATTTCAGCGTGATAAATTCAAGACAAAAACGAGGTCGAATCGCCTTCAGCCGCGGCTGCGGTCGAAACGCCCGTTTTGCTTAATTAAAAAAGAAGAAATAAAGTCATCAATGAAGAACCCAAGAAACCAGAAAGAAAAGAAAACCATCTCAGATATCAAAGATTGTTGAAAACAAAATTTAAACAAGTTGGTTAACTTTGTATTAATGATAAATTTCTTCCAATTTGGTCAAAAATGATCCAAATGGGAAAATTTAAACAGAATCCAAATGAAATAAATTAAACCAAAGTGATGGAAATTTAAATTTAGATCCATTTTTGTTGAAGTCACGCTATTTGGTCGAATTGTGTCAATTTTCTAATTTGGACCATCTTTAACAAAATTAGAAGATTTTTCATCGTGGGTAAAGGGGGAAATTTAGATCGCCAATTTTCCACTATAGAGGCGCGATTAACCAAAGTTTTTGCAGACGCGTCTCTCCAGTTACCATGGCAACCCCGACGTAGTAACAACTACGTCGGGTTGCCACGGTAACGGCAGAGACCCGTCCGCAAAATCGCTGAATGATCCCGCCACCTGTCGAGAAAAAAATAACAATTTCATGCAAGCTAAAGTACCCAACTGCTTCAGGAACGGGTACTGGCTTTAGTAAAATATAGGTGGCGTTAATTGAAATGAGACGTCACGCTTATATAAGTGCCTCACAGATTTTTTCAATTTCTTGTGATAAATTAGTGAGCCTGAGGCGAGATCAATTTGACAAGGGTCGTATCGAGTAACAAGTAGCGTGTTTACTTTAAAGGGAGCCTGAAGGGAAAAACGAAAGCCTTATTTTGTTGGTTAATTAATTACTCCAGAAATTAAGGTTTAAAGTCAGCATTTTACCAACCAACCCTCCCCCTCTCCCCCCGCGACATATTTAAATAGTCCACCATACTGTTCCATGTAGAAAACGGGATACCAGCCAACCAGAATTTTATTTTGGGAAAATCTTATTACGAGTATTGTTAGATGGCGCCACAGTCTCCAACGGTATTCCGAAAAACATACTTTTGCTTGAATTGATATAGATTTTTATGGGAAATGTGGCGCCACCCTTTGGAGGCTTGCCGCTTGTATACTATTGGAATAAAAAGAAGAGATTTGATTGGCTAGTATCCCCTTTAAGCGGAATTAAAAATGGTGGTCGACATGTATGTTCGAAATTTAAAAGTACTTATTTCTTCGCAAATTAACTATTTTAAGTACTTTTTTGTACTAAATAACATGTTTTACGGTCTAACAAGTCGAAAATTAAGTAATCGCTTATTACACTCGATTTCCTTCAAGTCTTACAGCGATCTTCACGAAAATGCCACAACAGTAAATTGAAAAGCTTTATAACGCATTGTTTTAATCCCAGTATTTATCTCTTAAACGTTTAAAACCTTAAACTATAATACACACAAATTTGCGACGAAGCTAAAACAGTGATCGTGAATCTGAGAGGAGATTGTGATTGATCAGATTGATCGGATTCCGTGGAAATATCAAGCGGGCTCTTCAGCTTCTTTTCCTAGCTTCAACTTGAATTTCCCTCCTACAAATTATTCCTCGATTCTCATCTAGCGACTAAAGATCAGATTTCTTTCTCATGTCCGCTACATCTGCCGCCTCTTAAAACTTTTCTACAAAAGATCTCTTATAAGAATAGACAGCGGAAACAGAATTGTTCTTATATATAAACGTCTATCTTTCCTGCCAATAGATATTGTATTAGAAAACTTCTTGAAAATAACAACATTTTACACAGAAACATACAGCTCGGAATCGGATATCCATTATCTTTTGTTATTCGTATATTTTCTGATATTTTATTTTCGGATAAATTGTTTCTAACTAAAAAATTAAATTTTCATGTTCGTATAAATGTTAAATGTATACGTTTACCGAAGATAAGCGTTTGGCGTTTTACCTACGAACAAATTACTCGTTTTCAAACGTATAACGATGAATAAGAAAATTCACCTTTCTAGAAGTAGTCTAAAATATAAGAAAAATATTTTAAATTGACTTTTAATTCGAAGAATATAATTATAACAACGAAGCTAAGATTTTAAGTCATCTTTTTATTCATTATTCTTCAGGAAAATAAATTTTGAATTATATATTATCCGAACGTATACCGCAGATAATATTCTAAGATAAGGCCATTTTTGGATAAAAACGGATTATGTTTTTTTCGAATAAGTTAACTCGAATGAAAAAAATAGTCTATAGATAATATACATCAGAATTTTGTAGATTTTATCCAATTAATAAAAATTATATGAATTCCGAGCTTACTTTTCGTTCATTCCAACGTTATTTTATAATACCAACTGTCCTAATCGAGGTTTACCAGCCCGCGACATTATGGCATTAGGAATTGTTTACGATTATGGTTCAACTATTTCCGTTACCATTTACCTTTTTATAATAGAAGCAAATCTAAAAACATATTATTTTTTAACCTGGAAACAATAAGTTGGCGAACCAGATGTGTTATTGAACTTGTAAGAAGTGACCGAATTTGTCATTGACAAAGATGGATAAATATCTTAATAGATAAAGATCAGAAAAAAATTTAGTAAATAGGTCTATGGAAGTAGGTATTTTTTGTCAAGATTGATTCTGGGATTCTGCGATGAGTTGACCATTTAGCAACTTAATTTAACAAGCTATAGCTGAATAAGTGTGCGTTAATTGATAGCGGCGCGCAATTTAAAACGCGAGCGCGCAATTTCAAACGCGAGCGCGCAATTTCAAACGCGAGCGCGCAATTTCAAACGCGAGCGCGCAATTTCAAACGCGAGCGCGCAATTTCAAACGCGAGCGCGCAATTTAAAACGCGAGCGCGCAATTTAAAACGCGAGCGCGTAATTTTAACGGCGGTGTGTAATTAACGCCACGTTAGTTTAACAAATTACAAAAATAGTAACGTTTAATGGAAATAGTAACTTAGTATCAACCATGCAATTCAATTTATAAACATTATTGGATTAAATAAATTTGTTATTATTACTCGTTCGGCTAGGAGGATAAAGTTAAAAAAAAAAAAAAAAAAAAAAAAAAAAAGTTATATCCTGAATAAAAGAAAAGCAAAAAGACTTTGAAATAGAAACAAAACGGTTTTACCAGTATAAAAGGAACGTTTTAAGGCTTTTTGTTCGATTCCAGTATAATGTTGACTTTTAAACGAAACTGCTCATTTATTTGGAAAACAATGGGAAAATTCTAAGACTTTCTTGTTATTTTTATATATATCTTTTCAAAGTTAACTCGGTAATGTGAACCGTCCAGCTATAAAAGAGCCATTTAAGGGGCTTTGCCCTCTTTGTTCGCGCGAATTAAATTAAATTGGAAGCTACCAAGAATATTAAAGGCTCTTTCACACGGAGAAATTTTAGTCGAGTTTGGATTTTTCAAACTATAAAAGCATAAGAAGATGCGACTCGAATCAAAATTTTACAGTTTGATAAAGTGGAGCAAAAATTAAAAAAACAACATCATTAAGAGATAATCGTACCCCAATTACGATAAAAAATAAGCATTTCTATTATTTTGAAATAAAAATCGTCAATATAACTTATTACGAAACAAATCAGATAAATTTATCAATAAGAAATTTATTTGTATTAATATAACCGCATCTAGTCATTTAAAGTTGGTTTATAAAGAATTTTAGTACAAATTAATCGATTATCCACGATTAACAATTCTAGTTTATCCGTGGATTAATTAATTATTTAATTAATTAATAAAGCTTATTCTGGTTTATCCATCATTAATTACCAAACGAGTTTTCGATTAAATTTAAGAACTTTTTAATGGTGCAATTTAAAAAAATGCAATAAATATTGTTTCTAACACGTATTTGTGTAATACTTTCCAAGAATTTTGAAGATATTCGAGATAATTTATTATCCAAATTGATGACCGCCATCGTATTGTTCAAAATAATTCGAAGATAAATTTACCTTTAAATATTAATCAATCTATCTTCGAGCAAGGCCTCCTATATTTTAGCAAAGCCAGTGCACGCGGAAAAATTCCAAAGGGGGAAATGTAGTTCGCCAATTTTCCACTATAGAGGCGCGATTAACCAATGATTTTGCAGACGAGTCTCTCTCGTTACCGTGACAACCCTACGTAGTAAGTTAGTAACAACTCCTACGTCGGGTTGGCACGGTAACGGGAGAGACGCGTCCACAAAATCGGTGAATGATCCCGCCACCTATCGAGAAAAAATGACAATGTTAAACGAGCTAAAGATCCTTCCTGCTTCAGGAGAGTGCACTGGCTTTGATAAAATATAGTAAGAGTTGTTTCGAGCCTTTGTCCAATGGATAAACACTTAACCAAAAACATACCATATAAAAAACGGTGAGATTTTTTTAGATAATTGTTTTTAAAGATTAAAACTAAATTATGAAACGATAAAATTAAGCAAAAATTTAGGGTTAATAGTAAATAATCGTTAAATTAGCAGATATTTTTATCCAAACGCCCTAGTGATGTCGTACTATTGCAAAGAATTTTAATTTTAAAAATTTCCAAAATTGTATTTACTGTTACTGCATATGAATATATATTTTGAATCGTTTTAAACGATCTTTCCGAAAATGGTACTAAATTTCCATTTGAAGTTTTTAAACGATACAATTTCTTTCGAAAAAATTACAGACTTATTTTAAATTTTCCAAATACCATTCATTAAAAAAAAAAATGCAAATGATACGCTCTTAAAAACTAGGTCAATTGGGGTCTATATAATTCATGAAAAGGGTTATTTCTTTTGGCTTATATTATATTGACCAGACGGTTTCGCTAAATCCAAGTTTTCCAACCCCGTTGAATTTCCCATCAATTTTCGCGCAAGAGGTTTTCCCAAATATATCGTTTAAAAAAAGAAAATAATATAAAACCGTTCTAAAAGATAATCTTTTATTTTAAGGGTTACTTAAAAGGTTCCAACTTTTTTTTAGTGTTGTAATAGACGAATTTGAAACTGAAGAGGAACTTGCAGGGGCAGCGCGCCATTGGGGTACACTCTTTACGCGCCGATCTATTAAGAGATGTCGCTATCGTAGTTCCCATTCTGATCCTATTCAGATTGGCTAAACTATGGCGCGAGTGACAAACTAGGTGGTAACCCCTCCCCTCGCGCTTCGAGAGTCGACGCGTTTCCAATAGCAACGAGTGTAATACGTGGATAGTTACGCGAGCGAGAGAAAGAGTAAGGGGCGGGCGCGCCATCTATTGAGATAATACATCACTATATTTGTACCCCAATAGCCGTAGCCCCTGGAAGTTGGTTTATGAATATGGATATTTCGAACGCCTCAATTAGAAACTACTGAATATGGTTGAAATTTTCAAGAATATTTTGACCCTGTCTATATCTTATTTGATAAATATAAATAACAAAACCTGGCGTGTGTAAATAAGCGTCCTTTAACGGCCAAAACAGTCCGCAGACCACGTGAGCGTCTGCCTTTTCTGTATCCAAATCAGCCACGATTACTACCTTTGCCAGCACTGTTTTGGCCGTTATAGGATGCTTATGAACACCAGGTTATGTTCTAAATCCTTATCATCCACATTTGTCTTTCATGAACTCGAAATGGAGATTGAGTAGCATACTGTGAAAGATCGTTAAAAAATATATACATATGTCATAGAACAAACACAATATAAAATATATATTTTATAATGGCCATTTTTGAAATTTTTAAAATAAAAATTCCCCGCAAAACTACGTCATCACTATGGTCGCGTGATTTCGCTATTGTATACAGCCTACATTTGATTCTGGAGTGTTCTGGCACGAGTTATAAGGTAACTTTCGCGTGGTCTTATTGGTAAAAGTACTTAATCAACTACTTTTCGTACGAAAATTATAGTTAATTTCGTTTCAGAAACTCCACTTTAAATTCTCCTACAACGCTCTAAGTAAAAGTACTTGTTAGTGCGTTTAAGTATTCCTTTAAGACGCCGTGGTGGATAGTTTTCCCGATAACCCTAGTGAATGTAGGTTGTTTATCTTCCTTCTAAGTTATATATAGGGATGAACGGTATCTTTAATAAGAGAGCTTTCTCTTCGGTCTTCTCTCTTTTCGCTAGATATTTGATACATCATCTGATACACAAGATCGAGAGCGAACCAAAAAGAAAAAAGAAAAAAACCCACCACCAAGATGCAAAATAGCTTGTTTCTTCATGGACACAAATATCCCATCGCTTCTCGAAAAGTAAATAGAGCGTACAATAGGCTTAAGTCCTTTCCACACGAAATTCCAAGCAATACTACGTCATCAATATGATCGCGTGATTTCGCTATTGTATATACAGTTGATGCTCACTCGTTCTGGCACCATTGATACGGTAGCTTTAGCGCGGTCTTTTTCGTAAAAGTACTTCATCCAGAAAGTCAACTACCTTTCGCATGAAAATTATCCTTAATTATCTTTAAAGGGAGAATGCAGCCTAACAACGTGATTTTTTATGGATTCCTTATTGTTTAAATAGGCCTAATCCACTAGGCCTAAACCAGGAATAAATTTAAAACTTACCCGGAAAATAGGCTTAGCGGGATTCACGGAGATTATAATTTCCTCGTGTATAAGGTCTAGCGACCAATCGAACGCGATTGTAAGTCTCGTGGAGATCTCGCGTGAACGACGGGCCTTTGCTAATTGGTCGCTAGACCTTACACGGAGGCAATTCAGGATCTCCATGAATCCCGCTAAGCCTATTTTCCGGGTAAATTTTTAATTTATTTCTAGTTTAATATTTGTTAAACCAAGCAGTCTCGTTGGTAATTTATTTTAATAACATACTTTAATTTAATCACCATGGTCAAGAAATGTTGCGTAAAAGAAAATTTACCCACCTACTAATTTTGGTAGTAATTTTTCAACTTCTTAGCTGATGGGATTTACAAATTTCCCTAGGGTATTGGTGACAAAAATTTAATTTTAGTCTCGGGTAAGACTTTTCAGAAGTAAATCCAAATACTAAGCTTTTAGATCTATCCGACATTTGCGGGAGCTATGGCTTTTCTAGAGCCGTAATATAAGCCATCGGTCATTTTGACTGCGGGCCAAAAATATATACATATAAAGAATCTGAGAATCTGAGATCTCTCAACCATCATTCTTGCGGAGAAGCTAAGGGACACTTAGGGTCGCGTGTCTCTCTCTCTGGTATCAGATGTCCGCCTATTATAGAAGTCAAAGACGAAATAACTGTCTTTTAAATTGACATATTCTTGATTATAGACGTTATTCCATTCTCTCACAATTTGGCGCGAAATAATGTATCTCTCAGCTAGGAGTTAGGCCTAATGTTTTTGTTCGTTACTACCATAGATTTCTGGATAGATACATTTCTCTTGGTTAGGCCCGATGAGTAAAAGGCGGAAGAGCAAATAGCAGACTACGGCTATGGAGGATCTCTAGGGATGATAAAAAAAAAAAAAAAAAAAAAAAAAAAAAATCTAGATTGGAGATCTCAAATTGGGTTCAAATCGGCGAAGAAACTCGAGTTTCAAATGTTTCTTATCGGCGAATGAATAATTCGTATAACGTATCAATTCCCTATAACAAATGAGTACGAATTAAAGGTTTGCCTTACATTCGGATACGTAATTAACTCGGATGTTTTCGCGAACGGATAATATCCGATTGACATTCACGATGGTCTAATTCAATTAACAAAAGTTATTCGAATTCCAAGCTCTAACTATATATTTGAATAAGACTATGTAATTTATAGGAGCCTTGTATTTAATTAGCTTATGATTCTACAAGGGCGGAGAAAAGGAGCTTCCTAAGCTATAAACTAACCTAATGGGTTCTTTATTAACAAAAGCGAGGGAACTAGCTATACTTTCCGAACATAAATTGCATCATTTCCGCGCTACTTAATAATATTACAAGATTATATGGCTTGACACCCTAACTCTATAGCTTTTTTATTGATATATTAGTAATTTATGGGTTATAACAACTATATAATGCTCAGTTTAAAAGATAAAGGTTAAGCCTCACAAACGTTTGAGACAGTAAATTTTATAATCGCCATATTTAAGAAACTTTTCTGCAATTGACGAATTCGAAATTTCCGTACTCATAACCCAACTGATCCAGGTGCTACTGACATTGGGGTACAAATATAATGACGGATTATCGCAATAGATGGCGCGCCCTCGCCTCACTATCTCTCGATCTCGTACCTATCCTCGTATTACACCCGTTGCCATGGGAAACGCGTCGAGTCTCGAAGCGCGAGGGGAAGGGTTACCATCTAGTTTGTCTCTCGTCATAGCTTAGCCAATCAGAATAGGAACTACGATAACGACATCTCTTAACAGATCGGCGCGTGAAGAGCATACCCCAATGGCGCGCTGCCACTGCAAGTTCCTCTTCAATTTAGAATTCGTCTATAGTACGATAAAACTCAATAAAATCTATAAGCATTCGAAAAATAAAATGATGATAGCCTCACTTTAAAGGAGGGATGCAATTCAATAACGTTTTTTGTCCAGCTAAGCCTATTTTCGGGGTTAGTTTAAATTTATTTCTAGTTTAATATTTGTTTGCCATTTTTGTAATTGGTGGATTAGGCCGATTTAAATGATAAGGAATCGATAAAAAATCATTTGTTAAGTTGCATTCTACCTTTTTCAATTGGAGGAAACTAGTAGGATCCAATTACCTTGGAAATAAGCAACTTCCGGCATATTTTAGACAAAAAACGGGGAAATAGCGGAAGAAATTAAAGTGTCGCTTTTGATTTGCTACAAGGAAAATTTCAAACAATATTTGATACAAATTTCAATAAGAAAAATACACAATAATGGAAAAAATCCAGTTTTTAAATGCATATATGGTTAATATTCGAATAACCATGATTTAAATTAACATTCGTGTATGTTTGAATGTAAGTTAAGCATAAAATTGGCCCGTTAATCATCGACGATACCAACGACAGTAAAGAGTTCCAAATAAGTTCTGAAGGCGTAGCTAACGCCATCTCGGGATAATTCGAATCCATTTGATACACCTCTAGCTGTTTATATAATTTGTGCTTTTATATTAACAAACAATCTATCGTAGATTAAAATAAATGAAAAAAGGCTAGTTATCAATGGATAACCAAAGATATCCATTATCCGATTCCGACTAAAATGTCGTCTAATTATGGTTCTGATGTGCAGATTTTGAAAATAAATTCAAATTCATTTCTTAGTTCTTAGTTTCCCATTAAACACGAGGAAAAATTACCGATATATAGTTGCAAACCTTTTAATGATTATATATATTTTAAATAATAACAGCGTAAAGACTTCCTGTAATATTTAACTTTAAATAAACCATGTTATTAAGATTATTTTAGAATCTCCTATTTTTATTACGGGTAAAAGTCATACTTTTTCAACAAGGAGGCCTTGCAATTCGGAAATAAATTAAAAATTCATTAAGTACGAGATCGTATCGAAGTCAAACTTTATCATCAGGTAACTAAAGTGAGGCTATTACCACCATTTTTTTTTTTTTTTCGAATGCCTATAATTATATATCATATTATTAAAACGCCACATTCAAAATTTTATACCTTTGGGTTGAGGCATTCTTAAGAAACTTCAAAATGAAATTGTCAAAAATATATAGGGTAGGGTCGCCTATCTCTGAACGCTTTTTAAGAAATACGAGATCTCGATTGCTATGGAATTTTTAGCGACGAAGTTAAGTACCTAATATCCAGTTTGAATAGTCGCGGACCCGTTGGGCTAGTTTTCATCATTCCATGACGCGTAGTTTTGACGCAAACGCGGTTTCTAATACTGAATGAACGATTCTAATTCTGAACGCCCCGATTCAATTTCTGAACACCCACGTGCTTCTAAATCTGAACTATCTTGTAGCCTATACAGCAAAAAAATCCCAAAGAACAACAGCAACTCCCCATAAGAGTCTGGGTCCACGTAATGTTAAAAATTTTCGTCTCTTTTATGATAAATTCGTATTATATTATTAAAATAGGGTAGTTGGGGGATAATTTAAAGCTAAAATTCGAGCTCACAACTGTAAATTTTGGGAATTACAACGAATGGAAGGTTTCTTCCATAATGTAAAGAATAGGAAGAATCTATGACTTCCGTGCCGGATATGAAAGCCTTCCCCCACACGAAAATCTTGAACGGTTATTATTTTAGATACATAATTATGTTAGGAAAATATTAGGAAAGAATTATTTTGTAACTGCCACGGGTATAGTGCTGGCGGCAAAATGAAATTCGTAAATTTTTGGTCTACTATGCCTCGAAATCCTCGAAAACGCCTGTAGAAGTGTTCCACTTGTCAAGCATTCATGCAGTAGGCTTTTGCTAGCTTTACAGGGGCCGTGCAAAGACTATATAGCTTACTTGAATAGTCTTTGGTGTAGAAGAAACTCGAAAAATAAATAGAGAAATCATACCAATTAGAAGATACTGGAGTAGTATCTTTAATTTTTATTTCATATTAAACAAAACACACTTGTATAAAACGGACAAATTATTCATTTAACGCTAAGGTTTTCTACGTTTAACGTATGTCTGGTAGTTCAAGCTCAGTGGCATCTTCACACACTACACGCAATTTTGTCTGGTACCAACTGCCTCGATCTTCATGGCGACGATAACCAAGATACCAGATTACGCTGCTAACGTGAACACAAGTACCTATCGTCAAACTACCACCTTTGCAATTGCAATACCAGCCTTTAATGGCATTTGCACCTGTCCCGTTCGGTACATAACGAATTAGAGCTTGGTGAACAGCTGAGGTGGAAAATTGACCAGGCACGCGTATACGAATTAAGTCATGTTCAACTTTGGACACTTCGACGCTGAAAGAGCCGGATTTCTCTATAGTCAACGCCACATAAGATTCAGCGCGTTTCGTTTTAAAGTCGCTCATTACCACCTCACGTACATCACTTTCACGAAGTACAGGGAAGTCTTGAAATTCACTATCCTCAATTCGTTGCCATTTAGACGGTTTGCGAAGCAGATTATCGCGCTCAACTACTTCCTTAAGAGGATTTTCTTTCGTAGAGACTGCCAGCATTTTTTCGACGGAGTCTTCCCAGGAACCTTTAAGATGTAACTCCGGGTGGTAGGCGTTCAACAGCGCAGCAGCAATTTGAAGAAGTTCCGGAACTAATGGTAACATATGCACAGGTATACGGTTTTGAAAAAAACGATACACCGTCTGCAAATGCCCATTCCTAACTTCAACCGGCCACCTGAGGTACGTTACTTGTCGGGAACGATTAACTTCTTGCGTGTTTACTTGCTTCTCGCCTTTAGACAAGAACGAAGGCATTTGTAAATCCACACCCAGTTCAGTCAGTACGCTGTTGGAGTCTCGAAAACCGCGGTCTGCCAGTACAACGTCACCAACTTGAAAGAAAGACTGGAGTTCTTCTCTGTTTTTGATAGAATGGTTTAAAATGCGCGCGTCGTTATTGCGGCCATTAGCAAAGTAGGGTCCGATTATATCTATTATGTAACCCGTAGTTGTTACCATTAACATTGGCTTGAGGATATGCTGGCCTTTGTGCACACAGAAGGATTTGTGAAGAACGGTATAGTCCTTGGATCTTCCAACCTTGATATAGGTGCCATCTACAATGGTAATAAGACAATTAGGCTTGTTGTTAGCAAAGAGTTTTACTGCTGCTCCAGATTGATGGTTTGTTATCAGATTGTCACGTGATAAGTGTTGCAGGCCAAAATGATGTGGCACGAAATGCTCCGATAAAGCCATAATAACCGCTTTTACCGTGTTTGATACCGATCTTTCAGTTAAATGAAATAAAGTTGATAACACCTTATTGGAGATACCCAATCGTAATTTCACCAATAATACTGCTAGAGCTGTCTTCGACGAACAGCATCTGATGGTACGAATAATGTCCTCAATAGTCGAATGCAACTCTAGGAACTCGTGCAGGGACAATGAAGTTAATACTTTACAGTCTTCATCACTTTGTATGAAGTTGTCAAAGCTCGGCGTCCGTAGGTCGTTAACACATTTCCTGAGGTCCTGTAATAGTTGCTCAATGTCCGTGGCAGTCATAATGGTTGATCTAGCGGAAACCTGAATTCCAGCAATTATTTCGGTGGGAAGCTCTCCGTTAACGAGATGCGTGGAGCACATTCGGTTGTCCCGATGAATAAATATGGCTCTTTCCACAAATATACTTGTTCTCACTTCGGCTTTTACCCTGGTTCGTGTACTAACACCGCAAATGAAGCAAGTCTTTGGCAGGGGCCGAACACAACTGTGCTATATGGCAATAGTGTTTGATGACGTACGCTTTCGTGGTAATTGCGACGTTGATGGCTGAGGTATTGGTGAGTTGCATTCGACTATTGAGGACATTATTCGTACCATCAGATGCTGTTCGTCGAAGACAGCTCTAGCAGTATTATTGGTGAAATTACGATTGGGTATCTCCAATAAGGTGTTATCAACTTTATTTCATTTAACTGAAAGATCGGTATCAAACACGGTAAAAGCGGTTATTATGGCTTTATCGGAGCATTTCGTGCCACATCATTTTGGCCTGCAACACTTATCACGTGACAATCTGATAACAAACCATCAATCTGGAGCAGCAGTAAAACTCTTTGCTAACAACAAGCCTAATTGTCTTATTACCATTGTAGATGGCACCTATATCAAGGTTGGAAGATCCAAGGACTATACCGTTCTTCACAAATCCTTCTGTGTGCACAAAGGCCAGCATATCCTCAAGCCAATGTTAATGGTAACAACTACGGGTTACATAATAGATATAATCGGACCCTACTTTGCTAATGGCCGCAATAACGACGCGCGCATTTTAAACCATTCTATCAAAAAGAGAGAAGAACTCCAGTCTTTCTTTCAAGTTGGTGACGTTGTACTGGCAGACCGCGGTTTTCGAGACTCCAACAGCGTACTGACTGAACTGGGTGTGGATTTACAAATGCCTTCGTTCTTGTCTAAAGGCGAGAAGCAAGTAAACACGCAAGAAGTTAATCGTTCCCGACAAGTAACGTACCTCAGGTGGCCGGTTGAAGTTAGGAATGGGCATTTGCAGACGGTGTATCGTTTTTTTCAAAACCGTATACCTGTGCATATGTTACCATTAGTTCCGGAACTTCTTCAAATTGCTGCTGCGCTGTTGAACGCCTACCACCCGGAGTTACATCTTAAAGGTTCCTGGGAAGACTCCGTCGAAAAAATGCTGGCAGTCTCTACGAAAGAAAATCCTCTTAAGGAAGTAGTTGAGCGCGATAATCTGCTTCGCAAACCGTCTAAATGGCAACGAATTGAGGATAGTGAATTTCAAGACTTCCCTGTACTTCGTGAAAGTGATGTACGTGAGGTGGTAATGAGCGACTTTAAAACGAAACGCGCTGAATCTTATGTGACGTTGACTATAGAGAAATCCGGCTCTTTCAGCGTCGAAGTGTCCAAAGTTGAACATGACTTAATTCGTATACGCGTGCCTGGTCAATTTTCCACCTCAGCTGTTCACCAAGCTCTAATTCGTTATGTACCGAACGGGACAGGTGCAAATGCCATTAAAGGCTGGTATTGCAATTGCAAAGGTGGTAGTTTGACGATAGGTACTTGTGTTCACGTTAGCAGCGTAATCTGGTATCTTGGTTATCGTCGCCATGAAGATCGAGGCAGTTGGTACCAGTCAAAATTGCGTGTAGTGTGTGAAGATGCCACTGAGCTTGAACTACCAGACATACGTTAAACGTAGAAAACCTTAGCGTTAAATGAATAATTTGTCCGTTTTATACAAGTGTGTTTTGTTTAATATGAAATAAAAATTAAAGATACTACTCCAGTATCTTCTAATTGGTATGATTTCTCTATTTATTTTTCGAGTTTCTTCTACACCAAAGACTATTCAAGTAAGCTATATAGTCTTTGCACGGCCCCTGTAAAGCTAGCAAAAGCCTACTGCATGAATGCTTGACAAGTGGAACACTTCTACAGGCGTTTTCGAGGATTTCGAGGCATAGTAGACCAAAAATTTACGAATTTCATTTTGCCGCCAGCACTATACCCGTGGCAGTTACAAAATAATTCTTTCCTAATATTTTCCTAACATAATTATGAATCTAAAATAATAACCGTTCAAGATTTTCGTGTGGGGGAAGGCTTTCATATCCGGCACGGAAGTCATAGATTCTTCCTATTCTTTACATTATGGAAGAAACCTTCCATTCGTTGTAATTCCCAAAATTTACAGTTGTGAGCTCGAATTTTAGCTTTAAATTATCCCCCAACTACCCTATTTTAATAATATAATACGAATTTATCATAAAAGAGACGAAAATTTTTAACATTACGTGGACCCAGACTCTTATGGGGAGTTGCTGTTGTTCTTTGCGAGCAGCCCCATTCTTAATCTACAAAATGAGCTCTTCCATCTTTAAAATAGAGCCAACCAAAGTTAAGTTATATATTTTTAAATGAAAGTGCTGAGAAATAGAAGCGTTCAGATTTAAGAGGACTGAACATATGGATATATAAATTTCTAATCAATTGTTAACGATCTTTCCGAAAATTCTACTCAATTTTCATTTGGATTAAAGATAAATTAGTGACAGCCTTAATTTAACCTTAAATTATTTCATAATAGCGCGGTGTAAAATTTACCAAAGAGAACCTATGCGAGTTGAATATTATATGAGCTTCTTATGACAGCAGCATACGAACTTTCAAAATACAGCGTAACCCGAGTTGAACTCACTAACGACTGTCCGATGAACTTGTGAAGAAAGAAAAAAAAAAAAATCTAGCTAGAACTGGGCTTCCTAAATATCATCAAGCTTAAGGTTCTATATAGATGAGAATTTGAGGTCCGAAGGCAAAAAAAGCTGGACTAAAGACGGAATAGAAACCTCGGCCACGCAACGCATTACGTATAAAAGGCCTTGACACGAGATAGAGAAAAATGACACCCGGCCAAAAATCAAGATCAAAAAGAAAATATACCCGAACAAGCTGCTACGAATAAGAATAAAGAAAAAAGTTGCACTCGGAGAGAAAAAGTCAATTATGTCGAACACTCTAGATAAGTCTGTCTGTCCATGGGGAACGCTAAAATGCATGTACACGCAGAATTAGATGCAATATGTTCAACTGCATTGCAAACTCCGCTTAAATTTTTATTTCAAAACACAAGACGAGTTTGAGGTTACGTTCAGTAACTCTCAAAGGGGAAAGTAAGTTTCCGTTGAGTATTTTTGGCAACACTACCTCGTGGCAAAGGTTTACGCATTATTGCTAATATAAACCAAAAAATTAAATTTTAAAATTTCCTGACCAGTTGAGAAATCCGGACGTTTCTTTTACTGAAAACATCAAAACTATAGTTGAATGTATCTTTTAACCGAGCTTTCATGGACAAAAATTAACATACATAGGATTTTTTTTTACTTTCTGGATGCACAATAGGTATTCATAGGATAAATTACGAATTTTAAGGTTTTTATAGGACCATCTGGGAATTATAGGTATTTATAGGTATTATAGGTACTATGGGAGCCAGAGTTTATAAAAAATCTGTGCCAGACTCATTTTAAATAAAGCTAGTCGATTGGTAAAGATGGTAACATCAACTACTTGTAGAGTAACAATTTCAACTCAACACTATCATAATGTGGGACGAACCTTAAGTAGAATACAAGCAAGAAGTTCCTACTAATGCCGTTACCCCATACTTTGGAAGCTATTGACGCCTAGCTAACGGGAAACGGGATTTGTAGATTTAAGCTTGTAAGGTTCCAAACAGTATAATATCACGGCTCAGGCAAGGCGTTAAAAAAAAATAAGAAGCTTGTATTACAGCTTCAGGCGGGTCATCCTTTAGCGCGAGCTTAACTTCATTGATCTTTATTTGATAGATAAGCGAGGCTCAATAAGACCCAAGCTGCCAAACGAGATAAGGAGTTATACCGTACCAGAAGAGTTCAACCATAAAAAGAAGACTTGAAAAAATAGAAATATATATATAAAAAAAATACATTGCGGGTTGATAACTTTGAACTCCTCTTTACCGAGACTGTGTAAACTTCTGTAATAAACTGCTGGAAGCAACTCGAAAACGTCATTTTTTTTGTTGTAAACCTTTTGGCACTTTGGAAAATATTTCAAGTGAGGCTGTTAACATTTTTATGGGTCATTTTTTAGTTTTATCATACTATAGACGAATTCGAAATTGAAGAGGAACTTGCAGAGCCGCGTGCCATTGGGGTACACTCTTTACGCGTCGATCTGTTAAGAGATGTCGCTATCGTTGTTCCCATTCTGATCCTATTCCTACTATGATTGGCTAAGCTATGACGAGAGAGACAAACTAGGCGGTAACCCCTCCCCTCGAGCTTCGAGACTCGACGCGTTTCCCATAGCAATGGGTGTAATACGTGAGGCTACTCAATTTCTATTTGGATTTCATGAAAAATCCGTCAGAGCCCCACTTTAAACTTTCATGGGCATTTTAAAATTCTTATTCAACCTTTCAGTTCATAGCTGTTCACAGTTCCTTCAATACAAAAAATAATCGACTGCATGGATGAATCTTTATGAAAAATCTTTATAAAGAAATTTCCTAGCAAAAGTATATAAAGAGTCAGAACGAAAAAATATATTAAAACTGTAAAAATAACCCAAAGGGTTTTTTTTTTTTTATTCCAACCCAGGACTCTTCTTCCGGGCAGAAAATGGAAGTTTCGATCAATTTCGTTTCTACAGTTCGACATAAGTTTAGATTTCTGCACGAACAAAGCTAGATAACCCTTTCAAGTGACCTTGTCAATGAGATCTCGATATCTAGTCGTTAAAGAGTTCGCGACCAAACCCCGTATACTAAGGTGTTATCATTAAGGAAATAAATTCTACAATTCTCTATATGTACGTTGGTCTGTCTGTGTATCCGAAGGGAACGCCAAAATATACACGCAAAGTCAAGTATACTAAGTTTAACTTCATTGCAAACTCCGTTTGAGCTTTTTTAGTTTCAAAAACACGCGACAAGTTTTCAAAAACAGAGCAAGGAATTCGTATAACTTTTGTTAATTGAATAATACCGTCGTGAATGTCAAGCAGATATTATACGTTCGCACAAACAAATATTATCTTACGTATCCAAATGTATAAGGTAAACCTTTTATTCGTACTCCTCATTGTTATAGAAATTTGATACGTTATTCGAGTTATTCATTCGCCGATAAGAAACATTTGAAACTAGAGTTTCTTCGCGGATTTCAACTCAAAGCTAGAATTTAATAATTTAGTCGCTGTTCCTTTCAATTTAGATTAAAATATAATTATGATATTTCATTCTAGACGGATTTCGGGAAACGTCGTATTTTTATCTTCGCGTTATCCGTTTGAATAAAAGCGTAATTTGTTTATTAATCAAGTTTGAAATTTTATCTCGGGATTATTCGTATCCATTTGATACGCGTCTGATGCTGGAATTTTTCATAGCAGACGATTTTTGTTCTCAAATAGAACTTGGGGAAAAAAAATGAGACAAAGTCACTTTGCGTGATAAAATTCATCTATCGAAGCTGTGACTCGCTTGGGTCGCTTTTACTGTTTCAACTATTATTTTAAGGAATGACCTAAAGTTGTAAAACTATTTCTGGATGAAAGAAGATACTGCATGGAAATCGTAAAAAAAAAAAAAAAAAAAAAAAAAAAGAAAAAAAAAAAGAAAAAAAGAAAAAAAAATGGACCGACCTTCGAACATTGTAAATATTTATTTTCTTCCTATTTAAATGGAATAAAAAAAATTTGCCAGATCTTTTTTTCAATTCTATACGAAACATTATATTTAACGTGAGTTCTAAATAGGACTCGGCGTTTGGATAGAATTTGACCGTTTGATAAGGTGGTGTAAAAATTAAAAAAAAAACCAACATCATTAAGAGATAATAATCGTACCCCAGTTACGATAAAAAAAACAACCATTTTAGATTATTATTTTGGAATGAACAGTCCAATTCACTGGAGCCAGACATGGTTGATGACTTTTTTGCCTAATCATAAGTGATTGGCTATGTTTTAAAGATAAACTATAAAATTATGAAACGAAAAATTAACCAAAAATTAAGGATAATCGAGACTTCTCAATAGTTATTCGTGCTTGGCGTCTTAAATGATTGTTATAGTAATTGTTTAATGTCTGAGTCACTTCAATGCAAATTCAATTGGTAAAACATGAAAAATATTGCATTTTTCACGAGTGTAGCAGAAATAAGAATTTTAAAGCGTTTGAAAAACTCAACCGGTGTTTGCATAATTCAACCAGGAGTTTGCAACGAAGTTTATCATAGCGCAATGTTTTAGGCTCTTTGCGTGTACATTTTAGCGTTTCCCACGGACAGACAGACGTACCATGAGAGAATGATATATTTTAGATAGTTTTGAGAAAGATTACGTTTTGTCACTGCAAACTTTTTTACATCATTTTATTATCTGCAATTCTGCAAAGACTCATTTTAGGTTCGTAAGAAGATATGTCGCCAACAAGACCATATATTCTAGCATAAGACTATTATTATCTCTAAGTAGACAAATAGGGTCTCTCGATTGAGCATCTATACGTTTCCTCATGGCTAGCAAATATTCTCGAACCCAGCGCCAGGATGGGTATGAAGGCAACTAAACCAGTTTATTTTTATATATAAGACGATGCTCAAATGCTACCTCTCCTATCAGACCCCGCAAGTTCCTGAATTCAGAACGTGCAATACTAACTATCCACCTCTTCCTCCGTAATTTGGTTTCTAAAAGTTTGACTGGAAATAGATTTGTTCGGAATGAAAGGCTAAATTAATTCTGGTTAAAATTATGGGAGTGTTTCTTGGAATGGAAAAGGTTTCGGGATAGCCCCTTGTTCTCGGACAAGACTGGGGGTATGACTTACCCAGTGGTATAGGCCTTACCCAGACAGAGATACATAGCACTGTCAGCTAACTACTTAAGAAATAATAATAGACTTATGATTCTAGCCAGCCAATCCTCTTTAGGCCTTTGTTTACACATTTCTAATATCTTCAAAACCAGTTCGATGTTTCAGCGCCTACAATCGTATCGTGTCTCGTACAATGTAGATTAATTTGGTTCCTGTATGTGACGTAGCCACAGCTAACATTTTATTTAATGAAACCAGGAAGTGGTTGTTAATATAAAAATCTTCGCGAAGCGTAACTGTACCCTAGAGGACATTTGGCTAGTTTCTGGTCTCGAAATTCTTCTTTATGTCTTAACAATAATTTTTTTCCCTTCGAGAATGGCATTATCTATTTCAGTCCAGGATTTATGAGTTATGTACTTTGTACATATTTTTGTATACATAGTAAGTTAGTAATTCGATAAGGATGTTTATGCGTGGGTAGTTTTTAAAGCCACTTTTGGTTAGGATATCTTGCGTGTGTGTTTCGGAAGTTTTCTCACCTTTCCGCTTTCGCTTTGAATTTTCTCTTTGTACACGAGGAACTAGACCATATACACATTGTATTAGTGAAAGTTTTTTAAAGCGAGGCCTTCACGGATTTTCCATAAACTTTAAATGAAAATTGAGTAGTATTTTCGGAAAGATCGTTAAAAACGTTTCAAATTTTATTCCATAAGCCGCGTTCATTCTAAGCCTTGGAATCGACTAAAACTCTTTCAAAACATTTGGCTAGAGTCGTGTGAAAGGGAAACAGTCTTTTCTCGAATCGATTTGGTTATATTTCTCGAAACTGCTTCGGGAACCAGTATCATACCGATTCGGTTTCAACAACCGATAGATGAAGCTACAATAAATCGATTTATAAAGATAACGCGTGAACACATGACGCTTTAAACGATTCCTGGGGATTTGAATATCGGATTGATTTTACCGTTTCAAATCGATTAAGAAATGCTGGTGTAACCGTAGCTATGGAAAAAATTGCCGCGACAGCAAAAATACATATTTTAAGTTATAATATTTTTGATTTTTAAAATAAAAATTCACTATAATACTACGTCATCACTATGGTCGCGTGATTTCGCTTTTGTATTCTCGCGCGGTTCTTTTCGTAAAAGTACTTAACAGTCGAGAAAAAACGTTTCCTGTTCACACGACTAAAGTGAAACGTTTTGAAACGGTTTAAATCGATTCCCAATGCCTAGTATGAACGCGGATCAAGTGACTTAGGTACGAAACATTACGTTAACGATGTCAAACACAAATACCTATTGAAAACTAAACTCTTAGACGATTTATATAGTTAAACTTTAACTTCTTTAAGCAACTTATTCATTTTCAATCCAAAGCTTTAAATTTTGGTATTTTACCAGACCAAACCGTATAAATAATCGATCTAGAACTCTAGTGGTAAAGATAAGACCATCATCTTTAGTACA
The DNA here is from genome assembly GCA_963920705.1 of Odiellus spinosus. Classification (NCBI taxonomy): domain Eukaryota; kingdom Metazoa; phylum Arthropoda; class Arachnida; order Opiliones; family Phalangiidae; genus Odiellus; species Odiellus spinosus. The sequence continues at coordinate 9,103,896 of OY987233.1, forward strand.
TGGCAGCCTCATAGGCTACTATCAGTGCCGTTTAACCTTTCGTAAGCCTAACAGTATAGAGTTGCAATAAATCGAGCTAAAATTCATATCGGCGGAAAAAATAATAATAAAAAATCAACCACTAAATCAAAACTGCTTCTTCGAATCTTAACGGCTTAAACTGCGCGATCCATTTGCGAACCTTCAGTATTATCAGAATGAGATAATTTGAGAAGAAAGACAGTCTCGTATCCAACATGATTTTAGTTGTGTTCAGGAGTATTACCATCTCATTCTAAAACTAAACAAAGTGAAGAAGATGACTTGAATGCAACGTAACAACGAGTGATTTTTTTATCGATTCCATATTGTTTAAATAGGCCTGATTCACCAGTAAATAATTTACAAACAAGTAGAAAACTTACTCGGAAAATAAGCTTGGCGGGGTTCATGGAGATCCTGAATTTCTACGCAATGAAGGGTCAGCGACCAATCAAATGTTATTGGAAATCTCTTAGAGATCTCGCCTTAACGACGGGTCTTTGCTCATTGGTCGCTGACCCTTCAATGCAAAGAAATTCTCCGTGAATTCAGCTAAGTTTTAAATTTATTTATATTTTAAAACTTTACTGGTGGATTGGGCCTGTTTAAACGATAAGAAATAGATTAAAAAAAATCACTTGATAGGTTGCATTCTTTCATTAAATGACGGTGCAGGTTTAATATATTGTAACTTGAGGCTAAATTTCCCCTCTTTTCTGCAGACATGTATTACAAATGACCAATAGATGAGTGTCTCCCATCTTCTATTATCTCCTTCTGATAATATATATTTCAAACTTTACTGTTCAAGAAGCTTTGGTAAAGAAAGAAAAAAAGCAAAGGCGAATTGAAACAAAAGGTTAAATCCAAATAAGAATGAAAGTAGATTTTTCAAACTCTTTTTGAATTATAAAAAAGTTATATCAATATTTCAAGATTTCTTTCACACACCCAATACACTGAAATAAAGTAAGAAAGTTTTTGAATTTTCGCAAAATTTCAACGAGTCCGCGTTTTTTTCCTAGGTCCTCTTAAATCGTTTGACATTCTTTAGACAGTTGGGGGGAATGAAATCTAGGCTCCGTTATAACTGACATAAGGGGACCTTTCTATTATTGCGCTAACTCGAAGAATTGCTCTCGTAGACAGAAAAAAATACTATAAATATGTCAAAACTAAGGAAAAGGAGAAATTTAAAGAACGCCGAGTAGAAGTAAAACCATAAGAAGATAATAAAAGAATGGATATATATTCTATTCTTAATGTGGCTTATCAAACTTAAAGGGTCATTCTAAATAATGAAAATTCAAAAATGTAGTTTCTTAGACAGTAAATCATCTCCAGTCAAACTCATTGTCAGAGCTTTTGACAATAAAACAAATTCCAGGGTGCTACGGCCATTGGGGTACAACTATAATGATGAATTATCACAATAGATGGCGCGCCTGCGCCTCATTATCTCTCTCTCTCGTTCCTATCCACGTATTACACCTGTTGCTATGGGAAACGCGTCGAGTCACGTAGCACGAGGGAAGGGGTTACCGCCTAGTTTGTCTCTCTCGTCATATCTTATTTCTGGTTTATTATTTGTTTTTAATTTGCCTATTTAAACGACAAGGAATCGATAAAAAAAATTGTTGATAGGTTGCATTCTCCCTTTAACAAAGGACACTTAATAGATAAAGATGAAGAACAAAACTTGGCGTTCACAAGCGTCCTCTAACGGTAAACAGTGATTTAGGCCAGACTGTATATTCCCTTCACTGGATAATAAAAGAGATTACCTTCGACGGTTTTTTTTTTTTTTTTTTTTTTTTTTTTTTTAAATTATCATTTCATATTTTCATTAAAATGTCTTGTTTAGAAAGTTGTCTACGTGACGTTTGAAACATTCGCTTAAATTCTTCGAGGAAGTTTTACTTATTTTTGAAGAAGTTGATCGACGACCAGGGTCACCTTCAGAAAAAAGAAAGGTGCCTCCAAAACTACAGAGGCCGTTACCAAGAGAAAGGGGCTTACATATACATTTTTCAGTTAAATTGAATATCGTCTTTCCCACATCTTCAGCCGAACGAAGAAAAAAGAATGCAGGCGCTTCTGAGAAAAGTACTAAACAATGGACACCTATCTTGATAACGAAAATCTATCTCGACAACTGTTTGCCGTTAGAGGACGATTATGAGGCCCATGTTCGGTTATATTCATCATACGTGATCCTACAACGCTGCGCTATAGAGATACGCCTCTTTACACAGTGCACCCTCTTTGTCCGTCGACAAACCACATTTTTATTGTAGCGCCATCTTGGGGGTGGCTTCTCTTATGAATGGGTTTACACCTCTTGTATATCATAGTCTTGACGAGACTATACGAGACTAAAAGCTTTGGACTTTCTAATAATTTATCGTTTCATAATTTTATAGTTTATCTTTAAAAACAATTATCTAAAAAATTTCACCGTTTTAACAAACTGTTAAACATTAAAAAAAAAATATGGTATTGTTTTTGGTTAATCGTTTATCCATTGGACAAAGACTAAAAGATAGAATGAATAATATTTATCGGGAAATTTCGCTTCGAATTATTTTGAACAATACGATGGCGGTCATCAATTATACGGACTAAAGGTGAAAATATTACTTTCACGAATATCTCTAATATTCTTTAAAAATATTGCCCAAATATTAGTTAGAAACAATATTTATTGTGTTTTTTTAATAGCACCATTAAAATAATTCAAAACTCAAACTCGCTTACGAGTCAGGTGTAAACCAGAACAAACTTTTAGTTGTGGAAAATCGATTAATTTGGACTAAATTTCTTTTAAATCAAACTTAAAATGGCTAGATACGGTTATATTAATACAAATGATAAATGTATCAGATTTTTTCGTGATAACAGTTATATTGCCGACTTTCATTTCAAAATAATCGAAAATGGTTATTTTTATCGAAACTGAGGTACGATTATTATCTCTTAATGATATTGCTTTTAAATTTTTGAACCACCTTATCAAACATTAAAATTTTATTAAAAGGCCGAGCCCTATATTGCACTGTTTCATACTTTGTACAGGTTTAATCGAATTATACCGTGCGCTGAAAGAAGAAAATTCTTCATTTCATCTGTGCGTTTCCATTAATTTTATAAAATATTGGGTCCAGTAATAAATACAATATTTCCAGCTAGTTTCCTAATCGGTAGTCAAACTTTTCGAATAAAAGATTCATTGGTAGTTAATTATGCTGTTAAGAATTAACATATTGAAGGGTAAAAATTTTTAATTTCAACAAATTTATGGGTCAATATAATTATTGGTAAAATTGGAACAGTTAAAACATTAACCGCCTTTTAAATATATTCTAATTTTTTACGAGTATAAATGAAAATTATTTTTAATTAATAAATACTGGTTTATGAACATTTCAACACTTTAGTTGAGTCAAAATATGCACGTTAAAGTAATAAAGTTAGGCTGTCAAAGAGCTCGGAATTCGAATACTTTTTAATTAATAGGATAAAATATTTTAAACACAAAAACGTAATCAATATCCGTTTTTATACAAAAATGGCCTTATCTGCATTATACGTTCAGATAAAAAAATTTCAGTAACCTTAACGCCACGTAATTTCGTGACGTATTTAGCAACATTCGAACAAGATGTCGCACCCACAAGTTATTTTATAATATCAACTATTTTATATGTAAATACATCGTTTTCTAATGAAAAGATAACTAAGGGTTCGTACAAAATTTTCAAATTGATTTTTTTGTAAAACCTGACTCAAAAATACACCACTTTGCTCTTCCACTGTGCGCATTCCCGCGCTCGAAACGCTTACTAGTGGCGAAAAAAAAAACCGTTCACTTGGTGAGGCGCGCGTAGTATCCCGCGTATTACCCCATGCAGGTTTTTTTACCTGCCATTTTCACCAAGTGAAAGTTCGCCCTATGCCGCTATGGCGCCCCAAGTAATGGCTAAATGGTGTATTGGCCATCTCGACCCTGGTAGGGCCGGGGTCCTAGTACAATCCCTAGTGTTATAATTAAAATTAGGACTTCTCTGGTTATTTTTACTTTTTTAAAAAGCAGACATTCCCAAGCTCTGGCAATTTATTATTATTATGGCGAAAGCAGAAGAAGCTATATATGGTCTCACGCTTACGGGACAACTAGCGCGGTAACCTCGGCGGTAACCTACATGTCAAGATTAGAAATAAAAGTTTTCCCTCGAACCCAAGGACGTGTTTGGAATTTCGAAAGACAGTCGTCTTGCTACCCCTTAAGGGCCTTTCACATTAGTCAATTTTGCCTCTAACGAGTTGGGACAACTCGAGTTGCTTCAACTAGTTGGTCCGTGGGAACGGAAATTGGTCAAGTTGCAAAATTTATAAAATTGGGTTGCTGTCGCAATTTCTAGGCAACTTATCGCGCCAACTTCGACGAGAATTTCACCGATTATAGACGCTTTATAACGTATAATCCACGTGTTAGGGATTATTTTCCGGTCAATCTTAAGAGTAAAAATTATCCACTTGCTCTGGTGGTCATTTTCTTTCGATTGGGAACTAGGCTGCAGTTTGAGAAGTTTATTGCGAAAAGCGACTTAAAATTTTTAACTATTTTGGAGAGAGACTTAAAAAGATGAACAGTATTACTGAAAGCGAAGCCGATGAACCCTCCTTTGAAGTTTATATTAATCCCATGTCTGAAGGGATACGTTTCAAAAATCTTGATTTGTACGCCTCCTAGATATTTTAGTAGTGGAATTTAAGGTTCAACTGTGACACCAAAGTAGTCATATAGGTAAAAATGTGTGTGGGTGTATAGTTTTGGACCAGGGTTTATTCATTCGATTCCGTGAAAAGTGAATACTATGACTTTTTTTTGGTGGTTAAAAAAAAAAAACTCAGGTGGTTCTCACTGTCTCACCAGCTGCGCGGTCCTAAGTTCAAAAGAAGTTAGCAAAAAAGGAAAAAGCCTGAGGCAGTTGGATCGGTTCTGTTTATGCACAAAGTTAACTAGTTGGAGGGGAAAATTGGCTCGTGTGAAAGGCCATTTAGTCTATGGGCTTGACGAAATCGTATAGGCCCTAGCGTAAGTATCCAGCGCGAAGAGCTCTTTTGATGGAAAAATGAAGAGAATTTCAAACTCGTCTTTAGGATGCGCGAGGCCCTTTCTATCTTTGACCGGCCCAAAGAAATCGCCACAAAACTTCGCAACCTAGATTCCCACTATTTTAAAGATCACACGCAAGAAAAAAAAAAAACATTTAGGTGATAGTCAATATGTAACTCATCAATAATGGTAATTTTCCGTATCTATTATCAAGCGAACCACGAAATGCTATAATTTTTTGATTTTCACTTGAATTTGAATTTAAATCTAATTTAGTTCACTATGTAATTTTGATAATTATAACACGAGAGATTAGCGAATCTTGTTTAAAAATAGCATATCGAAATTTAACCATTATCCCACGTTTTAATATCGTTAGATTCTTCAACTTTACTTCCGACGAACCGTAAAAGTCTACGCAGTTCGTGATGAAACTACGCGCGTGTTTCGAAATAAAACTCAAATTCAACCGGAGTTTGCATACAGCTTTGCATGTACATTTTTGCGTTCCCTATGAACAGTCAGACATACGAATATAATTATATATTTTAAATTGAGGACGACTGTGTGACATATGGGCTTTGAAACCGCGTAACGTCTTGTCCCCCCCTGCTAATAGCAAAGTCTGTGCACAAACTGGGGGGCCTTAAAAAGGAGTATCAGTTGCTTTTGATATAGGTAACTTTATTTTTCCGTATTCTCTATAACCTAAGCAAGATTGCTTCGGAATTCGAGTCCGACTTTGAGATTAGTATCCCAAACACTTTCCGAATGGCTATATCAGAATAAAGAGGTTGCTATCTTTCTTTCCCATATACCTTTCAAACGGAAGAAAAAGAAGGCTTAGGAGAAAGTAAAAGTACTTCAGTTCGAAGCCAAAGAAACGTGGTTCACCTACAATACTAGGGTTTCTTCAATTCATAGGTTTGCCAGAAAAATATAATAGTAAATTCTTTCCCGGTTTATGTTTAGAGGTGAAATAAATTGATTCATTAATCTTAAGGCAGTCCAGCACCAATTACAATTATAAATAAATTACGTTAGTCTAAAAGAAGGCTTAAAAGGAGAATGCAACCTATAAACAAGTATTTTTTATCGAGTCCTTAGGGTTAATCCACTAGTGATAAAATTTACGAACAAATATTAAAGGCCTAGGATTTCTTCTGTCTGTCACCCTGAAAACAAAAATCACCCTCCAGGATTTCTCTTGCCTTGCTACTCAAAGGGGAAGTTCAGAAGGTGAGCCCACTCCCAGAGTGAAATAGGCAGGTGACTGGCAGAAGAAATTCTATGCCTTTAAACTAGAAATAAATTAGCGGGAGTCATATAGAGATCCTGATTTACTATCGCATAAGATCTACCGACCAATTGAATGCGATTGTTAAGTCTCGTGTAGATCTCGATGGGCCTTTGCTCATTGGTCGCTAGACCTTACACGGAAGCAACTCAGAATCTCCATGAATCCCGCTAAGCCTATTTTCCGGGTAAGTTTTAAATTTATTTCTATTTAATATTGGTTTTGTAAATTTTATTGTTGGATTAGGCGTATTTAAACGATAAGAAATCGATAAAATAATAATAATAAAAAAAAAAAAACACTTATTAGGTTGCATTATCCCTTTAACTGAATTCCAAAAGAAAATTGAAGAGACGTCAACTTTTTAAATACAAGAGATGAATTCTATGTGTTTGGTAAAATCTGTACATCAATTTCGTAATTGATTACAATCAATTACGTAACCATTTTAGTACAGTCAAAGCTACACGGAGTCATCATCAGCACATTGATGATCACAAAAGGATCAATTAGAGTGAACAGCTGTCACCATTTTTTGTTTGCTGACTCTCTCCATTGGTACTTTTACGAAAAAGACCGCGCGAAAGCGACATAACTTTAGCCAGAACGCCAGAGAATCAACTGCAGGCTCTAAGAGCGAAATCACGCGATCATAGTGATGACGTACATATCTAAAATGAACCAAAACACCCGAATATTAGCCGCTATTTTTGCAATTCTAAATCTTGCCTAGACAACGGCGTAAATTAAGGGCTTTCAAAGAAGTGAATATCAATCAGGTTATTTCCTTATAACTGACGGGTATCAACTTATTACATAATGAAAATATACATATCGCTTACGCAAAAAAACGAAGGAAAATTAGTTTAAGACCGGTTGTAACCGAGCCATCAACTTACGAATATTTTAAATTGAGGCTGTCACAATTTTTTATGAACTTCAAATGGAAATTGAGAAGCATTTTCGGAAAGATCGTCATAAAAAATTTCAAAATATATACATTTGTCTAAGGAAAATTTCCAGCGACATTAATACAGTTTATAAATGCCATTTTCGATTTTTTTTTTTTAATAAATATTCCCCGCAAAACTACGTCATCAATACATGGTCGCGTGATTACGCTATAGACTTTTTCGAAATTGAAGAAGAACCTGCAGATGCAGGAATACACTCTTACGCGCCGATCTGTTAAGAGATGTCGCTATCTTAGTTCCCATTCTGATCCTATTCCGATTGGCTAAGCTATGACGAGGGACAAACTAGGCGGTAACCCCTCCCCTCGTGCTTCGAGACTCGACGCGTTTCCTATTGTAACGGGTGTAATACATGGATTGGTGCGACAGCGAGAGTGAGGCGCAGGCGCGCCATCTATTGTGATAATTCATCATTATATTTGTACCCCAATGGCCGTAGCACCTAGAAGTTGGTTAAGGAGTATCGGAATTTAGAATTCGTCCATTTAAACGATAATGAATAGCTAGGTTACATTTTCCCTTTAAATAAATAGCTACAAGTCTATAGGTAGAGATTTCTAAATGTTGAAATATGAATTTAAATTAACCTTGGCTCTATAGTTTGAAGCAAATTATTATATTGATTTGAATATGGCCTAAATTTTCTCGTTTTTTTGTTTTCCTGCATTAAATATGACGAAATAATGTGGGTACACATTATTATCTTATTGTATCTTATAAGAAACTAAATTCAATCAAAAATTTAAATTTTAAAGGGAAACTTGGAGCTAATAAAATGGAACAGATTTTGAATTTATTTTCGGAATCACCGTGCCAAAAAACGTATTCGACTATTTCAAGCAATTTTTAGACACGTGTTTGGTGTTTAATTTAATTTTAAAAGTTTAGTAAAGTTTGAATAAAAGTAAATATAATTTCGGGTCAATCATAATATTTCTGTCTTCAACAGCGCTTGTAATGTCCTAAAATAGGCCGGCCTTTTGATGCCAAAGACCTTGGGTGTCAAACTCCGGTCTATTCTTATAATGTTTTGACATTATAAGAGCTAATGAAGGGTGAAATAATATGACTGGCTAGAATTAGAGCTCGGAATTCGTATAATTTTTATTAATTGGATAACATCTACTAAATTCTGATGTATATTATATCAGGGTTGCCACAGATTTTCCATAACAAAATTCCCTGACTTTTCCAGGTTTTCCCTGACCATCTATACCATTTTTCCCTGACCAATTTAAAGGTTTAAATTAGTAGTAACTCCTCTTGAAGACTATATAAACTCCTTTTTGCGTTGAATGGGAACTCCAAGATTTGCTAGAGATTGGCGTGGGAGGTCTCCCCACGGACCGTGTATATACCGGACGAGAAAAGCAAGCGTTTTTCTGCCCCGTGCACCGACTCTCAATAGAGCCCAGAAAATAATCGTACAAGGTCATTTATTAAATTCAAATTGGCGCGTGTCTTTAAATCGCTAGGATAACCATTTTGAAATTTCGCTCTCACGTGACACAAGAGTCACGAGAAATAATAAAAAATGACCTTGTACGAGTATTTTCTCTCTCGCTTCCGAGCCCAATGCTCGGGGAAGTTTTTTTGTACAGTGGAAGGCTGGCGAATTCTCGTCCGGTATATACACGGTCCGTGGTCTCTCTAGTGTGAATCAGCTCTCCCCAAAAATAGGTGTTCTGTTAGACAGTATACTGTGAGAAAGTATTCATAAATAACGTGCTTTTCTCAATAGGGACTTTCCATAAATGTTTGGAAGGCTCTGATCCCATATAATAAATTTTTCCACATATTTATGGAAGCCTCCCTGGTCTAACTGAATCCATACTATGAGATTCCAGAAATTTATTTTTGGATAATATGAAAATTCCCTGACTTTTCCCTGACCTTTGGACAATTTTAAAATTCCCTGACTTTTCCCTGACTTTTTATACCAATTTTGAAATTCCCTGACTTTTCCCTGACTTTTTATACCAATTTTGAAATTCCCTGACTTTTCCAGGTTTTCCAGGTCTGTGGCAACCCTGTATATGTTTGATTAAAAATAGACTATTTTTCATTCGAGTTAACTTATTCGAAGATAAAGTAAAAAACGTAATCCATATCCGTTTTTATCCAAAAATGTCCTTATCTTAGAATATTATCCGCGTTATACGTTCCGATACAAAAATTCAAAATTTGTTTTCGTGAAAAATAACGAATGATTTAAATCATAGATTCGTGGTTTTATTTATATCTTTCAATTTAAAAGTCAATTTGAAATATTTTTCTTATATTTTAGACTAATTCTGGAAAGGTGAATTTTCTTATCCATCGTTATACATTTGAAAACGAGTAATTTGTTCGTAGATTAAGCGCCAAACGCTTATCTTCGTGTAAACCTTATACGTTTAACAATTATACGAATATAGAAATTTCATTTTTTAGTTACAAAACAAATTTATCCGAAAATAAAATATCTAAAAATATACGAATAACAGAAGATAATGGATATCCGATTCCGAGCTCTAACTAGAATTTACATTTACTTGTATTCAAACTTTACCAAACTTTATAAATTAATTTAAACACCAAAAACGTGTCTAAAAATTGATTGGAAATTATGTTTTTTTTGGCATTATGATTCCGAAAATAAATTCAAAAGCTGTTCCATTTTTATCTCCAAGTTTCCCTTTAAAACTAATTCAATATTTCATAATCTAGCGTCTGTGTTGGTTTTGAAATTAAATTCAAAACCCATTTACAGCTTTACTAGTTTTAATTTGATTTCATTTCAAACAATACAAAGGAAATTACCAAGTTTAAAAAATGAAATTGATTTTTTTTTTTTTGTGGCTGTATTAAAACTCTACAAGTTGAATTATTAAATGATTACTAAATCAATAGAAATAAAGGTAAGGTTTCATAATAGGCCTTCTATAAAATAATCTTGGAAACGGATAAAATACCCGTTGAAAAGCACCCGTTTGTATTGAAGATGTAGCTTTTTTTCAAGGCTGGTTCAAAGTATAGGATTTTTCTATACTTTTTCCAACCATGAAACTAACAAAAAGAGCAGTTAAATAGAACCCGTTTCTACGGAAGATGTGGCGTTTTTTCAAGGTTGGAACGTAGTCAGAATTTATATTATCATCTATTAAAACCACAAATGGAAAAACAATGAAGAGTTTTATGTAGTTCTCGGAATCGGATAATCATTATCTTCTGTTATTCAATTTTTTTTCAGATATTTTAGAAAAATTGTAACTTTTAGTAGCCAAGTGGCAAAAATAGTAACTTTTAGTAGCCAAGTGGCAAAAATAGTAACTTTTAGTAGCCAAGTGGCAAAAATAGTAACTTTTAGTAGCCAAGTGGCAAAAATAGTAACTTTTAGTAGCCAAGTGGCAAAAATAGTAACTTTTAGTAGCCAAGTGGCAAAAATAGTAACTTTTAGTAGCCAAGTGGCAAAAATAGTAACTTTTAGTAGCCAAGTGGCAAAAATAGTAACTTTTAGTAGCCAAGTGGCAAAAATAGTAACTTTTAGTAGCCAAGTGGCAAAAATAGTAACTTTTAGTAGCCAAGTGGCAAAAATAGTAACTTTTAGTAGCCAAGTGGCAAAAAAAGTAACTTTAAGTAGCCAAGTGGCAAAAATAGTAACTTTTTGAAGCCAAGTGGCAAAAATAGTAACTTTTTGAAGCCAAGTGGCAAAAATAGTAACTTTTGTAAATAACTTTCAGTGGAAATAGTAACTTAGAATCAACCCTGTAATTAACTTTCGACAAGAAAGCACTGCACTTGATTAATAATAATAAAATTTAATTCTTTCTCAACGTTGTCGTGCGAGAGTTTTTGTTTATATTATTATAAATAAAATGCAGCAATTCCTTGTCGAAAATTAGTTTTAATAATGTATATTACCTGAAAAATAAATAGTATTTTATACTATATTTTAAGCTAAGTAAGGTTGTGAAGCACCTTTTAAGTTCTTTTATCTATCATAATGGTACGTTTTTTTCCTTGATGTCATCTAAAATAAAATCCAGTTAATAGCCAAAAAGGAAAAATTTATCCCAGAAAAGTATTTCTTTCAATTTAAAATTATTACTTCATTACAAGTTGTAAAGAAAAAAACATTTGGCAACTTATTTAATTTACCAATGGATTATATTTTTAGTTTTACCGTACTTTTAAAACGCCATATTCAAAATTGTATACCTCTGGATAGATGCGTTAGAAAAAAACTTAAAAATAAAAATGTCAAAAATATAGAGGTAATGTTTTCTCGATTTATGACGTAATTTATTTCTGGAACGAAATTAACGATAATTTTCATACGAAAGGTAGTTGACTGTTCTTGATTAAGTACTTTTACAAAAAAGACTGCGCGAAAGCGACCTTATAACTTGTCTATCAACTGTAGACTATATAGTTATGACGTAGAATTGCGGGGAATTTTTTATTTTAAAAATTTCAAAAATAGCGATTATAAAATATTTATTTTTACTGTCGCGGTAATTTTTCTCTATAACATATGTATATATATTTTGAATCGTTTTTTAACGATCTTTCCGAAAATTATACTCAACTTTCATTTGGAGTTTCGTTACAGCCTAACTTTAAAGCTCATTTCAGGGTCGAATAAAATACTAAGAAGAATCAATAACGAAGGTTATTTCCCTTCTATGCCATATGACTTTTATAATAAAAAATAACAGATATTTTCCCTGTATTTTTGATTGCTTATATTTTGTAGCGAATAAATAATTAATCTGCGTAAATATATTAACCGGATAGAATATAAGCCATAATTTAATGTTAGGGAGGAAACAAATTCAATTTGAACAAGGAAAAAGGCGTATTTAAATTTGTTGCAATGAAAAGCGGTTTTAACTGAGAAATAAAACCTACCGATCATAAACTATGAATTATCATGATAAAGTGAAAGGTTGCATCCAGAAATTATAGTTAACGATTAAATCTACTACAGAAGGAAATCGTGTGTAATATGCGATAACTTGTTTTTAGATTTCTTAGACCATAAATTATTTAGTTCAAAAAGTATCTAAAATAATTAACTTGCTACAAAAAAAACTGTATTTAAATATGTACTTTCTAAATTTCGAACTTACAGGTCGACCACCGTTTCGAATCCTGTTCGGAGAGAAGGGGATACGAGCCAATCAAATATTATATATACAAGAAACAAGTCCACAAAAGGTGGCGCCACATTTCCCATAAAAAATCGATATCAATTTATGGACAAAATTGTCCAATTCGAGCAAAAGTATGTTTTTTGGGAATCCCGTTGGAGACTGTGGCGCCATCTAACAATACATGTAGTAACATTTTCCAATAGTAAAATTCTGATTGGCTGGTATCTTCTTTTCCACATGGAACAAGATGGTGGATGATTCAAATAAGTCGGGAGGGGGTAAAAGACCGACTTTCAACCTTAATTTTGGAGTAATTACGATGAGTAAAAAATATTTCACTGGAGGAAGACCTTTGAATTACTGTATTACAGTTTTATGATGGCCCGGCGGCGGCAGTGTTGCCAAGTCGTGGGATAAATCACATATTATGGGATTTTTAAGGTATTTGTTTTTGGAAATGGGATTTTTGATGAAATTCAAGAGCTTTTGTGGGATTTTCGACTATTTTGAAAATTTTCATAGCTATGCTTAAAAAATCATTATTAGAGGATTTTCGCCACCAGGACCAGAAACAACTTTAACGTTTAATGTCTCCATGCTTGGCTCCGAAACTCCCAGGAATGCAAAGAAAAAAATAGTCTAAAAAAAGTGCATGTTTTCCATGGAGTTTTCATAGGGGTGGAGGGTTAGCCTTTTCAAGTTTTTTTTTAATCCAGGGTTCGTACAAAATTTTGGAAGTTAATTTCCCTGACTTTTCCAGGTTTTCCCTGACCATTTCTAAATAATTTCCCTGACAAATTTTAATACTTTTTTCATGAATATATTCTTACGAGCGAGCTGCTGGCAATTCCCACATTTTATTTGACATCGGGATCAGGATAGTTTACTCAGAATATGAGAAACAATTTGAATCTTTAGGCAAATATTTTCAGTTTATAATAATTACGTTACAACTGATTGGTAAACCAATCATAAACAGATTCTTGACACATACCAAAATATTTATTTTCCCTGACCTTTGGGGCCACTTTCCAAGTTCCCTGACTTTTTGGGCCAATTTCCAAATTCCCTGACTTTTCCAGGTTTTCTAGGTCGTGTACGAACCCTGTAATCGTATATGTGGAATTTTCGAGTCTCAAACATTGGCAACACTCTTATCAACCAAATAGGGCATTAGATTTTTCCTTCAGGCTCCCTTTAAACCGTGAAGCGTCAGTTACGAAATTTTCACAAGTTTCATAATATAGGCATACCTGTCTCATTCAAAATAAGATAGTCGACCCAAAACGATGTCATTTAGATAAATATTATTGAAAAGAATTTGGCGTGACTTGTAGAAAATAATTGTTTAAATTTTATATATATTTAATAATAAATATATATAATTATCTATGTAACAATGTCGGTCGGTCAGTAACGCTAAAATTGAGACTGTGGGTTAGGAGTAGGGCTCGGCGTTTGGAGAAAAAATTAATTAAACATCATTAAGAGATAATAATCGTACCCCAACTGCGATAAAAAATAACCATTTTTCGAATATTTTGAAATGAAAGTCGTCAATATAACTGTTATCACGAAAACAATACGATAAATTTATCAATGAGAAATATATTTCAATTCTTATAAACGCATCTACCCATTTAAAGCTTGTTTATAAATAATTTTAGTCCAAATTAATCTATTATCCACAATTTACAATTCTGGTTATCAAACTCGTAAGCGAGTTTTCGATTAAATTAATGAAGTTTTTGAAATATTTTAATGGCTCAATTGATAAAAAATCAATAAACATTGTTTCTAACACGTATTTGCGTAATATTTTCACCTTTAGTACGAATAATTGATGACCGCCATCGTATTGTTCAAAATAATTCGAAGCGAAATTTCCCGATAAATTTTATTCATTCTATCTTCGAGCCTTTGTCCAATGGAAAAACGGTTAAGCAGAAACATACTATATTTTTTAACGTTTAATCGTTAGTGAAAACGGTGTGATGTTTTAGATAATTGTTTTTAAAGATAAACTAAAAAAATATGAAACGATAAAATTAACCCACAAAATTTAAGGTTAATCGTTAATAATCGCTATATTAACGGATAATAATGTTATCCAAATGCCGAGCCCTAGTTAAAAGAGCGCTCTGGTCGAGTATCACCTTGTCATAGGGTGAGTGCAGTTATTACCGAAAGCAACCAGCGGGCGTATTGTTTGAAAGTTATAAGCGAGAGGCTTTTTAGCAAGTGGGTCAAAACGGTTCAGTCACGACGTGTTTCCATTACGCAACCAGAAAAAACGTGTTAATTCAAGGGAAAGTATCGTGCAGAAATTGGTTTTGAGGAAATACAGGGTGTTTAGAAAATGGTGGTAGGACCGTAGGACCGAGCTACAGTGGGTTTTGTACTCAATGAGAAAATACATTTAATTATTTCGCTGGTTTCTTAAACGCACGCGCTTGATAAAAGAATGATTTTAGCATTGAGTATGCGTTTATTAATGTATGCTAAGGGGTCATCCGCGTACGATTAATTTCGTAACTCTTAAACGGCGCCATAGAACATTTTCGTCTTAAAATGACCCATAAAACCCACTGTAGTTCGGTCCTACCACCATTTTCGAAACACCCTGTAGATTCGCCAAACTAAAGCTACGATCACACTAGTTCTTAATCGATTTGAAACGGTAAAATCAAACCGATATTCACGCATTATCTTTATAAATCGATTTATTGTAGTTTCATCTATCGGTTGTTGAAACCGAATCGATACGAAACTGGTTCACGAAACAGTTTCGACAAATCGATTCGAGTAAAGACGATTTCCCCGTTCACACGACTCTATCGAAACGGTTTAAATCGATTCTAAGGTTTAGTATGAACACTGCTTTGGTTAAATCTTGGAGAAAATATTGTGAAGGAATTAAAGGAAAAAAGTATACAGGGAGGGGGCTATATATGCGTGACGTCGGTTTTACTTTCCATTTTAATGTGCTCCCATAGAAAAACCAAAGAAATCAGCATTACCAATTGAGGAAAAAAAAATCAAATTGGAAAAATTCAAACAGAATTCGACCAAAAAGAATAATCCGAATTCAACAAAAGTTAACCAAAATAATTTTAAATTTTGGTCAAATTTTGTTCACCAATTTTTAACTTATTCGTGAAATTATTCTTACGGCCGAGCTCTTGGCAGTTCTAACATTTTATTTGAGTTTATCAATCAGGGTCGGGATAGTTTACTCAGAATATGAGAAAACATATAATCTTTAGACAAATATTTTCAGTTTATAATAATTGCGTTACAGTATATGATCAACCAATCATTAACATGCAGTTCCTTTACACGGACCAACATATTTTCATTATCTGGCTTCAATTTGGGGCAATTTTCAAATTCCTTGACTTTTGGAGCAATTTTTAAATTCTCTGACCTTTTTTGGGGCAATTTTCAAATTCCCTGACCTTTTCAGAGCAATTTTGACATTGCCTAACCTATTAATTGGTGCGATTTCCAAATTCCCTGACCTTTTGAGCCAATTTCCAAGTTCCCTAACCTTTGAATAAGGCGTTCAAATAGTATGAAAAATCTAAAATGTAATCCACAGGCTATAGAAACATTAGAAATAAAATGTTGACAGCCTCACTTGCACAAAACGGTAAATTACTTTCATAATTTTAAATCATATTTACGCTACATAATTCTGCAACTATTTTTATACCCCACCATATATGCATACGTTAAAAGCTTCAACTTTATCACAAAGTTCAGAAACAGCCGGTTAAGCACGTTAAAATAAACTGTTTCGGTAAAACCTTTCCTCTCCGAGTCTCCCTGGAGAGAGAACGGTCCAGGTTTTATTTTGGGAACTAAGCCCGGGTTGTAACAGATTGCAAAGTCAAATTAAAACTTCGCTAATATCTCCAGGAGAAAAATTAATGGAAAACTAATTTTCCCCGTCATTTTTTTATTATAAACCGCTAAATTTAAAGGGTAGACTCTAAAGGGTGCACCCCCCCCCCCCCCGTTACCAGCTGCTCATAAACACTTCATGAATATTTAACGAAATTTTTACTTATTTATAATTTTTTTCAGATTCACTTTGCTTAAGAAAATACTAGTTTTCGGCCGGTTTAAAGCTCACGTAAAAGATATATTTTTTTGAGAGAGGTTGAAACTACTTTATTTTTATTACCTTAAAAGATAAATTTGGAGCTAAAAATGAAATTATTTTCGGAGTCGAGAATTTTCAAACAATTATGAGACACCTTTTTTGGTGTTTAAATTAATTTCTAGTTGGTAAAGTTTGAATAAAAGAAAAAATTAATTCGGGCCAATCATTGTTTCAGCCTTCAACAGCGCTTGTAATGTCCTAATATTAAAAGAATATGCCGGAGTTTGATGCCCAAGACCTTGGTCTATTTGTTGTAATTTTCCAATTTAAATTTTTAAGATCAAAGTAGTTGTTTTTTTCCACATTGGGTAAGCCTATTTCTTTCGTTATTTTTATGGGAACTCATTTAAATGATTTCTAGTTTAAAATATCTTTGCATATTTTACTTGTGGATTAATTTAAACGATAAGGATCGATTAAAAAAATATTATATATACAAGAGGCAATCCCTCAAAAGGTGGCGCCACATTTCCCATAAAAATCTATATCAATTATAGCAAAAGTATGTTTTCGGAACCCCTTAATAATATTTTCCTAAAGTAAAATTTTGATTGGCTGGTATCCCCTTTCCTACATGGAACAAGATGGTGAACGATTTAAACAAGTTAGGGGGTAAAGCACTGACTGTAAACCTTAATTTTGGTGTAATTAAGCTGAGTAAAAAAAAAAATGACTGGAGAAAGGGACTGTATTATTGTTCTAGGGCTTTCGATTATTGCGTCAGGCTAAAAATTCTGGAAACTATAGAGGCTTGATATTAAAAATAGCATTTATACGGACTTTAATAATAAAGTTGGCTTTGAAAGCAAACAGCGCGTGAAAACACCATAGATAAAAATTTGGAAAAAGAAAAAGATTTAATCAAAAATTATCACGCATCCCCGCAAACCAAATCGTAATCGCTGGTCCAAATTTGGATTTTTTTTTTCTTTGAGGGTGAAAATGATTTTCTATTTCAAGGGTAAACTATATCTAAGGATTTGACCTATTTAAATCTTCAAATTTATAAAACGTATATTATAGCCGTGAAAAACGTGTTTTAGATAAATATACCTTTGGGAAACTCTGTTCTCTTTATCTCAATGTCTGAAGCGAAAATACGGGGTCATTGCACCGTTTTTAATTATGAGGGAATAAATACATTCAATGGTGCGTGTATTTTGATGTATAATGATTGGTGTAATTGACCTTAATAATATATGTCAAAAATAAGACCAATCGTGACCTTTGACACGATGATTTAACAAGGCCTAATTTCACAGCATTAGACTAGTAATATTTCTCGGATTTTGCCATAAGGAGAAAATAAGAGCAACGTAACCTTTGACCCTAAATTAATGTTCCTCTTTCAAGAAAGCTTAGGTATGCCATGGACAACTATACACAGTGACGCTTATCTAATCTTTGTGGTTTTAAATGTTTAAAATTTCTAGGCGTTCTTCAATTCCGCGTCATCCATTTCCGGAATTGAATCATAAGAGGGTAAAATTAGCGATAAATGTAAAAACACCATCGTTTCCGTGTGATAGGCAACAGAGAAGCGTTCCTGCTAAAAGTTAGTTCATTGGCCGAGAGAGTAGATTGCCCTCGGAGACAAAGGCTCGTTTGCATTGGCATTACAACCATAAAAACTAATAAAATTCAAGGCGCTTAGAATGCTACCTTTCGATAAAAAATTTATCACTCACCCAAAAATGAGACATGATATTGACGTCGAACGTCTGGACGATTTTTTCATCGGGAATGTCCAGGAAACGTTTCCCGGAAACGACACCAGCGTTATTGATCAACATAGTGACCTTTCCGACCTCGTCTTTGACACGGGCGGCTTGTTGGTACACTTGCTTACGGTCCGATATGTCGCAGTAATAAGGAAAGGCCTCGCCGCCCGATTGTTTCACTAATTCGGCGGTTTCTTCGTTACCGGCTTGATTAACGTCCCATAACACCACTCGCGTTCCGAGTTTGGCCAGACGAAGGGCCAAGAGACGACCCATTCCACTTCCACCTCCCGTGATAAGGGCAGTTTCACGGGCAATGTCCTTCAACTTGAACCTCCGGGGTACGAAGGTCATAATGATACCTTCGATCCAGTAATAAAGGATCAATAAAGAGTTGGAAAGTAACTTGAACAAAGTATTCATCTTGAAAAACCAAAATTCTAAAACTTTCACCCGCAAATTTAAAACTTCTCGACGTAAACCGAACTTTCAGAATTCTAAAACTAAAGGCGGACTAAAAAAAGTTACTTCCAACACAATCGGCGACTCTCCAAAGATGCGCCGGCGTCGAGAGAATGAAGACTGAACTGTCTGAACAACCCGGAGTTGGAAAAAGTATATTTTTTTCCTCGTTCCGAACTTCGGACCCGCGTTTATTTCTGTCCCCCGGGCACTCTCTCTCACTGACCCAGTTGTGACGCTATAAGCGAGGCCACCGTGGCTGGCCAATCGCCTTCGACGAAATATATTTTATATCTTTCTTTTTCCTTCTAATACAAGCGCGGCGATCTTATTATTTAATTTCTTGGACTAGTTATGATAAGGCGACGCTCCAAGAACCAGGAAAAAATAATAAAATAACTAAAATCGCGTTTTTATTTACTAGGACGGCCCGTAGCGAATTTATTCGTAGGTCCTTATTTTTTCGATTTTTATCCTATTTTCCTCTTAGTAAACGAACTTGATTTCGCGATAAAGATGATTCGCGGTTAAAAGGTTTTGTAGATTAAGCAGCGGGGTCTACAATCTCAATCGGGCCTAAAAACAGGAAGACATATATTGAGAGGGAGAGACTTCAAGTTACGTAAGGGCAAGCTTTCCCGCGAATTGCCAGACCGCGTGCCATCCCCCTTACTTTCGCAACTTCCCGCCGCGACGAATCAGATTGTGAAATAAAAAAATTCAGTATCCGAGACTCTTTTGCCATCTTGTGGCAGACCGCTGAACTATTATTATTTCTTTTAATCATGTATTAATTGGGTTCGAAGTTTATATGGTAAATATATTTACCGAAGATAAGTTAGATCGCTACCTCCTAAATAATATGTTTATTGTTTTTCTCCCTCACTAAAGTAATTTTGAGAAAAACTAATTCCTACCAGATAGGGCGGTTGGGGCCAGTGACGGTAGGGTAGGGAGTGGAGGGACACCAAAAACATTGGGGGGGCCATCACGCCAAATATGAATAAGACTTGTGTCTTCAAAAACTGATTTGGTGGTCTTTGGTAAGTTAGTAAACTTATATTTAATTAAAAAATATAAATTCACAAGCATTATTTCAACATTTCATATTTGTAGAATAGTAAATATGAAGAAGACCTGTGTCTTCAAAAACTGTAAAAGCTGTTCACGTGATAAAACCAAGAATTTTATACCTTTTCCAAAGCCTGCGAGATCATTTGAAAAATGTCTGTGGTGGGTTGAAATTGTTAATCGAAAAGATTTAACTATTAACAGTATCAATAAGTATCGTTATGTATGTGGGAAACATTTTAAAAATGGAAAAGGACCAACGGAAGAATATCCTGACCCTGAAAGAGAAGCACAAATACACACTGCTGGCGCCAATGATGAACCCCACCAAATATTCTGTCCGTCCCTGTATGATTGGGTTCAAATTGTAGAAATAAATTCCATAGAGATCACTTTCGGTGAATGTTGTATTGAAACAAGCGCAGGTAACAATTTCATTGAAGAGTATAAGGTTGATGTCTCATCCTTCTCACTAAATGACACGGGGGAAGAAATACCAATGACTGCGGTTGACATTGAGCACGACTATAGCCGAATGGACATCGTAATAAAAGACATTGATAATGCGAAGAAAGAATATGAACTCTTTGTTTTAATCACTGGAAACAAGGCGGCATGGGAGATTAAATGGGTCAATGATGTTCAAAATTTAATGTATTCTAAAGAATTATCACCCGGCAAGTTTGTCATGATTACGCTTATGGAGAATTTAACCATTACGATAAAAGTTGTTATTAACAATAATGAACTAGATTGCTCACATGAACCAAATACTGGCAAAAATATCTCCACATTACGGGACCTATTAAACATTTTCTATGAATTTGAAAGGAGAAGTGTTTGTGAAGGTATTTATGTTGATCCAAAATCCGACCTGTTTATTCATGGCTTCGAAAATGATTATTTTTGCCAAAAAAGCCTTTCGCTGAGATCCTCCAATTGTGAGTTCATTGTTAAAGATGCAGGTTTAAGAAGATGTAAACGATGCAAACAGGCAAGAAAAGCCATGATGAAAAGAAAGGGACGAATAGGCAAACGAACAATGATTCATAAGAACACACCCCATCGTTATTTGACTTTTGATGATTTAAAATCACAGATGAAGTCACGTTCTAAAAAAATAAAATTATTAAGTGAAAAATTAAAGCGTCTTAAAGCCAAAATAGGGAAATAATAAAGTGGTTTTGGACCTGTAAACTTGTTTCTTCTAAGACTGACTGTGATGTCATTGAACTAAAGTTCGCATTGTGGCCATTAACCCCTGGTGTCTTCAATAACTGAAGTCCCTAGGACCCTCAGATTTTATATTAAAAAAAGGATCTAAGCAATTAATAAACTGGTTTATGACTTGTCATATTTTTAAGCCTGATTGATTGGCTGCTTCAAATCTTCAATCAGATCGCGCAATCTAGCTCGGCTCCATTGAAATCAAATTAATACGATTCAAAATTTTCATAAAAATTGTTTTACTCAATAAAAGGTGTTCATACAAGAACTAAAAAAATTTAAACTGGAAAATTTATAATTGAAATAAAAAACACCCTAGGAAAAATAATTACAAAATATAGCTTAAAGATTTCACGTAGTATTTGTTTATCTTTTTATTTGGTGCTACAAAACTTAAATGATAATACAAATTACGTGGACACGAGAGTTTATCTTAAATCAACATTATTCCTGTTTTAAATCTAATTCCGTTGCATCCTGTGATTCGGAGGCTGAAGGGGGTGCGTTAGATGAAGTTTCGTCATCTTTCTCTCTCTTTGAACGCTTATGTTTATGCCTTGACGATCGATGTTCGTATTCTTCGTCACTTTCGTGATGATGTCTCCTCCGCGACGAACGTTCGCGATGACGATCTTCCCTTTCTGATCGATGTTCTTTATGTCTTCGATCCCTATCTCTTTCGTATCTATCGTCTCTCTCGTATTCTGATCTTTCATAACCAGTACTCCTCTCTCTTTCTCTATCTCTTTCGCGATCCCGAGAACGTTCGTGATATTCTCGATGACGTCTGCTAGTAGCGCGTTCGTAATCTTCTTCCCCGATTACTGATCCGCGACTACTCATCCCCCTTTCCCTCGTTTCGTGATAATCCCAAGCGGTGTAACTTCTCTCGTGATCCCTTTCCCGGCTACGTTCTCTACGATCCCTCTCTCTATGAGCTTCCGAATGGGGTCTGGTTGAAGAAGGCCAACTTTGTTGGGTAGTTTCGTCATAAGTACCTCCGTGAGACATTGTACTTCCGTTATAATATCCAGCGTGATCTTCATATCCCGACATTGGACCTCCAACAATTGGCACGGAGTACCTGCTCGGTGCAAAATGATCCGTGAAGGGCGTACCTGGTGGAGGAGGCGGGATATTTGTCGGGGGTAAAATTGTTCCGGGAGGTGGAGGAGGAATAGACAAATTCGCCTCTGGGGGAACGCTGAGAAATGAGGGTGGGGGTAAATGAGTAGGAGCTAAATGAGGAGGAGGGATGCCTGGAATTGGCGTGTCAAATTTACGTCCAGTCATAACCTGTATAAAGTAAAAAAATAACGTACCTGTAAACACAAATCCCTACAATGACAAGTTAGTTAATGAAATAGATATTTTTAAGATTGGAAGATAAAAGTTACTAAAATGGAAAATGAGACTAAAACAGGATTGATTGATAGACAATGGGACATCTATACGATTGGTTTATAGAAAAATTGGTAAAATTAATATTGTTGAAAATTATCTTACAGTGATGACATTTTCCTTGGTAGTAGTTACGGGTCGTCTGCTGGGTAAAGAAGGAGCTCCACCTCCAATCACATCAATGCTTCCGGAAAGTTTTCTCCCAGGTGGTGGGCCAGCTTTTTTAAGTCCTAAATTAATAGCAACTGCTGCCGAATATTTGCTATTCTCATTAACCGACGCCACAGGAATTAATTGGTCTTTCAAACCAGTTACGTGATTTACCTACAAATATTAGAAAATTAAAAAAAAATTCAACTAATAAAATTTTCGTAAATCCTTACTGAAATTTTTCCAGAAACGTTATTTTCTAGTCGAAGTTTTCTCTGTCGTTCGCAATATATTTTCCACGAATCCTCGTTAAACCCGTAGTTAAAATAATCTGTGATATCTGCACCGGGTTTTCTCCATGGTTTGTCTTCCATGGTATCCAAATTAAAATCATATAAAGGTACTCCATTGACATTTCCCACAGAATCTATGTCCAATCCTTTTGTTGTTTTCGCGCTAGCCGGAACACCGGGAGCTCCAAATCCAGCAACGCGTTTGATGTTTAGATTGACAGGAGTTGAGCCGTAACCGTAGGAAGGGATTGCTTTAATATCTCCAATGGTAACCTGAAAAAGTTATCAATTTAGATGTAGTTAGTTAATAGATGATTTATATACTTTTTAAGAGACTTAGACAAATACAATGCTCAATTGAGATTAAGCTAATCATTATTTACCTGAACATCATCATCAGAATCATCATCATCTGACCCAGCTTCTTCTTGTGAAAGCAATTCTCCATCAGCCAAACTCTCATCCAAAACAGCATTGGCACCATCATCCAGATCGTTATCCATCATACCATCTTCAATATTATCTTCCAACTTACTTTCGGACCCTTCAGTTTTATTCAAATTATCATCATCATCATCATCTTTCATGTCTCCATTTTCAACTTCACCTTCACTAATTGCCTCTCCATCTTCAAGCGGAGTTTCCTACAAGAAGATTTTGTTGTTAGAATATTTTTTATTTATTTTATATACAGTATCAAATACTCCTTGCAAAACAATTGTACCTTTCTACCTTACGTTACCTTAGCCTTACTGCTGGCTGGTACTTTATAGAACCAAGGCTTAAAATTTCCAGCAGTAACACAAACACAAGATTTGCATAAACCAAAAACTCACTGTGCTTAAATCTGGTTGTTCTTCTTCAGCAATTTCTTCGGCTTCTTCCTCATTTTTCTCTATTTCTGGTGGTTTTCCTTCACGGTTTTCTCCACCGGCACCATAAAGCCAAGAATCGTCATCTTCATTCGCGGCCATTTTTCCTCTCTCTGCCCCAAAGTTAGTAAACTTTCCGCTAGTCTGCCCAACTTTCTACCGTTGAGCGTTGACCTGTGACGGTGACTGTGACCTCTAACCTACTTTGAAAATCCTCTAAGAATCATAAGAGAGGGAAATTCAAAAATGTTTACGACCGCTAAAGATAAATTTAGTAAATTGTTTTTTATATTTTTAAGGATTATATCTTATAATTATTATTTGTATTATCTTTGCAGGGTTGAAAAAACTTGATGTATACAACGAGAAATCGGAGAAATTACGAGATCTTATTCGAGAGTTGGAAACATTGCTCAAAACCAACCTGACTGATGAATATAGGACTAAATTATCCAAATCTCTGCAGAAATTGACTGGATTACAAACGGAATATGATGTTGGCTCGACATAAATTACTATTAAAATGTATAAATGTTTCATAATAATAAATTTTACAGGCTGCAAAGGATTACATCGTAAGTCTTAAATCCATTCACGAGCCCGAACCTGAAGAAAAAGAACAAGAAGAGCACATTTTATCGCACAAAAGGATTTCTCTAACAGGTTTTTACACACGTAAATCGATTGTGTAAAATACACCTAATTTAAATCTGAATATATACAGATATTCACGTTCTCGCAACTTCCGAATCTAGCGTGAAAATTAAATTAATTCCGCAGCTGAACCTAAGAGAATCCAACGAGTTTACTTTACGGATAAACACTGAAGGGGAACAAGCGGAGATAACTAAACATAATCTACCCCCTTTCATACCGTACAAAATAAGTTTCGACCTTAAACTTGGCAAAGAAAAGAGTATTCAAACGATTTTGAGGCAGATAATCCGGTATTTAGAATGTTACCTTGTCAGAAGAGAGAATGTAAAGGAGTTAAAAGTACGATATACTTAATGTTTAGTTACTGGTAAGTTGCTTTATGGCTTGTATTTTATATTTATAATTAGGAACGATTCTTGGGACCAGTTTTAAGAAATATAGAAACTTCATCATCATTCAACATTATCAACATGAAGATGGATATCTCCTTGGATGATGGTGACTTGTTTGAAGTTTCAATTGGCTTGCATTATCATTATGATAATGTTGTGGCTGATGAAGTTCGCTTATCTGGAATGGGTAACGTAATATTTTCACTTCTTTTCTTTATAGTTTCTGACAATCTTGATTATTTTAAAGTTACTCTTTCTTGGTGGCTTTTGGAAAGTAATCACTAGAAAACAATAATTCTTATTTTTTTTTTTTTTAAATATTGACAGATGAACAAGATAGCATTCTAGAGGAAATGAAAGAAGCATCCGGCGTATTCCTTACCATTCCATTATTAACTGCCTTTGATCGTTTTGCTTCAACTTAACTCGTTTATTCTCAAAAAGTGTAAACTAAATTCATTGTACAGTAAAAGAGTTGAATACAAACTAGTGTTATATATTTTTTTTTTTGGATTTGAGGGCTTTTTGGTTTAGGTTTTCGTAGGAAAATTGAAATTTTGGCCAAAAAGGGAAAAGTTTAAGTAATTTGAATGTTGGGACACTTTGATCAGAAGTCAGGAAATTTGAGAAATGGATCCAAAGGTCAGGGAATTTGAGAATTAGACCCAAAGGTCAGGGAATTTGAGAATTAGACCCAAAGGTCAGGAAAACTGAGAATTAGACCCAAGGTCAGGGAATTTTAAAATTGGTTGCAAAGGTCAGAAAATTTAGAAATTTGACCCAATGGTCAGCGAAAGTTAAAATAAGTCCCATTAGTTGGGAAAAGTCAGGGAATTTGAGAATTGCTATGTGACCACTTTTCCTATATTTCCTATATTTTCACCTCCTTCCTATTTTCTCCTATAGATTAATGGCAATTCCTATAATCTCCTATATTTCTACTCAAAATCCCTAGGTAAGGGTAAAGTTATAAATCATACTGTCACCTGTGGCTATATAAGATTATTTTAGCTTAACTGTACATTTTCCAGTTAAAACAGTCTGTAAAATTCCATACTATTTAAGCAATTGGATCATATTAATACCATGTTTAAACCGGTGGCGAGAGTATTTACTATGGCCTTTTCAAGGCTTGATTAAATTAAAAAAAAAAACACATACCATATGATCTTGGAGCGAATATACAAGCATAGGCTCCTAAATCACGCGCTTCGGGGCTTTTAATTATTTTCCTATTTTATCATATATTTTACACGTATTTCTTCCTATTTTATCCTATATTTTACCTAAAAATTTTCCTATATTTTCCTACATTTCGCAAAGAAATTTCCTATATAGGATCTTCAAATGTTCAGTGGTCACCCTGGAATTGGATCCAGAGATCAAGGGAAAAGGGTCAGAATTTTAAATTCCAGTAATTGGTATGAAATCTGATATCCCTTTAAAGATGACTCGTGCTAGATGAGGAATATAGTATGGTCATTTGACTAGGGGAAAATCTTCAAAGATTTGACCAAGGAATAACAGTAAAAGTACTATACAAATTATTTAGAGACAAGAATGATACATTGTTAAAACCTTAATTGGAGAATGCAACTTAGCAAGTGTTTTTAATTGATTCCTTATCATTTAAATAGGCCTATTTAAAGAAATTGATAATTAGGCCTACTTTCTGATTCATTAGGCATATTTAAATGATAAGGAATCGATTGAAAATCACTTGTAAGGTTGCATTCTCTCTCTCTCATATCATTAATATCAATACTAAATATTATTAATAAAAAACTTGATGGTTTTGTGTATTACAGTGCGTTGCTTATAGATTTAATAAACAACTCATACAGACCACAAAAAAAAAATACATTTACGAATCTACAATTCATTTCAAAGAGCGTGTATTAAATTAATCATTAAAAAAATTTGCCTTCGTAACTTCAGTCCCATTTGCGTTTCTTTTCCATCGAACCAAATTAACAAATTTTTATGTTTATTCGGAGGGTGGGATTAAATTGTATGTATTACATTACTGATTATTTACATAGAAAGAAAACAAACATTAGGATAACTACGTTGTATAGTCTAGTTTTTACGCAGCGAGATTTGTATTGTTTTAAGACAACCGTTTAAATTTTTTTTTTTTTTAATCTAAAAGTATTCCATATTTTTAGAGGAAATGTGATTTAGTTGAAAAAAGTTTTCCCCGAAAAAGCATAATATTAAATATGGTTATTATTTAACTATATTTTTTTTCTTGGATTGACTCTTAACGAGAAGTTTCTCGAGAACTTCAAAAAAGAAACCAATTATGTTTATATGAAAATTGATTTCTATTATCATTCGTGTTATAGTACATAAATTCTAAGTTCAAAATGATTACTAAAGAGTTATACGAGTACTTGTAAAGTAATTGAGTGTTGTGCGAGTTTCGAGTCATTCGGGTACACAAACATGATACTGTAATCCCAAATTTTACCTGGGTATTCTAACATGTCTCAAACTCCGTTTGCTACGCGAAGGAGTCTCAAGCTCACTACGGTACTTGGTCTGATACTCGAACGAGGCTCAAACTCGTCCCAATACTCGAACGAGGCTCAAACTAGTCCCGATACTCGAACAAGGCTCAAACTCGTCACGGTACTCGAACGAAGCTCAAACTCCGTCCAGTATTCGATCAAATCTTTTTCTATGGTGTAAAACTCAAATTGAATGAAAATAACGTAATTTTAAATATTAGTCTCTTTTTTGAAGTTCTCTCAAAGCGATTTTCGCAACAAGATGCTTTAGTTTTTCCAACTATCTATGATTAAATAACCCAGAAACGTTTTAGCATATATAATCAAAAGTACTTTTCATTTCTACTTTGGTTTTAACTTGATAAAACAAGAACTTAAAAGGAGATGAATAAAAGTTTGAATTGTTTTTTATAATATGGCGTAAACACAATGTTCAGGCTGAGTCAAGAAGTGTCAAGGGGGGTAGGGGGGGGGATAAAGTTGGGCGGTACTGAAATTGCGCAACTTTTAAGACTCAAGCCATTGTGGTGGTATGCAAGAAGCTTTGGTTTAATGGTGGAATGCCAAAGCCAGAATTGGTAGGGTTACTGCCACTGCCCATTGCAGCCTTCTTCTTCTTAAAAAAAATATATATATACATAAAGTTGCGATCTAAGCCTCGTCTAGTGATTATGCATCTCATTGTTTGAGGCCAACAATAATGTTGGAAAGCTAGTACTTGTTAGTCCAACTCGAAAATAAGAGGAAGCCTATGACTGAGTTCTCTCGAGGGTTTAATAATCAAAGAACATGACGAGGCTGACTTAGTCGCGAGGAATACTCACTAGGAGGCTGACTTAGTCGCGAGGAATACTCACTAGGAGGCTAACTTAGTCGCGAGGAATACTCACTAGGAGGCTAACTTAGTCGCGAGGAATACTCACTAGGAGGCTAACTTAGTCGCGAGGAATACTCACTAGGAGGCTAACTTAGTCGCGAGGAATACTCACTAGGAGGCTAACTTAGTCGCGAGGAATACTCACTAGGAGGCTAACTTAGTCGCGAGGAATACTCACTAGGAGGCTAACTTAGTCGCGAGGAATACTCACTAGGAGGCTAACTTAGTCGCGAGGAATACTCACTAGGAGGCTAACTTAGTCGCGAGGAATACTCACTAGGAGGCTAACTTAGTCGCGAGGAATACTCACTAGGAGGCTAACTTAGTCGCGAGGAATACTCACTAGGAGGCTAACTTAGTCGCGAGGAATACTCACTAGGAGGCTAACTTAGTCGCGAGGAATACTCACTAGGAGGCTAACTTAGTCGCGAGGAATACTCACTAGGAGGCTAACTTAGTCGCGAGGAATACTCACTAGGAGGCTAACTTAGTCGCGAGGAATACTCACTAGGAGGCTAACTTAGTCGCGAGGAATACTCATTAGGAGGCTAACTTAGTCGCGAGGAATACTCACTAGGAGGCTAACTTAGTCGCGAGGAATACTCACTAGGAGGCTAACTTAGTCGCGAGGAATACTCACTAGGAGGCTAACTTAGTCGCGAGGAATACTCACTAGGAGGCTAACTTAGTCGCGAGGAATACTCACTATTAGGCTAACTTAGTCGCGAGGAGAATTATTGCTCAAACAGTACTCGCGAGGAGGACGATTGCTCATAAAGTACTCACGAGGACGGCTATTGCTCAAAGAGTACTCGAGAGTAGGATTAGTGCTCAATAGCACTTGCGAGAAGGCGGACTGCCGAGTACTCAAGTGGGTTATTGCTCAAAGAATACACGCGAGAAGGTCAATTGCTCTAAGAGTTCTCGTGTGGAAGCTGCAGCTTGTGAGTATCAAATTTTCTCAGAGTACTCGCGAGAAGGCAGCTTGCTCAAAGAGTAACCGGTCTTTTTAAAAAACAGCCTTAAAAATCTGATAATAATAACTTTACTAAAAATGAAAACCTTACCTTCCTCTTCTTGGCGGGGGCTTTTCCTTCCATCTTATCATTGTGCTTCTTGCTTGTAATATGTTGTTGATATTGTTGATCAGAGTTCAATGACAATGAACATATCGAACAAAACAGTTTGGCTTGTTTAGCCGGCGAAGGTTGAAGTCCATCATCTAAGAAAGTAGTGAATAAATTAAGAGATCGTTGCTCTGAAGTTTACAAAACTTACTGCTATTGCCACCAGTTTCCATAACTTCAGACTTTCGACATTTAGCTTTATGTTTGCTGCCACTCAAATGCATTTGCAGTTGCTGAGAACTATTGACAACAATGTTACATACATTACACTTAAGAGTCGTAAGATCACCGTCTCCGTTAACTTGGCCTAGAATTAAAACAAAAAGTTATCAGTGTTAAATTTTACTTAACTTTGAAAAAGTAATTACCGAGGTTACCTTCTTCCTGTAGAGACTTTAAAATCTCTTTCGCTTTGATCTTTTTGGCGTGTTTTGCGCCATTAATATGAGTGTCGTACGTTACTTGCGAATTAAATTCAATGTTACACACTTCGCACCAAATTGATACTTTCTAGAACAATTAAAATGAGATAGGTTTAATATAATTAACACGACAAGATTGGATCATTGCTCAGCGATACTTACAGGCGCTTTCATCATTTTCTTTCCAGTTAATGTTCCAATAACATTGTCAACCAAAGCATTGTTTACGGGGTTGTTTCTAATTAGGATTTCAAATTGGAGTTAGGAACAAGGAGACATCCAAATTTATTCTAACAACAACTCACTCTTCATAAGCGTAAGCGAGTGATGCCAATGGCTCGCATTTAAAACCATTATTGAACTCCCCTTCCATCGGATTAAATTAATGTCGGCTGTAATTTTGATATATTAAAATGCAACCAAGGACAAGGGTCACCTAAAGGCTTAATCCTGTATAACCCAGGGTAGCAGGGTCCCACCGTCCCAGAGAGTCCCAGTAAAGTTAGTGTGTATTTGTAACCACTAACTCTTCGACCAAGGCCTTCAGGCTTTCACTAATTCATATTAATCTAACATTAACTTAAGGAATTCTTACCGTAATAGTACCGATCTATGAATAAAATTATGTTTCAATATTAAAATGGTAAATATAAGATTAAATTTCCTATCGTTATTCGTAGCGGCAACGTTTAAAATGAATGTTTAAAAACAATGAGCTTCTCTCGAAAATCTCTCTCGCTGTCGGTGACTTTTGTCGCTCTCCGCAGGAAAAAATAACGCGCCATGGAGCAAACACCATGAACACAGGAGAGGAAACAAACAAGATCGACAGACGTTCACAGATTTCTTTTGTTAATTTTTAAGGTGTATAACCGTTAGGTGGTGATGGGATAGCGATTCATTATAGTGCAAAACAGCACTAAAAACCTTCTAAATTGTACGTCTACGTTAGAAAGATTTGTGTATCTAGCCTTTTAATATCTATGGCTACAACAGCTCATGCTAACCTGCCGCTAGGAATCTCGCTACTCGAACCCTTATAAATATTGCGCGCGAGTTACAAATAGTGATTTCTCTGGCTTTAAATCACCCATGGGGCTTAGGCCAATAATTTGAAATATTTTTCACAAATTTGATTGGGGGATGCAATCTTTGTCAAATTTTTCTTTCCAATTCTCGAGGGAGTTAAGGTAAGAGTAATTATGTTTTCAGCAAGACTCAGAGCACTCAGGAGCAAGAAGGATCAGACAAGGAAAGGAAAAGTGGGGACGGCGCAGTTCCTATTGCGTCGGCCTAAACTCCCACTCTGGGAGAACGGGGGTAGAGATGTTTCGTGGTAAAATGTTGTCACGTGGGTAAAACGGATCCTTTATGAGACGCGTAGTAGCCGACGTGACAACAGTTTACCTCGAGAATTTCCTATCCCCGCTTTCCACCCGAGTGGGAGGTTGGCTCTTTTCTCTCTAACTCAACGCAGCCCCACTTTTCCTCTCCTTGTCTAATCCTTCTTGTCAGGAGTCAGTCTGAGACTGAATAAGTTTTCAGTTTAATTCAGTTCCCCCCCTATAGAGTCCCTAGCTGTTAGACGCGTCCTCTGGCTATGAACTGAGATACTATATAAACGATATGTGTGTGAAAAAATGTTATATGGCATATAACAACTTATATTTGCTTAAAGTTGGTCTGTCTAACACGGCGATTGTTATACCTAATAAATGAGAACTTAAGAATGGGAACCCACCATCCCTTGATTAGTATGGCCTTGTATTTCTCATTTGCCGCTTCGTCTATCTTTATTAAGCGAAAAGCTAAATTTATCATGGGAAGAAAAGGATAAAAAAAAAATCGAGAAACAGAGACAAAAAATTAGTTGAGGGGGAAATTGCGAGACAAAATGTATCCACCTGAAATCCTTAAGCCTCCAGATACGCTCCAGCGCTCTCCGACATAAAGCTTTATTATTTTTCTCCTGCCTTTTCCCCGACCGAATGGGCCTTAAAAAAAGGCGGGAGAATGGGATTTTGGAGAATAGAACATATTAGAAAAGTAGTAGTAGAACCAAGATTTAGTACCCAACATACATCTAAAAGGTTAGTTACATGACAGTCTAAGGGTGACCACATCTATATTTTATAGTTTTTTCCTATATTTTCCTCGTGTTCCTATAAGTTCCTACAATTTCGACCTTTTTCTTACACTTTCCTATTTTTCAACATTTATTTCGTATTTTCGGATTTACACTACGTAGCGCTTATAAAACTACAAAAAGGAAATGAATATTTTTAATAGAGATGTGTGCTAAAAAATATAAAAAATTAACTGAAAAAGGTTTGGGAACTTTTTGATGATGAATGGCCCAAAGGCAATGACATTCTTTATCATGTCACGCTTTTCATATGGCATCAAAGGTATCGAGCCATTCAGCGAACCCCGGTAAAAGAAACTTACCCCGTTTGTTCCCAACATGAAGGATGGATTTCTCTAGCCTTCTAGTTCTTATCTATGATTCCGTATGACGTGATTCCACTGTTTTCCACCTTGGCTTTTGATACTATTCCTATTTTTGATTTGCGGCGCAACTACTACTTTAAAGCACCCAAGAGGCGAGCAGGCTGGGCCTTCTCCGAAGGGGATAAAACTAATTAAGGGTGGTGCGATTAAGTTTCAAAAACTTATCTTTTACCCCCTGGTGAGTGGGAAGCAGTAGGGGGATCATTTTGAACAACGTTAATTGTTCTTATAGTCGATGATGAAACTGGGCTGTGCAAAGGCTAACAATAGAAGTACCTCTCCTATTCTCTAAGGAGCTACAGCACCCATTGTATCGATCCCCCGAGCAAGCCAACTGTATATAGTACTTATAGTGAACGGTCTATACTTTACACGAAATTTTTCACGCCAGAAATATATAATTGTGGATTAAGCCCAACCCAAGACAAGGTTTACATATTTAGGTACAATACCTAGGCTCGTAAGTTTATAAGTTATACAAGCCATATTCAATACACTTGATTATCGGCCAATAACATTGAACGCTGTCTCGTTTACTGAATAATGTAAGAATGAGTTGTATATCAGTTTCTCTGTCACTTGCAGCCTATTAAAGGGGGAATGCAACCTAACAACAATTCCTTATCGTGTAAATAGGTCTAGTCCACCAGTTTAAAAAAGTTTACAAACAAGTATTAAATTAGAAATAAATAATCTAAACTGGATTCATGGAGACTCCGAATTTCTTCGCATAGAAGGGTCATCGACCAATAAAAAGTTATATGAAGTATCATGAAGATCTCGCCTTAACGACAGGCCGATGCTCATTGGTCGATGATCCTTATATGTGAATAAATTCATTATCTCCTCCATGAATCCAGCTAAGCCTATTTTTCGGGTAAGTTGAACGAAAAAACAAGCTAGATTTAAGCTTCAATTTTGATTTAACGCAAAACGCTTGATTCTTGGCCAAAAAACTTGATTGAAAACGCGGCTTGACGTAACGTATTAGTAGTTTTGAAAATCATATCACCCACACCTTTGTTATGATGTCCCTTTAAAGACAAAGTATAGGGATTGTCCATTTTCTTGGCTTACTCACTTGAGAATTGAAAAGCGTCGTCTTTTTCTCTTCGGCGTCGCTTATCGTCCTTAAACACATTCTCGACCATCTAAGCTGAAATAAACGAGTACAAAAGGAAATTAAGGTAGAGACCATGCACTGTTAACTCGCTTAAAAGATAAGAAAGGCTTAACCAGCCATTCTAGAAATTTCCCAGGAGTAAGCTCACTTTATAGAAATATTGTACGGACCGTATTAAAAGCATTTCAAGAAAGATACAGGTGATGGTTTATTGTGCCTGTTGTTTTGAGCTGACTATCCTTAAATGGGATGAAAAATATTACCCAGAAGTCTTGAGCTGTTCTAATCCACGTATTACACCCGTTGCTACGGGAAACACGTCGAATCTCGAAGCGCGAGGGGAGGGGTTACCGTCTAGTTTGCCTCTCTCGTCATAGCTTAGCCAATCAGAATGGGAACTATGATAGCGACATCTCTCAACAGATCGGTGCGTAAAGAGTGTACCCCAATGGCTCGCTGCTCCTACAAGTTCCTCTTCTATTTCGAATATATTTGAGGTAGTAGATTATCATCCACAGTTTACTTGCTTGGTTGCATTCGGACTTACGAGTATATACGTTTATAATTTCGCTTAAGAATCATCAAAACATTGAGAGCCAAGTTTTTTCGAACATTTTATTTCGTATGGGAACTTTTTTCGTATTCATTTTTTATTTCATAATTAAATTGAGTTTGTTTTTTCATTGTTCGTTTCAAAATGCCAAAAATAAATTAAAATTGAATGGTTTTTGGGCAAAATGTTTTTTAGAATGAGATTAGTGGTATTGTTTCATAGTTGGTATAATAGCAGCTATCGGTTCAAAGCGCATGCTTCTTTTCAAATGACATTCTCTGATCGCTCGAAACGAAAAATTGAAAAACTCTAAAATGTATAACTCTTTTAATTCGTTAATTCTAACTGTGACCGTTCTCGAAAAGAACTATGTGGATAAACATAATTTTTTTCCGAGGGATGATTTAAGGGACAAATTGGAGGGGAACTATTGTGTCAAAAAACTCACAATTTTCACCACAAATATAACGTTGTTCTACAAAATATTTCAGGAAACATTTTTAACAATTATGGGATTTAAAGACTATATGCAAGCTAGATTTATTTTATTAAGTACCGATATGAAAAACGTATTTTATTTCTGGAACGTAATTAACGATAATTTTCGTACGAAAGGTAGTGACTTTCTAGATTAAGTACTTTTATGAAAAAGACCACGCGAAAGCGACCTTATCACTTGTGCCAGAACGCTCGAGAATCAGCTGTTTATTCTCTAATTACAATAGCGAAATCACGCGACCATAGTGATGACGTAGTATTTTAAAAATTTCGAAAATGGCGATTATAAAATATGTATTTTTACTGTCGCGGTAAATGTTGTTCTATGACATATGTATACATATTTTGAATGGTTTTTAACGAGCTTTCCGAAAATGCTACTCATTTTCCATTTGAAGTTTTTGAAAAATTAGTGACAGCCTCAAGGAGTGGCATATTTCTTATAATTAAATGCCAAAATCAAAATCGTCTCAGATAAATCAACAAAAAAAATCTAATTTAAAATTTTTAAAAAATTATTATCGCAATTGAAAATGAAATTAAAGGCTGATACAGTTGTCAAAATACTAAAATTATAAAATTAGAGCTTGCGTATAGTCTTTGCTATGGATTGGGGGCACTGGAGGGCTAATTTTTCAAGGTCTCTAAATAACCTCGCGATAACAATTTCAATTAGACGGAATTATATCTACGATTTTTTTTTCTCAAATTAAACAATTTGTACGATATAGTTTTTATATAAGGAATGTTTCGAAATTATTTCGTCGTTTTTTTTTTCAAAATTTTCGACGATTTTAAATTAAAATTAATTTTTCAAGTAATTGAAATTATAATTGAGCAAATTATTACGTATTTTTATAAGTAATTACGGCGTAATTTAGCTTAAATGTCAAAAAATCGGTTTTTCTCATTATTTTTTTAATTGTTGGAAGAGTATTGGTTTAATCGTTTTGGCTGGCTGGTAGGCAGGAACTAAGGAATGAAATTTTTTACCTTCCAACGTATTTTGATAATTAAAATGCTAACAAAATTATATTTTTGAAATTAATATGGTATTTATACCGCGAGGAAACTTGCCTAATTTGGCGGATTTACTACTTAAGAACCGAGATTTACGTAGCCTAAATTTTCAATTCTACAATACTAGCTTAAATTATTGTAAATTCGGGCATTATAAGATTTAACCTCTGAAAAAGGGTATTAGTCTTTATTTTACTAAATTTAAAGAAGATTAAGATTAATTTAGCTTCGCTTGATGAACCTACTATATTGACATTTATGATAATTCGCCATAATGATAATCAAATTCAAATAAACTAAAAATCCTATAAACACTACGTCTTAATTTTTTTAATAACATTAAATTGAAATAACCTAATAATAGAAATCGGCTAGGCCATTATTTTCAGTAATATATAACTCACAACCAACAATTAAGCACAGATACACTATTTTAACCGGTATTCTAAATTAAAGGATATATTACAGTTATAGATACCTACAAATTTTTAACTTAAAAGTTGGTCTCATTTCGAAATACATTTATATACATACATTCCATTTTATCATACGATTAAAATAAAAAAATAAAAAAACATTAAAAAATCTACAAAAGTTATTTTTTTTAATCAGGAGATGGCAGCTCAAAGTCATCTTACACTTTACCCAATGACAAGTTTAAGACAAATGATGACGATATTAACGCCATCTCCATTTTAATAATATCACAGACTAGAAAAATAAAGGAATGACGCTAAAATCGGGGAGGAGTTTGAAAATGTAAATTGTATGTTTATACATTTAAAAATCTAGAACATTTAGGATATATTACGCATTTTTTACAAACTAAAAATTCGAGCGTTGTTTCTTTTCATTTTTTTTAAGCATCTCATCTTATCTGGAAGACGGAAAAGTTTGAGTCCTAATTCTTAAATATTCGGCTATAAGAAGAAGATAAACTCGAAAGTTTTTTTAAAAAAAACACGAGTTTTTATATATTTTTAAATACTACCGTCTATTTTAATTTTATCTAAGAATATAATTAGTATTTCGGTTATTCTATCACTAATTCGATAAAGTCACTGGGTTTATCCCTAATCTATTTTTAATCTACGAAATAAGGACAATATAATATAACGGTCTCTTTTGATCCTTAGTCCAAGACCGAATAATTTTACCACCAAATTGATGGAAAATTCAATCCATTTTCAATTATTTCAAAAAATAATCATCGAACAGTAGAAATTCTTTGAAATTAAATTTATGTAAAACGTGAGATGTCGCTATAATCTTTATTTCTAAAATATGAGAGGGAATATTATGGGGGAAAAGCTGACCATGTCGCCAGTACAGCCCGATTGTATCTTCCTACATCCTCGTTTTACAAATTACTTCTTGGTTAATCTAAATAGCAAACTGGAAGAAAATAATCCATCCGCTAAATGCTTGATGGTAATCTTACAGGTTTTGGACTGGGGACCAAACTCGACCTTTACAATGTCCTTTTAAGTACCGCTACCTCTCTATATCGATACATTTGTCACCGGAACACACGCTTAAGTCCTATTTCCGTCTTCTCTACATTATTATATAGACTGTCTTGCCATTATACAAAAACATCTAAAGAAGGATTTTCTATGAAGGGTTTACGAATCTACGATTAAAAAGCTCAGTGAAAAAGATTTCTAAATCTACTCAATTATGAAGATATTAGCTACAGATCTTATAGATGAAACCATATGGATTTCAAAGACTCACAAATTCTACAATAGACAAATTCATAAATTATAAATTTAGATTTGACTCATTCATTTTATAGATGGCGGTATAAGTACTGAGAGGCTAACGATAATTATAGCCGCAATTAGATTCAAATATTCCAATAAGAAAACGGGAAAAAAATCAGTTAATAATTTAACGCTTTCTGGTGAAACAAAATTCTATTTCAAATTTAAATAATCAAATAAAAACACGTTTCCATTAATCAGATTTTAAATTAAATATATGATAATTTAATTAAAAATAAAATTTAAGTTATCAAATAATCTCAAAATTTTTCACACCGCCATCTGATGAATTTTGTCAAGAAAATTTATGAATACGTATAATTTGAGATAATATTCAGGTTAACTATTATACGCCCCTATTAACTATATGAACTATTACGTTGATGCTTTACCAGTTACGCTAAAAGTTTTTAATTGATGTTTATATATTTTCTCAATTAAAAGACGATATATAATTGTATTTATTTCTTAATTTGGAA
The DNA here is from genome assembly GCA_963920705.1 of Odiellus spinosus. NCBI lineage: Eukaryota > Metazoa > Arthropoda > Arachnida > Opiliones > Phalangiidae > Odiellus > Odiellus spinosus. The sequence continues at coordinate 9,141,748 of OY987233.1, forward strand.
TATTAAATCGCGTATAGATAAATAATTTCACCAGATTTTAAATACTATAGCGAAACTAATAGCTTAACAGGCTCGGCTTCAACCTCTACAAGTATTTTAAAAATCATTTTGAAAATATAATATTGCACTAATCGCAATAATTATGATTGGAGAATTAAACATTTCGATTCACTGCCGACACAATCGCGCCACAAATTAAATACTTTTAATAACGTGACGTTTCAAACCGTCACGTAAAAATTAAATTTTGTTCCATTTCTAAAAGTATAACGAAACGCAAATAAATATTTTTAGATACACTTCAACAATAAATTAGTAAATTTAAAGTCTGGAAGGTAATCATAGAAATGGTAGTATCAAAACCTCGAAAGGTTGAAAATGGCTTGATCATCTTGTTGCTACAAATCAATAAATTTCCTAAAAATATTTTTAATTTGAAATTTTAAGTTTTAATTTAAATTATTATGTCTGAATATGATTAAAATATTCCATATTTATTTAATAAAAGGTGTTTAAATACTTCATAATTTGATTTAAAAAAAATTGTCAGGAAAATGAAATTAAGTATATTTTTGCGTTTCGTTATCCTGAACAACGTAATAATACTTTTCTCAGAAAGGTTGAAAACGTTTTAAAAGATATAAATTTTTCGCCATTTTGTTTTAGGGTAATCGAACCAGGTGTAAAAAAACAACCATTATTTAACTTCCATCGATAAAAAACCCTTTTAAATGTTTCATTCTCTTCCATATAATAGGGGTAAGAAAATATTATATATTAACCGTTAAAGTGTTTTTCTTAATCTTGTTCAAATACCGAGAGTATTATATAGCCATTATAACAAAGAAATGAAATGTTCTTTCAAATATCTTATTTATTTTTCTTATGTAAGTCTTTGGCACAAATATTTCCATTCCAATAGAAGCGAATATGAATTAATTCCCAAAGAAAACTCACGATAAAATAATATATCGATTGGGAAAGAATAATTTTAAAATCCGCTTATGCCGCAACAGCCTAAAGTTGTAGGAAAATACTAAAAGACTCGGTCGTGCCAAGGCTTAAAAAGAAAGTTGTTTCTATAGATAATAATATACTAAGCTTACTAAGAAAAAGCTTAAGGTCGGGGTGGCTTTATCGAGGCCCGCCAAGAGTAGATTATTTTTCCCAAACGTTTTATATGGCTATTTCGCGTAATAAATCCTTTTCTACTAACACCCCATTACTTCAGAGTCAGTTAAGGTTTTCATATAGTGCAAAAATTCGCTTCAACTTTTATGAATAGTCGATATGTAACACTATTCATTTGTTCGGTATTTTTAATTTTTTGTGAATAGTCGATCAAATTTTTTGTAAAGGGATTAGTACTTCCGAAAACTCTCCAGAAACGTTGATTTTGTGTAGAGGAAAATTCGAAAATGTGTCACTATTCATTTGCCCGGTTGATTTCGTGATTGTACGCAATTTTAAATAAGTGTTACACTATTCATATCACGAAAATTAATATCCGTTTTTCTTGTAAATCTATGGTTATGTATCTTAGAGATACAAGAGAACCAGGGATTAATACCGCTTATAGGGAACCTTTCTTTGTACTTTGGTGAGGACTCAAAACTGATTCGGAACTAATGGAGGGGAGAAGATGAAATTACGTGATCTAAATTAAACGAAAATTCTTAATAGCTTTTTATCGGTTACAAATAAAAAGAAATTGGGAATTCTTGAAGCAAAATAATACCATTATTGGACTATGGAAAAATAATATCCACGGGAAAAAATAATTTAAAGACCTTCTTTGGGGATTTCTGGTCAGTCATCTGAGATATTATATTCTCATGAGATACTCAAATGGTTAAGATCTGTTTAAAGTTTAGAAACATATATGAACAAATATGCTTTAAAATAAACTTTCCCGAGATTCATTAATATTAAAACTTTGTAATCACCGAATAAATTGCATTATTCAAAATCTTGGAAAATTCTCATCACAGATAACTTATCAAAAACCCCAAATAAGTCTAGAAATATCAAACGTTTATTTACGGAAAAACTTAATTAAACAATCCCCAAAATAAAAATGGCGCCAAAAAAAAAAAAAAAAAAAAGTACGAGAACTTGGATGATATTTCCATTTTTTTTTTCATTCCATTTCTTCGTAAAATATGAGATCGTTGGTTTTAAATACCAAATAAGAACTTTCATTTAGTTCATAAGTCTATCCTCAGATTTCGCTTTTGTACTGTTTCCGCGAACTTTTAGTATTTTTTGTTTGTTTTGTTTTTCAATATTATGCGAGGTAGGAAGGGTTTAAAAGCCTTCTGGGTCACGGGGTCACGCGCGCGCTAAATTAATCCCCTTGGAGATTGGCGAATGATTTGAATTATTCAACGCTGGACCATCTGTCCTCTTGCCAATCTTGTTTCATTTCGAGTGTGGCGCTGTAAGCCCGATGTAATCTCTCACCTTGTAGTTCTAATCTCGTGCGCAATTCTTGGAGGGTTCTGAGGAGAAGAAGGCGCCGGAAGTGAACCATCTCTTGCTGACAGAGAAGACGTTCTTCCCGCCGCCTCTGCTCGTCCTCGCGAGCTTCCTTCATCTTTTCCTCAACTCTCCTCTGCTCCGAACGAAGGCGACGAACCTAAATTTTTAACCAACACGTTGTTCTTCTTGTTTGTAAAGTTCTGGATCAAATGTCCATGCGGGATTGGAAATAACGACAGATTTTGCACCTACATTCAGTGGCGACGCCAATTGTCTACACCACGTAAGCTGATAACTTTTAGAAACACCTATACAGGTCATATCTGACCTGTTCTTTTGCTCAATATTTAAGGTCCCCTTTGAGAGGAATTTGAGGCCCCTTGGATTTTGGGGTCCCCTTGAAATTGTCACCGGTACATCCTAATCAGCCCACCACCGACCAGGCGTCGCCAATGGCTACATTAGCATTTGTCATGCTGGGATATTTTTAGTATTTTTATTTAACGCAAGGTTGTAGTTGCAGCTTTTTAATTAGAAACAGCCCAATAAAAAAGTCTATAAAATGTTCATGCAGAAATTAAAATACAAATTGGGTGATTAAATATTTAAAATTAATTAGCAGATATAATGATTGGGAGAGAATTGCCATTGTTTTTAAGACGAAACGGAGTCTCACCTATTTCAGGATTTACAATTGGTGCGAATTTTGAAAAACTGTTACGATAAAATAGTGCGATCATTATGGTTTTCAGCAAAACTTAAATATGTTTCACCACATAGATTCGTATATTTAAGTTTTTCAGAGCGTTTAAGCAACTGCTTTCGCCCAAATAGTGTGATCTATAAGGTTTTGAGCCTTGATGGTACTTATTTCGATCCAATATTAACGTATTTCTAAGCTTTATCAGATTTTAAACAACTTATTTCGACCCAAAGTGACCAAAAAAGAACATTAACACACATTCTGCATCTTTTCTTAGAGTAAATATCGCGGATTGGTTTATATGAAAATCGATCAGTTGTTAAACCTAAGCATAATGCAGCTTATATGATAAACAAAACCAATGAATTATGATTTTTGCCGAAAAGAGCAACATTCTACCGAATGCAATATAACCAAACAGAATAGTATCAAGCTGATATGCATTGTAACCAAACCAAACAGTCCCCAAATATTCTTTTGCAAAACAAGAAAGCGAAAGAAAGAAAACGAGTCTTACTTTTTCTTCCAGAGACTCAACGGGAACGCTTCTTTGCGGCTCTATTTCGGATGAAGGTGTTGTGCTGCAACTGCAAGCGCTATCCGCCTGAGGACTGGTAGCTTCCTTGGCCTGCGTCTCGTAACTGCTCGTTTCTTTAGTCTCTTCTTCTTGGTCTTCCGACTGAACAAAGTCTTCGGAGTACGCTTCGTCAGGTTCGCTACAGTCTCCTTCCGCCAATGGACACACAGCCTTCGTCTCAACAGGAAATTCCCATTCCACTCTGCAAAATATTTAGAAAAACGAATGTAAATGAAGATATTTCAAGTTAAAGTAAAGCGTGCTAATTACCTGGGCAGACTTCTGCTTCTAGGATCGTGTTTGGCTGGATGACCTCTTCGGTGAGGCACTGGAATTTCCAAGAGACGGTCAGCCCCGAAGAGCAATAGTCTGTCCACCTCTTTTTCGGCCCATAGACCGTGGAATTTTCCTCGTCTCTCCAGGCTGGTGACTTTGCGAGAGTCAAAGGCAAGCTTGTCGTGCGAAGACACCTACGTTACGCCAAAAGAATATAATAAAAAAACATTTACTGTGGCGACAAGATGTTTTGAAATAAATATGCTCTATAAAGAGAGCTGGTAAAAATATTATTTGAGACGAAAACCTTCAGGAGAAATTACCCCCAAAATATTAGCTTGTTTCCTTAGAATTGGAACAGGCAAAGACATTGGGTAATTTACGAAAATACTATGACGTAGCTTGGTATAGATTCAAATCAAACTCTAGTTATCATAGAAACATTAATAAGAATCACAGTTAAATTGCATATATTTCATATATTTTTGATAAAAACTATAGGAAAATTGAATTACTTCATCGAATGGCTAAAATTCGAAGACTTTCAAATCAATTATGGTGCCGAAACAACCGGGAATTTTGTAGGATCTCTTAACGCTCGAAACCTCCCATATGACATTATACATGTATTATTAATTGTAAGTAATCAAATTACCTTGACTTTGACCTGATAGGCGGGACTAGATTCACGATTACTCCTGAGCGAAGTAACTGAAGACCATCCGCACCATGGTGTGCCGGACGACTGACTACCAAAGACGCTACTTCCGGAACCGAATCCTTCGGCTGTTTCCGGACTGTCAGAACCGCTGGATCTGGTACCGCTCCACCCACTATCTCCCGAACTGCTGCTACTACAACAAGAACTTCTGGGCGAAGGCAACCACGGATTGGTCTTGATTCTTGTTCTTTGTCGAGGCGAACCGACGTCCTGTACCGTGGGCTCTTGGAAACTAGTCTTAATTTGCAACGGAGGTCGCTTGCTGTTACCATTACCGTTACTGTTGTTATTGGTATTGTTATTAAGGTTGTTGCTGACATTGTCGTTGTTGTTGTTGTTCTGGTTCTTCAATTGGTTGGCGTTATTCTTGTCGTTTGAGTTGAGATCAGCGGCTACTTCGGGAATAACTTTACGCGGGCTATCCGTCGTCGTCGTCGTAGTCGTTGTAGTCGTCTTCAGGCACGATTTTGCACGAACCACCTTTATGACTTGGTTGCTATTCGCGTTGTCCACTTGAACAACTATCGGCTGCATGTATGAAAAACAACGGTACTAGGTTAACTGTTTTTCAGACTTTAATTAGCGCTCGTGTGGAATGTTACTCCCTTTAATAACTCCAAAATTAATTTAAGTATATCAATTTTTCACAAGGAGACACTGCACTTTTTCTTCCAAAATTAATGTTTAAAGTCAGCGTTAGACCCAGACTAATTAAAATCAACCACGATCTTTATCCATGTAGAAAATGAGATACCAACCAATCAGAATTTTACTTTGGAAAAATCTTACCAAGTGTTTTGTTAGATGGCGCCACAGTTTCCAACGGGGTTCCGAAAAAACACTTTTGCTCGAATTGATATCAATTGTTTATGGGAAATGTGCCGCCACCTATTGGGAGCTTGCCTTTGTATATATAGTATTGTAATAACAGAACGAGATTTGATTGGCTCGTATCTCCTTCTCTCCGAGATTCAAACTGGTGGTCTCCCTGTAAGTTAAAGTACTTATTTAAATACCGTTTTTTCGCAATTTAACTATTTTATATACTTTTTTGTACTAAACATGTTTTATGGTCTAAGAAATCTAAAAATTAAGTTATCGCGTATTACACACGATTTCCTTCAGTCTCCTTTTAATCTCTTCTTTCCAACGGTGAAGAATGGCCAAAAACAAACTCTGCAACATTAGCCAGTTTCTGATCAAAATCTAGAGCTCGGAATTGGTATAATTTTTATTAATTGGATAAAATCTACCAGATTCTGATGTATATTATCTGTCCGATTAAAAATAGACTATTTTTCATTCGAGTTAACTTATTCGAAGATAAAGAAAAATAACGTAATCCTTATCCGTTTTTATCCAAAAATGGCCTTATCTTAGAACATTATCCGCGTTATACGTTCGGATAAAATTTGTTTTCCTGAAAAATAACAAATAAAAAGATGATTTAAAATCTTAGTTTCGTTGCTTTATTTATATTCTTCAAATTAAAAGTCAATTTGAAATATTTTTGTTATATTTTAGACTAATTCAGCAAACGTGAATTTTCTTATCCATCGTTATACGTTTGAATAACACATCAACATTTAACAATTTTACAAATTTGTTATTTTAGTTACAATTTATCCGAAAATTAAATATCTGAAAATATACGAATAACAGAAGATAATGGATATCCGATTCCGAGCTCTATTCAAAACCAATTAACATAAACAAATTTCAATAATATCCCTGAATTTAAACGTTTTCCTTACAGCCTAAGGAAAGCTTCCCTACAAAAAAATTATTTGATAAGAACCCACTTTCCATGATTAACGATTAACTGAGTCGACATCTAAATTAAACGCTCCAAAAGTTTTCCCACATATATATTCTCGTTACTTTCCCGCGAAAATACACTCTTATCTATAATAGAATCAATTAAATCCCTTTTTTTCGCTTTTGGGTACTGACCTTTGAGTCCTGGGTCAATTCCCTCAGGTCATCGGTATCGAGCGAGTCAATGAGGACGGAGTCGTCGAATTCGCGCGTGTCGTCGTCCGTTTTCCATCGGTAAATGGCAGTCGAGAGGTTAGGCGAGCTGGTCGTCATGTCTCCGGACGACCAAGGAGAAAGAACTCGTAGACTTCCGCTTCCGTCCAGACTCGAATCCAATCCTCCACCACCTCCTCGTCCATTTCCGCCGGCGAAAGAAGGCGAAGATCCTTGACCGGAAACGAGGCCCGTTCCGTCTTTCGATCCTCTCTCTTTCTTGGCCTTCCGGCGCGATCGTCCGATGTGAACCTCTACCCAACGCATTAACTTCATCTCGGACCGTATCTGAATAAAATAACAGAGAATAAAAAACAGAAAATAAGCTTTCAGTAGCTAATGTTTTTGCTTAATGGGTTTATGGAGTATAAACCGAGATAATCGAGGCCTAAAATGGAAGTAATTTAGTTTGTCGTTATCCAGAGAGATAATTCTATAAATCATACAGAAAACTGCAACTATAACTCGCGAAGAACGACCTGAATATGAGAACTTTCTAACGGTTCAAAAATTCAAAAGGCGACGAGCTTAAAGGAATACTATTGACAAAAAACTTTTACTAGTTTTTTTTTTTTTTTTTTAATTTTGCCGGAGTTTTTAAGAATTAAATAAATACTCTGGAATTTTTCAAACTATTTGATCAATTATTTTAATTAGAAAATAAGTTTTGAAACTCTTTTAGGTCTTCCACTTATATTTTAACGAATGGCTTCCTGACCAATCAGAGGCTAGTGCGGATGATTCAAAATCGTTGTCAATCGGGAAAAATTTAAAAGTACTTATTTGAATATCGTTTTTTCGCAATTTAACTATTTAGATACTTTTTTGTACTAAATAACATATTTTATGGTCTTAGAAATCTAAAAATTTCGCACGATTTTCTTCAGTCTTCCTTTAATAGAGACTAGGAGTAAGAAGTGTGAAAAAGAAGGGTCGAAGAGTCTTTGTGACCACATTTCGTTTATTAGGTCGCGTGCTAAAATGACAATGGCATTGAATGTCCAAGGGAAGTTCCCGCCCAATAGGCCTAGTGACAATGATATTAAGTTAGAAGAATGGTGAAGAAGTCGGTATGAAGGCGCTGGGAAAATGAACCCTTCCAATGCAGCTTCACGGGTTTTGACTCGAAAAAGTCAGACGGGCTAGAGTTCTACGTTATTAAGAGGGTTTTCAGAACGGTAGGGAGGAAACCCATTCACTCTTTTAATGGCCGGACGCTCCAGATATCGAAAGGCTGCTGTTATAAGGGTTAAGGAGTTCATCAAAGAGATAATAGAGGGGATAAAAACCCCACCAGGAATAAAAGGAACCATGCACACTCAAGATTTGATACGTTTATAGAGGCCTAAATCGGTAATTTACTAGGGTAATGGTAATTTAAGGTTTGATCAGGTAAAATCTCGTGTTTTTTTTCATCTTACTATTATTAATAACCCGTTACTACCACCTTAAGAACTCTGAAAGTGAACATCTCTATTTTCCAAGTTGATTAAGGTCAGAGGTCGAGTTGATAGATCCACTATAAACTAAACGTTTCCGATCGTATATGGAAAAGTCTTGTCAAAGACTCTGGCCTTTGATAACAACTTAACAAGTACCCAGACTATAGTGTCCTAAATCATTCCCAATAAAAGGCTTGAAGCGGAGAAGAAATAATGGGAATGTGCAATGTTGAGAAAAACCCTAAATGTAACTTTTTCTTCTTTCAGAGGAAATGGGCGAATATATTTCACGAATCATGATGACTGGGAACTTTCACCCGAAGCCTCGGAATAAGGATTTGGGGATCAACTTCCGATAAAAGTTATACTGTGAAAGTAAAATAGTATCTTCCGAATCCTATTATAAGAGTTAAATTATTACCCGAGTTGGGAAAGTTGACTCCATTATAAGTTTTGAGTTTATTGCTAAAATGGCTCAATTATTTGAGGATTTTTCACGAGGTACCGTCAAAATTTAATCGCAATGTTTTACGATATAAAGATAAAGAAGACGAAGGTTTAAATATAAACAAAAGTCTATCATTTTATTCCATAAAAGTAAACAACGCCCCGTAGCTTTATACTATAAGCAAAGGTCCAGTTTTACGTCATAGCCCATCATTTAAAAACAACCAAAAAAGTTATCACCCCTATCTGGCTCAAGTGGTTTGGACTCTTCAGCTCGATATTTTGAGTCGGGAGAGAGGGACGGAATTTAGGCGGGCCGCGCTTGGCTATATTGTCTTCCCTCCCAACTCAGGGATTTCCCAGAAGAGAATATTAAAAAAACAAATATTTACGAAAAAAAAAATATGGTTCAATTTTATACCCTTGAAGTTTACTCAAGATTACCAATTCAAATATTACAGGAAACCGATGCTTTATTTAATAAATCAAATCTTCTACACGAACGGATTATATATTATTTCTAAACAAAATGAAATTCAAATAAACTTCAAAAGGAGTTTGTTTAGTAGACGGAGAAAGTTGCACTGTGCGTGAGTCAAGTAAAAATTACTTTAAAATATAGAAATTTGAAGTTCGGAAAATGCCCTCTTAAAAGTGAGGTTGTCAAGGATTTGTCAAGAATTCCAAATGGAAATCAAGTAGCATTTTCGGAAAGATAGTTAAAAAATTATTCAAAATTTTTTATACTTTACATATATTAAAGAAAAAATACTGCAACAGTAAAAATACTTATTATAATCGCCATTTTCTAAATTTTTAAAATAAAATTTCTCGCAACACTACGGTAATTTTAGTTGACTCTCATTGAGAACTTCTGGTACCAGTGAAAAGGTCGCTTTCAGGCGGTCTTTTCCGTAAAAATACTTAATCCAGAAAGGTAACTACCTTTCGTACGAAAATTACCGTTAATTGACGAATTCGAAATTTAAATACTCATAAACTAATTTCCAGGGGCTAGGGCCATTGGCGTACAAATGTAATGATGAATTTTCACGATAGATGGCGCGCCTGTGCCTCACTATCTCTTGCTCTCGTACCTATTACACCCGTTGCTATGGGAAACGCGTCGAGTCTCGAAGCGCGAGAGTAGAGGTTACCGCCTAGTTTGTCTCTCGTCATAGCTTAGCTAATCAGAATAGGATCAGAATGGGAACTACGATAGCGACATTTCTTAACAGATCGGCGCGTAAAGAGTATACCCAATGGCGCGCTGCCCTTGCAAGTTCCTCTTCAATTTCGAATTCGTCTATTGCGTTCCAGAAATAAAATAGGGCATATATATCGGAAAAACATTACTTATATATTTTTGTCAATTTCATTTGAAAGTTTCTTTCCAACGCCGCAACCCAGAGGTATAAAATTTTGATTATGGCGTTTTAATAGTACGATAAAACTAAAAATATAATCCAAAGGAATTAGAAAAAAATGGTGACAGCCTTACTTTAAGCATTTATTATATGGAAAATATTCGGAGTTATACTATAAGACATTACATATATAACTCCCCGTCGTGTTGACGTTGCCTCTTTTAATATCCTCTTTCTTTAGGAGAAAAGAAGGAAACTGACTTTTAAATATAATTCTCTTTTCTTCTCTTAAGCTACATCAAAAACAAATCTTTTACCCCCTAAAAGGAGACTTTAAAGGGAGGTTGAAGAAGAAAAATGATTTTTTTATCGATTCTGATTCTAAACAAGAGTTGTTCTCTTAGTACAGAAATCAAAAAGTACAAAAAATTGTACAAAACTCTGAAACTTTCATATTTTGGTATTCAATTAGATACCCTTGTACCTTTGGCTTAGTAAAATCCCCGCGACACATGCTGCGGCATTCACTCTTGCCCCCTGCAAGTTCGAATTCGTCTATTGACTACCGCCTTAATATTCTCTCCTTTTAAAGACAATCACTATAAAAAATACTTCATTTAACCTTTGTATCTTACGTAAGAACTCCAGTAATATCTACATGAAAAAAATATATATTGTCAGTGACTTCCTCCCTTTAAAAGGGGAAAGAACGAAACTTCTATATGTTCATTCTTCTTCTTAAAAGAATATATATAAGAATGGGTAAGTCGGGGTCTTAACCATTAAATGAAAGTTTCGGCTGCATGCCTACCGCTGATATTAAAGTCTAGCCGGGCCGGGGAGCCCTAGCTTTTTGACTTTTTCGCCTCATAAAAGAAACGATTTATTTTCACCTAGGTAAGGAATAAGAACAGCTCCGGAATTCGCGGATTCCACCCTCTAAAAATATAACAGGTTGCCATGGTAATCCGAGTTCGCCTTTCATTTTATTCGGTTCCCTCCGGAGGCTTATCACGCATTGGTCCGCTTTTGTTTATTCCGCCATAAATATTTCTACGCAGCTTCCTTCAACTCGTAGAATTCAGTCGCCCAAAAATACAATACCACACACGAACAAGCGAGCAAAACATCTTTCAAACTCACGCTGAAGGTTCAACGTGAAATACACCACTTTAGGCACGGTTTAGATTTGAGTCAGAGATCTTACAAGGCTGTTCTATAGAGCTATGCTTCTTCCCACAACACCTATGTCGTCGACAAACCGCAGGTTGATTGTCGCGCCATCTTTGAGTCGGTGATAATAGACGAATTCGAAATTGAAGAGGAACTTGCAGGGGCAGCGCGCCATTGAGGTACACTCTTTACGCGCTGATCTTTTAAGAGTTGTCGCTATCGTAGATCCCATTCTGATTGGCGATAACCCCTCCCCTCGCGCTTCGAGACTTGACGCGTTCCTCATAGCAACGGGTGTAATACATGGATTGGTACGAGGGCGAGTGAGGCGCGCCATCTATCGCGATAATTCATCAAATGTTATATTTGTATCCCAATGGCCGTAGCCCCTGGAAGTTGGTTTATGAGTATGGAAATTTCGAATTCGTTAATAGGCTTAGCTGGATTTATGGAGATCCTGCATTTCCCATACAAGGGCCATCGATCGCTAGTCCATATATGGGGAGTTCTCCATGAATCCAGCTAAGGCTATTTTGATGGTAAGTTTTAAGTTTATTTCTGGTTACTGTTGGATTAGGTATATATTTAAACGAAAAGGAATCGATGTTATAGAAAAAATTATGGCACTGGTAAAAATACATTTTATAATCGCCATTTTCGAAATGTTTGCAAACAAAAATTTCCCGCAATATACGTCATCACTAGGGGTCGTGTGATTTCGCTTTTGTAAATAGAGCCTACAGTTTATTCTCGAGCGTTCTAGCACAAGTGATAGTCGCTTTCGTGATGTCGTATTCGTAAAAGAACTTAATCCAGACAGTCCTATCTTTCGTACGAAAATTATCGTTGATTAAACTCGAGAAATAAACTACGTCATGAATATGTTTTTGAAAGTTTGTTTCGAAAGCGTCAATCCAGTGGTATCAAACTTTTAATATGGCGTTTTAATAGTATGATAAAACTAAAAATATAATTAGAAAAAATGGTTACAGCCTCACTTTGCAACAGGGAGTGACTCTCCTCTATTATTATCTTCTGCAACTACAAGATTTATCGTAAAGCTTTTCCATAGGAATAAAGAATTCTATATGGCAAATGATATCCAAGATATGGCTATATAAATTCTTCATTTACCGATGGTAATATCTCCGAAGGTTCCGAGGTTACCGGCCGTGGCAAATCCTTTGAGCCCGCGAGATAAGGTTTTCTTTTTTTCCTTATAAAGTAAATGGGGCTCATTCCCGAAATATTACTCGGTTTTGGCTAGAACATCGCTTAGCCAATATATTAAGAAGCTGTGAGCCGTGTGTGTGGCCAAAAATTGCCCTCATTTATTTCCGAAATGATTCCTTTAAAACTGAAACGCCTTGGCCAAAGACGAAGACCTCTTTTGAAATTTATAAGGCATATCAAAGACACTCTGAATTGAAGGATTTATTTTGTGCGGTCCATTTGAATGGGAATAATACTCTTAAAGGGAGCCAGAAGGAAAAATCGGAAAGCCCAACTTTGATGATAAAACAGTAATACAGAAATAAAAAAGTCTCTTACTCCAATGAAATATTTTTTACTCCGCTAAATTACGGCAAAATTAAGGTTTAATGTCAGCGTCCGTTTTATCACTTCCCCCCCATCCCAGGACTTGTATAAATCGTCTACCATCTTGTTCCATGTAGAAAAAAAAGGATCCCAGCAGCCAATCAGAATTTTTCTTGGGGAAAATCTTATTACGTGTTTTGTTAGATAGCGCCACAGTATCCAACCGCTCTTACGTATAATATTGGAATAAAAAGACGATATTTGATTGGCTCGTATCCACTCAAATACCGTTTTTTCGCAATTTGACTATTATATACTTTTTTGGTACTATATAACATATTTCATAGTCTAAGTTATCGCTTATTACACACGATTTCTCTTTAAGCCGGATGCAAGTCAGGTCCCAACCTTACAGAACATTTTCCCAACTCTCTGACGTTTTCCGACCTTACAGCACATTTTCCCATCTCTCTGACGTTTTCCCGACCTTACAGCACATTTTCCCAACTCTCCGACGTTTTCCGACCTTACAGCACATTTTCCCAACTCTCCGACGTTTTCCGACCTTACAGCACATTTTCCCAACTCCCTGATGTTTTCCCGACCTTACAGAACATTTTACCATTTCCCTAACGTTTTCCCGAGCTTACAGATATTTCCCCAACACCACGACCTTTTCCCGACCGTACAGAAAATTTTCCCAACTCCCTGACGTTTACCCGACTTTTCAGCACATTTTTCCGGCTCCCTGACGGTTTCCCGACCTTGAAGAACATTTTCCCAACTCCCTGACGTTTTCCATAACTTCTTTGCACTTTTCAAAGTATTTCAAGTTTTCCAGGGAACTCATCATTAATAGTTGACTAAATATACTAATGTATTTTACTTAAAATAACATTCTAAATCTATCCGTTACGTGGAAATACACATTCCTATCCCTTCTTAGCATAGTTCATAGTACCCCGCAGTTTTCCCCGCGTCGCCTTTTTGTCGCAAATTAATAAATTGTCCTTCTTACAACATATAGACCCAGTAGTCTAACCCTTTCGGCTTAACGGTAACCGTTCGGAAATGAGTTGATAGTGTACTAAGGGGGGCTAGGAGATCCCTACTTTGTCGGGCAGGCGAAGTATATAGACCTAGCTTGCTCACCAAATATTTAGGCCTAACATAATTCCATCCTTACCAAACCTTCCCAACCTTATTCCATGGTAAGCCAGGAACGAAAAGGAGTGAGATTTAAGCTCCAGATCAGAATAGAATTACTCTACGCACGAAACAGAGGCTTATTTCAACTCTCAAGACGAGTTTCCTACGATGCAGAGAAGGCCTTGGTTTTGTAAGCAGTAGAAAATTCAACTGACTTAATGAACACAGCGAGTGCGGGTCGACGTCGCTCGCTTTGCGTAAGAGAAATGACAAAGAGAGGCGATGGTTGGGTGGCAAAGGGTTCTACAAACAGTCAGGGGTGCTTAACAACTTTATCAGAGTCAGGGTTGAGCGAAGGACAAAGGTTGAATAGTTAATTTCCAACAGGATTTTAAAAAGTACCATCCCTGCCTTACTAATAGTCGTATCTAAACTTGAAAAATGGTTTTCCTTCTTCCAACCAGAGTCATCTTACAAAATCGCGGGGTTAGTAAGAGTAACCCTTCCATTAGAAAACATACTTTTATACGTTAACATCACTCCTTTTCAAGGATGCGATAATATATAACGGAATGCCCTGGTTCTTAACGAGGGCAACCATAAATTTGCAACACTGATAAATCTAGGGGTTTGTTATCTCTACGGTTGATATATTTAGATATCAAAGAAGCCAAGTCTCACGCGTGATGATAAGTCAAATTGAGATACATTATAGTTCATCTCAAGTAAAGGTTGCAATCAGTACGAAGTCGCAACTCCACGAAAAGGAACCTTGGAACCAAGTACTTTAATAATCGAAAGCGGATTTGCGAAGGTTCCAGAGTTCACCCCGTCAAGCCAAATATAGTGGGTAGGCTATTGAAATTTTCCTAATTAATTTCTCAGGTCATATAGCGTAGCACATTCTGCCGCACGGCGGTTAAGTACTTGAAGGGGCCATTTTTGCTCATTCGCAGGTACTCAATTCGATTTTGTATAGTTTATTAAGGGATATAAATTTTGCATAGCGCAGCAAATATTAAATTATTTTAAATTGATTTGGTACGATTAAGAACAAATTTATGAATTTCCCGAGAACACGCAAAGGGGTGTTGTAGTCATAAAAACATCCACGTAAAACTTTCAACTGAGATACAAGATAATCGATGAAAACGACAATATGTTCAAGAATGACTTTCTGAAGAATTAAGGCAAGGATTTCTTACGAACTCTAATGAAAATTGAGTAGTATTTTCGAAGTTATCGTGAAAAATGGGTTCAAAATAGTTATATTACAGAAGAAAATCCCGCGATAGTAATAATTAATATTTAATAATTGACATGTTCAAATTATTAAAACAAATATTTTTCCAGCCGCTATCTATTATCAGAAGCGGATAACCCCTCCTTTGAAGTCTATTATTCCCGGGTCTTGTTTAACAATGTCTAACGGGTAAGTTTCAAAAATCCCGATTGGTACGCCTCCAAATAGCCTGCTCAGAAGAGGCGTAATTAGCTGGTTTAAATCGAATTTAACCAGTTCAATAAAATAGATATTAACTACAGTACGTTAATTACATTTTAATTTTCATATTTTGACTTAATTATTATTATAATTTTAAAGTTTGTGATATAATTACACTGCAAGATTTTATCTTAAAGTTTTGACCAATTAATAACACCACTCTTCGAAATTCCGATCAAGAAACTCACGTTAAAAAAAAAAAAAAAAAAATTGTTCTATTTTTTCACTACGTAGGATAACATTATGTGTAACTCCGTCTAATTAAATTTTACAACTAGTTTCATATCTAAATCACTATCGGCTAAGGAGTGAATAGCCTCATCTATATAAATTAAATTTTACCCTTTGGCAATAGACGTGTAGAAATTTAAAGTGCCTAGGCATTATATTTTGAGTTTTATCAGAAGTAGATGAAACCCTCCTTTGAAGTCTACTACTCTAATGTTCGATATAGCGTTCCTCTCTGTATGGGTAAAATTCCCAATTTTACGAGATCAGAGGGGTCCTACTTCATGCCCCCTGTCTACGGAAAATTGGAAATTCTCTCTCTCCACAAACGACAACGTTTTTTTGACGAACTCCAGGGCTGCTAGAGATATTCGCTCGACGAACTCCCGCTCCGAAAATATCAAGCGTTAGGAGGCGTACGAATCGCGCTTTTTGAAACTAACCCATACAGAGAGGGGTAGACAAGACCAGGGAGTAATAGACTTCAAAGGAGGGTTTCATCGGCTTCTGGTTTTATCATACCGAGTATCATACTTATAAAATGCCATATTCAAAATTTTATGTTCACGCGTTAGAAAGAAACTTCAAAAGGATAACGTAAAAAATTATATTCGAATATATGACGTAGTTTATTTATTGATTGAGCTCGGAATCGGATATCCATTATTTTCTGTTATTCGTATATTTTCAGATATTTTATTTTCGGATAACTAAAACAATGAAATTTCTATATTCGTGTAATTGTTAAATGTATAAGGTTTACCCGAAGATAAGCGTTTGACGCTTTATCTACGAACAAATTACTCGTTTTCAAACGTATAACGACGGATAAGAAAATTCAAGTTTCCAGAATTAGTCCAAAATATAAGAAATATATTTCAAATTGACTTTTAATTCGAAAAATTAACGATCTTTCCGAAAATGCTACTCAATTTCCATTTGGAGTTCATAAAAAATCCTTATATCCATAAAATTCGGTGCATACTAGAAAAAATTCTAAATATTTCAGTTTCAAATCATGGTTTCCCTTTACCTTTAAACACTGGGACCCCTTAGGAATATTAAAGTAGGCTTAAATCGTGTCAACATAACAGATCGCTCGAACCGAGCGTCAGGTCCTCGAGACTCGAGTCCCCTCGATCAGATACCCGATCCAATATTCAAAATAGTCAGCAATCCATCAAATACGCTAACCCCTGCCTACACACGAGGAGAAATTCCATACCCCCATAGGCATTGTAACCCGCAGCTTTAAACTTTAGAGCCGACGTATCGGACAGAAACCCCACAAAATCTTAAGTCTAAAAAAAAAGGAAGATATTCCTTGAATTTAAGAAATTCAATATCGTTTCAGGCCAAACATAGACATATACTTTTGTAGAGAGAAAATTTTGGAATGTCGAAAATGGTTGAAATTTTTCACGAACACAAATGGAAATTGAGTAACATTTCGGAAAGATCCTTAAATAACGATGGAAAATATATATGTCATAGAAAAAATTACCGCGACAGTAAAAATATTTATTTTATAATCGCCATTTTCGAAATTTTTAAAATAAAATTTCCCGCAATACTACGTCTTCACTATCGTAAGAGCCGGGAATTCGTATAATTTTTAGTAATTGGATAAAATCTACTAAATTCTGTTGTATTTTATCTGTTTTTCATTCCTGTTAACTTATTCGAAGATAAAGTAAAAACGTAATCCATATCCGTTTTTATCCAAAAATGGCCTTATCTTAGAATATTATCCGCGTTATACGTTCGGATAAAAAAATTCAAAATTTATTTCCTGAAAAATGATGAATAAAAAGGTGATTTAAAAATTATAGGTTCGTTGTTTTATTTATATTCTTCGGATTAAAAGTCAATTTTAAAATTTTTTCTTATATTTTAGACTGATTCTCGAAACATGAATTTACTTATCCATCGTTATACGTTTGAAAGCGAGTAATTTGTTCGTAGATAAAGCGCCAAACGCTTATCTTCGGGTAAATTTTAGTTATATGTAAATAATTTATCCGAAAATGAAATATCTGAAAAAAAAACGAATAACAGAAGCTAATGGCAGGGCTCCCAGCGCATAGCCCGGAAAAAATTATAGGTATTATAGGTTTTAAAAGCCAAAAATATAGGTAATTTATAGGTCCAAAAATATCAATTTATAGGACTTTTTATAGGTTTTCAGTTTCGAAAAATAGGGGTTTTATAGGTAGGTTTCGCTGACATGTAATGCAATATAGGTTCTAGACCTGTCCCTCTGCCTTTCTTTGGCACTACTAGCTAATCACGCCAATCTCGAAAGTCTACCTAACCTCTAAAAAAAAGAGTAATAATTACCAGTAACCTAGGAGAGTAACGTTTCTGCCACAGCTTGTTTTTTTTTTCAATCATTTGCACTTTTTCAAGCAAGAGTATAATTTTTATAGTTATATAGTTCATTCCTTTCGAATTTTATCATCGAAGTTGAACAAATTCCCCAAAAAATAGGTATTATAGGTTAAAAAGTGAAATTATAGGTTTTTATAGGATCACTTCAGAATTATAGGTAATTATAGGTATTATAGGTGGTCTGGGAGCCCTGTAATGGATATCCTAATCCGAGCTCTAAATCCAATTTTATCGAGAAAATTCCTATTGCAATATTTTTACCCATAGATGGAGTTGATACCCATCGTCAGCTCGGAGAAAAAATGTGTTTGAATTTCTAGCGCGCGAGAAGTTTGTGAACGATCCCTATTTGCGCAAGATCTCATCCTTTTCTCCACCAACCCCCTGTAGCCTTGGCAATAGAAAGAGGCCGATATATATATAATGGCCAAAGCAGCTAGGTAATAAATAGCCCTCTTCAGCGATAGTCGTTTTGCATATTCTCGGGGCAACCCCTTGTTCGAGTCGGAAAAAGAGGAAAAGAAAGAAGAATGGTTTTGAGAGAGTCGGGCGTCTTCACACTAACCCCTCCCCAAGATCGAAGGATCGAAGACCCAAGCACGTATCACGCGTGAGCCATGCCATGAGAGTCCACCGGGGTCACTGAAAATCTTTTCTCTGTACCATATACCTTGGAGAAAAGAAAAGAAATATGCTCCCATCACTAACAATGCAAAACCAGCCATGAGATTCGGGTCTGAGAAGGAAATCATACAAACAAGTTGGTAAAACTCAAAACGCAAACTCTTAAAATGATGTTAGATATTTCCCGTGATCACCAATTGGAATTTGAGTACCATTTTCGGAAAGATCGTTAAAAAACGATTCAAAATGTATATACATATGTCATAGAACAAAATTACAGCGACAATAAAAATACATATTTTATAATCGCCATTTTCGAAATTTTTAAAATGAAAAATCTCTTGCAATACTACGTCATCATTATGGTCGCGTGATTTCGCTATTTTATAGAGCCTACAGTTAATTCTCTCGCGTTCTGACACCAGTGATAACGACGCTTTCGCGGGGTCTTTTTCGTGAAAGTACTTAATCCAGAAAGTCAACTACTTTTCGTATGAAAATTATCGTTAATTAAGTTCCAGAAAAAAATATACGTCATAGTCTCAATCATGCATAAACGCAAAATTAATAAGGTTCCAAACTCTTATTTAACTAGGACTAGACCTCAAAACAACAAACACAAAAACCCTAAACTATTAGAAGGCCTTAAAAACTTTAAACTCTAAAAGAAAAAGGGGGGAGGGGGTGTCAAAAATTGATCGAAAACTTTGAACCCCAAAAGACCCCGCGAGATTTTTCCCTCCTCGTGAAAAGAAAAGCCCACATGGATCGGAATTAGGTGTCAACGAAAACTTTTCAATTCATTCTTCGGATCACGGTTCACTGCCTCAACTGCTAGGTGATCTTGGCATCATGAAATTTCCTGACGCGTTTTTTTAGGCCTAAAAGAACGCGAGCAAAAAATTTAAATAAAGGTTGAACCGTCCTCTCGACTGATATACGGTTATATATGGGTTTGAGATGAAAGTCATTCTTCACCAACCAAGGCTTAACAGTTAAAAATCAGTTTTAAAAAGCAGTTGAACGAACTGAGAAAGACTTTGCAACATATCTACCGCTAGATAAGGACCTTATTCCTTCGTATGTGATGAAATTTTGAGGTGATTTTGATCAGTCTACTTCACACTGCACAGTTACACGCGTAGAATAGAAAAAAAATGGTTTTTTTCCCATCGAAACGTCTAGCATCCCAGACGAGTTGAAGAAGGAATGGGCTGGGGGAATACACTACGTTTAGCTTATTAGATGTACTACATTCAATGCTATATTGATAGATTTTTATCCAATTATGAATATTTCTTCTTTCAATGTTCAGATAAATTGAACACAACATCACTATTTAAATTAAAGTCTATTCATACCAATGAAGAACCGCATCGACTTTCAATTAATCGAATCTCATATTATCGAGAAACGGTACCATTTAATCGAATCCCAAATTACCAATAAATATTCCCACGTAATCGATCTAAATTTATCGACAAACAGGCCCCACTTAATCGATCTCAATTGATCGAAAGCCAGTTTCCACTTAATCTATCTGAATTGATGGACAAACACTTCCCAGTTAATCGATCTGAATTGATGGACAAACACTTCCCAGTTAATCGATCTGAATTGATGGACAAACACTTCCCAGTTAATCGATCTGAATTGATGGACAAACACTTCCCAGTTAATCGATCTGAATTGATGGACAAACACTTCCCAGTTAATCGATCTGAATTGATGGACAAACACTTCCCAGTTAATCGATCTGAATTGATGGACAAACACTTCCCAGTTAATCGATCTGAATTGATGGACAAACACTTCCCAGTTAATCGATCTGAATTGATGGACAAACACTTCCCAGTTAATCGATCTGAATTGATGGACAAACACTTCCCAGTTAATCGATCTGAATTGATGGACAAACACTTCCCAGTTAATCGATCTGAATTGATGGACAAACACTTCCCAGTTAATCGATCTGAATTGATGGACAAACACTTCCCAGTTAATCGATCTGAATTGATGGACAAACACTTCCCAGTTAATCGATCTGAATTGATGGACAAACACTTCCCAGTTAATCGATCTGAATTGATGGACAAACACTTCCCAGTTAATCGATCTGAATTGATGGACAAACACTTCCCAGTTAATCGATCTGAATTGATGGACAAACACTTCCCAGTTAATCGATCTGAATTGATGGACAAACACTTCCCAGTTAATCGATCTGAATTGATGGACAAACACTTCCCAGTTAATCGATCTGAATTGATGGACAAACACTTCCCAGTTAATCGATCTGAATTGATGGACAAACACTTCCCAGTTAATCGATCTGAATTGATGGACAAACAGTTCCCAGTTAATCGATCTGAATTGATGGACAAACAGTTCCCAGTTAATCGATCTGAATTGATGGAGAAATAGTTTCCACTTAATCGACCTCGATTGACAAACGGTTTTCATTTAATCAATATCAATTGATCGGCAGAGTTCCAATTTATCGATCTTTACTGATCGACAAACAGTTACAATTAATCGATCTCAATTGATCGACAACCAATTCCAATTAATCGACTGCCATTGATCGACAAACAATTCCAATTAATCGACTGCCATTGATCGACAAACAATTCCAATTATCGACTGCAATTGATTGACAAACAATTCCAATTAATTGACTGCAATAGATTGACAAACAGCTTCAATTAATCGATCTCAATTGATCGGCAGAGTTCCAATTTATCGATCTTTACTGATCGACAAACAGTTACAATTAATCGATCTCAATTGATCGACAAACAGTTACAATTAATCGATCTCAATTGATCGACAAACAGTTACAATTAATCGATCTCAATTGATCGACAACCAATTCCAATTAATCGACTGCCATTGATCGACAAACAATTCCAATTATCGACTGCAATTGATTGACAAACAATTCCAATTAATCGACTGCAATAGATTTACAAACAGCTTCAATTAATCGATCTCAATTGATCGACAAACAGCTTCAATTAATCGATCTCAATTGATCGACAAACAGCTTCAATTTATCGATCTCAATTGATCGACAAACAGTTGCACTTAATCGCTACCCAATGATCGACAATTTCGATATTCACTTAAAAATCAATCGAAAGTTATTGTAAGACTTGCTCTTTTAAGGTTACAAGCCTAAGCTGTTTTTTCCCTTTCTGTAACATGGTTCTTATTACCTAGGATATATCGAACGGTTCTCTGTTGATGTAGGACCAAGTGAGTTTGATCATAATACGAGCGGTTCGAAAGCAGTCATGCGAAAATATAATTTATTGGAGTTTTTTTTTTTTTTTAAAGAAGGAGGGGAAAAAAATGTCTTAACTGGCAAAAAGGAATTTGTAAAGATTCGGGGGATGCAATCGTCAGAAAGAGTGTTCAGAGGGTCGGAGATTCAGTATTAAACTGTAACGAATGTATAAAAGTTTGATATGTTGGGGAAGAAGCCATGGATTTTCGGGGGTTCCCTAATTCTTAATTTTTTATTAAATTTTTTTTTCCCATCATCGGATTTTTTTCCAATTTTCAATGTCGGAGTCTCGGAGAATTTCTTGAACCGATTTGTAATTTTATTGGAATGAAATGTATTCGCGGTAAAAATCAATTTGAAGTTGATTCTACTTGTGGTAAAATTTGAAAAGATAAAGTGAGGCTGTCACTATATTATTAAAAACGCATTCAAAATTTTACACGACGAAATCAAAAATAGCTAGAGCTTGAAGGGTCAGCCACCAATGAGAAAAGGCCCGTCGTTTAAGCAAGATCTCCGTGAGACATCAAATAACATTCGATTGGTCGTTAACCCTTCAACGCTAAGACATTCAGGATCTCCATGAATCTCGCTAAGCCTATTTTTCGACTAAGTTTTAAATTTATTTCTAGTTTAATACTCGCTTGTAATTTTGTAAGCGCGCCATTTGGGTACTCTTTTTACGCGCCGATCTGTTAAGAGATGTCGCTATCATAGTTCCCATTCTGATCCTATTCCTATTGGTTAAGCTGACGAGAGACAAACTAGGCGGTAATCCTTCCCCTCGCGCTTCGAGACTCGACACGTTTCCCATAGCAATGAGTGTAATACGCGGATAAGCCCGAGAGCGAGAGATAGAGTGAGGCGCAGACGCGCCATGTATCGTGATAATTCATCATTATATTTTTACCCCAATGGCAATGGCCGTAGCCCCTGGATCAGTTGGTTTACGAGTATGGAAATTTCGAATTCGTCAATTCACCTTCCAATTTTTCCCGAATCAAGCAAAATTTCGTAAATGGGTCGTCGAGTGAATTAACCCAGAAGTAGGTGGCAAACACACAAATAGGACTTATTTCGCAGAGTTTTCGTATAAAAACTAAAAAGAGAGGTCCGATTTAGTTCCACTATAAAAACGACCTTTTTCTTTTTCCGACTGGACGGGTCAGAGAAAAAGCACTGACCCAAATAGACTTCCAAATAAAAGAGTTTCGGCCGATAAAGCGTTTTACAATCTGGTAAAACTTTTTATTTTGTCAACTAGCTGTCGGAGAAAACCTCCTATACCTATAGTATCTTATCAAAAAGTTGTCGCGAATCATTTCACAAAACGATTTAATAACATTTTGACGATTACGAACTCGTAATACGAGTTGGAATCGAGTTTTTTTTTATTGTTCCGTTTTCGGTTACTGTTTTTATCGCCGTAAGAAACTTTATAACCTACTTTAAAGTGAGGCTGACACGAACTTTTCATCAGTTCCAAATGTAATCTAAGTAGAGCTCGGAATTCGTATACTTTTTATTAATTGGATAAAATCTACTAAATTCTGGTGTATATTATCTGATTAAAAATAGACTATTTTTTATTCGAGTTAACTTATTCCAAGATGAAGTAAAAAACATAATCCATATCCGTTTTTATAAAAAAATGGCCTTATCTTAGAATATTATTGTTCAAAATTTATTTTCATGAAAAATAACGAATAAAAAGATTTAAAATCTTAGTTTCGTCGTTTTATTTATATTCTTCGAATTAAAAGTCAATTTGAAATGTTTTTCTTATATTTTAGACTAATTCTGGAAACGTGAATTTTCTTATCCATCGTTATACGTTTGAATACGAGTAATATGTTCGTAGATAAAGCGCCAAACGCTTATCTTCGGGAAACCTTATAAATTTAACAAATATACGAATAAAGAAATTTCATTTTTAAGTTACAATTTATCCTAAAATAAAATATCTGAAAATATACGAATAACAGAAGATAACTGATATCCGATTCCGAGCTCTAAATCTAAGCAACATTTTCGAAAAGACTGTTAAAGGGAGAATGCAACCTAACAACAAATGATTTTTTTAAACGATTCATTATTGTATTAAGGGAAACTTTGAGCTAAAAATGGAACAGTTTTGAATTTATTTTCGGAATCACCACGCCAAAAAACGAATTCAAGAATTTTTTCACAATTTTTAGACACAGTTTTGGTGTTTAAATTAATTTCTAAAATTTGAAAAAAAAAAAAAAAAAAAAAAACGAACCATTCATATTATTTCAGCCTTCAACAGTGCTTGTAATGTCATAATAACATTATAAGAATAGGCCGGTGTTTGATGCCCAGTTGACGTCATGCGCATCAAACGCTGGCCTATTCTTTTAATGGTAAGACATTACAAGCGCTGTTGAAGGCTGAAATAATATGCTTGGCCCGAATTTATACTTACATTCAAATTTTACCATACTTCAAAAATTAATTTAAACACCAAAAACGTGTGTAAAATAACTTGAAAATTCTCCAATATGTTTTTTGGGCATGGCGATTCCGAAAATAAATTCTTAAGTTCTTTAAACTTTTCTAGAAAATGGCTAAATTTTCATAATTCAATAAAAAACCGGGAGATATCCTTTTCTGAATAATATATAACTTAATCCCTTCGTTGCTAAAATCTCGGGGGAGTCGAAACCCGTCAACAACTGCCAGAAGAAATCCATATTCCGTATATATTAACCTCCTTTTAGGCATCCTTCGGCGAAAATATACTAGATTTTACATATATTTGGTAAAACAGAATCTCGAGAATATATTGGAAGGAACTTGTTATAAAGTATTTCCATTTCTGGAGGGAAAACAAATACATTTGGCGCAGTATCTAGACAGGAAAAACGAGCTAAAACAAAGCAGCGTTATAATGCGTATATACAATAGGTTATTTTCTATGGGTGACCCTCATTAGAGCACTTCCCAAAAGAGTGCTTTACCTAAAAAATGGTTTTTGAGTTGTTTTTTGTAAAATTAGAGCTATTTGTTTGAAAAGCGCTCTTCTGGGAACGCGCCATTTTGGGAACGCGCCCTTTTGGGAACGCGCCCTTTTGGGAACGAGCCCTTTTGGGAACGAGCCCTTTTGGGAACGAGCCCTTTTGGGAACGAGCCCTTTTGGGAACGAGCCCTTTTGGGAACGAGCCCTTTTGGGAACGAGCCCTTTTGGGAACGAGCCCTTTTGGGAACGAGCCCTTTTGGGAACGAGCCCTTTTCGGAACGAGCCCTTTTCGGAACGAGCCCTTTTCGGAACGAGCCCTTTTCGGAACGAGCCCTTTTGGGAACGA
This sequence comes from Odiellus spinosus, assembly GCA_963920705.1. Classification (NCBI taxonomy): domain Eukaryota; kingdom Metazoa; phylum Arthropoda; class Arachnida; order Opiliones; family Phalangiidae; genus Odiellus; species Odiellus spinosus. The sequence continues at coordinate 9,167,016 of OY987233.1, forward strand.
GCCCTTTTGGGAACGAGCCCTTTTGGGAACGAGCCCTTTTGGGAACGAGCCCTTTTGGGAACGAACCCTTTTGGGAACGAACCCTTTTGGGAACGAACCCTTTTGGGAACGAACCCTTCTGGGAAAGTCACAAAAATTGAAAGTTATTTGTTTGAGTATCGATATAAAAATCTGTTAAAAAGATATTGAATAGAGAAATGGTCGTGTAAACAGTTCTTATCTGTTAACGTAACGTATTTGCATAATATCTGATTCGCGAAACAGATAACAGTTTGTTCTAAAAAGATAAAGTTGGGAGCTCTTAAATATGAAAACCCAACTTTAGTTTGGGATATGAGATAAACAGGTTAACAAAAAAAATTGAGTTTTTTGTTTCTAAGAAAATGCAAAAATGTCGCAGTGGCGGAAATAAGAACTCCATCTTCCCCTACGTCATTTCCCCTTTGGGAATAAATATAGGGAAGCCTTTTAAAGAAATATTCAAAAATGTATACGTATTTTCTTACGAAAAAAATACAACGTAACTTTTTTCAAACAATTTCAATCAAAATATACGTCAGGAACAGAGTTTCGTGACATTTTTGAAGGGTTCTAGTTCCTAAAAAATAATTGGTTTTTGTCACTCAATTTCACTAAAAGGATGTTATGAAGAAAAAAAAAACCTTTAAAATTTTGCTTGCTGGGTGAATCTTTCCCAAATCGCCCAATTTTGGAAAATCTTCCCACGGCACCGATTTCGATTTTGTTTAAATTTTAACCACTTGAAATATAGACCTTTTGAGTGGGAAAGCCACGTTTTTAGCTCAAAACATTTAGTATTTTGAAAGATACAATTTTTTGAAAAAACCTTGTAGAGAGTCGACTAGTTATAACTCCAAAATTGTGGCGACTTTGAGCGAAGATATCTAAAGATGGGTTAAAGTGACACACTCCCAATTTTTTCTCTAGTTTATGTTAGTGGTAGAGACCACTATGCACCTGCGCAAACGTTCGAATATTGTTCCCTTTATTTTATAAAATTCGGTAAAGGCGTCGTAAAATCTCGCAAAACCTGTAAATAGAGTATCTTCAGCAGTCTCTCAACCATCGAAAAAACATTCTGGCTTGGGAAAAAACTAGCCTTATAGGGTAAAATGAACCGTAGAAGAGCGAAAAAAATGAAAAAATACCATGGGAATTGTACTTTCGAAGCTAAGGGGCCTCGAAGTTGGCGTTTTTTGAAAAATCTCAAAAACATGGTTCCTAATTGTAGCTTTTTTGGCAAGGTAGGACACTAAAATACAAAATAATCTTAATATCATCTGAAAGCAGAGGTTTCAGTCTATAACATATCAAAATTTCATTTTGTGTTTCCAACTCATTCGTGTTCAAACGTTAAGAAGAAATTGACAGAATCTGAAGTTTAAATTAATAGTTCTTATGCATTTAACATACAGGGTGTTTCGAAAATGGTGGTAGGACCGAGCTACAGTGGGTTCTATGGGTTGTTTTAAGACGAAAATGTTCTATGACGTTTTGTCGTACGGGGCGCCGTTTAAGACTTACGAAATGAATCATGTACGGATTAACGTACATTAATAAACGTATGCTCAATGCTAAAATAAATTTTTTATCAAGCGCGTGCTTATATTAGTGTAATTTTTTCGCTCTTAATTCACCGGCGCTTGAAGCCCAGAAGTGGGTGTGAAATATCTGTTTCGTTTAGATACGCGAGTTTAGCGTGTAAAAATCTAGCTTAGAAGCGACCATGAAAATGAGGCTTGTAAAAACCCAGCTAAATAATTAAGCGTATTTTATCATTGTTTATATACGTTTATTAATGAACGTTAAGGGGTCATTCGCAAATGATTCATTTCGTAACTTTTAAACGGAGCCCCGTACGACAAAACGTCATAAAACATTTTCGTCTTAAAATGACCCATAGAACCCACTGTTGCTTGGTCTTACCACCATTTTCGAAACACCCTGTATGTTCAATGCATAAGAACCATCAATTTAAACTTCAGATTCTGTCGATTTCTTCTTAACGTTTGAACGCGAAGGAGTTGGAAACACAAAATGAAATTTTGATATGTTATAGACTGAAACCTCTGCTTTCCGATCGTATTAAAATTAATTTTTATTTTAGTGTCCTACCTGGCCAAAAAAGCTATAATTAGTAACCATGTTTTTGAGATTTTTCAAAAAACGCCAAATTCGAGGCCCCTTAGCTTCGAAAGTACAATTCCCAGGATTTTTTTTGCATTTTTTTCGTTCTACTACGATTCATTTTACCCTATAAGAGTAGTTTTTTCCCAAGCCAGAATGTTTTTTCGATGGTTGAGAGACTGCTGAAGATTCTCTATTTACCGGTTTTGCGAGATTTTACGACACCTTTACCGAATTTTATAAAATAAAGGGAACAATTCTCGAACGTTTGCGCAGGCTTATAGTGGTCTCTACCACTAATATAAAATAGGGAAAAAATTGGGAATGTGTCACTTTAACCCATCTTTAGATATCTTTGCTCAAAGTCGCCACAATTTTGGAGTTAAAACTAGTCGACTCTCTACAAGGTTTTTTCAAAAAATTGTACCTTTCAAAATACTAAATTTTTTGAGCTAAAAACTTGGCTTTACCAATCAAAAGGTCTATATTTCAAGTGGTTAAAGTTTAAACAAAATCGAAATCGGTGCCGTGGGAGCCACTGGGCGATTTGGGAAAGATTTACCCTGCTATAAAAAATCCTTGCATTTTGTTATATATGTGTGGGAAATTAAAATTTATTACAAGATATGGTAAAAAAAAAAAAACACTATAACATAAGAAAATATGATATATGTATTCGAGGAATCAAAGTACAATTAAAAGAGATATTTTTGCTTAAAGGGAGAATGCAACCTTACAACAAGTGATTTTACTATCGATTCCTTATTGTTTAAATAGGCCCAACGCACTAGTGAAAAAATTACGAACAAATATTAAACTAGAAATAAATTTAAAACTTACCATCAAAATAGGCTTAGCGGGATTCATGGAGATCCTGATTTACTCGCGTATGAGGTCTAGCGACCAATCGAACGCGATTTTAAGTCTCGTGAACGACGGGCCTTTGTTCATTGGTCGCTAGACCTTACATGGAGGCAATTCAGGACCTCCATGAATCCCGCTAAGCCTATTTTAGGGGTAAGTTTTAAGTTGATTTCTAGTTTAATATTTGTTTAGTAAACTTTTTATTAGGGCTATTTAAACGATAAGGAATGGATAAAAAAACAGAACTTATTATCCGAGACTTATCACTATCTGGCCTACAGCGTGCCCATCCGCGGGATACCGGGGAAAAGGATAACGTAGTGTGGCGAGGAATCTTTAAAAATTTCGAAAATAGCGATTATAAAATAAGTATTTTTACAGCTGCGATAATTTTTCTATGACTTTATACATTTGAGTCTAATTTCAACGATTTACCGAAAATTCTACTTAATTTCCATTTGGAGTTCATGAAAAATACTTAACAGACTCATTTTAGGGTGGTTTAGTGACCCAAGAGAAACAAAAATTAGACTTTTAGTGAAATTAGTGAAATAGTGGGAGCTTAGCTGAATTATGAAAGAATTAGATTACATTACCAATTTTCTTGGACTTCCAAAGCAAAACATCTAATAATAGAACCGTAAAATTAACACAACACTGCGTATACCGTCTTAAGCAACGTCGAAAACGAGACTGAACGAAGTTTGAAAGCGAGCATCTTCAATTCACTTTCAAAGCTTAATTTTTCCCAGAAATTTCCCTCTATTACTTCGATGCTAAAATAAAAAAAACACTAAACTAAGAAAATATTCCCCTTAATTAAATAGTGAAAAACGATTAATTGAGTCTCTCCTAACGGGTGTATGTTTGATGAGGGGAATTGAGTCAAAAATCAGAATGAAATTGCAATTTATACAAAGATAGACCTAGTCTTATCTCATTCAAACCAAATCGTAAGTAAAACGAAAGCGCAGCTTCGTACTTCATGAAATTTAAAACTGATTCTGAACATAATGCGCATTTTACACGCTGATGAAAAGGGAAGGTAACGCGGATTAGTATTTATGGATAAAGGTCCCAACTGCGACCAGATATCTGTTCGGTTAAAATATAAAACTGGTAGTTTTTTAACTGGTTCTGAATCGGACAAACGGATTTTTTAATAAAACTGCGAAAAACAGATACTCGTTAAGAGCTTATCCGAAGGAAAGTTATTTACTGTCTTTTAACTGTACTTTCTATCTGCCAGGGATCTCATAAATTAGTCGCTGAAATACATTATACCATATCTCTTAAAACCATAAGCCAAAATAAATAAATGAAATTCAAATTCGCACGTTTTAGTTTAATTTAAAGGCGCTTGTTTACTTAATTTCAAACGTCGATTAAGCCAAATTTCAAAGGTGGATTGAGCCTAATTTCAAACGTCGATTGAGCCTAATTTCAAACGTCGATTGAGCCTAATTTCAAACGTCGATTGAGCCCAATTTCAAACGTCGATTGAGCCTAATTTCAAACGTCGATTGAGCCTAATTTCAAACGTCGATTGAGCCTAATTTCAAACGTCGATTAAGCCTAATTTCAAACGTCGATTGAGCCTAATTTCAAACGTCGATTGAGCCTAATTTCAAACGTCGATTGAGCCTAATTTCAAACGTCGATTGAGCCTAATTTCAAACGTCGATTGAGCCTAATTTCAAACGTCGATTGAGCCTAATTTCAAACGTCGATTGAGCCTAATTTCAAACGTCGATTGAGCCTAATTTCAAACGTCGATTGAGCCTAATGTCAAACGTCGATTGAGCCTAATGTCAAACGTCGATTGAGCCTAATGTGAAACGTAGATTAAGCCTAATTACAAACGTCGACTAAGCCCAATTTCAAACGTGGATTAAGCTCAATTTCAAACGTCGATTAAGCCTAATTTCGCATGTCGATTGAGCCTAATTTAAAACGTCGATTAAGCCTACTTTCAAAACGTCGATTAAGCCTAATTTCAAAACGTCAATTAAGCCTTACAAAATTGTACCGTTTTATGCGAGGTTAATCATTTTTGACTCGGATAATAGCTAGTTATGCTTATAATTTGAAGCGATTATTTTCAGCTTAAGCTTTCCTTTGAGAATGCATTTTGTTTCATTTACACCCTATCTTTAATTCGAGAGTCACGGCAGGGGGAACGTTTTGCGAGCTCGAGTCCCACCGAGGGAAAAGACAAAAAAAGCTTTATTTAACCGTAAATAAGTGATAATTTTTTTGGTAATTGGGTCGAAATAGCGTCGTCTGCCAAGCGTGTCGCCCCGTTGAGACCATCACGCAGTGACCTTCATCAGTTCTGAGGGGAGAACACAGTTTTTATTGTTTTTGGATTATTTCTGAAGGTGGTGTGTTAAATTATTTTCAATGGGGCGCCTAAAACAATTCTACCTCGAGTACGATGCAAGCTCAAAGTTTAAGTTAGAATACACGTAATATATATTTCGTTTTACTTAGAGATAGAGAGAATCTAATTTTGCCACTGATGCTAACTAACTTGAAATGAAATTGGCAACATTTATTTCTCTTTTTAAAAAGGATGTGGTAAAGTTATTTTTAAACGTGGCAAAAGCTCATTAAAGAAGAAATTTTAATTTTATCTTTATCAGGCGTAAATATCTAATCGGTCTTAATATTTTATCGATTGATATAGTTACGAGAGAATGCTATATTGATCGATGTAGTTGACTAAAAATGTTTAATCGATCGATAGTCTCTAATTAATGGTTTATCACTCGATATATAGTCACTAGTTAATGGTTTATCACTCGATATATAGTCACTAGTTAATGGTTTATCAATCGATATATAGTCACTAGTTAACGGTTTATCAATCGATATATAGTCACTAGTTAATGGTTTATCAATCGATATATAGTCACTAGTTAATGGTTTATCAATCGATAATTTAAAGATCGATATAGTCTAGGTAAAATGATTTATCGATCGATCGATATAGTCAAGGGAAAATGTTTTCGATCGATATAGTCAAGGGAAAATGTTTTATCGATAGACATAGTCAAAGGAAAATGTTTTATCGATCGATATAGTCAAGGGAAAATGTTTTATCGATCGATATAGTAACACAAAAATGTGTTATCGATTGATATAGTCACGTGCTAAGACTTTATCGATCGATATAGTCAAGGTAAAGGTTTTATAGATCGATATAGCCATTCGTGTGTATACATATTTCAGCATTATAGTAGATTTGAATCATTTAATAAAGTTTCTAGCATAAGTAGATAAAAAAAGAACCAACATTTTCGAAACAAATGAATATAATAATTCGTATGGTTTGTAAATTAAGGAAACGGAAGGCCCCCGAGACGATTTCCAAGCCTGTAATTATTATTAAGGTGGAATGTTTTTCAAGCGCGATTCAACTAATATTTGAAGGTCGTCTTAACACGCTTAATGAGAATTTATATTTTCTTTCACTTGCCATTAATTATTTTGTTAAAGAGAGAGTGAACTTCTTTAATATTAAAATTATTGATCATGGTGAAATATAAATGAAATCAACTTATTATTTAAAACACCGATACCGAACCATGAAGTATCGGTCTTTTAAATAAAATAGTGAACTTTCTTTAACTTCTTTAAAGCTCGGAATCGGATATCCATTATCATACTCTCTTTAGTAGAATTTATTACTTTCTGTCACTGGTCATTAATTTTTGGTTAAAAGCAAAAAAATGACAGTTGCCGAGACATTTGACACACAAAGTGGGCATTGTATATTAAATATACACAAAACTAGGGACTTAAAACAAGTTTATCTTAAATTTGCCCACGATAACTTAAACTGATTTTTCATGGATAGAGCTCGGAATTCATATAAATTTTATTAATTTGATAAAATCTACTAAATTCAGTTTATCTGTTTGATTATACTTTTTTTCATTCGAGTTAATTTATTCGAAGATAAAAAACGTAATCCGTATCCGTTTTTATCCAAAAATGGGCTTATCTTAGAATATTATCCGCGTTATACTTTCGGATAAAAAAATTCAAAATTTATCTTCCTGAAAAATAATCAATAAAAAGACGATTTAAAATCTTAGTTTCGTTGTTTCATTTATATTCTTCGAATTAAAAGTCAATTTGAATTATTTTTCTTATATTTTAGACTGATTCTGGAAACGTGAATTTTTTAATCCATCGTTATTCGTTTAAATACGAGTGATTTCTTCGTAGATAAAGCGCGAAAGGCTTATCTTCGGGCAAGAAGGATCAGATAAGGAGAGGAAAAGTGGGAACGGCGCGGCTCCTACTGCGTCGGCCTAAACTCCCACTCTGGGAGAACGGGGGACAGACGGGGGTAGAGATGCTTCGTGGTAAATTGTTGTCACGTGGGTAAAACGAATCCTTTATGAGACGCGCTAGCTAGCAACCACGTGACAACAGTTTACTTCGAGAATTTCCTATCCCCCCTTTCCACCCGAGTGGGAGGTTGGCTCTTCCCTCTCTAACTCAACGCAGCCCCACTTTTCCTCTCCTTTTTTGATCCTTCTTGCTTCGGGTAAACCTTATACATTTAACAATTATACGAATATAAAAATCCAATTTTTTTAGATACAATTTATCCGAAAATAAAATATTTGAAAATATACGAATAACGGAAGATAATGGATATCCGATTTCGAGCTCTATTCATGAACTCCAAATGACAATGAGAAATATTTTCGGATGGATTGCTAAAAAACGATTCAATATTTCGGAGAAAAACATTACCGCGACATAATTGTTTTTAAAGATAAACCAACAAATTATGCAATGGTAAAATTAACCATTAATTTAGGGTTAATCGTAAATAATCGCAAAATTAGCAGAGAATTTTATCCATAACTCTGACCTATCTCGAGATATCTCGAAGATCGAATAAAAACTACGAATTTGCCTAGATTTTTCCTTTGATTCTAAAACATTCGGGGAAGATTTCATATCGTTTATGATCTCGTAGCGCATGCGCCAACGGGTCGCGTAGTTACCGATACTAATAAAAAGTCGTTAATTCTCATTTAAGAGAAAGGAAAGAATGAAAATGAGAGCGAAGAACGGTATCCGTGGAAAACTGTAAGTAGACGAGGAGTGGGATGTTTGAGAAAGCCCCCCATACAGCTCGGCAATGTCCACGTTAGGCCTAACCCTCGCTTTTCAGGAATTCTGGCGTCGGCCATACGCAAATATTATACCCTATAGTGTTTTAAATATTTTTGAGCATCCTACGCGGGAGTAATTGTAATTACTTCACCCTCTTCAAGCGCATAAATATCCATTATAATTCAAATTTACATTTTGCAAAAGCAGCCTTTTGTTTATAACTAGTTTCTAGAGATTCTTAATGATGTCTTATTATATCATAAAGAATATAAAGCCCAACTTTCTCTTATAATATAGCACTTCGCAGTCTTGGATCCACCCCAAAAAAGTGTTCAAGCTCTTTTGTATTGACAAATTCGCAATTTCCATACGCATAAACCAACTTCCAGGGGAATAAATATAAAGATGAATTATCGCAATAGATGGTGCGCCTGCGCCTCACTATCTCTCGCTCTCGTACTTATCCGAACGTATAACGCGGATAATATTCTAAAATAAGGCCATTTTTGGATAAAAACGGATATGGATTAAGTTTTTTACTTTATCTTCGAATAAGTTAACACGAATGAAAAAGTCTATTTGTAATCAAACAGATAATATACATCAGAACTTAGTAGATTTTATCCAATTAATAAAATTTAGATGAATTCCGAGCTCTACTATAAATTTTTGAACAACCTGAATAGAGTCAGGTTGCTTGCATACATTAAAAACAATTTAAAATAATTAACTCTATTTTTCCGACTCTAATATCCAATTGAAACGAGCATAATTGAACTCAGTTTCGTTCACTCTTTACAAAACTATAAGCGCTCTAAATTACAAAGACGGTGTAATTAAATAATCGTTAATGAATCCCGTCTGCTGCAAATTTATTCTAACACAATAGAAACTTCTGTAATTAGTAGGATTCCCATTAAAACCCCCTTAAATTTAAAGAGGAACCAATTTAAACGCGAAACTGTATACGACATAGAAACCGAGCTCGAGAAACAATAGGTTTTCATTTAAAATTCGGTCTAATTGCCCCCAAAACTACGCCTTTGCCATCCAAATTTCGGGAACATCACGCGATTAAGTCTTTAAAACTCTCGAATTATTACAACTGTTTCAACTATTTATTCTCCCATTATCGGTTGAATGACCGAAAGAGGTCGAACTTCAAACAATGATGTCAAGTTATGTCCGTGAAGTAACATTGAATAGGTGCAAAGGCTTAAAGGGAGAATGCAACCTAACGAGTGATTTTCATCAATACCTTGTCGTTTAGAAAAATTACAAACACGTATAAAACAGGCTTAGCTGGATTCACGGACATCATGAATTTCTTCGCAGTCTCACGGAGATCTCGCCTTAAAGAGGGCCTTTGCCCATTGGTCGCTGACTCATCGACGCGAAGAAATTCAGGATCTCCCTCAATCCAGCTAAGCCTATTTTTCGGGTAAGTTTTAAATTGATTTCTAGATTAATATTTGATTAGACATAGTTAAACGATAAGGAATCGTAAAAAAAGTTAGGTTGCAATCTCCCTTTAACTAATTTATGATACTACTGCCACCTTTTTCCGAGTTCAGCTAAAAGTTCTATATCGGTAATTTGCCTAGGTAAATTACTTATTACGAGTAGTGAGGTGAATATTTGAAAGAATGGTAGCTTTTATCCAAATAGCATCTGTTCAAACAATTGCTGTCGCTTTTTGGGTCCTTCCAAGGTCGGGCAGGGTGTCACTCACGCATAGGCTATCGTGTTTTCAATTGTATTTTTATAAATTATTATATGGAAATTTAATTGCGTTATAATTTACTTTGTTATTTGAGAATTTCAGTTTAAATGAGAAAGATAATTTAACAATTGAACCCATGTATTTAAAGTGAGGATATCATCATTTGGTTTTTCAATGCCTACACCAGGGCTCCCAGTTGTAATAGGTATTATAGGTCCAAAATTGTGTCATATTAGTTTTACACGTTTAAAATAACAAAATATCGGAGTTTTATAGGAAGCGTATTATATATTCAAGACCACACTTGGCCTAAGTAGGCTGCAATCTATTTGGAAAATTTGACAGGGGCCCCAAAATTGAAGGAAAAAGGCCCAGAATTGCTTTAAACTGATGGGCCCTAAATAAAACTAACGTAGAACAAATGGGCCTAAGTTAAGAATCCAACACTTTTAAAAACGGTGTACGGAGATAACAATGAGCTATCAAATCGTACGATCTCTACGGATACTTGTTAAGCCTACTTTCCGCGTAATTTAAACAATTGAAATTGATATCATGGCACGGTAATTATTCAAAAATCGAACGTGAAATGTTTGAATTAAAATTCACTCACCACATTGGACTAGGGACCTAGGTAGCTTTTCAAAATTCCATAGCACTTAATTCCGTCACGAGAACAGTCGCGGTAATCCGCCAATTCAATGACTCCTCAAAAAAGAGTACATTCACTTTAAACTTATTTCGATCGTTTCGCGATAGTCCAGCGAATATTACGAGAAAAACTGTAATAATTAGACGCAACTTACTCTAAATATTACCGAATATCATAAATTTAGACTGTGAGACCGCGAGAAACACTTAAAACTGGACCATACACCCATCGACCGTGGGAGAAGACTAACGAACTTACTGAAACAAGCAGACGACACAAAATTTCCTAATTCTGTAGCCGGACTCGTGACGGATTTAAATTGATAGATAGTTTTAGAATAAAACACAGTGAAGTTAGCAAAAAATTGTGTTAGCTGGGTGGCAAAGGTGGTGTAAAAATTAAATAACATGATTACGAGATAATAATCGCAACTCCGTTCCAATAGAAAATAACCATTTTCGATTATTTTGAAATGAAAGTCGTCAATATAATTGTTATCACGAAAAAATCCGATGAAATTATCAAACATGACTTGATTAAAAAACACGCCAGCTGACGTTAAATTACCGCGTAATTTACCAATTACGCTAATTTTAGAACTGTATATCACTCTTTATATTACTTGGTTTCATAAATTAGTTTTTGATCTTATCAAAAGATAAGAAAAGAAATAAAAATTTGCATTTTATTATTTCATGCAATTGAAATTAGGTAGGTATATCATTGTTAACGACATATACGAAATAGAATGTTTTACTACACTAAATTCTGCAGGCATGCATCTGCACATTTCTTCTCAACATTGAAGATAACAATATATATTTTTTAACGATATCGGAAGCAGGTGATTCGAGCTAACGACGCTATAAAATAAGAAACCAATCAGAAGGCTCCATGGTTTTACTTAAAAGTAAAAACAATAAACGTCAAGTCAATCCATATCCGTTTTTATCCAAAAATGGCTTTATCTTAGAATATTATCCGCGTTATACGGTCGGATAAAAACGTTCAAAATTTATTTTCGTGAAAAATAACGAATAAAAAGATGATTTAAAATTTTAGTTTCGTTGTTTTATTTATTTTCTTCGAATTAAAAGTCAATTTGAAATATTTTTCTTATATTTTAGACTAATTCCATGGATCGTTATACGTTATGAATTTCTGTAACTATTACGTATATGTTTATGCCACATAAATAATTATTTATTATTGACGGATAATAACTAGTTAGTAAAGTACGTACGCGATATAGGATATAATAAATGCTTTCAAGAAAATTAACACTCCAAATTTCCTACAACATGTGTTACACGCGTCAAAGACAACAGCTATAACAAATATAATCGCCCATCAGACAGGAAGGTAGTCATTAATTTTGTCGTATACGTATATAATTGGGCGTTGGTGAAACTTCAACATTGAAGTTATTTCATTCCATCACGGAAATCTCATCTTCACTAGATAGTTACACCTCTTAAAGGGAGAATGTAATCTAATAAAAAAAAATTATCTATTCCTTATCGTTTTAATAGGCCTAATCCACCAGTAAAAAAAATTACAAACAAATATTAAACTAGAAGTAAATTTAAAATTTACCCGGAAAATAGGCTTAGCTGGATTCATGGGGTAACCTGAATTTCTTTCCATTGAAGGGTCAGCGACCAATGAGGAAATGACCGTTGATAAGGTGAAATCTCCGCGAGACTTACAATAACATTCGATTGGTCGCTGACCCTATAGACGAATTCGAAATTGAAGATGAACTTGCAAGGGCAGCGCGCCATTGGGGTACACTCTTTACGCGCCGATCTGTTAAGAGATGTCGCTATCGTAGTTCCTGATCCTATTCCGATTGGTTAAGCTACGACAAGAGAGACAAACTAGGCGGTAACTCCTCCCCTCGCGCTTCGAGACCCGACTCGTTTCCCTTAGCAACGGGTGTAATACGCGCCATCTATTGTGATAATTCATCATTAAATTTTTACCGCAATGGGCATAGCCCCTAAAAGTCAATTTCACGGGCAAGTTTTAAATTTAGTTATAGTTTAATATTTGTTTGTAAATTACTATTCCTTAGGTTGCATTCTCCCTTTACAAGTTTCCCCTCGACTTTAGTAATTGGAAATGGAGTAAAAGTAATTATTTCACCCTGTTTTTGATTAATCTTCAACCTTTTGAACAAAAGGTGTTTTTGAAAACATATACATTTGCGTTACATCATTAACTAGTTTGACAAAATACGTGCGTATACAAAATTATATTTCGGTTAAAAATCAGTTTGCAGTCATAGACATACAACCTGACTCGATTGGGGCCTTATCAGATTGATCTCGCGCCAAGCTCGCGAGGTTGTTTTTACATAAGCGTGACGTCGGTTTTACTTAGAGCTCGGAATTCGTATAATTTTTATTAATTGGATAAAATATACTAAATTCTGATGTATATTATCTCTTTGATTAAAAATAGTCGATTTTTCATTCGAGTTAACTTATTCGAAGATAAAGTCGAAAACATAATCCATATCCGTTTTTATCAAAAAATGGCCTTATCTTAGAATATTATCCGCGTTATACGTTCGGATAAAAAAAAATTCAAAATTTTATTTTCGTTAAAAATAATGAATAAAAAGATGATTTAAAATCTTGGTTTCGTTGTTTTATTTATATTCTTCGAATTAAAAGTCAATTTGAAATATTTTTCTTATATTTTAGACTAATTCTGGAAACGTGAATTTTCTTATCCATCGTTATACGTTTGAAAACGAGTAATTTGTTCGTAGGTAAAGCGCCAAACGCTTATCTTCGAGTAAACCTTATACGATTAACAATTATACGAATATAAATTTCGTTTTTTATCCGAAAATAAAATATCTGATAATATACGAATAACAGAAGATAATGGATATCCGATTCCGAGCTCTATTCGTAAGTACCGTGGGCCCACGAACCATCTTGTTTTTCTGATAAAAGAGTGTTACTATTAATTCATTAATTTCCACTTCGATTAAGGAAGGGAAAAGAAAACGACAGACGACGATCGAAGAAAGATATGAACTTAACCAATTTTCACCTGAAGTTTGTAACGTCTACTGGTATTGCTTTTATTTATAACATAGTTAATGAGGAATAATTCCGACGCCCGCCTTTGATTTCAGTACCATCTTAAATTGAAAAAGATATTATCCAGTTCTCCAACCTCGAGGCGACAGGTGAGGGAGAGTCGCTTAATCAAGCTGGCGGCTATCGGCACCACGCGAATGAAACCACTTTATACCCCGTCTCATCTGCATGAACTCTTATAATCTAAAAAGAGATAAGGCGAATACCACCCGTTTCCTAGTTTAAAGTGAGAATGTCACGGATTTTTCATGAACTCCAAATGGAAATTGAGTATCATTTTCGGAAAGATCGTTAAAAAACGATTCAATATATATATACATATATGTCATAGAACAAAATTACGCCGACAGTAAAAATACATATTTTATAATCGCCATTTTCGAAATTTTTAAAATTAAAAATTCCCCGCAATACTACGTCATCATTATGGTCGCGTGATTTCGTTATTGTATAGAGCTTCCTACAGTTGATTCTCGCGCTTTCTAGCACAAATGATAAGGTCGCTTTCGCGCGGTCTATTTCGTAAAAGTACTTAATCCAGAAAGTTCTCTTTCGTTTCAAAATTATTGATAATACGCAACAACCTTTTTTTACTTCCTACGATAGGATAATATAGGAAAAATAGTATAAAATCTAAAAGGTAATTGAAGATAAGGTCAAAGAATCTGCACAAGGGAATATATATATGTATAAAGTGTAGCTGTGACTTTAATTGTGATAATGAAAGTTCCTATTCATTATGTTTTCATGAAGATTAATAAATTAGTTACGGATAAATCATCTATATTGAGGGAAAATTATCATAGCTGCTTATCAAATAAATGAAACCGCAGGTAATCCTTTTTTTGCTCCAAGTTCCAGCTACGAGCTTAACGGTCAAATTTCTAGATTTGATTCACTAGCAGACGCTTTTTTAAAATTATTCCTATCTAGAAGGCGCTGCGGACTCTACGAGCCAACCCTTACCCGTGGCGCCTCTGGTGGATTTGTTTGTTACACATCTGTGTGAGGTATGGTGTTTACTACTCACTTAACGTCTCTCCTCTGACAACGCTGCAACTCTAAACTACCAAATCCGTTGAAATTTTCACAAAATCGTAGCTTAATTTGTGTCCCATTGTACAATGAAAAGGTTTTCGTTCGTAATAAAAATTGAACAGATTTATCGTGTTACTATCCCTTTAATATATTCTTATTTTTAACTAGGTAACTTCCTATCGTATAATAGAGCGTATGTCTAAGAGTATGGAGGCTGTATACTATCGTGTATTGAAGGAGAAATACGGTTGGAATTACACAATTACATTTGTTATCGGTTCAGAAGGGACTCGAGAGGATTTCAAAATCGTCGGAAGGGAGATTATTAAAGTATAGGTAGTAGCTTTAATTTAAAATATATCGAGTTCACATTCGATAGTGGTTCAATTTCGTAGATATGGTCATTTTGAAACTAAAGCTACCTTCACACAAGAGATTTCGAAACTATTTCAGTGGTCTCAGCCCAAAGTTCAAAAAACATAACGGAATGATCGATTTATAGGATATTTATAGGTACAGAATGATCAATTTATAGGATATTTATAGGTAAGGAATGATCAATTTATAGGATATTTATAGGTACGGAATGATCAATTTATAGGATATTTATAGGTACGGAATGATCAATTTATAGGATATTTATAGGTACGGAATGATCAATTTATAGGATATTTGTAGGGACGGAATGATCAATTTATAGGATATTTGTAGGGACGGAATGATCAATTTATAGAATATTTATAGGTACAGAATGATCAATTTATAGGATATTTATAGGTACAAAATGATCAATTTATAGGATATTGAAACTGTTAGAATTAGTATAAGTTGGACAAAGGGTTGCTGATTTGGTTTGCAAAAATAATTTGGCACACTTAAAAAAATTGGTGAAAGTTAAACTTGGTTTGCAAAAATAATTTGGCACACTTAAAAAAATTGGTGAAAGTTAAACTTGGTTTGCAAAAAATTTGGCAAGGGTTGCAGATTTGGTTTGCAAAAATAAAATAATATTTATAGCCCTTGTCCATCATACTCTTTCCTCCTAATCTTAGTTTGCACAAATTATTTTTGCAAACCAACTTTATACAGCTAAAACATAATTTCACCTCTAACATATAAATTCTCCTTGCATTGAGGAAGCAAATTGATCCGCTGGAGATGAAAATTTTTATTTTTCAAACTCTTCTAAAGTTGAAAAGCGTGGGAAGCCCGTTAAACCCCATCTGTCTTATCTTAGAAGGGCATCGCCAACGCGTGGTCTTTCGATGGTAGACAAAATACCCGAGGGCCCTACTTTAGAGATCTTCCTTCTCATCGAAATCGCTACTTTGGTAGTCGAGATACGTACGGAATAGCCTAGCCACGGGCAGATATGCAAATATACATTATAAGATATATAGTGGTTCGACGCCCATCTTATCCTATTAAAAAAAGATGGCTAGAGATCGCAGTTGGGCCGCCAGAATCAGGCGAAGAGGACAAAAGCCCCTCGAGGGAACGATGGCCTCTTTGGCGGAACGTAAAACGAGAAAACTAATTCCATTGCTCGCACGACAAAGGGAAGATATCAACGTGAATTTATTTATGCACACATGAACATCACTGCACAATCTATGTCACGTGATCAAAGACCATTTAAATATGTCTACCATTAACATAGGATACATATCTTAAGAGATATAGATGAAAAACAAAACCTGGCTTCCTCTAACAGCAAACAGTGAAGGCAAAAGTAAGAACTAACGAAACCCGCTTGCTTTACTGCTATGAATAAATAATAGGCCCACGTGATTTTGTAAGTTCCTACTTTGCCGTTACAGGACGCTTATGAACGCCAGGTTTTGTTATTCGTCTATATCTATTAAGATAGGGGTCCATTACAAACTTACCAGGAAAATAGGCTTAGCTGAATTCACGGAGATCCTGAATTTCTTCGCATTGGAGGGTCATCGAACAATCGAATGTTATATTATTAGTCTCACAAAGATCTCGCCTCAACGACAAGCCTTTGCTCATTGGCCGCTGACCCATCAATGCGAAGAAATTCAGGATCTCCATGAATCCAGGTAAGCCTATTTTTCGGGTAAGTTTTAAATTTATTTCTAGTTTAAAATTTGTTTTAAATTTTTTTAATGGTGGATTATAGCTATTTAAACGACAAGGAATCGATATACGTTATTAGGTTGCATTCTCCCTTTAAGTCTGGGTTTGATATTAAAAAATGATTTGAACTTGGGGTCAACTGATCAAGCCTGTAGTTGTACAGTTACTCGCGTGATTGCACTAGAGTAATCTGAGTAACTTTTAAATCAAACTAAAAGATGGTAAACCCACTCGGTTTCGATTAACAGTGTCGTTTTTTGGTTGACCAGCTTTTATAAATCAATTGGTTTTAAATTATTACTTTGTAAGACTTTTTCTTTGTAGGGCGAGACACTACAAAGCATTATATAGAGCGGGGGCTTGACAGTGACACGAATGAGATTAACAACGTAGGAAGGACGTATATTGGCTTCCATGATCCCGCGTAACCTCGTAGCCACCTTAATAAAAGGCGAAATAATTAAAACCTACGATATCAAAAATCCAAAAGTTCAAAAACCCAAGAACACAGAAACTGCATGCGGAAGAACTTTCAGACAATACGCGGGATATTGCAGGAGTAATCGCAAAAATGAATAATTAAGTTTGGCATCAAAAATATGTTTTTCAAATTAATCTCGCGCTCATGAAATTATTTCGAGACGTGACGTCGGTTTTACTTTTTATTTCAATATGTTCCCATGGAATAACCAAAGAAATCGGCTAACCCACTGAGGATTAAAATAATAGACTGAGAAAGAGTTTCACCTATCTTCGCTTTCCACCGAAGTTTGCCAGATTTTTTAAATAGTTAGGGTTTTTGGATAATCGATTAAATTAAACAAAAATTCTTTATAAACAAACTTTAAATTCCTAGATGCGATTATATTAATACAAATATATTCCTTATTGTTAAATTTATCAGCTTATCAGTTACATTTCCGACTTTCATATCAAAATAATCGAAAATGGTTATTTTTGTTGAAACAAAGATACGAATTTTATCTCTTAATGCACCCACCACTTTATCAAACGGTAAAAATGTATCCCTACCCCCAAGTCTCTTATCTATGGTAAACAAATAATAGATAACGTAATGGTGAACGTGCTTGTAAATCAAGGTAGATTACAATCCCGTATTAAAGAAGACATTTCCAATTATAATTCTACATAAAATAAAATAAAACAATAAAATGATTTATAATTGAATAGAAAATTGTATTCGTATCTTTGAAATGGGCGAGCGCGATTCTAATGTTGTATTGTTAGGATAACATAGTCCCGGAGAAATTATAACTTATCCTCCCAGGTACGTAGGATGAAAAAGATGGGAACAAAAAACTACTAACTAGAAAATAACAAAACCACGCCATCACAAACGCCCTCGAACGAAAAACTAAAACGTCGACACACCCAGTCATATCATACACCACTGATAATAAACGACCTAAGAAACATTCGCACATTCCAATATTAGGAATCAACTAGAAATTAATTATATTAATTAGATAATAGTTAAATTGTGGCATAATCATATATCAAAAATATATCATTTTATTACATAACAGTAAACATCGCCACGTAGCTTAAAACTATTAGCAAATGTCCGGGTAAATGTAGCGGCAGATTCTGATTCGAGACACTCTAGCGGCCGCAGTCGCCCTGTAAATAGTGAACGGAGGAAGCGACACTCTGCGGAGAAACAATATAGGCAAGCACGGCCAGCCTAAATTCCGTCCCTCTCTCCCAACTAAAAATATCGAGGAAGAGTCCAAACCACTCGAGCCAGACAGGGGCGATGATTTTTGGCTATTTTTAAGTGATGGGCTAGTACGTTTACATGGACCTTTGCTGATAGTATTAAGCTACGGGGCGTTATTTACTTTTATAGAATAAAGTGATAGACTTTTGGTAATATATTAAAATGACTGAAATCAGAAGCCGATGAAACCCTCCTTTGAAGTCTACTACTCTAATGTTCCATATAGCGCTCCTCTCTGTATGGGTAAAATTCCCAATTTTACGATTTAGAAGGGGTCCTACTTCATCCCCCCTGTCTACGGAAAATTGGAAATTCTCTCTCTCCACAAACGACGACGTTTTTTGGACGAACTCCAAGGCTACTAGAGATATTCGCTCGACGAGCTCCCGCTCCGAAAACATCTACCGTTAGGAGGCGTACGAATCGCGCTTTTTGAAACTAACCCATACAGAGAGGGGTAGACAATACCCGGGAGTAATAGTCTTCAAAGGAGGGTTTCATCGGCTTCTGCTGAAATATATTATAAGATTGAAAGTCTAGAATTCTCTAATCTCTAAACTATATCATAATTAACTTTACAAATCTAGATGGTAGGTTGTTCTCTTTTGAAATTTCAGATATATTTCTGTTTTGTCTGAACAGAACCCGAAGTTTCAAAGTCTATTGTTTAGTTACGTAATTTATACATAGTTATTACGGTTGGGCCAAGAGAGATTACGTACAAAATTTAATTTTTTCCAAAATTAGACCTAAAAGGTTAAATGAAAACTATGAACTGAAAACTAGGACTGTTTTTAAAGATAAAGTATAAAATTATGAAACGCTAAAATTAACTGTTAAATAATCGCAAAATTAGCAATTACTTTTATCCAAACGCAAAGAGCCGTAGATTTCATTTACTCTTTAATTTAGAAGGAAACGTGGTGTTTTTTGAGTCAATTAAAGAAAGATAAAAACTCAAATTGAAATAAAAAAATATATATATATAATTATGTTTTATCTGTTGCAGCAACTGGTGTTATTTAAAGGGAGACTTTGAACTTAAAACCGAAATCCCAATTAATTTATTCTCGTTTATTAACCTAACATTCGTATCTATTTTTGAATTTCCAGACTACATTTTAATTTTCCGCTTTTTTATCCTCAAGAAAGCGACATCTAGCGATATTTTTGAAATCGGTTCCGCCACCCATTTTTTTCCTACTGATAGGCATAGTATTAAAGAAGGCAGTGGTCTGAATATAAGTGTAAATTTATTTAAGCCTTCAAAAAGGCCGGAGTTTGATACCCAAGACCTCCGGCCTATTATTTTAGTGATAGGCCATTACAAGCGCTGTTGTAGGCTAAAATAATAATACGATTGGCCCGAATTTATATTTACTTTTATTGAAAACTTTACCAAACTTTAGAAATTAATTTAAACACCAAAAATGTGTCTAAAAATTCTGAAAATTTATGGAAAACGTTTTTTGGCACGGTGATTCCGAAAAAAAATCAAAAGCTGTTCCATTTTTAGCTCCAAGTTTCCCTTTAATTAAATAAAACACGACGTGATGTAATGTTACCGCGAAAAGGAAAAAAAATATATATGTTTTTGTATTCGAAACGCATCAGCTGTCGCCCGGCACCGCAATAAAATACAAAAGAGTTTCAACAACTTCTTTTTCAATATGAGGCGCCTATATATTGTATAAATACACGCCCAGGCTTTTCCCATTAAACCAACTATACTTAATTATAGTATAACGTTAATTAAAAGTGGTGCAAATTAAAAAAATGCAAGAAATTTTTTCAAAACATTTGATTTCGAAATAGTACTAGAATTAAAAATATCAAAGGGAAACTTGGAGCTAAAAATGGAACGGCGTTTGAATTTATTATCGGAATCACCATGACAAAATGTATTGGAGAATTTTCAAGCAATTATTAGACACGTTTTTGGTATTTAAATTAAATTCTAAACTTTGATTAAATTTGAATAAAAGTAAATATAAATTTCGGGCTAATAAGGTAGCGACTTCGGTTAAAAAAATAATTCGGGACCCTGGTTCTGGAGATACTTCATTATTCGTCAATTGCGAGAGATCTATGTCTCAAGGTCTTGATTTTGAGAAAGTCTTCTATACCTATATCTTTTTGTAACAGGCGTTCGAATTTATGCGTTAGTGACCGACAGACAAACATTGTTACATAGATAATTATATATTTCGATATGAAAATTGCGAGGTCTACGTCTCAAGGTCTTGATTTTGAGAAAGTCTACTATACCGACAGACAAACATTGCTACACAAATAATTATTTTGATATAAGGATGGTATGAGAGATCCTGGAGGTCTTGGTTTGGGGAAAAGGCTATTATTCCTATATCTTTTTGTAACAGCATATCGCATTTAGCGTTAGTGACCGACAGACAGACAAAGTTACACAGATACTTATATATTTTGATATGCATAAGGCGACAAATATACGTCTTGAGGTCTTGATTTTGGGAAAAGTATTCTATTCCTATATCTTTTGTAACACCATATCGAATTTAGCGTTAGTGACCGACAAAGATTGTGAGGGATCTATGTCTTGAGGTCTTGGTTTGCGAAAGAGTTTTCTATTAGAGCTATCTTTTAGTAACAGCATATCGAATTTAGTGTTAGTGACCGACATACGTATATATTTTGATGATGATCTTTGATTTTTTTCCAAATGAATTCAGTCATAAATTCAAAGTTCACCTTAGTGCCATAAGGAAATTGTAATAATAATCGCATTATGCCTAAAATAAGCGACTGTGAAATTCGATATTAATAAAATTTGTTGAGAAGGGCATAATATCTGTTAGCTATAATGGGGATCTCTTAAGCCTATTATTCGCAAAACTATCGAGGAAACAGCTGGATCAAAAAAATACAGGGTGTTTCGAAAATGGTGGTAGGATCGAGCTACAGTGGGTTCTATGATGTTTGTCGTACGGGGGCGTCGTTTAAGAGTTACGAAATTAATCATGTACGGATGACCCCTTAACATACATTAATAAACGTATATTCAATGATAAAATACATTTAATTATTTAGCTGGTATTTTAAAAGTACGCGCTTGGCTTGATAAAAAAAATGATTTTAGCATTGAGTTTACGTTTATTAATGTACGTTAAGAGGTCATCCGCGCATGATTGATTTCGTAACTCTTAAACGGCACCCCGTACGACAAAACGTCATAGAAAATTTTCGTCTTGAAATGACCCATAGAACCCACTGTAGCTCAGTCCTACCACTATTTTCGAAACACCCTGTATTAGGCAATTCTAGCGAGCCAGACTGACTGTGCAGGCGTCAACTAGTCGGATCAACATTTGTAAGCTTTCTTTAAAAAGAGGCAATCCCAATGGTTAGTTGTCTAGCCTCTCTATAAGGCCATCCACCTTCAATTTTAAAGGAAAAGAAGATACAAATATAATAATAATATAATAAATAATTCTGTTTAAATTTATTAATTAAATAAAAAAACTATTTAATAATGTGTGTGGGTGGTCGAATTTTTTAACTTCAATCTTGTAGCTTTGGAGGGTGGATTTTATTATTTTTCCAAGTGCTCTTTTAAAAGGATAATGAAGATGAGGATTTTAACCAAAGGTTTCGCATTTAATGATCAAAGTAGAGCTGGGAATTCGTATAATTTTTATTAATTGGATAAAATATACTAAATTCTGATGTGTATTATCTGTTTGATTAAAAATAGACCATTTTCATTAGAGTTAACTTATTCGAAGATAAGTAAAAAACGTAATCCATATCCGTTTTCATCCAAAAAGGCCTTATCTTAGAATAATATCCGGGTTATACGTTCGGATAAAATAATTCAAAATTTATTTTCCTGAAAAATAATGAATAAAAAGATGATTTAAAATCTTAATTTCGTCGTTTAATTATATTCTTCGAATTAAAAGTCAATTTGAAATATTTTCTTATATTTTAGACTGATTCTAGAAACGTGAATTTTCTTATCCATCGTTATACGTTTGAATACGAGTAATTTGTTCGTAGATAAAGCGCCAAAGGCTTATCTTCGAGTAAACCTTATACGTTTAACAATTATACGAATATACAAATTGAATTTTTTAGTTAAAAACAATTTATCCGAAAATAAAATATCTGAAAATATACGAATAACAGAAGATAATGGAACGCCTTAACCTTGAGGTATAAATTTTTGAATATGGCGTTTTAAAAGTACGATAAAACTGAATCCATAGTCATTCGAAAAAAAAATGGTGTCAGCCTCACTTCAATATTTCTTCCTGCTTTGAAATTATATTGCCTTTAAACCAGTAAAGGGATTATATGTTTACTTTTTTTCTTTTCATAATACCACATAAGAAAAACCAAATAAAATCAAGTTTTCTTTGAGAGATATGTACCATAACGAGACGTAGCCTTGAGCGCAATAATTTCTAAAACAGTTGTGAAACGCCCGTAGTCTTATTATAGAATACAAATCTTGTTTTTAATATATATCTTTTTCTTTTTTAAATATTGTTTAAAGGGAGAATGCAACCTAATAACAATGAATTTTTTTAATCGATTCCTTATCGTTTAAATAAGCCGAATCCACCGATAAAAAGTTTACCAAACAAGTATTTGACTAGAAACAGAAGCCGATGAAACCCTCCTTTGAAGTCTACTACTCTAATGTTCCATATAGCGCGCCTCTCTGTATGGGTAAAATTCACGTTTTTATGAGATTGGAGGGGTCCTACTTCATACCCCCCTGTCTACGGAAAATTGGAAATTCTCTCTCTCCACAAACGACGACGTTTTTTTGACGAACTCCAAGGCTGCTAGAGATATTCGCTCGACGAACTCCCGCTCCGAAAATATCCACCGTTAGGAGGCGTACGAATCGCGCTTTTTGAATCTAACCCATACAGAGAGGGGTAGACAAGACCCGGGAGTAATAGACTTCAAAGGAGGGTTTCATCGGCTTCTGCTAGAAATAAATTTAAAACTTACCCGGAAAATAGGCTTAGAGGGATTCATGGAGATCCTGAATCGCCTCCGTGTAAGGTCTTGCAACCAATGAACAAAGGCCCGTCATTCACGCGAGATCTCCACGAGACTTACAATCGCGTTCGATTGGTCGCTAGATCTTATACGCGAGGAAATCAGAATCACCATGAATCCCGCTAAGCCTATTTTGATGGTAAGTTTTAAATTTATTTCTAGCTTAATATTTGTTCGTAAATTTTTTTCGCTAGTGGATTAGGCCTATGTAAACGATAAGGAATAGATAAAAAAAAATCACTTGTTGTTAGGTGGCATTCTCCCTTTAAATAGTTTTGAAGGAAAAGCTTTGGTAATAAAAATTATTCGTGAATATAAGCAAAGTCAAATTTAACGCTAACTTATAATACAATATAATACAACTTAAAAATCTAAGTTCGTCGTGACTTCTTTGTGTTAAATGTTTTTTAAAGTAGGGATTTTATAAACGTTTAAGAAAATCAAGGGGAACAAGACAATGGTACAAGGTGAAAAGACGCTTTTTCAATCAAGATAAGTAACTTTTTCGTAATAACTAAGGTAAATTTCTATAGTTACGAGGAAAAAGTTACTTTTTTGGCCAAAAATATATTGATCGTAAACGGGAATAACAATCGTTATATCAAAAGAATTCTAATAATGAATTTAAATTAGTAAATATTAATTGAAAAATCCTTAAAAAATATTTAATTATCTTTTATTTTAGAGAACGATACTTCATGGTTTTTTAACCTCAAATAATTTAATATTTTTTGGAGCTTTCGAGCACACATGCTGCATTTCAACCCAGCTAAAATTTTAACTTACTAATTTTAACTTAGTTTACTAATGCGATTTATGGAATTTTTAAGGCGTTTTGTGTGAAAATATGCAAATTACTAGGCGTTTTGTGCGAAAATTTGCAATTTTTAAGGAGTTTTGTGTGGAAATATTAAATTTTTAAGACGATTTGTGCAACATTATAGAAGTTTTGAGACTATTTGTGCGAAAATGGATATTTTGAGACTATTTGTGCGAAAATATGTATATTTAAAGACGATTTGTGCGAAAATATGGATATTTTGAGACGATTTGTGCGAAAATATGGATATTTTGAGACGATTTGTGCGAAAATATGGATATTTTGAGACTATTTGTGCGAAAATATGGATATTTTAAGACGATTTGTGCATAATTCCACATGATTTCGTGACGTAGTTAGCAACATTCGAACAAGATGTCGCACTCACAACTTATTTTAATATCAACTATTGCATCAAACAAAACAGTTCGGTTAGGGGACGTAATTTTACAGTAAATTAATTAAGCACAAAGACACCCGATACTCAAAAAGGTTTCCTGTTCTTTAAAACAGTATTTCCCCATCAAGTTCCCTACTAAATAAATATACAATATGATTACGACAATCTAGTATTCTTTCGTAATGAAAGTGGCTTTTTCCCACATAGCAATTACTAACCACCATCTTTTAATTTATCTAAAACCGGAACCCTAACTGCTATAACGTAAACAGGCCGGTCCTAAATGCGGGAGAATGACATCCTTCGTAATTCGTCTCGAGTTCGTTAATGTAGTGTATCTGGAGCTAACCAGCCCTATCGAAATATTCCTTATTCCTACCGTAAAACATCATTAATGAATCATTCGCGAATGAATTAAGAAAAGTGCATGTAGGCCTAGCACGCGTCTAGGCCATTTGAAATTAAATGCTTTATCTCCTTATATAAAGAAGAAGTCTCATCTAATTAGACTAATAACTAGTGCCTAGAGAGCTGGGAATCGGATATCCATTATCTTCCGTTATTCGTATATTTCCAAATATTTTATTTTCGGATAAATTGTTTGTAACAAAAAATTTAAATTTGTATATTCGTAGCAAGAATCCATACAGGTTCCGTAAGAATATGGGAGCATAGCTTTAGCCTCTGGTACCATCCTCCCAAACTTTGTAACAAAAGTTCGTCTGCAATTTTCGCAACATTTGTACGATTAGATCTTTTTTCGGTCGGCTACATTTTTATTGCCCAAAATATTATGTAAAGGTCGTTAGTGGAGCGGGTTACTAATAGATATCAGGAGTGATTTACTTGAAAAATTGATTCGAAGCGGACGAACTTTTGCTACAAAATTTGGGAGGATGGTTATTGAATCGCGGCCCTCTAATATTCTTATGGAACCTGAATGGATTCTTGTTCGTAGTATATTTATTTTAAACACTTGTGATATTTCGCGATAATTTCGCGATAATTTCGCGATAATTTTTAACCTAATCGAGTAATAAGTTTCGTGTCTTCTTTAAGACTAGCTCTTTAAAAGAAACATCCGAAAAAGAGGGTGCTTGGTAATTTTATATAATCGACTTTGATGGGTGGACCCGTCGGCTACTGTTTAATTTTTCACCGGCACCGGCTGTGGTTATTAATTTAAGAACACAACGGCAAGTTAGACGAGCTAAAAGTTTAATTAATATATATATGCATAGAGAATGTATTTTTCTAAACACATCAGACTTGTTTGTTTATTAAAGGAATAATGCAACCTAACAACAAGTGATTTTTTTTATCGATTCCTTATTGTTTAAATACGCCTAATCCACTAGAGAAAAAAAAAAAATTACGAACAAATATTAAACTAGAAATAAATTTAAAACTTACCATCAAAATAGGCTTAGCAGGATTCACGGAGATCCTGATCTAGGGACCAATTGAACGCGATTGTAAGTCTCGTGAACGACGGGCCTTTGCTCATTGGTCGATAGATTTTACACGGAGGCAATTCAGAATCTCCATGAATCCCTCTGAGCCTATTTTCCGGTAAGTTTTAAATTTATTTCTAGTTTATTATTTGTTTTGTATTTTTACTGGTAGATTAGGCATATTTAAACGATAAGGAATCGATAAAAAATAATCACTTGTTAATAGGTTGCATTATCCCTTTAAGGTAACGATTTGAGTATACGTTTAATAATGTACGTTAAGGAGTCATCCGAACATGTCTCTTAAACGGCACCCCGTACCTCAAAACGTCGTAGAACATTTTCGTCTTAAAATGACCCATAGAACCCACTGTAGCTAGGTCCTACCACCAGTTTTGAAACACCTTGTATATTTTGAATCGTTTATTAACGATCTTTCCGAAAATGCTACTCAATTTAGATTTGGAGTTAATGAAAAGCCGTGACAGCCTCGTATAGATGTTTTTACGATTAAGTACTTTCACAAAAGAGATCGCGTGAAAGAAAACATATCGCGTGACAGAACTAGAATTCAAAATCTGTAATTTACCAGGGTGATGGTAATTCGCGGTATGCTCTGGTAATAATCGATTCAAAAGTGAACAAATTGCTGAAAGAGGACAGCTTAAGGTTATATCTCTTTGCCCTATCAATGCAAACTTAAATGGTCAAAACGTATCATATAAGAATTGTGTTTTTCACTTAAGTTTTAGATTTAATTTGACATCGTCTTGATTCAAAATTAAAAAAGTTTAGATGATAGTTTCATTACCCCTTTAATTTGAGAATATCATGGGAACCACTTTGCAATCTGTTATCTTCTTGAGAAGAGTCTTCCTTTATATAAACTTATACATATGAATCGTCTGTTAAAACCATTAGCACCAGAGCCAAGATCAACATTTCAAGTTTCAATTTAAACCATCATATCAAATTTCTTTGCTTTATTTCTTTTAACAACAGACTCTCAAAGGAATAGTCTCGTACTATGTTGAACACTTATTTTATAGTGTGTCAAAGAAAATGTACGGGTTTTCCTACAAAATTCCCAGTTAGTTCGGCACCAAACCAAATCAGAATTTCATTAAATTGATGATGTCATAGCATTGCCATCATTACGTTATGTTTTCCGGTTTAATTAATGGGAGACTAAATCGATCTATTCATTAAACAACGCTTCATATGAAAGCAATAAGCTTCAATTTTGCATAAAAAGCTCGACTGACGTCATAGCATTGAAGCTTCCCAAGTACATCAAAAGGGTTTTCGTCCCAATAGTTGCTATCATAAAAGAGGAGGAGCTTTCTTAGGGAATGCCTTCGACGTCATCATCTACGTAATGGCTTGTAAAGCTCAAAGCGCTCGTGAGCAGGTGTCAGCTCTCAAGGTCGGGTCTCTCCCGAGTGCCTTCTGAACCCTCTGAACCCTAACGTTTTATGAAAACGGAAATACCTGCCCTGTATAACCTAACGACACGTGATTTCGTGACGTAGTTAGCAACATTCGAACAAGATATCAAATCCTTAAGTTAATTTATAATATCAACTATTGATATTTTATCTCATCTTGGTACTACCACTTTAAACGAAAACTCATTTCACAGCTGCTCGACAACATTAAGCTCTCACGTAATTGCATTACAGAATATTCATTAAACCAAGTTCGTAATTAAAGTGAAGCTGTCATACTTTTAAGACGAATTTTCAAAATTTCACACATCTGCGTTGGAGCGTTAACAAGAAACTTAACTATAACTAAAACTGTTAAATTTAATGATGTAGAAAGAGTCTGGAATGTAATTAACGATAAGTAAGCAGACTTTCTTAATTTAACAAATATAATGATGAATTCTCACAATAGATGGCGCGCCTGCGCTTCATTCTATCTCTTGCACCTATCCACGCATTACACCCGTTGCTACGGGAAACTCTGTCGAGTCTCGAATCGCGAGGGGAGGGGTTACCGCCTAGTTTGTTTCTTTCGTCATAGCTTAGCCAATAAGAATAGGATCAGAATGGGATCTACGATAGCGACATCTCTTAACAGATCAGCGCGTAAAGAGTGTACCCCAATGGCGCGCTGTCCCTGCAAGTTCCTCTTCAATTTCGAATTCGTCTATACAATAGCGAAACCAAGTGACCCATAGTGATGACGTATTATTGCGCGTAATTTAAATTTTAAAAATTTCAAAAATTATAAAATACGTGTTTTTTCTGTCGCGGTAATTTTCTTCAATGACATATGTATATATATTTCGAAATGTTTTTTAACGATCTTTCCGAAAATCCTACTCAAATTACATTTGGAACTTTTGGATAAAATCCGTGACAGCCTCACTTTAAATTAATAAACATGGTGTTTGCTTATATTCTCTAACGATGAAGATAATTACCGTCAACATAACGTCATTAGTTCTTTTTAAAACCTTACAATTAATTTCTCGCTAAACTAATTTTCTATTCGAGTTTCTAGACTAAATTATTTTTTAATCCGAGAAGCGTACGATATTTTTAGGGTCGGGGTTTGTAATTTAGCTCAAATTTAAGCCGTAATTAATTAGCTTTTTAAGGAAAATACACCCTCATATTCATCAAAAGCACTTTGGGGGGGGGGGGTGTAAATAACGCATTTTAAAATGTTTCTCCTGACCTAGGGGTTGAATTTGATTAATTAGATGCTCTAAATAATTACACAGGGTTGCCATAGTTTTTTCAAATTGAAATTCCCTGACTTTTCCAGGTTTTTCCCTGACCTTTTCCAACGATTTTCCCTGACCGTTTCGGCTAATACAACCCAATTTTTAATCTTTTATTTTTTATATAATCGCGTTCGCTAAACTTTCTGCACGCGTATCTTTGTTCTAATCTATACAACTGACACGGTCAGCTTCAGATCTTTTCCGCAGATAATGATTGTAAATTCCTGGCTTCTTGAAAGAGCTTTCCCTGACGTTTTATAATATCTTAAAATTCCCTGACTTTTCTGGTTCATTTTCAAATTCCTAGACTTTGTTTTCCTTGACCTGTGGCAACCCTGAAGTAAACAAGCAATATGTCTTTCGATTCGGGCCTCGTCCAATTGATCTCGCGCCAAATTACAAGTTTTGGATAATTATTATTTACGATTCATAATTTTAAAGATTATCTTTTAAAAACAATTATCTAAAAAAAAAAAAACACACCGTTTTCACTAACGGTTAAACGTTTAAAAAATATGGTATGTTTTTGGTTAAGCGTTTATAAGTAGAGCTCGGAATTCGTATAATTTTTATTAATTGGATAAAATCAACTAAATTCTTATGTATATTATCTGTTTGATTAAAAATAGACTATTTTTCATTCGAGTTAATTTATTTCAAGATAAAATAAAAAACGTAATCTATATCCGTTTTTATCCAAAAATGGCCTTATCTTAGAATATTATCCACGTTATACGTTCAGATAAAATAATACAAAATCTTAGTTTCGTTGTTTTATTTATATTCTTCGAATTAAAAGTGAATTTAAAATTTTTCTTTATATTTTAGACTAATTCTGGAAACGTGAATTTTCTTATCCGTCGTTATACGTTTGAAAACGAGTAATTTGTAGATAGATAAAGCGCCAAACGCTTATCTTCGTTTAACAATTATACGAATATAGAAATTACATTTTTTAGTTACAAACAATTTATCCGAAAATAAAATATCTGAAAATATATGAAAAACAGAAGATAATGGATATCCGATTCCGTGCTCTACTTATTTTTAGATTAATAAACAACTTTTTTTTTTTTTTTTTTTTTTTTTTTTCATTTACAATCCACTTTTACTTCTAATATTTAAATATTCTGGCAAATAAAATTTGCATAAAATGTTTAAAAACTAAATTAGTTTCATATATTTAAACTTTTTTTTTTTACTGAAAAAGATATTTTTAGGGCCTGAACTAGTTTTGAATTTCGAGCTAACTTTTCCCCAGGCGGTCAAACATAATTATTACTGTAGTCACGAAGTCTGAAATAAAACAATGCTTGTTAACAAGGTACCTGTTATTTCTTTCTTTATCCTTTTAAACAAAAGTTCTTATAAAAATATTATCATAGCTAAATTTTATTCATCAGTCCTTGGATTTTACATCTAAAGTCTAGAGCTTGGAATCGGATATCCATTATCTTTTGTTATTCGTATATTTTCAGATATTTTATTTCGGATAAATTGTTTTGAAACTAAAAAATTGTTAAAACTAAAAAATTGTTAAATGTATAAAGTTTAAACGAAGATAATCGTTTGGCGCTTTATCTACGAACAAATTACTCGTTTTCAAACGTATAACGATGGATAAGAAAATTTACGTTTCTAGAATTAGTCTAAAATATAAGATATATATTTCAAATTGACTTTTAATTTGAAGAATATAAATAAAACAACGAAATTAAGATTTTAAATCATCTTTTTATTCGTTATTTTTCACGAAGATAAATTTTGAATTTTTTTATCCGAACGTATAACGCGGATAATATTCTAAGATAAGGCCATTTTCGGATAAAAACGGATATGTATTGTGTTTTTTACTTTATCTTCGAATAAGTTAACTCGAATAAAAAAAGTATATTTTTTATCCAAACAGATACTATACATCAGAATTTAGTAGATTTTATCCAATTAATAAAAATTATACGAATTCCCAGCTTTACTGAAGTCTTTTCTTACAGACTAATTAAATGGAATACGAAGAAGATTCCACAATTTAAAAATAAGATTAGTCGGAGGAAATTTATTCAAGGAAAACTGGGAGCTAAAAATTAAACCAGTTTTCGGAATCACCATGCCAAAAAAACGTATTCCAAGAAATTATTAGACACGTTTTTGCTTTTTAAATTAATTTCTAAAGTTTGATTAAGTTTGAATGTAAGTATAAAATCGAACCAATCATATTATTTCAGCCTTCAACAGCGCTTGTAATGACTTAACTTTAAAAGAATAGGAATGGGTTTTCTACAGATGAAATGATTCCTAATGTTTTATCCACCACTCATCGACATACTTAAATTTACTACCAACACAAGTGTCAACAAATTAACATATTTAAAATATTAAGAAATAATTATAGGTCCAAAGATGTCACGTGATAACATTTCGCCCGCTAATGTTAAATTAAGGTGACATTTCTAACTCCAAACATAATATTACCAATAATATAGAAGCATTTTGCCATAGCAAAACGTAAATTATGATATCAGGGAAATAATACCATAGCAGCAGCCATTTCGTGCTAAAACCTCGAAATTTTAACCACATTTGGCGCGAATAAAATTATAATGAAATTAACTGATAATAAAATCTAAAATATATCAAAATCCGAAAACGTTTTAATTGTCCCAACCCAATTCGCATCTTATTCCCCATCGACGGAAATTAGGATTATATACGACTTGACATCTGCTACGTATATTTGCTCCCTATCTAGTGTTAAGCCTAACTTCTATCATAAAATAGTAAATAAGGATGTCACGCGCGTATTAAAGATTAAAATGAAATATCATCAGACCTTTTTCAAGAAAACGAATGCGCTTCCAATGATCCACAAAACCGTCCTTTTCTTGTCTACTTCCGGTAGTAAAATTATTGGGATCCCGGTAGAAAAATCAGGCGATCTCGCGAGCCGCAATCTTTTTACAGTTCTTATTTTTCTTCCACTCACATCATGTTCAGAATCATGACAAGAATTATGGATGAAAAGTATCGGTTAGGCCTAAGCCTAATTCCGCGTGTACGAATGTCAAAAATGGTTTAACTGTTCTTTTAAAAGCGCGAAAATTAACGGGAACCTTCTATTCGAACGAAGGCCGAGAACACGACGCTCCCACTATCTTCCCCACGAGCTCTACCTCCTGACTGAACAACTCGACCCGACAGCGAAACGCGACCGAGCTATTTGATTTCTCGATTGCGTAATATCGCCGTTTTCTCTAACAGGGGGTGTTACTTAGCAACCGAGTCGGACGAATCCATTCTCCGTGGAGTTAAAAACGGGGGAGGGGGAAACGCAAAAAATCTTGGAACGTCTCGAAGCGCGTGGGGGATATTGATTTGAGATGGAGAGAGAGGTGGGAATGGCAAAACTTTATGGGGAGGGTGGAATCAAAGAGTTCTGTTATTGATGTTACTCTTCCCTATTTCGTACCCCCACCGTTACATCCTCTCAGGCTCTCCCGCATCTCGGAGCAAAGCACTAGGGTGCTCTAGAGTTACTCTAGAAACGCGGGAAAAAGGGGCTGATGGGACTTTCTACTATACGTAAGGCTCCGATTCCACCTTGTTTTATTGTACGTACCAGGCTGTACTAGGGTTACTCTAGAGAGCGCGCTAGGATAACTCTGGAATGGGATGAAGCGCGTGCGCGATATCTTTCATATATATACTCAGTATTCTCCCCGTTTGGTTCTGTCTCATCTCTCGAGTTTTACACCGTGCACCAGGATGCGCTAGGGTTTTAAGTAAAAGGGGGGGGGGCATCTCTTCCGCGGGAGTGGGTGGGGATGAAGAAAGTGGCATCCGGAGAGGTTGGAGAGGGGGAAAGAGTGCGCGGAGGAATCTCTCCCGCTCTTGGTGCTCCTCTCTCCTTGTCTTACAGAATACGCAGCCCCACGATTCTCAAAAGGTTGGAAAGTATACGGAGAGTCAATTCTAGTTTGCAGTACAGAGAAACCGGGGCTCAATGGATGTTTGTTTGGTAGAGAAAGCCAGAAAGAAGAAGAATAATACTGAATGTATTGAAAATTTAACTTGATTGGGGTCCCTGTATAGGACATGTACTTGCGTTCCTCACCCTTGCTGTAGCTGTAAGTAGACGATTTGCATAATGAAGGTGCTACGGGAGTTGTTACAACGAAATAAGCAACAGACGATGAAAGGAGAGAGCGAAACGCGTGGGAAAATACTTTAGTTTTATTTTATTTTGTTTTTGAGATCTTATGGGTGGGTGACTAGGATTAAAAACAATGGTTTTTAAAATTGGTGGTAAAATTTTGGGGGATTTAAGACTGTTATTTAATTTTAAGGTTTAGTGTCAAGTTTAATTTATTGATAAATTAATCAACAGGGAACATTTTAGTCCAAATTATTTAGATAAAATCTACTGAATTCTGATGTATATTATCTGTTTGATTAAAAATATACTCTTTTTCATTCGAGTTAAGTTATTCGAAGATAAAGTAAAAAACGTAATCCATCGTTTTTATCCAAAAATGGCCTTATCTTAGAATGTTATCCGCGTTATACGTTCGGATAAAAAAATTCAAAAATTATTTCGCGAAAAATAACGAATAAAATCTTAGTTTCGTTGATTTATTTCTATTCTTCGAATTAAAAGTCAATTTGAAATATTTTTCTTATATTTTAGACTGATTCTGGAAACGCGAATTTTCACTATTTTGGTAATTTAATTTAATTTAATTTAGCAAATCGTATATTACGATTACAACTTTTTTAATTACATTGACATTAATTAAACCAAGCTTTTTAAAGAAGTAAAAGTTTCGAATAAAAATCTGCTAACCATTTTTAATCAAATTTTTTACGTAATCATTCTTACACCGCTAACCTCAAGCCTCCCCAACTAATTCTCCAAAGCGAGAGCGATGAAATATTCACCAACTTTAGGTTAACGTCAATTTTCGGTAATCGGATTATCTAAATGAAAGTAATCTCGCAAGTTTTAGGCCCGAAATTCGAGACCAAATGAGAGAAGAGGAAAATTTGGGGGAAACTAAAACACTCCAGACTCGTTATTCAATTAAAAATCCACCCTTCTTCTGGTCTCTAACTTAAGCTTTACACGCCGAAGACCTATAATTCGCTTTCGCGTAACTCACCACGTAAAACACTGCCTATTCCCCTTCGACCAATCATAACTCAGGAGGGTAAGATACCCATGGATACTAGCGTCAGGGTCATGGTCGAATTTCACTGTAGAATCCATTCAGTAAGCCGCGGGTTTAGATTTTAAACCTTATTCAGCTTTGGGAATTGTTTTTGTATACGGATTTTCCTCATTGGGCATCAGTTTTGATTGTTAAGGGGGTGCACCGTGCTGGGTAACACATAACACCCCCGCCAATCCGTGCGGCTGCATCATTTGTCCCTAAAGTGCCGCACGCGAAACCGTGCCCGGAACGGGTAACAAGGTCAAACAGCGGGAACCGAAGAACCCCAGACCAGTGCTCCCGCACACACGTGAGGAGGCTAAGGCAACAAAAGGTGGAGAAACGGCTTGGCGACCAGAACCCACACAGCTGCGCCATACGGCCTCCGTAATGTAACCGTGACCCAACAAGACCGACTCAAAGGCAGAGGGAGCTGCCAGGGCCCAGGACGGGCCCCACGAGTCGGCCGGGTGTGGGCGAGACGGCCGTGTTCCAATTCGCGGAACTAGGACGGATCCTAGAACTCGGGCCCCCTCACCACGACAAGGATGGAACACTACCCCCACCCTGCGCACGGACAGGTGGGGGGGAGGGGGCTCCTCATTGGGCAAGTAGATTTCTTTCGTTATTATATGGGAACATATTGAAATTAGTGGCGCGAGATCAATTTTACAAGGCGGGTGGGCACGCTGTAGGCCAGACGGTGACGGGTTTCCGAAGTCTTCTAGTTTACGCGTAAAACACCGTTATAATTTACATTTCTTATAGTAAGTAGAGAAAAATTAAACTTAAAATGGTTCAATTTCTCGTGCTTAATTCACAAGCTTGGTGGCGCGAGATCAATTTCAGAAGGCGGGTGGGCACGCTGTAGGCCAGACGATGACGGGTCTCTGATAATAGGCTCTATTGTGGCGACATCTTCGAGTTTACGCGTAAAACAGTTATACATTTCTTATCTTAACTAGAGAAAAATTTAACTTAAAATGGCTTATTTAAAACTTACCCGGAAAATAGACTTAGCGGGATTCATGGAGATCCTGAATAACCTGCGTGTTAGGTCTATAGCGTCAATGAGAAAAGGGTCGTCGTTCAACCGAGATCTCCACGAGACTTACAATCGCGTTCGATTGGTCGCTAGACCTTATACGCGAGGAAATCAGGATCTCCATAAATCCCGCTAAGCCTATTTTCCGGGTAAGTTTTAAACTTATTTCTAGTTTAATATTTGTTCGTAATTTTTTTCACTACTAGATTAGGCCTATTTAAACAATAAGGAATCGATAAAAAAATCACTCGTTGTTAGGTTGCATTCTCCCTTTAACTAGGGACAAGTTATTAACTATTCATAGTAGTACACGGTTGAAAGTCGAGAAATTTACGAAATAATTGGGTATCGTTTAAATCAATTAAATCGTTTGAAGGCCGACTACTTTTTATCTTATATCTCTCCCCTATCATCTGCTCTCCAACTGCTTCGTAGTACGTATACAGCGGGTGCAAAATTTCCAATAAAAGTTATTAAATTCAAATTGGTCCGTTTTAAAAGTTGCCCGGTATCTAGAGGAATTATACCATTCCCTCTTCAGACTTCTATAGGAAAATTGATTGCTATAGGAATTTCAGCTGGAACCGAATTAGCATAAAACAGTCTCCACGCAAAACTTTTGATTGAATTTTTTCCAATAATGAATTTTAAAAGTTTCTACACAGGAACATCACGAAGTTCTATACTTTTCTGATTTTACAGGATTTCAAAAAAGCAAAAATAGCATTTTACGTAAACGGCGGTGCACGAAAATATTGGTTTTTCGACATCTTCTTTCATAATAATATTTTAGTTTTCTGACGCATGCATGACACTTCAGGAACATATCTTACGACATATCTTCATTCTCGTAAATAAAGTTTTCGTTCAACTGCCGAATTCGAAATTTCCATACACATAAACCAACTGATCCAGGGGCTACGGCCATTGGGGTACAAATATATTGATGAATTATCACGATAGATGGTGCGCCTGCGCCTCTCTCTTATTGCTATGGGAATCGCGTCGAGTCTCGAAGAGCCAGGAGAGGGGTTACCGCCTAGTTTGTCTCTCTCGTCATAGCTTAGCCGTTCAGAATAGCATCAGAATGGGAGCTACGATAGCGACATCTCTTAACAGATCGACGCGTAAAGAGTGTACCCCAATGGCGCTGCCTCTAACTTGTAAGATCATCTTCATTTTGAATTCGTCTATACCGTGTCGTTTCCTAGGAAAAATTAACTTCAACTATGGCCTAACTATATATTATGATGTTAAAAAGCCCATACGCGGTTGAATTTTGGAAAGTTGTTAGAAAGTACGTAAGATTACACGCGGGATGCGTTAACAAAAAGAAATAGTTCATCTAGAAAGACGAAAGAGGTGGTGGATGATGAAAATAAAAGCTGTAAAAAATGACGTCGTTGGTTTGTATCGTCGGAGGAGATTCGGGGCATAGAATGGCAACGGAATAGAGCGATTATTTACCGGTTGGTTGAACCCTAATGGCGCTTGGATGGCCGACAAGGCGCCATATACCATTCATCCCAGACAGCGTTATTTTTAAAACACGCCACGACATACAATGACCGTAAAAAAACACAACCACCAGTGATATATAAAGCTCATTCCCCGGGCGCAAAAAATTATAAAAATATAAAATATTTCGCAAAAATATCCGATAGCCAATTCAAGTACAATACGAGTAACAGAGATTTAACAGCAAAAACCTAGTAACTATATATAAGTTTTGTAGTTTCCAATTAGATTCATTCGTCTCTATTTGATTTAAAGGAAAACTTGGAACTAAAAATGAAACAGCTTTTGAATTTACTTTCGGACCCTGCCAAAAGTTTCATACAATTATTAGTCACTTTTTCGGTGTTTAAATTAATTTATAAAGTTTGGTAAAGTTTCAATAAAAGTAAATAAAATTCGGGGTAATCATATTACTTTAGTCTACCATAGCGCTTGCAATTTCGTAACATTGAAGAAAATTATTGGGTGTTAATTTCGTCCTAATTTTAATTTTTTATCTGATTCCTCGCGATTAAATATATCCTGCAGAATTTTTTCATATTATTTAAAAAGTTATTTCGATTAGAATTAATTATTTAAAACTTAACTAGGCTTAGCTATGTGTTAGAATTTTTCACCGTTGCCAAAGGACCAATCAGAGCTAAGAGCTCTAGGCCTAGTCTAACCGTAAAACAATTACAGACAAATATTAAACTACAAAATATTTTTTTTAAATAGACTTGACAAGGGCCATCGATCAATGTCCTCACTATCTATCGCTCTCGTACCTCTATCCGCGTATTACACCCGTTGCTATGGGAAACACGTGGACTCTCGAAGCACGAGGGGAGGGGTTACCCCCTAGTTTGTCTCTCTCGTCATAGCTTAGCCAATCGGAATAGGATCAGAATGGGAACTACGATAGCGACATCTCTTAACAGATCAGTGCGTAAAGAGTGTACCCCAATGGCGCGCGGCCCCTGCAAGTTCTTTTTCGATTTCGAATTCGTTTGTTATATAGAAACTTAGAGGAACACCTGGTCCTGCAGTTATGACCTTTTATAGGGAGTAAAAATCGTCATTACTATAGTTGCAACCACCTTGATAGAAAATTCTTTCAGGGAATGAGGTCTACAATTCCCATTATAGTTCAAAATAAAAAGATACCTTTTCTAAGGCAAGACTAGAATGACGGTGGCCATGGTGAATATAGGGGATGCAGGCAGATGCTTCCTCGCGCACGGACTAAAGGAAAATTGATTTCGTTCAGGGAACTACCCTAAATCACGCCTTAAAGGATTGTTACATTTTCCTCTTTCTGCCCAACATAAACGCTTGTTTTTTATTTCACTTTTTTTTTCTATTTTTAGGCTAAAAGGGAGTGTAAAGATGAAAATAAAGTTAGGTTTCCTGACTCGTCCATATTTTTCCTAAAAAACGGCAAAAATAGGTAATTTTATCTACAATATATGACGTAGTTCATTTTTGGAACGTAATTAACGATAATTTTCGTACGAAATGTAGTGACTTGATCTGGATTAAGTACTTTTACGAAAAAAACCGCGCGAAAGCGTCCTTACCAGAGGTGCCAGAAAGCACGCTAATCGACTGTAGGTTATATACAATAGCGAAATCACGTGACCTTTGTGATGACGTAGTATTGCGGGGAATTTTCATTTTAAAACTTTTTTAAATTTGAAAATGGTGATTATAAAATTCGTATTTTTACTGTCGCGGTAATTTTGTTCTATGACATATGTATATATATTTTGAATCGTTTTTTAACGATCTTTCCGAAAATGCTACTCAATTTCCAATTGGGATTCGTGAAAAATCCGTGGCAGCGAAGTAGGTATATAAATGATTTGATTAAATGAAACATTTTCACTCTCACTTTAAATTGAGTTAAACTAGCCAAGGATTTGTGTCCAAATGATGAACGATGTCCAAAAAACAGACGTCAAAAATCCTAAACCATAATTTCTCTAACCCTATTTTTGGAATTCAGCTTTTATTTATTATACGAATGGAAAAGGAATGAAAACCCTTGTCGGCTCGAAAATTGTTTTCATTCTTCCCTGGAAGGGGGGCTTTGCCCTGGACAATGATGTGAATAGGTCGGAACACTTTTACAGGCGTATAACCATGGAAGAACCACAGTTGGAAGAGCGGCCACACGTTATAATTCATGTCGTATAATTGACGTATTCGAAATTGAAGATGAACTTCCAGGGGCAGCGCGCCATTGGGGTACACTCTTTACGCGCCGATCTGTTAAGAGATGTCGCTATCGTAGTTTCCATTCGGATCCTATTCTGATTGGCTAAGCTATGACGAGAGAGACAAACTAGTCGGTAATCCATCCCCTCGCGCTTCGAGAACCCACTCGTTTCCCATAGCAACGGGTGTAATACGTGGATAGGTACGAGAGCGAGAGATAGAGTGAGGCGCGCCATCTATTGTGATAATTCATCATTATATTTGTACCCCAATGGCCGTAGCCCCTGGAAGCCCGCGCCTCACTCTATCTCTCGGTCTCGTACCTATCCACATATTACACCCGTGTGCTATGAGAAACGCGTCGAGTCTCGAAGCGCGAGGAGAGTGGTTACCTCCTAGTTTGTCTCTCTCGTCATAGCTTAGCCAATCAGAATAGGAACTACGATAGTGACATCTCTTAATAGATCGGCACGTTAAGAGTGTACCCCAATGGCGCGCTGCCACTGCAAGTTCATCTTCAATTTCCAATTCGTTTATAGTCAGAATTACCGTGAGGCGATAATAGAGTAATATCGGTGTGACGTGACGCGACGTCACCCACGCTATTTCCTATAAAGGTTGCCGCCAAAATGGCCGCCATGGTCAATGCTATGCTGCGATACTACTCTATTAACCTATTTCGAAAATTACGTTATAACTCTGTTCACAAGCACGCTATATACATAAAGATAACTTTTCATGGCAAAATCCTATTGAAACGCGCTGAAAATACTGAACAGCGAGAGAGCGAGTGATTCTAGAGTCACCGAAAATAACGATATTTCCCGGCTGAGAGAAAAAATGGTTACCACTATACCTAGTCTTATCTAGACATTTCTGGCGAAATGATTCTTTCCCGCCATTTTATCTTATTCCAGACACATTTATCAACGAACTCGAGACTAGAAACCTTTCCCTTTCTCTTTGAAACCAAAATTACGTAGCTTCGTAACGTACTGAAAACTTATACTGATTCCAATACTTTCATTTTTTCCTTCAGAGATATATTCTTCTTCTTTTCTCCTCAGTCGCTTTTCTCGTGTTCAAGGGGAGTTGGCATACACTATTTTATT
The DNA here is from genome assembly GCA_963920705.1 of Odiellus spinosus. Classification (NCBI taxonomy): domain Eukaryota; kingdom Metazoa; phylum Arthropoda; class Arachnida; order Opiliones; family Phalangiidae; genus Odiellus; species Odiellus spinosus. The sequence goes on from OY987233.1 coordinate 9,207,090, forward strand.
ATTTTTGATGTATAATATCGTGTATAAATCCGCCTCAAGCTTTCCCATTACGTCATTACTCATTTAAAACTCAAGTATATAGGTATCGTTTCGTGGGATGACTTGGTTGTACTCCGCGATAGAGGAGGGGAAAAACTAACCTTAGCGTCTTTCGTCGCGTCTCACTCAAAGTAATAGGACGCGTTTAGCCTCGCTACATCACCAAGACCCCCCTGTCAACGCCATTCCAATACGCTGTAACAACTATCAAGAAAGCTAGCCAAATTGTTGGCCAAGTTACTATCGAAAGAGGCATGAAACCGAGAAGTTAAAGAGAAACTGTCACGGAATTTTCCAAATGTCATTTGAGTAGCGCGTTCTGGCACCAGTGATAACGTCGCTTTTGCGCCCCCCCCAAATAAGCCGAGTCTTAACGCATTTAGTTTATCTAGAGCTCAGAATTCGTATAATTTTTATTAATTGGATAAAATCTACTAAACTCTGATGTATATTATCCGTTTGATTAAAAATAGACTATTTTTCATTCGAGTTAACTTATTCGTAGATAAAGCAAAAAAAAGTAATCCATATCCGTTTTTATCCAAAAATGGCCTTAGAATATTACTCGCGTTATACGTTCGGATAAAAAAATTCAAAATTTATTTTCGTGAAAAATAACGAATAAAAATATGATTTAAAATCTTAATTTCGTTGTTTTATTTATATTCTTCGAATTAAAAATAAATTTGAAATATTTTTCTTATATTTTAGACTGATTCCGGAAACGTGAATTTTATTATCCATCGTTATACGTTTGAAAACGAGTAATTTGTTCGTAGATAAAGCGTCAAACGCTTATCTTCGGGTAAACCTTATACATTTAACAATTATACGAATATAGAAATTTCATTTTTTAGTTACGCAAACAATTTATCCAAAAATAAAATATCCGAAAATATAGGAATAACAGATGATAATGGATATCCGATTCCCAGCTCTAGAGATAGAGACTGTATATATTTTGATATGTAAGTTTGTGAGAGATCTCTAGTCTTGAAGGTCTTGGTTTTGGGGAAAAAGTTTTCTATGCCTATATGTTTTTGTGACAGCATATCGAATTCTCCCAGTCCAAGTCAACTTACAGGACCGTCTATCCATTAGTTCATGGTCATATACATAAATCAAAAACTACATAGGGATGCAACATTTCTTCCTTATATGTTCTATATTTTGTAGAAAGCTACTAGAGAGAAATCATTCCAAACATAATTTATTTTCCCTTCTTCAACTTTTTCGGATCGAAAAAAAAAAAAAAAAAAAAAAAAAATTGGGGGACTGACTCAAAACTGATTCTTCCATCGCAGGAAAGAAAAATAAGAAATGTCAAACGCATACATTTCTATTCTTTGCATTTTGAAGAATTCGTCTGGTAGTCGAGACCTCCGACGAGATACAGTCATATATAAATCACATACGATAGAAATTTGTTTAAAGGGAGAATGCAACCTAATAACAAGTAACTTTTTTATGGATTCCTTATAGTTTAAATAGGCCAAATACACCGATAAAAAATTTACGAATCAAATATTAAACTAGAAATATATTTAAAACGTACCCGAAAAATAGGCTTAGCGGGGTTCATGGTGATCCTGAATTGCTTCCGTGTAAGATCTAGCGACCAATGAGCAAAGGCCCGTCGTTCACGAGACTTACAATCGCGTTCGATTGGTTGCTAGATCTTATACGCGAGGAAATCAGAATCTCCATGAATCCCGATAAGCCTATTTTCCGGGTAAGTTTTAAATTCATTTCTAGTTTACTATTTGTTCGTAATTTTTTCGTATTCCGTACAAGTTTCGGAATACTTAGGGTAAAATCGTGGACTGAGAAAATCAGACTCTCTTCATTGTCACCCGCAGTATGTCGTCTTATAAACTTGAAGGATGATTTACTTGCGCAGTATATTAAAATATTTCACCATGGTTAAATTTGAATATAAGTATGAATAAATTCGGGTCATCATATTATTTAAGCCAGCAACATTAAGAGAGACCTTGGACATCAAATGCGGGCCAATTCTTTTTATGTTAAGACATTACAAGCCCTGTTGAAAGCTGAAATAATATGAATATGATATATCGAAATAAATCAAGTATACATGACCTAAAATGTAAAAAGTTTAGCTAAAAATAAAGATCCCACTTAGAAGAAAGAAACAGATACTGTATACACTAATCTTCTTCCTTGGGTGCATTTAGCCATTAGGCGTAACCTTGACGTCTAGGAAAAGCCCCGAATCGTGGTGGCTCAGTGAAATGAATGACGGGTGCGTGCGACCTAGACTGGAACCAACGCCGCAAGAGTCAGGGCGTTTAATTTTTTTTTCTTCCAAGAACTAGCTTATGAAATCCGAGAATGTACCAGTCAAAACTATATGGTTAATTTTTCCGATATATGAAGTTGTTAATTTCTGTGACGTAAATAACGATAATTTTCATACGAAATGTAATTGATTTTCTGGGTTAAGTACTTTTATGAAAAGCGACCTTATCACTGGTGCCAGAACGCGCGAGAATCAACTGTAGGAAGCTCTATACAACAGCGAAATCAGGCGATCATAGTGATGACGTAGTATTGCGGGGAATTTTTATTTTAAAAATTTACCAAATGGCTATTATAAAATATGTATTTTTAATGTTGCTGTAAATATTTCTACGACATAAGTATTTATATTATTATTAAATGTTCTCAGCTTTATTAATTGGTTCTTGTTCATTCTAGACAGATGGTTAGAGCCATCAAATACCTACAGAGTAGAAACTCCCAAAATGCCAAACGAAAGAAGAAGAGTCTAGCCAAAAAGCCGAGGACATATCATACCAAGAATGTCACGCTCGTCTACTACGAGAACCATTTTGAAAACTACAACATCTTCGAAGCTAGTTATAAAGTTACTAATCTTTTGTTATGGTTTCTTTAGAGGAAGACTTTGCATCTAACGAAAACTCCGCTTGAAACACGTGTATGGCTCGTTTGGAACGGTAGTCCGAGATCTTCCGATTCCATTCCATCAATCAAGGAACGTCACCCACCAGCGCGTCAAACGAACGATCGTGCCGTGCTTTTATTTTTAAAAAAAGTCAAGAGAAAAAGTCTTCTCAAACAACTTAACTTCAATAACAGGGATATCAAGCCAACTTTTAAAACTCAATAAGAAACAACAATGCACTACTTGAAAAATATTCGACGTACTTAAAATATATACAATTTTTTTTCTTACTATCGTCTGTCTAACTGTCTGTCCGTGGGGTACCCTAAAATGTACACGCGGAAATTTTATAACACGCGGTTCATCATATCGCGGAAATCAAGTCAAATGCTTCATTTCAAACCTCGATTAAACCAAATTTCAAACGTCGATTAAGCCCAATTTCAAACGTCGATTAAGCCAAATATCAAACATCGATTAAGCCCAATTTCAAACGTCGATTAAGCCCAATTTCAAATGTCGATTAAGCCCAATTTCAAACGTCGATTAAGCCCAATTTCAAACGTCGATTAAGCCCAATTTCAAACGTCGATTAAGCCCAATTTCAAACGTCGATTAAGCCCAATTTCAAACGTCGATTAAGCCCAATTTCAAACGTCGATTAAGCCTAATTTCAAACGTCGATTAAGCCTAATTTCAAACGTCGATTAAGCCTAATTTCAAACGTCGATTAATTCGATTTTCTTCCTCATCCTCCCTATTTTATCGGGTTCATAACAATAGTTTCGGAAACACAGAAGTATTAGCCGGCTTAAATATGATAAGCCCCAACTTTCTCCGCGTCCTTCCTCTGTTCTTGCAAAGATGAAGCTAAATACAATAAAGTCGCTTTAAACGGATAAAAACAGTTTAAAGTCTGTCAAAAAATGAAGTGCAAGATAGATACGAAGATAAATCTACGGATAACTATTAGTTCTATAACAAAAATATCCCTGTTATATTTATAAACGATTTGAAAATACTTTTATACAAGGCATAACTTTGTTTATTATACTATATAAGAACTATTTCTACTGACGCAACAGAGGCAACGTACTAAACAACAATAGGCGCATTATCAACGTCGTAAATATTCAAAGCCGATGAAACCCTCCTTTGAAGTCTATTACTCCCTGGTCTTGTCTACCCCTCTCTGTATGGGTTAGTTTCAAAAAGCGCTATTCGTACGCCACCTAACGGTTGATATTTTCGGAGCGGGAGTTCGTCGAGCGAATATCTCTAGCAGCCTTGGAGTTCGTCAAAAAACGTCGTCGTTTGTGGAGAGAGAGAATTTCCAATTTTCCGTAGACAGGGGGGTATGAAGTAGGACCCCTTCGATCTCGTAAAATTGGGAATTTTACCCATACAGAGAGGAGCGCTATATCGAACATTAGAGTAGTAGACTTCAAAGGAGGGTTTCATCTACTTCTGTTTCAATAGATAGGGATTCCAATGATCCCCCCTTTTCGCCACTTAGTAATAGCCGAGAGTCGGACTTGGCGTTTGGATAAAATTATCTGCTAATTTTGGGATTATTTACGATTAACTCTAGATGTTTAGTTAATTTTATCGGTTCATAATTTTATCAAGTATCTTTAAAAACAATTATCGAAAAAAATAACACCGTTTTCATAACAGCAGGGCTCCCAGTTCAAAGCTCACAAAAAATGATAGGTCCAAAATTGTGACATATTAGATCCACACTTTTAAAATAACAAAATATCGGAGTTTAGGAGGCGTATTACACCTTCAAGAGCAGTTGCGACGCCACAGTCGGACTAAGTAGGCTTGTTGCGAAATGGCTCTTGGTTTTGATTAGTGGGAGAGCTTATTTATTTATTTTGGTAATTAGGATTACCCCGACTGAAAAAGGCTATCCTAGGTTAATATTTCTTGGGTTTTGGTTTAGAGTTTAAATAAATACTACGGTTTGGTTTGTAACGTTCAAGATTTATTTTCCTCGGTTGCGACTTCGCTAGTAGATATTTTAGTTGGAAGTGAATTTCTTTTGAATTCTGTATCTTTTCTTTCAAAATGACCACACATACATCCGTTTACCCCCTTTTTGGGGGTTCAGAAATGGTTTTCCCAGAAAGAGTAAGAAGAGAGAAGAGCTACTGTAAACGTAAGGTAACGTGCCCCGCGCACTTTCTATAGAGGGAGATCCCCCGCGGGGCTCGTATCCAGCAGTATAGTCCGGCTACTCTCTGTCTCTTTTTGGGAATTACAAAGGATTGAAAAATGGTAACAGAAATAGTATTTAAATATATATACAAATGTGGTTTCAGTTTATTTAAATTAACAGTTTTTCGCGTAATATTTTACAAGGCTGTAGTCTATTTGGAACATTTAACAGGGGCCCTAAAATTGGAGGAAAAGGGCTCAGAATTGCTTTAAGGTGGGCCCTAAACAAAACTAACGTAGAACAAATGGGCCTAAGTATAGAATCCAACACTATTAAAAACGTTGGCCGGAGATAACGACGAGCTATCAAATCGTACGATCTCTACGGATACTTGTTACTTTCTGAGTGATTTAAACAATTGAAATTGATATCATGGCACACAAGTTATTCGAAAATCGAACGTAAAATGTTTAAATTGTAATTCACTCACCACATAGGACTAGGGACTTAGGTGCACGGCTTAGGTAGCTTAGATACGGAAATAATAATTTTTTTAAGAAGATAATACATTTATAAATAAGATTCGCTAATTTCTCGTGTTATAATTATCAAAGTTACACCATGATTAATGAACTAAAGATTTCAACGCAATTTTAAGTGAAAACCGCGAACTAATAGCATTTGTGGTTCGCTTGATATACGGCAAATAATCTCTCGTTGAATACCGGGTGCGCTTTTATATCATAAATTTACAAAATTTTAACAAATCTTTTTGGAGTTACGTTAAATTTAACACGATTGTAGTAAATTACGCTAAAAAATAATCCATAAAGAGTCTGTAATACGGAAAAAAATGGTCCTAAGGTAAATGAAATAAATAATCGACATACAATATTGTAAAGAGACTGCTGTTGACTTCTCAAAAAAACTGTGAATATTGAAATATAAGAGAGAATTCCGATTTCAAAACCCTTAATCAAAAGTATGGGCAAACAAGAATGAGCTGGATAAAAGTAAGATATCATTAAATCAATCAAAAATAATGGGAGAGAAATTAAAGAGACGTAAAATATAAAAAAAACTTTACATTTTCTAAACGAGAAAAAACTTGATTTGAAAATGTGAAACAGACCCGACATGGATCGAAGAATTTGATTGAAACAACTTTTAAAAGATATTGTACCTTGCTCCAGAAAATAGCCCTCTACGTAACCGAAAGTAAAACCATTTAAACAAGCTTTGACACCAAATGCCACGTCTTCTAACAAAGAAGGACCAGAACTTACGTCGAAAGATACTATCTTTTCACTTTTCACTTTCGCGATTAAAAAACTACCTTTAATGATACAAATGGATTGTTTAAAAAGTTTAAGTTGAAATGGAATTACGATTGCTTCGAATGTTAAAGCTAAATCAAGTATATCCGTGTAAAGTGGTTCATCTTTCGAAGATAATCGGTTTGAAAATCCTTGACCAAAGCTGTGTTTATCAGTCGAGATAAAATTTGCGATACCTATCAAACCGGGATTTGTTAACAAAACGTCTTCATCCATGTGTACGATCCAATCTTCATCGTTCAACGCGCTTACACCATTTTCGAGACAATACTGTAAATTTCGCGCTTTGTACAAAGTATTTTTCGCGGTTCTGTAGTCATTGGGAACTAAAATTTGACGTACAAACTTGGAATTTGTAATTGAAGGCATGGCCGATTCAGTCACAATTTCAAATATAAATTGTTTTAGTCCAGTTTTAATACATATCTCTACGTTGCGTTCTAGGTTTTCTCGTAAGAGATCCGAACAATTACCACGAGTAACGACTCTAAATCCAATAAAGGGTAATGTTTCCAAATCAGTATTAAGCGTAATGTTGTTGGTGAAGTAATTGCGAAAAATAAATGCAATAGCTAAAGAAACTGCCAATGGTAGGCAAAACAAGGTTGAAGTTGAGGAAAAACATTTCAATAAATATATATATATATTAGGAGGGTAGTTTATTTGATTGACGCTCTGGAAAATAGACTGGTTGAAAGCGCACGCGAAAATTGATAGTCCCACGATTGCAAACAGCAGTAAACAATGCCCAAGATGTTTTGAAACAGAAAGAAATTCCTAAAATTAAAAAGTGATATTTTCAGCATTATTATATCGCGCGTTATATCGAGAAGGGGATACGAGCCAATCAAATCTCGTCTTTTTAATCGAATATTATATATACAAGCGGCAAGCATCCAAAAGGTGGCGCCACATTTCCCATAAAAAATATATCAATTCAGATATATTTGGTAAAAAAATGATATAAATTGGAAAATTTCATCAAAATTTGACCAAATTGACCAAATAAAAATCTATTCAACCAAGGTGGACCATTTCTTTGGTTCACTTTTTGTTGATTTCAGGTCAGAAAAAAAAAGAGTCAGAAAATCACTACCATTTTATCAATAATGAGTCCAGAAATTCTTAATAAATTTAGGAAAGATTCTATAATTTAAAGTTTTGCTGTTTTTTTAATAAACGTCGAGGTTTTAAACTGATCGTTTTTATTATATATAAACTGATTCTAACGTAGCTCTAAAATAATTACCAGCTAGTTTCGCGGATCAGATATTGTACGAATAAGCTAGTGTGTAAAAACTGTTTACACAACCATTTGTCTATACAATCTTTTTAACTGGTTTTTGTTGAATAATAAATTCAATTTTAGAGTACTGATCGGTATCGAGACGCGATTACAATAGCTACGGTCACACTATCACCTCTTAATCGATTTGAAACGGTAAAAGCAAACCGATATTCAAATCGCAGGAATCGTTTTATCTTTATAAATCGATTTATTGTAGCTTCATCTATCGGTCGTTGAAATTGGTTCCCGAAGCAGTTTCGAGAAATCGAATCAAATCGATTCGAGAAAAGACATTTCCCGTTCACACGACTCTAGTGAAACGTTTTGACCCGGTTTAAATCGATTCCAAGGCCTAGTATGAACGCGGCTTTAGATTAGAACTAGCAATGGCACCGTCTATTAAGTTAAACGATAACAGTTTTAATATCCGAATTATCTGTCCGAACTGATTAAATTTTTTGAGCAGATATTTACGGGTTAAGTTGGCTTGCAGATAAAAGGGGCAGTTAAAAGACAGATAAAAATAAAATGTAAATAACTTTCCTTCAGATAAACGCTTAACCGGAATCCGTTGTTTGTAGATTGAAAAATCCGTTTATCCAATTAAGAACCAGTTAAAAAAAACTATCAGATAAATATCTGTGGACCGAAAATATATTTCAGCGTATTGGGAGCACAACAACCAGTTTAGCATTCGACCAAGATTGAATCAAATCCGTAAATGAATAAATCTAAGATTGGGAAACGGCTTCAACTTCTATATCGAAAAGATCATTATACGTACTACGTTATTTGTCATTAAAACACGCCCTTTAGTACTTCAGAAAAGTAATTTAAAATAACTTCAAAACTTTGTTCCGCTAAGAAAATTAATGTTCACAGAACCAGAATCTGCAAACACTGCGAGATTTTAGAGAAATTTGCAAGTTACAAACCATTTAGCAGGTTTCCCTCTACCTCAAGCCCACTGTGGTATACCTTGGACTTGGCGGTGAGATAAAATTTTACCGTTAGATAAGATAGAGAAAAAATATATTAGTTGAAAAACCTTGTGCAGAGTGACAAGTGTGAACGTATCATTGTAAGTTGTATTAACAATTTGGGAAACCAAATAATTATCTCTCCGAGAAACTTTACCTAACCTAACCCTGTAAGCAACGACAAAGGCGTAGCCTATTCTGGGTGGTGGCCAGAAGAAATTCAATTATATAGGAAAATTCAATTATACAGACACAAATTTATGCAAGAGTATCTAAGATGAATTAAAATTTAATTTTAACGACATTTGGAAAACGGCAGGAAAACTTCTCTCCCAAAATTTCGAAACTTACACGAGGTAAAGATTTGCACACGCTACAATCTTACGTTGATATTTAATTTTTAACTTTAAAACTTTTCACCCTAAAATTATGAAACCTATTTAGGGAGATAAACTAATTTGCAAAGCATAGATTTTGATTGTGGCTTTAAATCGTTATAGCCGTGAAAAGGGCGAAATCCTTAGAACTTGGTCAGTTTCCCCCATTTGAGACGTGCATCAGTTTGGTAAATCTCGACAAGAAGGATCAGACAAGGAGGGGAAAAGTGGGGACGGCGCAGTTCCTACTGCGTCGGCCTAAACTCCCACTCTGGGAGAAGGGGGGTAGAGATGTTTCGTGGTAAAATGTTGTCACGTGGGTAAAACGGATCCTTTATCAGATTCGTAGTAGTCGACGACGCTAGCGACCACGTGACAACAGTTTACCTCGAGAATTTCCTATAACCCCTTTCCACCCGAGTGGGAGGTTGGCTCTTTTCTCTCTAACTCAACGCAGCCCCACTTTTCCTCTCCTTGTCTGATCCTTCTTGATCTCGATAATTCATTTATTCGCCCGATTGGCGGGGCTTCCGTGAGCGCCACCGAAGCGCGTTATCGAGGAGGCTATGCAATAGGCTGGCTACCAATTTCATGCGCGTGTTATAGCGTAGCTGTAAGATAACGTACGAAATCAGCTTTCACCTACTGGCAAAAAATTGAACCACTAAATTTATTTATGAATTATAATTAAATTATAATTAAATTTTAATGATATTATGATATTAGAAGAGGAATGATATTTTATAATATAATTTATTTGAAGAAAAATTAAAATTTAATAAAAAAATAATACGTTAAAAAAAACTTAAACTCTCTACGAGATTCGAGTTCGTCGTACTGACATCTATCTAGTAAAACCTGACCAAAAGGTATACGTCGAAGAGATTGTCCCACTAAGCCTTGGATTGTAATTTATAACAACTCATTTAGTTAATATTTAAGTCCAAATGGAAAATAAAACTTATAAAAATTCAATTACGATATTTCAAAAATAAAATAAACAAAAATAATTACCATATTCAAGTCTTTTGTTAAAGATATAGTAGTTTTACGAAACTAACCGATGAAACATTTTATGGCGTCTCTTACTCTCTTTTCGCTACTCTCCAACTTATTTCACTTCCCAAATTCAGCTGGTGTAAAGGTAAAGGTGTGTGTTTTCTCTATCCCAGAACATAGCTTCCTCGATCACGCGCTCTAATAAAATAAGTGCTTAAACAGATGGTAATCGTTATTGAATAAAACAATAACCATTTTCGATTAATTTGGGAATGAAAGTGGCAATAAAAATATTAATAAATTTATAGGAACTTAACGTAAACTAGGCCAATTAAATGTAATTTTCCGCGTGTGTTTCTTCAAGAAAATAATTTTTGATCTTAAAGAAAAATTATTTCACTCGCGGATCATTTGAGTTTATCATTCTAAATCCGAAGAAAAGGCAAGGGATAGAGGAATAAGAGAAAGAGGTTCGGGGCAGTAAGAGATAGAGTACCGACTCCCAAATCCCTGCTGGACTTAGGGATGGTGAGACTGACAAGTAAGAGAGAGAGAAAAGTTTATTCTCGGGATGCTGGGAAAAGACAAATGAGAAATCAATGGCTGAACGTGTCGGAACAAGATCCCGACTCTATTAGCCAAGTTCCTATTGTTAGACGCCTAGTTAACCCAAAGTATAACCCCCACGCGCGTAGAGAAAGGAATACAGTATTAAAGGGAGAATGAAAGGCCGAAACAACCTATTTTTAATCGATTAAGAATGCTAAAATAATGAGAAAAACAATAATATAACTCACCAAAAATATTTCGTTATTTTATAATCAATTTCCAAAGTTCCGATGCTAAGCCTGAGCTGCCTCGCTCGGTGAACTAGGCTACCACGACCTGAATTTTTTTTTTTTTTAATAATCGCGGCTGTTCTTGTCGCCAATCACGAGCGAGTACGCGTATTTTAAAAATACGCGTACTCGCTCGTGATTGGCGACTACATCAGACGGGAATATTAAAAAAAAAAAAAAAAAAAAAAAATACGGCTCGTGCTCGCCTAGTTCGCCGAGCTAGGCAGCCAAGGCTTAGCATCTGCAAGTTTCGGAACTTTGGAAATTGATTATAAAATAACGAAATATTTTTGGTGAGTTATATTATTGTTTTTCTCATTATTTTAGCATTCTTTATCGATTAAAAATAGGCTGTTTCGGCCTTTCATTCTCCCTTTAAAGGGAGAGTATGTAATACGCTATAACTTGATTTTTTGATTTCGTAGACCATAAAGTTTGTTACGTTAAATTTCGTTAAAACGGTATTTAAATAAATACTTTTATATTTAGAACTTCCATGTCGACTGCAATAATGAGCAGTTAATTCTTTCTTTAAACGACTATTCAATTTAAAAAGCGTTTCATAGTTGGCTTGCAGATAGAAGGCGCGGTTAAAAGACAGATAACAAATTATGTAAATAACTATCCTTCATATAAGCGCTTATACTGGTATCCGATTCTTATCCGATTAGAAATGGTTAAAACACGATCAGTTTTATCTGATAACCGAACAGATATCTGACTAGACATTTTTCTAACGCTACGAATAAACTTTATCGTTCCCGACTGACAGACAGACGTAATAGACTTGGGTTCATTCAAGCCGGATCAAGAATGGAATGAACTGTATGAATATTCTCATCCAGTAGAGATTACACTCTTTTCCGATACGTCAACTTATTTTAGTATAATGCGGCTAAGACTAGCTAATGTATAGGAATCGACATCAGTTGCACTTGACGCTAAAAGTTTCGCTTCTCCTGTTCTCCTCGAGGGGAAAAGAGCTGCTAGAGTGCACAGAACTCGGAAAGCAACGAAGGGGCGTGATCTATGGTGGATTCGATGTCGAAGCAAGAAGCAGTTAGGGCAAGCGGAAATCATCTGTCGACATGACTTTGAGTCTTTGACGCCTTCATCGTCCAAAAGTTCTTCTTGTCGCTAATGACGCCGCTTAAAGCTTGTTACCGGTTCTTGGGGCTCAGATAAAGGACAGATATCACGTATTTGATATATAAACCTATATATTAAAGTATTCGGGCCTTATTGAATTGATCTGGTGTGCAAGCTAGCGAATTTAATCGCAATTAAGATATTGAACATTGACCAATTCGAAATTGAAGATGAACTTCCACGCTATACGCGCCGATCTGAGATTTCGCTATCGTAGTGCCCATTCTGATCCTAAGCTACGCCGAGAGAGAAAATTAGGCGGTAACCCCTCCCCTCGCTCTTCGAGACTCTACGCGTTTCCCACAGCAACGTGTGTAATACTCGGATAGGTACGAGAGCGAGAGATAGAGTGAGGAGGAAGCGCGCCATCTATTGCGATAATTCATCATTATATTTGTACCCCAATGACCGTAGCCCCTGGATCAGTTGGTTTATGAGTATGGAAATTTCGAGTTCGTCAATATGCTTTCGAAAAAATGGTGACAGCATCCCTTCAAAGCCTAAATTACAATCAAAATCTATATATTGATTATCAAGAATTTTGAAGGTATGGTAGCCTAGATTTGAACCATTACGTTACTTTATAAATCATAATTAAAAATGACCAAAGGAATTCATTTTAGCGAAACTCGAGGGAACATTCCAGAATCATATAGCGATAGAGAGAGCTTGCATAGAGGTAGAAACACTGAGATACAAATTACGTTTTCGAGCAAATGAAATAAGGTCTTCATTTTTGCCACACGACTTCACGATATTAATTACCAGTTCGAGCTTGTTTGCTTTAGCCTTAAGAGATAGAACCTTACAATCTAAATCAACATTACCTGATACTAAACGAGAAGATTCAATAAGCCTTGGTTAGTTGTATGGAGTCTAGAGATTTCGTACGAGCATATAAGGTGCGCTTTCATATGTTATTAATACAATAAAGTATATTTAATAGTTAAATTGCGAAATAACTGTATTTTAATACTTTTGAATTTCGAACTTATAGATCGACCAGCATTTTAAATCCTGCTCGGAGAGAAGTGGATACGATCCAATCAAATCTCGTCTTTTTACTCCAATGTTATATATATAAAAGCGGCAAGCTCCCAAAAGGTGGCGCTACATATCCCATAAAAAATTATATCAATATTATATTCAATGTTTTCGGAACCCCGTTAGAGACTGTGGCGCCATCTAACAAAACACGTAATAAGATTTTCCCCAAAGTAAAATTCTGATTGGCTGGTATCCCTTTTCTATGACGGTGGACGATTTATACAAGTCAGGGGGTAAAACACTGACTTTAAACCTTAATTTTTGAGTAATTAAGCGTAGTAAAAATTATTTCATTGGACGAAGGGATTTTTTTATTACTGTTTTATAATCAAAATAGGGCTTTCAATTTTTCAATCAGGCTCCCTTTTATAGTGAGTCTCTGTTAAAGTGTGAGCACAATAGAACAATCTAACCAGGCTGATAATTTGAATTACAAAAACCCATAACTTTGTTTAGGAAAAGTAGTTCGAGAAAAACCTGTTAGATTGAATTCTCCATTTAATGATGTTTTTTAAATTTGCATCATCTTATCAAAAGCCGAGATCTAACAACACATATGAAACTTAAAAAAAGGAAGATAAATTTTATACGTCTAATATATGACGCGTGAAAATGTACCTTCAATTGGACGAGGGAGGGAACTCGAGACAGAGAATTGAAACAGTCGTATAGCGGCATTAAAACCTTAGTCCGATATTAATGATTTTGGCGAGCAAAGATATATATATTTCGAAAGGAAACTTTTCAAAAGCTGCAGACCGAGATTGGAAGGGGTTGTTCATGGATATCTCTTTAAAATGTCTTGGGGAAACTTGGTCGACAAACTATTTTCCTAATTAGAGAGGAAGGTTGATTTAAAAGATCAAAAGAGTTAGGGAAAATTGAAAACTTGAATGAGAAATACTTATCATCTAGTACGAAATTATTTAAACCCGACCGTATTTAGTCGGGCTTTTCATTTTTAATTAGAAACGTTTATCTAAAAGAAACTCGTGGTTTGTTCTTTTTTTCTAACTATACTCGATTAAAGGGAAATGTTTATTGATTTATCTACTTAAAATATAGTTTCTTGAGTACTTGAAAAAATTCCCCATGATTACGACGAGATAAACCTTAATAACCCTATGAATAAAGCTAGATAAATCTTAATTCCCCCATGATTACAACGAAATAAATCTTAATTACCAGTGGTTAAAACGAGATAAATCTTAATTCCCCATGGATACAACGAGATAAACCTTATTCACCCATGATTACAATGAGATAAATCTTAATTACCCCATGATTACGAGATAAATCTTAATTCCCCCATGATTACCACGAGATAAATTTTAATTCCCATTGATTACAACGAGATAAATCCTAATTCCCCCATGATTACAACGAGATAAATATTAATTGCAATATGACTTGAACAAGATAAATCTAATTTTATCCATGATTACAAGAGATAAATCTTAATCCCCCATGGTTACAACGAGATAAACATTAATTGCATTATGACTTCAACGAGATAAATCTTAAAAATAAAGCGCAACGAAGCGCATTTAAATGTATGTTTGAACGAGGTTTTCACTTGGTGATTTTCTTAGCGGAAATTTCGTGTGCAATTTTTCACTGGACGTAGAGCTCGGAATTCGTATAATTATTATTAATTGGATAAAATTTACTAAATTCTGATGTATATTATCTGTTTGATTTTTCATTCGAGTTAAGTTATTCGAAGATAAACTAAAAAAAGTAATCCATAACTTTTTATCCAAAAATGGCCTTATATTAGAATATTATCCGCGTTATACGCTCGGATAAAAAAATTCAAAATTTATTCTACTGAAAATAATGAATTAGAAGATGATTTTAAATCTTAGTTTCGTTGTTTTATTTATGTTCTTAGAATTAAAAGTCAATTTGAAATATTTTTCTTATATTTTAGACTAATTCTGGAAACGTGAATTTACTTATCCATCGCTATACGTTTGAAAACGAGTAATTTGTTCGTAGATAAAGCGCCAAACACTAATCTTCGGGTAAACATTTAACAATTATACCAATATATAAAATTTCATTTTTTAGTTAAACAATTTATCCGAAAATAAAATATGTGAAAATATACGAATAACAGAAAATAATGGATACTCGATTCCGAGCTCTAACTGGACGTAAAAAAACAGTAAAATTGGGCCTTTGACGACAAAACGGAAATTTCTCAAAATTACGTGAAAAACTCCAAAATTTGCTCAGTGCAAACAGGGCATTATAATATAAGGGATTATAAGGAGGCTTATATAAAGAGTACGAAAAATGGTTAAATATATATATATTTTTCGGCGTCTCTCTCTCTCGCATGCTCTGTGAGATAAGAGATCGAAGAGGTATGGAACTGAAGAGGAAGATCAAAAAATGGAGAAGAAAAGAACCGAGTGGAGGAATGGAAGATTCTCACCACTTTCCCCCATCGCCGGAACTGCTGGGAAAGAGGAACTTAAGGAGGAAGTAAGAGAAAAGAGGAAGAAACAGGGATGCTGCGGGGAAGGACTGGTGGAAATCTTTTCTGGGATATAGAATGAAAGGAATAATATGAGGGGACAAGTTGGTAAACCATTCGTTTTGTTTTTAAGTCATCCCACAAGATTTACCTCGGAGTTTTGCTAAAAAAATGTGGGTATGAAACCAAGTCTTATCACTCCCCTCTTGGCAAGAAGTCCAGGATTCTGAAAAACACGTCAACTGACATTTACTATTGATGCCTTAGAGGAGTCAGGTCAACCAATAAGATGATAGACAAGCAAGTAGACAAAAAAGAAAGCTTCCATTTCAATACCAATTATTATAATCCTTAAATGTTACGTTTGAATCCATTTTTAAATCAGTATGGGAAGCAAAAATCAACTGTAGGCGACCATAGTTATAACATAGTATTGACGGATACTCATAAACCAACTGATCCAGGGGCTACGGCCATTGGGGTACAAATATAATGATGAATTATCACGTTAGATGGCGCGCCTGCGCCTCACTCTCGCTCTCGTACCCATCCGTGTATTACACCCGTTGCTATGTGAAACGCATCGAGTCTCGAAACGCGAGGAGAGGGGTTACCGCCTAATTTGTCTCTCGTTGTAGCTTAGCCAATCAGAATAGGATCAGAATGGGAACTACGATAACGACATTTCTTAACAGATCAGCGCGTAAAGAATGTACCCCAATGGCGCGCTGCCCCTGGAAGTTTCTCTTCAATTTCGAATTCGTCTAATTTGGAAAATGGCGGTTATACAACTTGCATTTATACTATTGCGATAATTTTTTCTACGATATATGAATATAATTTTGATTAGTTTTTTAACGATCTTTCCGAAAATGCTTCTCGATTTCCATTAGGTATTGATGAAAAATCCGTGATGGCCTAACTTAAACCACGATTACATTGAAATTCATTACGTTTGCGCAATACCAAAATACTTATTATGGTGAATTGTAGTAGCATCAACCGACTCGTATTACGCGGATGAACCTATAAATGAAAAAAGGGAAAACTGTAGACCCATTTGGAGTAGGAGGAAACGGTGAAATTACCGCCTAATGAGCTACCGGAGAAAGTGTACTAGGGGGGCTTCGATGAAAACACCTTCCTCCGACCACTCTCCCGCAGCGTAGTCAGCTTAACAAGCCACGCGTAACCAATGTAGCGAGCTGAGGGACCCAGCTCGCCTACTCCGCCGTAGGGAACATACAAAACTACAACTCTATATCGCAACATTCCCATTCTCCCTACCCTCTTTTAGACCAACTACACCATAAATAATGTAAGACCGGAAGTAAGACATAGCCATAGAACCATGATCATTTTCAGTTTGCAACTAGAGCTCGGAATTCGTATAATATTTATTAATTGGATAAAATCTGTGTATATTATCTGTTTGATTAAAAATATACTATTTTTCATTCGGGTTAACTTATTCGAAGATAAAGTGAAAAACTTAATCCATGTCCGTTTTTATCCAAAAAATGGCCCTATTTTAGAATATTATCCGTGTTATACGTTCGGATAACAAAAGTTCAAAATTTATTTTCGTGGAAAATAATGAAAAAAAAAAAAAAAAAAAAAGATGATTTAAAAACTTAGTTTCGTCGTTTTATTTCTATTCTTCGAATTAAAAATCAATTTGAAAGATTTTTCTTATATTTTAGACTGATTCTGGAAACGTGAATTTTCTAATCCATCGTTATACGTTTGAAAACGAGTAATTTGTTCGTAGATAAAGCGGCAAACGCTTATCTTCGGGTAAACCTTATACATTTAACAAATATACGAATATACAAATTTCATTTTTTAGTTAGAAACAATTTATCCGAAAATAAAATATCTGAAAATATACGAATAACGGAAGATAATGGATATCCGATTCCGAGCTCTATGCTTGATAATAGTATATCTAACGTTGCGTGTATATATTTTAGCGTTCCCCACGGAGAGACAGACAGACCAATCCAGAAAATTATATATTTTGAAACTTACGATTACGTATTACTTATGGATACACTTGGTCGAGGGGTTTATAGGTAAGAGGTAATAGGAGTTGTATATTTCTATTTGCCGCGTAACGACGATGTAACGTAGGTAGGACTCTCAATCGAGGAGGAGAAAAGATGACTTAATATATGTGGAGACGAATGCGCGCTTCTAATCTCTAGAGATTCGCGGTACAGAAGGGACGGAGGCTAAAAAAACAGGAGATGGTGAATTATATTGAAGGGTTTTGCAGAAATTGAATGGTTCACGATGTTTGTTAAACCAGATTATTTAGATATAGGGAGTTTCGTATTAAAAATTTCGATAAAAATATATTTCAATACCATTTCCCCAAAATCACTCATTTTCCAAGGGCTCCACATTAGTGAGCTTAAAGCGAGGCTGCCACGGATGTATCATGAACTCCAATTATAAAATTTATACCATTTTCGGAAAGATCGTTAAAAATATTCAAAATATATATACAAGTGTCAAACAAAAAAAAATTATCGAGACAGTAAAAATACATATTTTATAATTGTCATTTTCCAGATTTTTAAAATAAAAATTCCCTGTAATACTACGTCATCAGTATGGTCGCGTAATTTCGCTATCGTTGATTCTCGCGCGTTCAGGAACCACTGATAAGGTCGCTTTCGCGCGGTCTTTTTCGTAAAAGTACTTAATCCAGATCAAGTCAACTACCTTTCGCGTGAAAATTATTGTTAATTACGTTCGAGAAATAAACTACGTCGCATATCGGAAAAATTATCTAGGGCAGGGTCACCTATCTCTGGACGCTTTTTAAGTTGTTCTATCTAATATCAATTTTGAATAGTCGCAGACCCGTTGCGCTAGTTTCATGACGCATTTCCATGTTCAGAAATAAAAGCGTTCATATTTAGGAGGACTGATCATATATATTTTTCACATTTTTATTTTAAAGTTTCTTTCTAAGGCGTCAACCGGCAGAGGTATTATATTTTGAATATAGCGTTTTAATAGTATGATACAACTAAAATTATAAATGTTAGCAGCCATCGTTATTAATCCTTTTAGGAAAGTTTGTATTTCTTTGTATAAACCTTTATTCCGTTGTCTTCTATCTTTTTTTTTCTTTTTACGATAGTTCTTTTTTTGTTGGGAAGTTTGGAGTTTATCCGAGTTTATCTATATCTCTTCGGGGAATATTTTCGTTTCCGGGTTATATTTCCTTTTCGGTTCGCTAAGCGAAACTAAGAAACTTTTATATACATACAGTATCAGAAGCCGATGAAACCCTCCTTTGAAGTCTATTACTCCAGGGCCTTGTCTACCCCTCTCTGAATGGGTTAGTTTCAAAAAGCGCGATTCGTACGCCTCCTAACGGTAGATATTTTCGGAGCGGGAGTTCGTCGAGCGAATATCTCTAGCAGCCTTGGAGTTCGTCAAAAAAACGTCGTCGTTTGTGGAGAGAGAGAATTTCCAATTTTCCGTAGACAGGGGGGTATGAAGTAGGACCCCTCCAATCTCGTAAAATTGGGAATTTTACCCATACATAGAGGCTCGATATATCGAACATTAGAGTAGTAGACTTCAAAGGAGGGTTTCATCGGCTTCTGACAGTATATATAAGTAAAGGGTACTGCTCGGGCTGAGAGAAATGAAATAGCTTTGGGCTTGAAACATTACTCCCCCAAGGGTGTCATTCCATGTTAGAAAAGGTTTACTTTTCAATTTAACCGAAATGATGTTGTGTGGAAGTAAATCATCATTTTGGTCGCTATATGGTTCAATTTATACAACAAGTATTCGTATCAAAGTAAAGTAACACTATTACATATTTTGATTTTCAGAAATCAAAATATATTGAATATATATATATATATATATATATATACACTAGCTACTATTATCCGTCAAAAATGACAGCAAATTAATTTTTTTTAATTTTTTTTAGGTATTAGTTGAGGCATAATGATTAAAATTACTGAAATTTCTCTTACTTTGTTTCAGTTCTTTCTTTGTTAAACATAGCAAAAAAAGTTATAATATTGTAAGGCTTAATCGACGTTTGCAATAAGGCTTAATAGATGTTTAAAATTCGGCTTAATCGACGTTTTAAATTAGATTTAATCGAAGTTTGATAATAGGCTCTAATCGAAGTTTGATAATAGGCTCTAATCGACGTTTGAAATTAGGCTTAATTGACATTTGAAATTAGGCTGAATTGACCTTTGAAATTAGGTTTAATCGACGTTTTTAATTAGGTTTAATCGACGTTTGAAATTAGTGTTAATCGATGTTTGAAATTAGGGTTAATCGACGTTTGAAATTAGGTTCAATTGACGTTTGAAATTAGGCTCAATTGACGTTTGAAATTAGGCTGAATTGACGTTTGAAATTAGGCTCAATTGACGTTTTTAATTAGGTTTAATCGACGTTTGAAATTAGTGTTAATCGATGTTTGAAATTAGGGTTAATCGACGTTTGAAATTAGGCTCAATTGACGTTTGAAATTAGGCTCAATTGACGTTTGAAATTAGGCTCAATTGACGTTTGAAATTAGGCTCAATTGACGTTTGAAATTAGGCTCAATTGACGTTTTAAATTAGGCTCAATTGACGTTTTAAATTAGGCTCAATTGACGTTTGAAATTAGGCTCAATTGACGTTTGAAATTAGGCTCAATTGACGTTTGAAATTAGGCTCAATTGACGTTTGAAATTAGGCTCAATTGACGTTTGAAATTAGGCTCAATTGACGTTTGAAATTAGGCTCAATTAACGTTTGAAATTAGGCTTAATCGACGTTTGAAATTAGACCAACTCAGACGAATTCCGATGAACTTAATTGAAATTGGGTCAACTCTTGCGAACTCTGATGAATTTGAACTCACGTATACAACGAAAGCCCGCTTTCTCCTGAAAACCGTTCTCGGATGAAAGAGAAATAAAAACCTTGGACGACTCTAAAGTCTTAAACCCATTTTTCATCATCTCCTGGCAGTGGGCTTTACCATTGACACCGATGCGAATATGTCGGAACACTTTTAAAGGCGTAGATCATATCTCTCAATAAGTGTTTTTCCTTAGAGTTATAGCGCATGCTGAAACTTTAAGGCGTGACCTAACTCAGCCAATAAGGTACATTTTCATTTCCCAGCAAGGTCTTAGGCAAGATCTTTAGAGGTATGAAAATTTGAACGATTTTATTTTACTGTCTATCGAACTAGGAATGATTAATTTCGACTATATTATATATCTAAGTGTAAATTCCAAACAAAAATATCTTAAAACCTCTTTGTTAAACATAGCAAAAAAAGTTATAATATTGTAAGGCTTAATCGACGTTTGCAATAAGGCTTAATAGATGTTTAAAATTCGGCTTAATCGACGTTTTAAATTAGATTTAATCGAAGTTTGATAATAGGCTCTAATCGAAGTTTGATAATAGGCTCTAATCGACGTTTGAAATTAGGCTTAATTGACATTTGAAATTAGGCTGAATTGACCTTTGAAATTAGGTTTAATCGACGTTTTTAATTAGGTTTAATCGACGTTTGAAATTAGTGTTAATCGATGTTTGAAATTAGGGTTAATCGACGTTTGAAATTAGGTTCAATTGACGTTTGAAATTAGGCTCAATTGACGTTTGAAATTAGGCTGAATTGACGTTTGAAATTAGGCTCAATTGACGTTTTTAATTAGGTTTAATCGACGTTTGAAATTAGTGTTAATCGATGTTTGAAATTAGGGTTAATCGACGTTTGAAATTAGGCTCAATTGACGTTTGAAATTAGGCTCAATTGACGTTTGAAATTAGGCTCAATTGACGTTTGAAATTAGGCTCAATTGACGTTTGAAATTAGGCTCAATTGACGTTTTAAATTAGGCTCAATTGACGTTTTAAATTAGGCTCAATTGACGTTTGAAATTAGGCTCAATTGACGTTTGAAATTAGGCTCAATTGACGTTTGAAATTAGGCTCAATTGACGTTTGAAATTAGGCTCAATTGACGTTTGAAATTAGGCTCAATTGACGTTTGAAATTAGGCTCAATTAACGTTTGAAATTAGGCTTAATCGACGTTTGAAATTAGACCAACTCAGACGAATTCCGATGAACTTAATTGAAATTGGGTCAACTCTTGCGAACTCTGATGAATTTGAACTCACGTATACAACGAAAGCCCGCTTTCTCCTGAAAACCGTTCTCGGATGAAAGAGAAATAAAAACCTTGGACGACTCTAAAGTCTTAAACCCATTTTTCATCATCTCCTGGCAGTGGGCTTTACCATTGACACCGATGCGAATATGTCGGAACACTTTTAAAGGCGTAGATCATATCTCTCAATAAGTGTTTTTCCTTAGAGTTATAGCGCATGCTGAAACTTTAAGGCGTGACCTAACTCAGCCAATAAGGTACATTTTCATTTCCCAGCAAGCTCTTAGGCAAGATCTTTAGAGGTATGAAAATTTGAACGATTTTATTTTACTGTCTATCGAACTAGGAATGATTAATTTCGACTATATTATATATCTAAGTGTAAATTCCAAACAAAAATATCTTAAAACCTCGTCTAAGATAGACAAAAATTTACACTCGCGAAAAAACGTCAACCAACTATTTCTAAAAAGTAACATTTCAGCAATTTGCCGAAAGAAAAAGTGGGAGAAAATTGCCTAAAATAAAAAAGTCTCTGTAAGCGTCTAGAGAAGAAAAAAATTGAACCACAGCCTAGTCCTCAATCAATCGTCTCCTAAGTTTGGCACGAGCGAACCCCCGATGACCGGGCGTAATATGGATGATGCGGGGCTGGGGTAAACGAGCCACGATCTTAAAGACTATAGAGTCTAGAGCGTTTGGCGAAGAAAAAGAAAGAAAGAAAGACCGAGAAAAGGGTCCTCTTTTGGACTGGCAATTTTTTGTCGCCGAATTCCTTCTTGTAAACGCAGCGGGTAATGACGGGCTGTCAACGTACCCTCTCACACCCAGCTACGGAGAAGGAACATCGACGGGAAGAGTAAAGACGAGGATTTACTCGATTGGGAGCCCTAGAACGTGCCAGCTAGGATGCGTGAAAGTAACCAAAAATTGCATGGGGAAAACGAGTCCAACAAGATAAGAAAGCCATCATTTAGTTTCAAGAAACACTATGCTCAAGATTTGGGTTCAAATGCGCAGTTTCTCATTTGCGCATTTGCATTTGCCCATTTTTCCCAGCGAACATGGAAAACTGAGCAAAGAGGAACTATTCAATTGGAACATTACCAACCTCAATAGGGAGAGAAAAACCGTCAAAAAGTGAAGTTCATAAACGTTATCTAGCGGCCAAAACACGTAATACAGGATAAAGTAGTAATTAACAAAACCACGCGCGTGTCTGCCAGACGAATCTTAAGCCTCGTTCATTTACTTGAGGGCAAATGGGTTCTGAAACCGCTACTTGGCGTTTTACATTTGTCCCTGGTTCACACTCTGACAAGATGGTTCGCCCCAGTTCGTTCATTGCCAAGACTTAAAAAAATCCCTACAATTTAAAAACTATAAATAATTATATCAACTTAATTAGTTAAACGTTTTTGTAACTCGTTGCTTAATTTCTTTTGACAGAAATTTAAACTTTAAATCGTTTTATTTTAAGATTTGTCAGCAAATTCGTCTCCCCATCTATAGTTATTTTCTCGGCAGTGTGAACCGAAGTTACTTGACCAAATTGCTTCCCGGACCAAAACTAATTTGTCACGTTGGTTTGATAACCAATTACAGAAATCGAAGCGAAATGAAACAGCTTTTAGATCTATAGCCGCGTTCATATTAGGCCTTGGAATCGATTAAAACCGTTTCAAACGTTTCGCTAGAGTTGTGTAAGTTGAGTAGGGTATTACCTACATGTAAATTTCAAAGGGGTCCCAAAACCAACTCAAAGTGACTTAGAAAAACAAACGAAAGGGGCCCCGCCAAATCCTCCTGTCGAGCCAAAAAAGTCAGCTACGACGAAAATGGGAGTCTCTAAAAAATACCAGCCTACGTGTGAAAAAAAAAAACAGGCGTCAAACTCGCCAAAAGTCTCTCGGTAATTCGAGGTTAAGTATCGCGATTAGAATATTAAACTATAGAAGAAGTATCAGATTCAAATAAAAGTTGCCTCACTTCCAAATATTATAACTTCCGATTAATTATAAAATAGATGAAGTGTATAAAATCCCGCAAATTACTTCGTATTACACTCAATTCTCAAGGGTGGTTATTAAATTATTCAATCTCAATATCTTAAACAATCACGATAATTTATATCCCCACAACAACAACAACAACAACAACAACAACAAAAACACAAACAAGAACATATATTCAAAATAAACTTACCAGTTTGAAGGTCTACGATGAATGCGGGTTAGGTATCCAAAATAACGCGTAGGTCAGAAATGTTCACAAATCACGCGAATCATAAAAAGAAATCACGCGCACTACGCGAAAAGTTCACAAGCCTTTGCCCTACTTTCGGATCACTGTAGGGATTGAATATTTTTACGCGTATGGTCTTTCAGGTTCGTTTGACTTTTGCTTCATCGGCTTCGACCACTCGCGGACTCTTCCACGTCGATGTTGGATGACTCCGCATATTTCTTCGTTCGTTTACCTGAGATATATTTAAAATAATTAATGCCTTTTCAAACACAATATTATTACATTATGTCTGGGCCGCAATTGCTTAGTTTTAACGTTAAGGTATTTTAAAGGGGTACAGTTTGTAGAAATTAATTTTTGAAATAACCAAGGTGTAAATTTCAGATGGGCCTCGAAATCAAACGAAACGGGCCTCTAAATCCTCTCAAAATTGGCCCCTAATTACTGTCGACCAGCAAAAATTTCAGCTACGACGAAAATAGAGGGACTCTTTAAAAGTTATCAGCCTACGCGGGAAAAAAATCCTTGCGCTTCTATCACAATAATATATTGCCTAAAAATTGTATCTTTAATAGAAAAGGCCGGCATTAGATGTGCAAGACCTTGGGCGTACATGCCGGCGAATTATTTTAATGTTAGGACATTACAAGTGCTATTGAAGGCTAAAATTATTCATACTTATATTCAAATTTAACTGAAACTTTAAAAATTAATAGAAACATCGAAAACGTATCGAATAATTGCTTGAACGGTGATTTTAAATTTTAGCCCCAATATTCTTACAAGGGTGTGCGTATATTTATAGAAACTCCTAATTAGAGCTCGGAATTCGTATAATTTTTTTTAATTGGATAAAATCTACTAAATGCTGATGTATATTATCTGTTTGATTAAAAATATACTCTTTTTCATTCGAGTTAACTTATTCCAAGATAAAGTAAAAAACGTAATCCATATCCGTTTTTACCCAAAAATGTTCTTACCTTAGAATATTATCCGCGTTATATGTTCGAATAGAAAAAAAAAAAAAAAAAAAAAAAAAAAAAAAAAAAAAATCAAAATTTATTTTCCTCTGTTCGTGGATATAGCGCCAAAAGCTTATCTTCGGGTGAACCTTATCGTGGGTGTTAAAAGCAAAAGGTTACGGCCATTTCAAGATAGGGGTCATTTTTGGAATTTTGCTAGATTTCCATCAGTGGCGGAATAGTCTTTAACGAGTGGCTCATGTTAATTTTATTATTTTAAATTAATGTAGGAAATACCTTCTTTCTAATCGTGCAATCGGTTTATGGATAGGTGTTAAAATAAAAAAGTTACGGCCATATCAAGATAGGGTCATTTTTGGAATTTTGCTAGATTTCCATCAGTGGCGGAATAGTCTTTAACGAGTGGCTCATGTTAATTTTATTATTTTATATTAATCTAGGAAATACCTTCTTTCTAATCGTGCAATCGGTTTATGGCTAGGTGTTAAAATAAAAAAGTTACGGCCATATCAAGATAGGGTCATTTTTGGAATTTTGCTAGATTTCCATCAGTGGCGGAATAGTCTTTAACGAGTGGCTCATGTTAATTTTATGATTTTAAATTAATCTAGGAAATACCTTCTTTCTAATGGTGCAATCGGTTTCTGGCTAGGTGTTAAAATAAAAAAGTTACGGCCATATCAAGATAGGGTCATTTTTGGAATTTTGCTAGATTTCCATCAGTGGCGGAATAGTCTTTAACGAGTGGCTCATGTTAATTTTATTATTTTAAATTAATCTATAGATAACGGGCTAAAATGTGATCAGTTGCTATCGGACCTTACATGAGAATAAATGTTTTAACCTAACGAAGCCGTCTCTTTTATTATTAACTAGAGATTTTGAGTAGAAATATAGGAGATTATAGGAATTGCCATTAAATTATAGAAGATAGGGAGGAGGTGAAAATATAGGAAAAAATATGAAATATAGGAAAAGTGGTCACCCTGTTATACATTTAACAAATATTCGAATATAGAAATTTCATTTTTTAGTTAGAAACAATTTATCCGAAAATAAAATATCTGAAAATATACAAATAACTGAAGATAATGTATAACCGATTCCGAGCTCTACTCCTAATTAGGTTGCGATAGCGATTTTGCTCATACCCAAAATCATTGAAAGAAATTCTATTTGGCAAAATGTAAACTTCCTCCATACATGGCAAAAACAAAGCGATGTGTTTCACCGTACAGATCGAATAGGAGTCAGCTTAAGGGATGGTGCTAAAAATACTCTCTCGGGTGTGTCCTCTCTAGAGGAGGCTCAAGAGGAGGAGATGAAAGAAGTAAAAAAAAAAGAATATTTCAAAGTGGGTGCTGAAAAACTCTTGAATGGCGGCGATTACCGAATAATCCCTCTCTCTTCAGGGAAGACCAGAGAAAAAGGAAACCCCAACCTCCCTTAAAAAACAGCTCCCGAAAAAATTATTTTTGAATAACGTGACCCAACGCCTGAAATACGAATATAAATTCGGGAGAATAAAATTTCATTTTAATCTTCTCGAATTTCTTGAGAAAATTTCTCGCGTTTTAAAGGGATAATAAAGATAAGTAATAGATTACTTTTAACATTAGGAAATTATGTATGAATCATAGAGAAGAGATATCCATTATCTTCTGTTATTCGTATATTTTCAGATATTTTATTTTCGGATAAATTGTTTGTAACTAAAACAATGAAATTTGAATATTCGTATAATTGTTAAATGTATAAGGTTTATCCGAAGATAAGCGTTTGGCGCTTTATCTACGAACCAATTACTCGTTTGTTCTGAAACTATACGAATAACAGAAGATAATGGATATCTGATTCTGAGCTCTATATATACAATAGCGAAACCACGTGGCCCATAATGATGACGTAAAATTGCGGTAAATTAATTTTTAAAATTTCGAAAATGGCGATTATAAAATATGTATTTTTACAGTCGCGGTAATTTTGTTCTATGTCATATGTATATATATTTTGAATCATTTTTTAACGAACTTTCCGAAAATGATACTCAATTTCCATTTGGATTTCACGAAAACTGTGCAAGCCTAAATATAATAATACTCTTTTGGTAAAAGTCGAAAGAAGTTTTCGATAAATTCTAGTCGATCATTCAGTTAAGTGAAGTTAGTTTCAGAAACTAAAGTTGGCTAACATTTGCTTCTATCTAAATGTGTGTAAATCATGGAGCATGGTTTTGCACCAGTTCGCTTCTCAAATAGATTATCCAATGTAGACTGTGTGTGGTGAGGAAGGGGCAAGAAGAGGGGAAGATGGGAAGCTGATTACATTTTCGCAAGTTGGGAATTGCCTAGGTTTAACCATGCTACCTCAGTTTAGTGGGAACCATGCAAGGGAAACCCTCGGAGGAATGTTTTTCGAGGTTTGCAATGTATATATTTTTCAGGAAGTGTTTTAAGCTCTGGGAGATGGACTGATGTATCCTGGATTCTTATTTAGTGAAATGTTAAGTAAATAAGACTAGGAACTGTGAATATCTCAAAAAAGTAATTTGTGAATTCCGAGAATTTATACCAAGTTTGGATCTTGTGTTTCCATAAAATTATATTATACTTTTTGATTTAGGCAAGGATATTCAGTTGAATTTGAAATAAGGTCGGAATTCGTATAATTTTTATTAAATGGATAAAATCTACTAAATTCTGATACTATTTAACTTATTCGAAGTAAAAAAGATTATCCATATCCGTTTTTATCCAAAAATGGCCTTATCTTAGAATATTATCCGCGTTATACGTTCGGATAAAATAATTCCAAATTTATTTTCGTGAAAAATAACGAATAAAAAGATGATTTAAAATCTTAGTTACGTTGTTTTATTTATATTCTTCAAATTAAAAGTCAATTTGACATATTTTTCTTATATTTTAGACTGATTCAGGAAACCAACAATTGTTCTTTTATTGATTCCTTATCCTTAAAAGTAGGCCTAAAAAACCAGTAAAAAAATTACAAACAAATATAAAACTAAATTAATTTAAAACTTACCCGAAAAATAGGCTTAGCTGGATTCAGGAGATCCTGAATTACTTCGCATTTAAGTTAAGACGAGATCTCCACGAGACTTCCAATAACGCTGACCCATTAATGCTAAGCCTATTTTCTGGATAAGTTTTAAATTAATTTCTAGTTTAATATTCGTTACTGGTGGATTAAACCTATTTAAACGATGGGAAATCGATAAAAATCACTTTTTAGGTTGCATTCTTTCTTTAAACGTAGTTTTTTCATTGTACTTCTTTAATGAAGAAAGTCAGAATAAGTACGTACAAACTTTTACTGTACGCAGATAATACGGTGGGTGACTTAGCTTTGTACCTAGTACAATCTTAAGCCGTATAACTCTGATCTTATACGTAGTTTCAACGTTTTTCACATTTTTGCACATCTTCGGAATGAAGATAGCGATATCAGAACAACTGTTTTTATCCTAGTTCTCTGCTAGCGTTGGGTTTTAGCGCGGCACAACGTGCCCAGAATACTTCTTTACCGAGTACAGTAAACCAATTACTACTCTAGTAGCAAAAAAAAAAAAAAAAAAGGAAATCTTTGTAGCTATATAGTAAAGGATGTAAAAAAAAAAGATCTGCTCAGAAAAAACCTACATAAATGAAAAAATATGGAAACAAGCTACCGAAAACAGTTTTATGGGTACTTGTACATCATTGTACAGTAATGTTCTCATTGAGTTGAGAAACAAAAAAATCGGTCATTTGTTGAATATAGCTAGAGCACGGAATCGGATATTCATTATCCTCTGTTATTCGATGTTTTCAGATATTTTAATTTCGAATAAATTGTTTGTAACTAAAAAATGAAATTTCTATATTCGTATACTTGTTAAATTATTCTCTACTGCATTTTCCTAACGTCGCGTTGGCAGAATTAGAACACGAAGTGCACTTCAGTTTTAACGCTTTGTACAGTGAACATCATGTACGCATAGAAAAAAAAAAAAAAAAAAAAAAAAAAAAAAAAAAAGGCCTTCAAAAAGCTTCTGATTTCCCCTCCCGACGTTCCTGCTTCTGGTGTTAGTGACAGACACGCAGAGAATTATATATTTTTGACGACAACGCAAGAGTACGCGCTCGTCAACTACACCCTTTCGTTACTTGTTACTCGAGAAAACGTTATCTCTTATCTTGGTAGTGAAACTTCCACGATTGGACATTTTTCTCTTTTGGCACGCTAATAGAATCATGGAGGAACTAGAAAAGGTATAGATGAATGCTTCGGTGTTTAGTCAATGTTGGTAGTACAAACATGCTTGTAAGGCTACGTGCCATCTCCCTTTCCAACTTTTCAAACCACGAGATGTGGTGCAGATTGGCGACCTTACTCAGCTTGTTAGTTAAAAAAGGTTATATCATGGAAAAATCAGCCTCAGTTATGCTAGAATTGAAACCATAGCCATCTTCTTTTGTACAGTTTTTTCTAACCCAAAAGCGGGTTTATGATTATAGAGTTTCGAAGCTTAGAAGTTAACCAAAAAACACACAATTTTGTCACACGGTTTTTCCCCCTAATCAATATCAAAAACTATACCCCAAACTGGAGCTCAGTTCTGCTCAACTGGCAACCCTGAACGATTGAGAATCTGGGCTAGCTCCTTTTATAGACGAATTCGAAATTGAACAGGGGTAGCGCACAATTGGGGTACACTTTTTACCCGCTGATCTGTTAAGAGATGTCGCTATCGTAGTTCCCATTCGGATCCTATTCCGATTGGCTGAACTATGACGAGAATATAGGCGGTAACCCCTCCCCTCGCGCTTGGAGACTCGACACGTTTCCCGTAGCAACGGGTGTAATAGGTGGATAGGTACGAGAGCGAGAGATAGAGCGAGGAGCAGCCGCGCCATCTATCGTGATAATTCATAATTATATTTGTACCCCAATGGCCGCAGCCCCTGGATCAGTTGGTTTATGAGTATGGAAATTTCGAATTCGTCAATTGGCGTCTCTATTCGAGAACTTACAGTCGGATACACCCTCTATAGCTCCTCCAAGAAAGAAGCGAGCCAGCTAGCTATGCCCTCCGCGACTTTAGCTAAACAATTCTATTAGCTTCATGTAACCCCTATCGCGTTTTGCATAAAATACTTAGATTCCTTGTCGCGAGGTAGAGTTTTGCGAAACTACGTGCTTTTCTTTCCTGCGATGATAATTATTGTGTGTTACTCCACAGTTTCTTTCGGTATTAAGCAAATTAAAGTTGACTGCCTCAAGTATAATTAAGAATATAATAATTATTTCATTCTGAATGGAGTCGGTAACTAAAAGCAAATTATTATGTTATATCGCGTTTCCCTACCAATTTGATATCCGTTACTAATAATATATTTCATTCCTTTCATTACTGAGTTTTGAAAGGGAGGATGTAACGGGTTTTTCATGAATTACAAATGGAAATTGAGTAGAATTTTAGGAAAGATGTTTAAAAAACGATTAAAAATATGTCATAGAAAAAAAAATACATATTTTATAATCGCCATTCTTGAAATTTTTAAAATAAAAATTCCTCGCGATACTACGTCATAACTATGGTCACTTTCGCGCGGTATTTTTCGTAAAAGTACTTAATCTAGAAAATACCTTTCGTATGAAAATTATCGTCAATTACTAGAGCTCGGAATTCGTATAATTTTTATTAATTGGATATAATCTACTAAATTCTGATGTATATTATCTGTTTGATAAAAAATAGTCTATTTTTCATTCGAGTTAACTTATTCGAAAATAAAGTAAAAAAACGTAATCCATATCCGTTTTTATCCAAAAATGGCCTTATCCGCGGAAAAAAAAATACAAAATTTATTTTCGCGAACAATTACGAATAAAAATATGATTTAAAATCTTAGTTTCGTGGTTTCATTTGTATTCTTCGAATTAATTAAGTCACTTTGAAATATTTTTCTTATATTTTAGACTAATTCTGGAAAGGTGAATTTTCTTATCCTTCGATATACGTTTGAATGGGTTTGATATTAAGAGTAATTTCTTCGTAGATAAAGCGCCAAAGGCTTATCTTCGGGTAAACCTTATACATTTAACAATTATACGAATATAAAAATTTCATTTTTTAGTTACAAACAATTTATCCGAAAATAAAATATCTGAAAATATACGAATAACAGAAGATAATGGGTATCCGATTCCGAGTGCTCACAGTCACTAATACTGAGACAATCGAAAAAAAAGGTAACAGCATCACTTTAAGATAAACGAAAATATTAAAATACTGCAATGATTAAAGTTTCAATTAAGTTAAAAAGTATCCATATCGAAATCTTTCTTTAGTTCAAAAACTGGTAATTTGTGGGAACCTTTAAAATTAATAGATTTAATTTGTCAATGTAGAAAACCATAAAAAATAAAGAAGAGTGAAAAAAGAAAGAACAGAAGAAAAAAAGCAATTTTGGGAAGCAACCGACCGAATCAATCTTCTCGGGGGGAAAAACATTGTCTTTTGTTTCTTATCAGTTATCAC
Source organism: Odiellus spinosus (assembly GCA_963920705.1). Taxonomy (NCBI): domain Eukaryota; kingdom Metazoa; phylum Arthropoda; class Arachnida; order Opiliones; family Phalangiidae; genus Odiellus; species Odiellus spinosus. Next base: position 9,238,673 of record OY987233.1, read on the forward strand.
GAAGCATAGCCCCACCCCCAAAAAAAATTGCCACCAAACGCTATATGAGCAAGCTAAAGCTTCGCTTAGAGTATCACTAGAGCTTGGAATTCGTATAATTTTATTAATTTATTAATTGGATAAAATCTACTAAATTCTGATATATATTATCTGTTTTATTAAAAATAGACTATTTTCATTAGAGTTAACTTATTCCAAGATAAAATAAAAAACGCAATCAATATCCGTTTTTATCCGAAAATGGCCTTATCTTAGAATATTATCCGCGTTAAACGTTCGGATAAAAAAATTCAAAATTTATTTTCCTGAAAAATAATGAATAAAAGATGATTTAAAATCTTAATTTCGTTGTTTTATTTATATTCTTCGAATTAAAAGTCAATATGAAATATTTTTCTTATATTTTAGACTAATTCTGGAAAAGTGAATTTTCTTATCCATCGTTATACATTTGAAAACGAGTAATTTGTTCGTAGATAAAGCGCCAAACGCTTATCTTCGGGTAAACCTTATACATTTAACAATTATTCGAATATACAACTTCCATTTTTTAGTTACAAACAATTTTATCCGAAAATAAAATATCTGAAAATATAAGAATAATAGAAGATAATGGACATCCGATTCCGAGCTCTAAACATCACAAATGCTCCGGAATTAAGAGCCTACCATTTTAAGGTATTTCAATTTCTATTCGCTAAACAAATATAAAGTGAAAGATGATGTCAATTAGCCGAAAAAAGGCCTAATTCTTTTTTTACCGTTTCCCACGTACCAACAGCGATTTTTCAAATTAACCAAAATCGGAAGGTTTTTGATTTTTGTACAATTCCGAAACATTTCTAAATAGTTTTAAAATCAGAATCAATATTTTTTGGTTCCTTTTCAGCCTCCCTTTATTTACTGAACCAAAAACTATCTAAGCGAATCTTTATGAAACATTTTGAACAAGATAAAGTGAAAGCGCTGCCAAAAGAGAGCCTGAAAAGCTGCCTTCCAGCGCAAGAACAATTTCAATTGCTGCAGAAAAAAAAATAACAAAAAACTCATTCGATCTTGGATAATAAAAGTTACATCGGAACGCCGAAACATATAAAACTTGTAAGAATGAACCCTTAAGACGGCAGAAAAGTAACTTACTTTTCAACCACACGTACCGCGTACTGTTACACTTTCTTCTAGAACAAAATTAAGTTTTCCCGTATTGCTTCGAGGAAGGAACTGATCTGGCGAACTAAGACTAAACCCCTTATACACAACTGACCTTTTAACCTCTGCTGGATAAGAGTTTTTTCTTATATAGTCTCGGAATTGTTTTTGTTACAGACACATTTTCAAAGGGAGTTTGAAACGATTATATTTTCAACTTAGAGGAAAATGGGTCTCAGCTTTTGCCCATTATGCAATTATATTGAATAGAAATAGGAATTAAGTATATGTTGTGTGAAATAGAAACTTTTTATAGTGTTTCTGAGAAACATTTTACAATGCAAACTCTAGACATGGAATAACTAGCCCCCTGGATAGAGATAGGAATTCGTATAATTTTTATTAATTGGATAAAATCTACTAAATTCTGATGTATATTATCTGTTTGATTAAAAATATACTATTTTTCATTCGAGTTAACTTATTCGAAGATAAAGTAAAAACACATAATCCATATCCGTTTTTATCCAAAAATTGCCTTATCTTAGAATATTATCCGCGTTATCCGTTCGGATAAAAAAATTCAAAATTTATTATCCTGAAAAATAACGAATAAAAAGATGATTTGAAATCTTAGTTCCGTTGTTTTATTTATATTCTTCGAATTAAAAGTCAATGTAATGAGTTTACATAGATAATTCGGATATTAAAAGAGTTAAAAAGTGACTGAATAGACAAATGGTCCTGTAAACCGTTTTTATTCAATAACCTATTTGCACAATATCTGATTAGAGCTCGGAATCTTCTGTTATTCGTATATTTTCAGATATTTTATTTTCGAATAAATTGTAACTAAAAAATGAAATTTTTATATTCGTATAGTTGTTAAATGTACAAGATTTACCCAAAGATAAGCGTTTTATCTACGAACAAATTACTCGGTTTCAAACGCTTAACGATAGATAAGAAAATTCACGTTTCCAGAATCAGTCTTAAATATAAGAAAAATATTTCAAATTGACTTTTAATTCGAAGAATATAAATAAAACAACGAAACTAAGATTTTAAATCATCTTTTTATTCATTATTTTTCACGAAAATAAATTTTGATTTTTTTATCCGAACGTATATAACCCTGGCGATTGGTAGAGTCCATGGGCAAGGAACTAAGTAAAGGGGCAAAGACATTTAAAATTGGCTCACATTTGCTCACGCTGCTTCATAGTGGTTCAGAATCAATATAGGTTTTGCCTTAACTAAATTTCCACTAAAATTCGTAGGTTTTTCGGTGATTTTCGCTGAAAGTATCTACTAGAAGATGTTGAAAAATATATTTCTATATTATGGACGTAAGATTCCGAGAACGATTCCGCCGTGTTTCTCTAAAAATCTCTACCAGAACCCAAGATAGAGCGTATCACTCGGGTGGAAAAACAAGTAAGGAGTATTTCCCGTCCCAAAAACTAATAAAATTAAAAGCCCTGGCTCGTGAACCCCGATTCCCTTCTTTCTCCGCCTCTCGCACCTATTCCTCAATCTTCCTCAATATTTGATAACGTCAAGGAAATACAAGCTAAAAGATTTATATCTTCGGGTCAGGCATAGCGCTCCGTTTCCCCTATCTAATACGCCTTAGCGTCCTAACACCAGTAAACAAGATTATTATGACCTTTAACCTATAGCGGATTTTCAGTTTCAATTTAAAAATAATCATACTCCGTTACGTTAAAGGAAAAACAAGGGTCACATAAAAAAGGTACGTTCACACTATAGCGTACCCCAATCGATAAAATCAAATCGATATTTAAATCGTTCGGAATAGTTTTAAGCTCGCCGTTTGTTCACTGCCTGGAGAGATGAAGGAAAATTATGGAAAACAGATTTGACGTCATGCTTTCTGTAGAAAGGATGCCACAGTTTGACTATTTGTTATATGTTACTTGAAGTTGATATAATTTACAAATAAATAATAGCTACGCGAGATGATAATAAATTAAAAACGAAAAAGGTTATAGGATGATATTGATAATAACAAGAATCCATTCAGGTTCCATAAGAATATGGGAGGGCCGCGATTCAATAACCATCCTCCCAAACTTTGTAGCAAAAGTTCGTCTGCTTCGAATCGATTTTTCAAGTAAATCGCGCCACTAACGACCTTGACATATTTTGGGTAATAAAAATGGAGCCGACCGAAAAAAGATCTAAGCGTACAAATGTTGCGAAAATTGCAGACAAACTTTTGTTACAAAGTTTGGGAGGATGGTACCAGAGGCTAAAGCTATGCTCCCATATTCTTATGGAACCTGAATGGATTCTTGATAATAATTTATACAAAGATGAACATTTAAGCTAAGGTCACAGCATTTCTTAATCGGTTTGAAACGGTAAAATCAAACCGATATTCATATCGGCAGGAATCGTTTTAAGCGTCTTGCGTTCACACTTTATCTTTATAAATCGATTTATCGTAGCTTCGTCTATCGGTTGTTGAAACCGAATCGGTATGAAACTGGTTCTCAAAGCGATTACGAGAAATCGAATCAAATCGATTCGAGAAAAGACGGTTTCCTGTTCACACGACTCTAGCGAAACGTTTTGAAAAGGTTTAAATCGATTCCAAGGCCTAGTATGAACGCGGCTATAGTTATGAAGCAAAAATCGCATAAAGAATGAATGCAACCAAATAATAGTGATTTTTTTTATCGAATCCTTATCTTTAAAATATACTTAATCCACCATTAAAAAATATTAAACTAGAAATTAATATAAAACTTACCAGTAAAATAGGCTTAGCTGGATTCATGGAGATGTTGAATTTCTTCGCAAAGGCCCGTCTTTAGGGCGAGAACTAGATGAGACTTCCAATAACACTCGATTGGTCGCTGACCCCTCAATTTGAAGAAATTCAGGATCTCCATGAAAACAGCTAAGCCTATCTTTTCTGGGTAAGTTTTAACTTTATTTCTAGTTTAATATTTGTTTGTAATATTATTACTGGTGGCTTAGGTCCCTTTAAACGATAAAAAAATGGATTAAAAATCACTTGTTAGGTTGCATTCTACCTTCAATGAACATATTTTAGACCAGCAACAGAGGGAAGCTATTCCGACTCTAAGCATAAGGGATTGATTCAATCCGTTCTCATAATCCATATGTTCATCTGGGGATTAAAGCGGAAAGAAAATTGGAGATGAGAAGCCATTCAGGATCTCTATTTTATTTATTTTATTTTTTTAAAACGATTATTCGGAATTTCGGATATTTGTTTTGAAAAACCGAATATTCGAATTGACGAGTTTCCAAAGAGACGAGTTTCAACGCCATCTGGTTCATTTTTATAAATTACAAAACTGCTCCCTTAAAATAAAAACTACCAAAAATAATGTGGTATTATCTCTTTAAAAAAGCAATAAATCTATTTTCTTCCCCTTTCTTTGTCGAGGGGTAGAGGAGAGTTAGCGAATAATCAATCCACTTTCTACTCGAACGAAAACCGTGTGAAATCAACCGGAAATACGTCATTACAGACACGAAAAGCGAAGAAGCAAAAAAAAAAAAAAAAACGCCAAAGAATATGTGTGGCGTGCTATTGACGTTGTCCTAAAGTCGCACACTGTTGTAACTGTTACCAGAAACTTAAAATTCGAGCTTTCATGGGCTCTAAGCACCAAGAGCTCCAAATGGAATTTGAGTAGCATTTTTGGAATGACCGTTAAGAAATAATTGACGAATTCCAAATATCCCCACTCATAAACCAATTGATCCAGGGGCTACGGCCTTAAGGGTACAAATGTATCATGAATTATCGCGATAGATGGCGCGCCTGCGTCTCACTCTATCTTACGCTCTCGTATCTATACACGTATTACACCCGTTGCTATGGGAAACGTGTCAAGTCTCGAAGCGCGAGGGGAGGGGTTACCGCCTAGTTTATCTCACTCGTCATAGCTTAGCCAATCAGAATAGGAACTACGATAGCGATATCTCTTAACAGATCAGCGAGTAAAGAGCTTACCCCAATGACGCGCTGCCCCTGCAAGTTCCTCTTCAATTTCAAATTCGTCAATTGCACTTTTCTTTAGAATCGAATAATAACCGGGTTTTTGAATAACTGATTCAGTTTTCGAGTCGGTTTCACTATACGAACGGCCCTTTAAAGAATCATTTGATTTTGAATTATTTTTAATGATCTTTCGAAAAATATTTCAAAAATTCAAGGAGAAATTCTCACCTTTAAAATCAATACTAAGTTCGCGAAGTTGGAATAGCTTATCTTACCTCCCTTATCTTATTTATTGAATAATTTCCTGGTAAACAGATTAGACAGCAGATGCTGTAAATATCTAACTAATATTCTTGCAACAAATAAAAAAATAAGAAATTTATCATAACATAGGGCTTAACCTTAAAAATAACACGAACACTAATAAATCACAGAAACACTCTCTCGAGTAAAATTTTTTACACGCAATTTTTCGTTTCCTCTCCGGACGTTGTGATTGTTATAAATGAATAAAGGAAGACTCTTAAGTAATTTGGAACCATTTTCTCCCTCTTTTCTTTAACACCCTCGAAATGGCGTTAACATCGAGTAGGGGTTGAAAATATCGTTGCATAAAACAAGAGATAAAAAAAAAAATAATGAATAATACAAAAAACAGATCTAACGGAATGGGTTTCTTTCCTTACAACGCTGCGCTACAGACATATGTCACTTCCCATACCATCTATGTCGTCGACAAAACTCAGGTTGATTGTAGCGCCATCTCTGAACTGACAAATTCGAAATATCCATGGCCCTAAACCAACTTCCAGGGGCTACGGCCATTCGGGTACAAATATAATGATGAATTATCATAATTAATGGCGTGCCTCTGCCTCACTCCACCTCTCGCTCTCGTACGTATTACACGGCCGTTGCTATGGGAAACGCGTCAAGTCTCGAAGCTCGAGGAGAGGGGTTACCGCCTAGTTTGTCTCTCTCATCATAGCTTAGCCAATCGGAATAGGATCGTATAATGGGAACTACGATAGAGACATTTCTTAAAGAGTGTACCCCAATGGCGCGCTGTCCCTGCAAGTTCCTCTTCAATTTCGAATTCGTCTATGATCCGACCAGCATTTCGTGATCTTTGACACCATTTGCGTGATCTGGCATATTACTTTCAGCGCTTCCCGTGATTATTCACTAGTTAACTTTGTTTGTCTTACAGTTTAAGTTTGGATTACAATTCAGAGTTTGCTTTTCAACATAGCAATCACACCGAATTTGAGGAATTCGCGGAGGAACAAAAAACGTTTTTGACAATTGCAGCACCGTCGTGACGATGATCCTCTACGCAACTACGAAGCTATCACAACGAATATAAGAGCTACACAAACCCCTAGATAGAGGTAAGTGTGACAAAAAAGAAATTTCCTTTTTAAAATTATAACAATTACGCGCTAGTTAGAGGGAAGATAGGACAGAGAAGTGGAATATCGGATATTGGAAAGTCAGCGAGTTTTCTTCTTAAAGAGAGGATGGAACGATACATCTGGATTACTTTAAAGGGATAGTAACACGTGGAGAGAATATTAAACTGAATAGGAAGTGAGAAGCAACAAAAACTGACGTTCCTTAATGCATCTAGAGGCGAAAAGTACAAGCTAAAGTAGTATAACAAAACATTGCGCTTGTCTGTCGTGGAACAGAAAGAAACATATTTGGAGCTCTATCGGTTCTATCGGTTGTTGAAACCGAATCGGTAAGAAACTTGTTCGCGAATCAGTTTCGAGTAATCGAATCAAATCGATTAAAAGGGTTTAAATCGATTCCAAGGTCTAGTATGAACGCGGCTATTCACTTAGTTTTCATCTTCCCTTAAAATTCATTACCGCTTCATTTCTTTCCCAAACGGTCCCTTCTTCCTAAATCTTAAGAGGCTTTTCTGAAAAGCCTCGAGATCTTGATGTCGAGAAGCGTATAGAACCAAAATTAAATAAGGTTTTGAGATGTATCCCACTCTTTAAGCCATCTAAATTTTAAGACCGTTCACGAATGAAGAAATAAAAAAATGGTCGTTCTCTTTCCCTCGTATTGTAATTTACAAGTGAGACGAATCTTTGGATGAAATTATCTCGCTGGTAAAAGTCGCTCGGATGAGGATGCGAGGAAAGAGAGAGCTCTTCTTTTTGATCCCCGAGGCAGTATTGAATTTGGCTGAAGCAATTTAGTTGCATTATTAAACAGCAGGAAGGGAGGGGTAGAAAGGATGCTTGCACCCCAAAAAAATACTTCCTCGGGAATTTGTATTTTTTGCATTAGCTTTTTTTTTTGGGTTTTCCTCTTTCAAAGTGATGGTGAAATAAAGTAAAAGTCAGGATTACAAGATTTAATCCACGACTAAATACGATTTGATCCATATCTAAATACGACTTAATCCATATCTAAATACGACTTAATCCATATCCAAATTACGACTTAATCCATATCCAAATTACGACTTAATCCATATCCAAATTACGACTTAATCCATATCCAAATTACGACTTAATCCATATCCAAATTACGACTTAATCCATATCCAAATTACGACTTAATCCATATCCAAATTACGACTTAATCCATATCCAAATTACGACTTAATCCATATCCAAATTACGACTTAATCCATATCCAAATTACGACTTAATCCATATCCAAATTACGACTTAATCCATATCCAAATACGACTTAATCCATATCCAAATACGACTTAATCCATATCTAAATACGACTTAATCCATATCTAAATACGACTTAATCCAAATAGAGCAAATGAAACAAACCTAATTCCACAAAAGTATACCCAAGGCTATTTATATTTTGATCCATTTAATACAGCTCATCCGAAATAGGAATCACTCATTCATTCATTCATTCATACGCTACAGAGAATAATACATAAAAGTAATTAACACATTTGTTTTTACTTTCTCCGTGCGTAATTTAATCATAGTAACAAAAAATATGTATTTATGGGATAAATTTACGAATTATAGGTTTTTATAGGACCACCTGGGAATTATAGATTTTTATAGGTATTATAGGTAATCTGAGAGCCCTGCATTATGACATATGTATTAAATTTTGAATCGTTTTTTATCGATCTTTCCGAAAATGCTACATTTGGAGCTCATGATAAATCCGTGAATGGGTGGTGATTCGGTTAATTATAATTATAATTCTCTAGTATATCGTCTACCGTTTCATATTATCTACTTCAGGTAAAACTCGTCGTGAGAGTAGAAGAGGACAAACTCCATGAATATTGGAATCTAAAGTCAAAAAAGGTAGACGGATGGGGATGAACGCTTCGCGGAATACGAAAACAATTTTAGGCGTTACAGTTACAGTTTGGGGATTGATATTGTGGGTGAGGGGCCACCCTGGCCCAATCAAGAACCCCCTCCGCTCCTCCTCAAGGGGGTGCGGATCAGGAGCAGGTCAGGGGGGTTAGATTGATATATGCTGGGTAGACTAGCTGAGCAATTGATAATGCGATAAAAGGCCAGGGTAGAATTAAAAAAAGAATGAGAATATTCCAAAAAAAAAAAATATATTTTATACTCAAATCACCAGCCCCTTCTAAAGGGAGAATGCAACTGTAAAACAGAAACATTAAGTGTCTCCGAATTGGGCAAAAAATATGAAAGATTCAGATTTAGGCAACAAAAACTCCTCTCTAAAATAATTTGCTTAATCTCGTATCATCAGTAAAGGTGGGTAAAGTTTACAGATTTGGTTTTCAAAAATAATTTGGGTGAACTAATACTATGGGTAAAAGTTATGTACTGATTGGTAATGTTGGCAAAATTTGGTTTGCAAAAATAATATGGGTTAACTAGTATGTACTTGGGTCAAAGTTGAGTACGGTAGGCGGATTTGTTTTGCAATTGACGAATTCGAAAATGAAGATGAACTTCCAGGGGCAGCGCGCCATTGGGGTACACTCTTTACGCGCCGATCTGTTAAGATATGTCGCTATAGCAGTTCCCATTCTGATCCTATTCTGATTGGCTAAGCTGTGAGTAGAGAAACAAAGTAGGCGGTAACGCTTCGAGACTCGACGCGTTTCCCATAGCAAATTGTGTAATACGTGGATAGATACGAGAGCAAAAGATACAGTGAGGCGCGGGCGCGCCATCTACTGTGATAATTCATTATTATATTTGTACCCCAATTACCGTAGCCCCTGGATCAATTGGTTTATGAGTATGGAAATTTAGAATTCGTCAATAATTATTTGGGCAACATTAATAGCTTAAGTAAAATGTTCTCATCTGGAGCTAGTTAGGAATTGAAACAAGGGAAAATGAACTCATTCTCTGAAAATACAGATGAGTCCTAGTAAAACCTCACCACTTCATCTGATTTTAAAATGATCACTTGAATAGGAAACGAATAGATATTGAGTAGGTATTTTCTCTCCCAACTACTTTCAGATGAGAAATCCGGACAGGCATGCTTTTGGAGTTTTCTTACTCGCGGGGTTGGTAACGCAATGACCCGGAGCAACTGGGGCCCGTGACCATTCAAGCATTCAAAGTATCACTCGAACCCATCCCCCTACTCGCCTCTGGGCAAGCGAGATGGAAGGAGAAGAAGATTGAGGAATTTACGAGCGAATCTCACCTTTTCGAAGCACCCGTGTATTTTATACACCTAAACTCGAAGGGGAATCTTTAATGCCAAGGCTTAGCGAATCTACGCGGAGTAAACTTCAGTTTGAGAGAATTATAGGGTGGATTGATACGCGATGCTAAATCGAATAGAAATAAAAGAAGTATTAGATAACCACTTTTCAACGCGGAACTACTTTATTCTACGAGATGTTAAACACTATGTATATCTCCGCCTCAATTTTAGCTATTTCTTGACACTGACTGAGAGTAGAAATTTGGGATGAAAAATAAAAAAGTATGGTAGTCTAGAAACTCTATCTTAAGAAAAAGTCGTTTAAACTTTTATAAGTTTTAGTTTTAATAAAAGGAGCTTGAAAAAAAAATCAAATAACTTTTACCGTGGATATGATCTATACATTAAAATGAAACTTTAAGTAGAAATTGAGTAGAAATTTCAGAAAAATCGTTAAAAAACATTACAGCCGTAGTATTGACTACCATCTACAACATACACATTAGTGGAAATGGGCAAATATGAAAATATAGGAAAATAGTCGAAATTACAGAAACGTATAGGAACATATTGCAAATATAGAAAAAATTATAAAATAATTGGAAATGCGGTCACTCTGGTAAAACTATAGATAACAACAAGATTTAAAACGCCATGGATCCGTGCTAAGCCTGATATCAAAAACGATTTATAATTTTATATTTTTGTTTGGAATTCTTTAAATTTAAAATTTTAATAATTAGAATTCATTAAAAAAAATTCTTTCAAATATAAAAAGTACCGTCTTAGCTTCCAGAAAATCCATGCAATCTTAAATCCTTGCACTTTTATTTCATATATCGAGTATTGCTCTATCACGAGTAAGTGTACTAGTGAGCAATACAGAGAGTAGGCATATAAGGCAATTGTTTCAGAAAAAGTATACTTTATATAGGGTAGGGTCGGCTAATTCTGAACGCTTTTTAAGAAATCCGAGATCTCGATTTCTATGGAATTTTTAGCGAAGTTAACTATCTAATATCAAGTCTGAATAGTCGCGGACCCGTTCCGTTAGTTTTCATCATCCCATGACGCGTACTTTTGACATAGACGCGGTTTTAAAGACGGCAGTAGCGGCTTCTAATTCTTAACGCCCCGATTGCAATTCCCGTGCTTCTAAATCTGAACTATCTTATAACATGTAAAAACCAAATCCCAAATTTGCAAAAGGAACAACTCGCGCGCCTCCAATCGAGGAACGATTGTCACCAATGGATTCCTTGGCCAAAAGGCGAAATTAACGCGATCTAGCCAGTATTTGCGAAGTTATGGACGATTTAACATTTTTGCATTGCTTTGTCATAGAACCCGTAAAGGAATCTTCACTTCGAAGGAAATCGTCGATCCTTCTCCGGGTCTTTTCCTATAGAGTGTTGAAGTTGCGTTCCGCTAATAGCCCCATTCTTTATCTACAAATTGAGCCCTTCCATCTTTAAATAGACCCAAAGTTTTACATTTTTCAATGAAAGTGTTCAGTATTAGAAGCGTTCAGAATTAGGCGACCCTACCATATACCAAGAAGGAGTGCAGTATCAGGGGTTACCCTTGTGGGGGGATAAAAAATTGGACCTAATCGTTTGTAATCCTCGCAGGCGTAATAACCCTGAAAGCATCGTTCGAACAATATACAATTCAAACCGAGAACAACATTAAAGAGTGAGTCTCACGAAACTTCACGTTTTGCTTTAAAGTGAAACTGAAGGAAATCATGAGTAATAAGCGAAACCATAAAAGATGTTTCTAAGTACAAAAAAGTATAAAAAATAGTTAAATTATGAAAAAAAAGGTATTTAAATAAGTACTTTTAATTTTCGACCACCATTTTGAGCCTTTCTCGGAGAGAAGGGGATACGAGCCTAAGAAATGTATTTTTATTCAATATTATATACGCTAGAGGCTTGTTCGAAATGACGAAAATCAAGTACTCGCGTATGGTTACTTGAAAACACGAATTTTGACAGGCAAAGGGTTTGTGAAAAGAGCCAAGACGAAGGTAATATGAAAAGAAGCAAAGGCGAAGGGTATGTGAAAAGGACTGAGATAAAGGGAGGACGACGAGGATCGAGATAAAGGGCGGGCGAAAAGGATCGAGATAAAGGGCGGGCAAAAAAATTAATGTGGCGTCTGGACATCAAATGTTGGTTCTATAATAGCCAAGCGACCATAGTGATGACGTAGTTTCACGGGAAATTTTTAGTTTAAATTTTTACGATGATACCGATTATAAAAGCATTTCTAATACACGCGTTGATACTAGTCCTATAGAGTTGCTTATTCAAACCGTTTCGCTGCAGTCGTGTGAGCGGAAAACCGTTTTTCTCGAATCGACTTGAAGCCATTTCTCCTACATGCTTCGGAAACAGTTTCAAACCGATTTGGCTTCAACAACCCATAGATAAAACTACAATAAATCGATTTATGAAGATAATACTACTACGGTCACACTAGGGTGTTAAAAACGATTTAAATGGTATAATCAAACAGATATTTAAATCGATTTGAATTGAGTCGTTCCTTCTGTTCACACATCATCTTCAGTAAACCGAAAATGCTTCTATTTGTAGCTCATGAAAAATGTGTGATCAACGCCTCCAATATTTTATCAAAGCCAGTGACCAGGAAGGGACTTTTGCTTGTATAGGATTGTCATTTTTTCTCGATAGGTGGCGGGATCATTCATAGATTTTGCAGACGCGTCTCTCCCGTTACCTTGGCAACCCGACGTAGGTGATATTACTACGTCGGGTTGCCACGGTAACCGGAGAGACGCGTCTGAAAAATCTTTGGTTAATTGCGAAATCTATAGTGGAAAATTGGCGAACGAAATTTCCCTCTTAGAAATTTTTTTTTGCTCCACGAGCACTGGTTTTGATAAAATATAGAAGGCGTTGGTGTGACCATTCCCTTTTACCGAAAAATACGCTACCTGATCTTTAACAAAGCCAAAACTTCAATCGCTGTGAGCGTGGCAATACTCTTCAACTATTGGCGTCCTTTATTCTCTGTATCTCTACGGTTCCAATAATACTCTTAGAGTTTTTAATATTTGATAAAGATACAGTCTTATTTACCAATGGGATTTTGGTCTTCTTTCCCTCAACAATTCGCGATTTCGCGAGAACCACGGATGTCGTTATCTTTGGGGTGCCACAATTTTCAGTTTTCTTTTGGCGAGGGTTGTTTCCAACGACTCCGCAGGGAGTCAAGGGAGAGATAACAGATAAACGAATCAGACCAGGAGAGAAAAGTGAAAATTGTGTTGGAACGTTGAGTTTAAGTGTTAGATGGTAGTAACCACAATTTTTAGGGGAAATGGTATGTAGTTTCACAGACATTTCTAAAAGATTTTGAATCAAAATACGTTAAAGTAGACACGCAACAAGCCCTTCAACTCGAGCCTCGTCAAATTGATTTCGCGCCAAACACGTGAATTTCCTTTTCAAAAAAAAAAAAAAAAAAAAAATCCCAAATGCATTTGTGACGTCGCTTTTACTCTTCATTTTAGTGACGCGCATCGAGGTGTCTGACACTCGCGAACTCGGGTGTACAAAATTTCTGAATTCTTTGCACTATCAAAGCTGAATTCAGAGTTCATGAGAGTTCGAAAGCAATGCACTGTCAGCGAATTCAAGAGTGTCTGACGTCCCCTCGACTAAAATGAATAGCAAAACCAACGTCACAAATGTTTCAGGGAATATTTTCAATTCTTAAAAAGGAAATTAACGGGCTTAAGGGGGAAGTGAGCGGTTGATTCAAAAATCATTGTTTTGTGAACATGTTAGAGAAACTAAGCCAACAAAAATAAAACTTTTTTCATTTAAACTTAAAGAAACAGATTTGAAATTATTCATTCATTAATATAGAAAGATGAAAAAAGGGCAAAAATATGTATTATTGCAAGATATTCTCTTGTAAAATATCCACTGGGTTCTGCGCATTATTTTAGGTAAGAAACCAAATTTTCGTAATGGTTAGATTGAAAGTTAATCAAATTTATGCTAAGGGAGACAAATTCGGTAAAATCGGAAGCCAAAAATGAGGGGTAGTGGTTAAACCGGCGTATTTCAAAAAGTTCTTAAAGGGAAAGGCAACCCAACTTTAAAAGTACTTCCATTGGAAAGAGCATGCTTAAAAACCTACAAATCAAAACACATTATAGTGATTTAAGTCTTGGTTAATTTATAAATATCATTTTAAAACCGAAATTTACGTTCCTAGAAGAACGCCATATTTGCTTCCCGGCATTTCGAGTTTTAAAAATAAGGATCCGCTTCAATGATTGGCCTTTAAGTCACCCAATAAAGATTCGCTAAACGAAGGCCATTCGAGTCGGCTGCAGTCAGATCGTCTGTTCGTAACTTCGTAAGAAGACCCGTAATTTTGTGATTGTGATTTCTAACTTTCTACGAAAACATGCCTAATTGCGTAATTAATGAATGCAGTTTAGTTCTTACCTTCTAATTCTTCAAATCAACTTAAGACTCGGTTAATACCTAGTACTGACTACTACTAGCTCAGCTGGCCGGCCGACCGACCTTCGGGTTAGTGTTCGCGCGCGGGATCCTTCGGAAGTAGCCTATGTTTCGGCCCGGCATATCTTATTTGACTCTAAAGAAATTGAGCGCGCTTATACCCACATCTATTTTCAGCTAGAGTCAAGTGACTTTAGGTGAGAAATAAACCAATCGGCGAAGCCGATCCTCAGCAGGCATCGAAAGGGTATGAAAAAACTAAAATGGCGTTCACTAGAGATCACTTTTTGCTTATAATAAACGCAAATATCTTAATATCTACTAACTATTAAATTTTTTGCGATATGATATTAGTCGTTTTAATATACGCTCTATAATTTAAGACACACTTTTTTTTATCCCGGTCTGTACCTTTAATGTTTTAAGCTCAAAATCTGCAAATATTAGCTTCAAACATACGCAAAAGTGTGTGTGAAATTTCATAAAAATCGGTTGACCCCCTGGTGACAAGCATGGGTGAGTTCACGTAGATGCCCAATCGATCGAGAGGCCTTATTTAGCTACTTTGAGCCAATAATAGACGTATGGTATTAGTTCTTAAGAGATAAAATGGTTTACAGTTTTGTACGCTCTGTATTCTCAGATTATGATTATACACTGGCTTAACCATAGAACGTGAACATAGCTACAAAGCGTTGACTTCCTGCACATGAAGTTACCACTTCTTTCTTTGCCTTAACTCTGCCTTCTTTTCATTTCTCCGCTTTCGATTTCCGACATTAGTACTCCGACAGAGGGAAATTATGGATCAAGACTATATATAAGTTAGTTCACTAGAAGTTTGAAAGCTGAAGCGGACTGATATACAATGTTAAACGTCATAGGGTTTGTAAACTGCTCTGGATCTACACAGAGTATAGAGTACGCCAAAACCATGGACTCCTAATCGGGCTTTCCCGCATATGCCTTCATCTATAACGTCCCCCTCCCCTTTTGGGATTTAAAGACAACATGTAAACTATATATGTCACAAATTTTTCATGTCCTCCAAATAGAATTTGAGCAGCATTTCGGAAAGATAGTTAAAGACGATACGCAATATATATACATAAGTCACGTTAGATTCAAAACGTTTCGCTATACAGTCGTGTGAATGGGAAACCGTTATAGTAATCGAGGGAATGTCTACTTTTTAAAAGAAGAATACAACGTAATAACAAACATCGTTTAAATAGGCCTAAAAATAATTTACATTCAAATATTGAACTAAAAATAAATATAAAAATTACCCGTAATATAGGCTTAGCTGGATTCATGGAGATCCTGCATTTATTCGCATTGAATGGTCAGCAACCAATCGAATGTTATTGGAAGTCTCACGGAGATCTCCGCTTATCGACGGGCCTTTGCTGACCCTTCAATGTGAAGAAATTCAGGATCTCCATGAATCCAGCTAAGCCTATTTTCACGGTAAGTTTTAAATTTATTTCTAGTTTATTGTTTGTAAATATTTTTACAGGTGGGTTGGGCCTATTTAAACGACATTAATAATTAAAAAAAAATGGAATTTGCCATATTCAGGATTTGTGAGAACCGAAAAAAAAAAAAAAAAAAAAAAAAAAAAAAAAAATAGGGCATAGATAAAATAAATTTTTATCTAACACATGTACTTCAAAGCATGATTTTCGATTTTACTGGCTATAGGAAGTTTTCTTGGTCGGCATTATACGGGGGGATACATACATATACGTGTATGGAACCAGCTAGGGTAGGATATAGGAAATGGTACAATAAGGTAGAGATTGGCGAGAAATTTTTGAAGCGAAAGACAAACGAGCGATGAATGGACGCACGTCCTGGATAAATTCTGTCGTCCATTATTAGCGCGAACATCCCCATCTCCTGCGCAAGCACCCAGTCTATATCTACGCGATCAGCCACCCTCCCTTTTCACGGGTTTAACTTAGGATTGCCTTCGCAATACCTCTATTGAAATGTCTGTAGGATGGTTACCAACCCTACGTGGTTATAGGTTAGGATATATGATGCTCATCGGGTATTGCTGGAGAAGCCAAGCATTGGAGAGGAAAACAACTCTATTTTTGCTTTTGATATTAATTAGAAATGAAAATTTAATAAATATTAATTTACGAAGAAAAACCCGTGATAAGACAAGATGAAATAACGTAAACAATTTTATTTCAAATTGTAAATTTATCTGGACTTAAAACTTGTTTTTCTTCGTAAATTTATTATTTTTTCATTTTTATTAATATCAAAAGCCAAAATAGAGTTGTTTTCCTCTCCTTTTTTATGTATTTTTAATCGCAAGAAATTTAAAAGAATTCCTGGGGCTGTTTTTATCTATATAGTGTTACAAATTGACGAATTCGAAATTGAAGATGAACTTAAGGCTACAGAAAATGCAATATGATATTAATCATAAACTGTGGTTCTGACCTTGAGATAAATCACATTTTATTGCTCTGACCTTGAGATAAATAGCGAATTATGGTTCTGAAGTTGAGAAAAATAGCGAATTATGGTTCTGAAGTTGAGAAAAATAGCGAATTATGGTTCTGAAGTTGAGAAAAATAGCGAATTATGGTTCTGAAGTTGAGATAAACAGCGAATTATGGTTCTGAAGTTGAGATAAACAGCGAATTATGGTTCTGAAGTTGATATAAATAGGGAATTATGGTTTTGAAGTTGAGATAAATAGCGAATTATAGTTATGAAGTTGAGATAAATAGCGAATTATGGTTCAGAAGTTGACATAAAAAGCGAATTATGGTTCTGAAGTTGAGATAAATAGCGAATTATAGTTCTGAAGTTGAGATAAATAGCAAATTATGGTTCCGAAGTTGAGAAAAATAGCGAATTATGGTTCTGAAGTTGAGATAAACAGCGAATTATGGTTCTGAAGTTGAGATAAACAGCGAATTATGGTTCTGAAGTTGAGATAAACAGCGAATTATGGTTCTGAAGTTGAGATAAATAGCGAATTATGGTTCTGAAGTTGAGATAAATCACGAATTAAATCTTCTAAAGTTGATACGAATCACGAAATATGAAAAATTGAGAAAATTTACAAATAATGGTATTTCAAATAGAAAGATATAAATAACGATACATTTGAAAGAGTTAAGCTACGACTTTGAAGCGCAAATAAATGCGTAAATTGGAAGGTGATTAACTGCTGAGTTTATACGTCTTTATAAGGCATCATTTAATCACGTTTAAGTCAATCCTGCATGATAATTTCAAAGCCCTTTCCCTTCAATAATTCGGCTTTAGACGTCATTCCCATTTCCCATCGCTTCAAGAGGCTGTATGGGTTCCCTATTATATATATATATGTATTGTATACTATATTGAAATCTACGAGCATTAAAGGATCTACGAATCGAGAAGATGAGAACCAAAAGCCCGCATCGAAGACGACGAGAGAGTGCGGCTCGGGGATAAGATCCCATCGTTCGGTTTCTCTATAAATTACTAAGCAAATGGCCCTTCTTATAGACGCAACGTGGGCGTTAACTCTTATAATATCGTCATTCATCAGAGAATTATCGATTTCAGATAGACACTATCGGTTTTCTTAATCGAGAAAATTGCAAAGAAGGGAGAGGTTCTCTCCAGTGGTCTCTCGAATCCATGTACAAGAAAATATTCCGAATAAAGTGGAAACTTACAAGGGGGTGAAATAAAGGTATAAGACACCGTAGAAAACAATTGCTGATGCTGCCATAGAAAAAATAATAAAAGGGATAGAAACTTCAGTTGTTGGTGTCCCAAACCAATCTGGTCATAATCTGGTCTATTCAACTTCCGGAGAACAATTCCACGATATAGAGGGTGTTATATTTTTCGTTCATTAAAGACTAAAAACTCCAGGTCTATTAATTAAATTTACTATTTTTGTCGGCTGCTAAATACCTAATCGGTCACTCGGAGCCTATAGCAGAGCTACCGGAAGTAGAGATACCATAACTGGAGCGTGATCAAACCCTTCCCCAAAAACATTGCATTGAAGAGGAACTCGCAGGGGCAGCGCGCCATTGGGGTATGTTAAGAGTATATAGAGAAGTCGCTATCGTAGTTCCCATTCTGATCCTATTCCGATTGGCTAAGCCATGACGAGAGAGACAAACTAGGCGGTAACCCCTTACCTCGCTCTTCGAGACTCGAAGCGTTTCCCATAGCAACGGGTGTAATACGTGGATAGATAAAGTGAGGCGCAGACGCGCCATCTATCGTGATAATTCATCATTATATTTGTACCCCAATGGTTTATGAGTAAGGGAATTTCGAATTAGTCAATTACTTTTACTATTTTTCCATGATACTTCCACCATTTTTTTGGTGTATGAAATATTGTTATATTTTGCGTACTACTAATTTGAAATTACAGGTGCGATTGGGGTTATTATCGAATAAGCCTAACTTCAAACTTATCAAATTTGTTTATTTAGATTGTTTGATTTGTTTATTTAGATTGTTTGATTTGTTTATTTAGATTGTTTGATTTGTTTATTTAGATTGTTTGATTTGTTTATTTAGATTGTTTGATTTGTTTATTTAGATTGTTTGATTTGTTTATTTAGATTGTTTGATTTGTTTATTTAGATTGTTTGATTTGTTTATTTAGACTATGATTTGTTTATTTAGACTATGATTTGTTTATTTAGACTATGATTTGTTTATTTAGACTATGATTTGTTTATTTAGACTATGATTTGATTATTTATACTGTATGATTTGTTAACTTGGACTATGATTTGTTTATTTAGACTGTATGATTTGTTTATTTGAACTGTATGATTTGGTTATTTAGACTGTATGCTTTGTTTACTTAGACTCATTTTTTTTACGCTTAGTTTACTACAACTTGAGTTTGTAGAGAATTATATGGAAATGGAATAGGCTATTCCCATCTACTATAATATAAGACGCAGTTGGTAAAATTTCCAAGTATAAGGGAAACCCAAGATTATCATTTTCGACCCCAACAAAAAACGAAAAATACATCAAAGCGAAAAAACCGCGACAAAATCATCCTCCCCTTGATGCATTATTGATATCGTGTCGCATCTTACGCCTTATCTACCCCCGAAAAAGTGTCCGGAAACGTTTTGTAAAAATAGTGACAACGCAGCCCTCCGTAAACTAAAAAAAAATGTCTAAAAAATGTCTACAGATTTAAGCCAAAGCGAACGACAGCTAAGCGGAAAATTATCATTCAAATATTATACTTTTTTCGATATGGAGTTTGCAACGCTGCTTGCATAAGAGGCTCCCACTCCGACTATGATTTTTACTAGATGATAAGCCTTCTAACGCGGTACTAAGTCAGGATAAAAAAATACCATAAACTCTACATATTAGCGGCAATATGATAATTCGTGGCCTATTATTAGAAAAGGCAGTGTCCATCTCGAAATTCAAAATCTATAAATAGGACATAATCATAATGGGACGCAATCTCGATAGCACATAATCTTGATGTATACATGTATAAACAAATCGTCAAATCCATGCTGGTCGAAAAATACAGATTTTCATGAACTTTTTTCTGGGGTCCATTACCATCTGTAATGAAGACTTCGAAAGTTTAGCGACTTTAAAATATTTATTTATTTATTTTTTTTATTATTTTTTTTTAAGTTATGATTTTTTAATGTTTTGACCAATTTCCAATCTTTGCTACTTGGCTCACATTTAGTTATATATCTTTGTCGCTATTATTTTTAAACATCTGAAATTGGTTAACCCTTGCTAAAAACGTGTCCCGAGTCTGAATTTGAAATCCGTTTAGCTCTATACACTCAAGTTTTCGAGTTAAGCGCTAATTAAGGGGGAGGGGTGACAATTAACAATTAATGCCCAAAAAGGTCCACCTCCAATTTTTGTGAACTTTTTAGGGAATCACCTACGTATACATTTAGAATAAACCCTAAAATTTGGTTTCACTGAAGAGATTGTTGGGATTTTTATGTTAATTTCCTAAACAGGGTGGCTCAGATCAAAAAACTCGTTATTATATGGAAAGATAATATTAACATTGAGTGCGTGACTTTTATGCTATTTCATTTTATTCGAACTCGCGCGCGAGACTTTTGAAAAAATGAAATCGATTAGCATGCGCTCAATGTTTTTTTTATCCCTCCATAGAAGCTATTGTGTTTTTTGATCTGAACCACCCTGTATAGGAAATTATCATTGAAATATCAAAATTCACTCCCAAAAAAATAATTTTTTTTTTCGACAGAAATAGTGGTTTCTGTGAAACCAAATTTTGGGGTTTATTCTGAATTTACACGTAGGTGATTCCCTAAAAATTACAGTAATTGGAGGTGGAACGTTTTGGGCATTAATTGTTAATTGTCACCCCCTAATTAGCGCTGAACTCAAAAACTTGAGTGTATAGAGCTAAACGGATTTCAAATTCAGACTCGGGACATGTTTTTAGCAAGGGTTAACCAATTTCAGATGTTTAAATATAATACCGGCCAAAATTAATTTGTAATTAAATGTGAGCCAAGTAAGCAAAGATTGGAAAATGGGCGAAAAAATTTTAAAAATCATAACTTTAAATTTTTTTTTTATTTTAAAGTCGCTAAACTTTCGGATTCTTCATTACAGATGGTAATGGATCCTAGAAAAAAGTTTCATGAAAATCAGTAATTTTCGACCAGCATGGGTTCGACGATTTGAGATGGAATGAGCCACTTGTCGATGAATGCCGGACTGGTAAGTTTCGCCTCATTTACTTCTTATTTACCCACGCTGAAGAAATAGTTGAAATTAAAACTAGCCAAAAAGCCATCAGCCCTGTCTGGCTCTAGTGGTTTAAACTCTACTGGGCAATGTCGGCAAAACTTCAATACATTACGTAACTTAAAACCCAATCATTTTCTTTATATAAATCGATTCATCGATTTTATTTTTTAAGAATTTCTAAGGTTAATTTACGAGTCGATTTCTATATTTAAACGCGAATGAATCTTCAAATTTAGCTATATTAACTTCATTATTTTCCTTGACGTTAGGTAAGTCCGTTAAATGTTATATCATTTACGCTTCATCAGTCTCGCGGATTTATTCACTAACACTTGTAAGATACCTTCAGCGACAAAACCCAGAAACATTTGTGATTCCAGATTAAGGTTAAAATGCGTAATTTCCCTTCTTACGCGAATTAATACTAGGCTTAAAATAGATAAAACAATACAAAACTAACCTGATATCCTGATGGAATTATCCTGTAGGACTGTAAAGTATCCGAAACGAAATGAACATCCACATCATTCACTAATCACGAAGGCTAATAAAGTTATTTTGAATCAAGGCAAAAACGTATTTGACTCCCTTGATTAATGACACGTTATTACGCCTTATTAAACCGCGCAAAAGTTCACATTCGCGGTTTTCACACGGCAAGAATGTTAATTGATATTCGAACCTTGTCATAATGTATCTAAGCCGCAGCGAGGCGCAGAAAGAAAAACTCTCACCAAGTGACATATCCAACACTACGCAAAGTATTTTCCGATCATTTCACATTTACCAGACTTGGAAAAACTAATTAAATAAAAGTAGTTAGTAAAAGATTACGTTCGCTTAACCACGGCTTTCCCTTTCTTCGCACTTTTTCCGTTGAAAGACTCGAAACTCAATGATAAGCAGACGACGAGAGTCCCAACTACTAAACTTCGGTACAAAATAGGCTGTAAATAATCCCCGTCAACAAAAACGTCCAAATACTGAGAATTCTTACTTCTCAGAATAAAATTTATATCTTTTACTGTTAAAATTCACTAGTTAAGTCGCAAAATAAATCTAAAACACTCAAATTATTTCAAAGAAATTTCTCACTTGTGAAGAGTCCAGATTAAAGGTGCTTCCTCTGCCCTCTCCGACATTCTAAGAAGTGGTGAGCCTCCCTGATTAAAAAGAGACGGAACTAAAAATCGCCGAAAAAGAGCCAATTCCATTTTATGGAAATTTAAATTTCTCTCAGGGTTAAAACGCCAATTTCCACTCCTCTTTCCGAGAAAACGGTTGAATATTTTTAGGGAAATTTTGTATACGCGCCTTTTAATAAGTTTTGACCAAATTTATTTATCCGCGTGCCACTCTTATATGAATTAAAAATAACTGAAACCAATCTGTTGGTGACTACCGCTTATAGCGGTTGTTTTAATGATTTTCATTTTTTTTATCATTATGCTTTCAATAACTATACATTATACTCAGTTTTTTTAAGTTTTTTTCGTAACAATATTTCTGAGGTATCAACAAGTAACGATAAAAATTACAGTCTAGGACCAAGAGTGCCTTCTTTAACTTTGAAAGGGTAATATGACAAAAATTAATAATAATATACGTTATGAAAACAAAAATTAACATTGACTGTTGATAATTCCATGATACATTACATCTTAATTAGTTTCTATATAGTTTTATGTACAAAAACTTAGTTAATTAAAAGAAATTGCCGTAGATATTTGATAACAATAAAAGCGCAAATATTTTGAGGCTCTAACAAAGCGAGTTTTAAAACAATATATAAAAAATTATTTGTATACTTGGGAATCTAAATATGACAGAAAAAAAAAAATCAAGAAAGCTTTTTTTAAATTCATTAAAGGGTTTGTAAGAAATGATTATTTAGGAAAAATATTTTTGTATGGCTTTCGAAGAAAATGAGGTATATGAGAAATTTATGTTTTGGGTTTACTTTCTTCTTTTATAATTTTACGGGAAGACCATTTTATTTTTAATTATGTTTTTTTGGTTATGTAGTCTATGGTATTTTAAAAATTTTACCAAAATGTTTTCATTTTTGAGGTATGGTGGTGGTCAATCGATTAACACTACAAAAAAAGATGTAATACGCAGGGATTTTGTTTTGAATTTTCTTCCTTTTTACTAAAACACTATGACGTAATTTTTGAGCAATGGATATGTCATTGTCACTTTCTAAATTATTTTAATAGGAGTTAACAATAAGCGACCGAAAACTATCACCTATTACAGACAGGGATCAAAACCTTAACGGACGACAAAAGCTTGGGCGCCATCTAGACTCGTTTCGGTCGCGAATTCTCAAAAAGATTTTCACTCAGTTATGTTTGAGTTTAGATTCGATAAATGCTTTCGAGACTTCTTGCCCCATTATAGGAGTAATTAACAACAATTTTTCATTAAATACTATTTGTCAATAAACTATAAAGGACATGTTTCATTTTTATTCACATTTTTGTTTTCTAGATATTGAAATATAACTCAGCGAGAGCTTAAAAACGAGACCATGAATTCCAAAATCGGCCAATAAATAACAAAGTTACGAATATTTGGAGAATAAATCAAAACTTTTTAGATAACTTATTAGAAAACCATTGAAGCTATCCATGTGCTCTATTATTACCATCTTTTGTTAACCAAGAATGAAATTTTTAATGAAACCTAACCTTCACAGTACCCTATACTCATTTTAAAATCTTGCCTCATATATTTTAAGATTCAAATTTTTAGCTTTGTAGAAAGAATGACACATTTTTTTTCCCAGAAATATTGATAAGTAATAAAAGTCTAAGCGTCCGAAACGTCGTTTGCTAAGTTATTATCTCTATGAAAAAAATATGCAATTTTTTACCATTGGTAAACACCTTAGCAGACGACGTTTAGGTAGCGGATAGCGAGTTAATAAGAAACGATTTGTAAATGAACGAAAATTATAATCAGTGTTTGGCACGGTGGGATTTCTTATTTCTTAGGGGGAAAGTCGACGTACAGTTTTTGTTTTTGTTAAAGGTAGAATGAAGCCAGAAAAAATATCAATTCTTTCCTACATAAAGAATTCAAGAAATGTTTCTGAACGGAACAGAGATTATACAAAAAAAAAATCTCTGAACAATTACAAAACGTTCCACCTTTAAAATATCCATAGCTCGTCGTTTATATTTTATTTTCACATGTCTGCTGCCATTTTATTAATGGGGGAGATGTTTTGTGATTGGACAGAGTTAGCCGTTGCAAAAGTCTGAATCTTTTTTAAAACATTTTGCTTCATTCAAAGACACTTACTGAATGTTATAATATTTGTAAGCAGAATCGGTAAAAGTCCCTTGTTTAACTTCATTTTCCTTCAATGATTTGTACCTAATTGGTTTAATAATGATCAGGTGATTCAGGTCACAGATTAAATATAACATTCTTACAAACCATTATTTTCTCATGTTGATTTATAGTTTCATACATTGTCTATTTTTTTTTCTAAAATTATAACCATGAAATGGCTTTCGAAATCAGTTAATCACGTAGGGGGCACAGTTTCTCATTACATTAATTTATTTATCAACATTAATAGTTTTAACCATATTTTTCTTGAATTTCTGATTGTTTTATCTCAAATCAAACTAGATTGTTTTTAAATTTTTTAAACATTTTTCATTAATTTTAATCGTTTAGTTAGCTTTTATTGCTCAGGCAGAAGCATCTTTAGCCTCACGAAAAATAATCGTCGTAAGCCATCTTTTAACTCAAGGGTTTGAATTTTTTAATTATAATTTAATATATTTTAGTTTTTTCTTCTGATAAAAGAAATTTTGATTTCAATTTAACCAAGAACCCATTGTTACGCGTGAGAATATAGAAGCTACGCTGGCACCATAAAGTTTTGAAGTAATACTTTACAGAATTGAAAACTGGCCAAGGCCTAACTGAATTTTCATATATCTGAGAGACTGAGAAAATACAATCTTCAGTAAAGATTTTTAAATCATCCAAAAGATTTTAAGGCGTTGCCTATAAACAAGGTGCCTATATTATCTTTCAATGCTCTTGCGGGCGTCTTTGAGTTTTTATTTTTACTTAGTATTGTTAGCTAATTCAGGACCGAAAAATATCACAGTGCCTGTTGGTTAAAGTCGAGTTATTGAGTTTTAGCATTGCTATACACAGGGAGTTACATCCTAGCAAACGAATAATAGGGAATTTCACTGGGTCACCCACCCTTGGAGTGAGTGTTTGAATCTCGCTGAATATATTTGGGAGCATCAAGTGGTGGAAAAACAGTGGAAAATTCTCATTACCGGTTGCTCTCTCAATAAAGACGGAGCAAATAAAGTTACCACATTATAGCACTCAATACTTTCTCTAAAGGCACATTCGCAAGTGGGAGTAAAAAAATTTATGCTGAAAGTGCTAAGCAGAAGCTGATTTCTAAAACCAATTCTTGCATGATAAGATTACTAGGGTACAGTTTTTTCAATAGATCAAGCTGATTCTCACGCACAAGACCAAAATTTGTTTGTTTTTCTCTGAGAATTGGTTTCTGATTTCAGCTTCAATTCTACAAAGCATTCGTGCTCGCTTGTGAAAGGGCCTTTAGAAGTTTTTCTCTAGCACCCAGTGAAATTCCCCATATAAAGCATCAGCGCCACCTACACTCGTTTTGGTCACGAATAGCCAATATCATGGAACTTTACGGCTTAATTATTAAACAATTCTTATATTTACAAAGAGTAAATTTAAAATTTTCCTATTAACGAGCGAAAATGAAGAAATTAAAAAAATTTCAAGGCCGCTAAACGTGGTAATACTTTAAAACACTTAGTTTAACGTAATTTTTTTTTTTTTTTTGTATATCCAAACTGCTATACATAATTTACACAATCATTTACCATTAACACATGTCTGTTTATATATTTTTTGTTGTATTTAGTTTCTTCGCTAAAGTTTTTTTTTATTTACTATTTACAATTTTTTTTCTTCCCACAAACACTATTTAAATTTAAAACATTTTCTTTTTCAACTTCGGCTATAATTGTATCTATTTATACGATTTAGTTAAATTTTCTATTTTTTCTAAACAATTGTACTAATTCAGATCAAATAAAGTCTAGTAAATTAAAAAAAAAAAAAAAAAAAAAAAAAATTATATTCAAAATTTGATTTTTATTGACCTTTCGGTTAAAAATTTCACAAAAGGTCAAATTATTATTAATATTATGAGAAGAGAAATTCAACTGTATTAGATGTCTGAACAACCTCAGAAAAGAAAATACTTTAATTATCAAAGTCTCAAACCAGACTCGCTTAGCATAAATCCGTCAAGAGTTTTAGACTAAATATTTATCAAGAAAAACACTGATATAAAGTTATTTTTAATCAATTGGGACTGTTAAAAATGCGTAAAAACCATATCAAAACTCATAACAAACATTTAGCTATAATTATCCATTAATTATCAAAGTCACAAACTATACTCACTAAACTTAAATCTGTCAATTCTCGAGAAAGGGGAGTTTCTGATGCAAATTAATGTAATATCGTATAAAAATGACGCATGAACTAATTTAACTGTAAACTAAATCCTTTTAAAATCTGATAATTGACTGCAAGTAGACGAATTCGAAATTGAAGAGGAACTTGCAGGGTCACTCTTAAGGGCTGATCTGTTAAGTAACGTTACTATCATAGTTCTGATTGGCTAAGCTATGACGAGAGAGTCAAACTAGGTGGTAATCCCTCTCCTCGCGCTTCGAGACTCGACGCGTTTATCATAGCAACAGGTGTAATACAGGGATAGGTACGAGAGCTAGAGTGAGGCGCATACGCGCCATCTATTGCAAGAATTCATTATATTTGTACCCCAATGGCTGCAGCCCCTGGAAGTTGGTTTTTGAGTATGGAAATTTCGAATTCGTCAATTAAAACAAAACCTTCGCTACGAGTTTTGATAATGATTTAAAGCGTATTTTTCCCAGAACTAGTATCCGTTTAAAGTAAGGCCAACCAAACAGAGAAGTTGGTCAATCTTCTATTACGCAACTAAGGCATTCCCTTCTCATATTATTTCTTTCTTTTATTATTAAATTAACTTAATATGGCACCCACTATAGACGGTATTGGATTTTCAGTGAACAAAGTTAACACTCCTTTTACATCGTAGAAACGACTCCACGAAGATAAAGAGAGTAGCTTCGAACATTCTTAACTATCATTATTTTTGATGAATTTATAATTAATTTTAAAAGCCATACGTAAAATTTATAAAGTAAAATCAATATATAAATTTACATGATTCGTGTTTCATAGAAATCTAACTAGTGCGAGGAATTTTTGGTGTTTTAATTAGACTATTAAACTATTAATTGTTCACATCAAAACCCCCAAAGTTGTCCAATGAATTTTAAAAATAAAAAAATATATCAAACTTAATTTTTTAGAAAGCATCATTCTTAAAACTTTGCCACCTCTTAGTTTGGTAAAATTACGTTAGCCATTGAAGTATTTTTTGTCTTACATAAACAAAATAATGATAATTACAAAAAAGAATAAGATGACTTCCACTTTAAAAGTTTGGCGCCTACAAAGCTTTGTCTTTGATTTTGCATAAGATAAAAATGAGAATATCATGATTTTACCTTTCCAAGAATTGAAAGAATGTCTGTTAGGTTCTTAATAAACAGAGGGAGTAATTTAAAAGTATTTAAAATTTTTTCGACTGTACAAAACCATTTAAGAATTATATCTGGTGCTAACGTGGTAGCGCAAAAACATAATGTGAGAAATTAAATTATAAGGATAATTTAAAAGGTAAATGAACTTTCGAATTTCGATTGGACAAAATCAAACATTTCAATTTCCAATGGTCAAAATCAAACATCTGAATTTCCATTAGTCGAAATCAAACATCTGAATTTCCATTAGTCGAAATCAAACATTTGTATTTTGAAATATCAAAATTATACGATATTTATACATAACACGCGCATAAAAGGTCATTAATGGAAAGATAAAAATCCTTATTACAAATGTGATATATGAAATATAAAGATGATATAACTGCATGAATTATTCCTAAAAATCCAACGCTTTTTCTCCAAATTGTGGTAAGTTACATAGTACTAATTGAAATTTTCAAGGATAAGGGCCTACAATTTCCAGCCGCAATTGGAGATATATAGTGCTCGTTTTTGATAAGCACCGTATGGCAAATCAACATTGATTGGCAGCTCCAATCAGATCACGCGAAATCAAATTACAGCCAAGAACCGAGGGGGGGGGGGGGGTTATGGCTCACAGATCAGGCTTATGGCCAAATAAGTTAAAATGCTTAGTAGCAATTAAAGGTCAAAGAGTTAGTTCTCTAAGTTCGGGAAATAGATATTTTCATCGCCTTTACAGCAAGTGGCAGGTGTATGCCCATTATAAGTGTCCCTCTGCCATACAGGAGGAGGGAAGCGGGGGTTTGTAAGCGTATTAGGTCCCATTGGTCCCTGCAGCTGCATTTGGCAAGCCGGTTTTTTGTATTCAGCAGGAAGAGACTTTCACAGAACCGCCACTTAGTATAAAGGCCCTATCTCCTGTAGAAAAATCACTTTCCCTTATGCTTCGACTGCAAGCAAGAATAGGTGACTTTACTAGGGCTCTACAAATCAAAGATAGAATCTTTAAGTGTAAAATAAGCTTTTTTAACAAATATGGTGGTTAGCACCAAAATTTTAGGTTTTTAAAAGTTTTATATAGAGAAATTAAACACTTGTACCTAGTTGTATTATTTTACTCTACCAGAGAAATTGACAATCTGAGGTAATATTATTTTGAGCCGATGGAAAACGCATTTGAAAGAGACCCGCGGCTTTCTAGATGGTTATTATTAACATTATTGTTATTATATTTACATAAAAAATTCTATAGGAAAAATATTTTATTATCTGTTGTTAAATGTGCGTTTGTTTGGTTATTTAAGTTGTACTAAGATCGCTGTTGCGATTTTTATATTTACTAGATCTTACTGCTGTAACTGAAAGATGATACCACATTGCCAAAAGAATCAACTAAGCCTACAAAAAACCTTTTTTGGGTTTTTTTAATTAACGCTGTCGCCTTTAGTTACGAAGGTCTTAGGATTACATTTTTAGCTTAATTATATCATTAAAAACAATTATTCAAAATGATAAACTCAAATTTTTGGATTAAGTAATTTGCAGATAACTTTCAATTTGCAAATTAGCTTATGTTTTTGATTGAGCATTGACACTCCAATCAGCTTTTAGTTCGTATCAGGAACAGTCAGTTCTTAATCAGATATTTGTTTAATATTAAGGCTTAGCGTATTCAACGTGGCAATTATTATACAGTAAAACCTTGTTATTACCAAATTGTATTCGGAAAAAAACAATTTTGTTATATCTGTATTTCATTATAGTTGCTAGGCTTTGCAGAGAACAGCGGATGATAAAGTACTTGATCAAGGTCACTAGTAACTTTTATTTAACTTTTTCATTATAATCAGAGTTTACTTTGGCTAAAACTAGACATATCTACCTGTATAGAAAAAAATGTTACGTTATAAGCTATCATTTTTCATTATAATGGTGTTTTTTTTTTTTTTCTTTCTTCAGGTATTTTTGTCAATGATGATCATTGAAACTAATTTTGTTATAAGCGTTTTTTTTGTTATATCAAGGTTTTACTGTAAGAGATTTAAAACTTTTATAAAGGAAGAACCAAATAATTAAGATTTACTCGGACCTCGATACGTCTTTTAATTGGAGAACTAAATTAAAAAAAAAAAACTTGTAAAAACAAGATTCAGCACCGATAATGAGGGAGTAAGCGTCTAAGCGTTGGCAAAAATAAGAAGTTATTTCATGCAATTACAACAATTTTAAACTTTTAAAAAGAACACTATTAATTTGTACTCTTATTTACAGTAATGATTTAAAATCCTACATAAACTTAAAACGTAGGGGCTTATTATTTAAATTTTTCTATAACATTTCTTCGTAATCAGTTACCACAATACGAATTCTATATTGGAAGGAACTTGCTGTGATATTTATATATTTTTTATATATTATATAAAAAATGAAAAGTGATGACGTACTTAACTACACTTTCGCAAAAAAGAGAGAGAGCTCTAGATTGAGAGTGGGGGAGAAAAAGTATCGATTAAAGGATTACAAACTCTTATTTGTCACCAATCGTAAGTTCCTGTGACACTTAATAAGATACAAACATTATCGGTTAAGTAACGACGGTCGAATCATTAAACGCAGTATCGATGGTTACTTTCAATAAGTTCATGTTTCACACTTTTCTCCCCTCCCCCTTTACAGCTACGCTACGGAAAAAGCTGCGTTCTTTAATAACATCTTTTTTTATCAGTCACTAGCTAGCGTCGTTTAAATGAGCTTGAACGTGTCGTTGAAAATCCACGAGAATGGCGAAAGATTTTCCACATTCGTTACACATAAAATTTTTATCCTAAAAAGTTAGGAGCTTTAGTTGACTAACAAAAGGGGATCAATTTATGTAAGTACATCTTTGAGATAACCAGGCCTGTGTGAGTAGCGAATTTTGGGTCGAGTACAAGTAATTGAAAATTTTCTTATCAAGTATCTAAATTCCTGTCGAGTACTTGAGTAATTTGATTTGGGGAAAAAAGGGATCGAGCACCAATCGAGTAGCGAAAATCATAATGGGTAGTGCGAAAGATTAAATTTAATGTTAAAAAAGTTTAAATTAAAAATAAATTACTACTAGTAAGTAATATAATGTTAGTTCCATTCCTCAGTTCTTTGCCCCAAATTGACTGTTGTTTTAGGGCTTTCTATTTAAAACGTTTAAGGTTTTTAATCCTACAGAATACCAAATTGGGATAGGAAGCTTTCTAGAGCATCCTACTCAAGTTTTTTTTTTAGTATATATTTTTTGCACTATTACTGGTAATAGTACTCCTATAATATGCGATTTCATACCTCCAGCTGCCTTGAATACCAGTAAATCTACCCCACCTATCCTCAAACCTTTGGGCATGATTACAACAAATAAAAAATTTCCCCCAAAAAATAATTATTTTATTTCAATTTCCCTCTGAGAATGGTTCGGTTCATTTTCCACCCCTCACTCTTATAGTTTCTCTCTGGTTTTCTCTCTCAGTCTAGGTCGCTGGGGGAGGTGTGAAATGGAAGTACTAGGGGTGGTATAGGACTGAGGGAGGTTTATTTTTTCTCGGTATTTCGCTAGTACT
The DNA here is from genome assembly GCA_963920705.1 of Odiellus spinosus. Lineage (NCBI taxonomy): Eukaryota > Metazoa > Arthropoda > Arachnida > Opiliones > Phalangiidae > Odiellus > Odiellus spinosus. The sequence continues at coordinate 9,270,045 of OY987233.1, forward strand.
ATGTCTAAATTAGCGCTGGTATATCGCTTCCCTTTCGAATTTGCCGTGCCATTGTTTTTTTTTTTGTGTTTTTATAATTAATAAGCTAATAATCTTTCCCATTAACTTTTTACTCGAGTACGCGAGTGACATTTAAGCCTTGTCTCGAGTACCTTTCGAGTGACATTTAAGCCTTGTCTCGAGTACCTTTCGAGTGACATTTAAGCCTTGTCTCGAGTACCTTTTATGTAATAGAAATTTGGTGTGTCGAGTATCGAGGCGAGTACTCGACTCGATACTGGACGAGTAATTTTCGAGTATCGAGTACTCGCACAGGCCTAGAGATAATGTTCCCATCAAAAATTAAGAACCCAAGAAAATTTCCAACAATCATGACTGCGATGAAACGACACTTATCTAGTCGTCCAAATATTTCTTATATTAACCCTTTCCCTGAAGAAAACATATTGTGGGTCACCCAAAAACTTTTTTTCTTAGAACACCACCTAATCCTAATGCGTTCTTAATTTTCAAAACTCTCTATAGATTACTAGCCAGACATAAAACCACCGTATTCAGATATGTAAAACAAAAGTCTTTATTTTATCACACATACCTGTTGATGAGTAGCAAGGTGAGTGTCTAACATGACAGAAGACGTGAATCCAGCGTCACAAGTGTCACAGACAAAAGGCCTCAACTGAGCGTGTGTCAGCAAATGCTGAAAGAAATATTCAAATATTATCATTGGAAAAAATATAGTAAAACATCGTAATAACAAAATTTAGAGGAGAAAGAACCCATTTGCTTCTATACTATTTCATTATAGTTTATGGCTTTGTAGACCACACAGCGAAAGACGACGTATTTGAGTCACTGGTTATAACAAAAGAGTAATTTTTCAGTTTCCTTAAAACCTGAGTTTGAGCAGTTTCCTGGCAAGGTTTCCGATAACGATGGTTTTGAACTAATTAGGAAGTTTGAGAAAAACGCATTTCAATCCCAACCTAAACTAACTATGGGATTTTAGGATGGGAATTTCAGATTTTCAAACATATGTTTTAAAACTTCCGCTGATCGAAGATTTTTTTTTGTATTTTTTCTGAGCTCCCCATGTTCTAAATAGTCCATAATCATCGATATTTAGTAGGGGGTCAGTTAACAGACATTGCCCCAATTTTCTTTTAATTCCTAGGCCTTGACTTTGCAGACGACAAAGCGGACAATGATGTATTTGGGTCAAGGTCACTGGTTATAACGAAAAACATAACTTTTTCTTTATAACCAGAGTTCCACAGCTAGGCCTACAAATTATTATCCGCTTAAAAAATGATCACAGGTTAAAACGAAAAAAAGTCAAATACACCATTTAACCATTACTTGGGGCGCTATAGCGGCATAGGGCGAACTTTCGCTTTGTGAAAATGGCAGGAAAAAAGCCTTCATGGGGCAATACGCGGGGTACTAGACTACGCGCGCCTCACCGAGCGAACTTTTTTTTTCTTTTCGTCACTAGTAAGCGTTTCGAGCGCCAGCATGTGCACAGTGGAAGAGCAAAATGGTATATTACGTTATAAACAAAGTTCTTTCGTTAAAGCTAGCCCTATATCTAACTGGATATAACAAAATAGGAGTCAAAATGTTTATAAGCCATGATATTTCGTTTGAACGAGATTTTACTACATTTAAATTGGTTTTTTTTTATCTGAACGAAAATATAAACTTACCTGCTGTAAAGTAATTTGAGTAGGAAACTGTTTGCGACAAATATCGCAGGAAAAACTATCAGCTATAATTCCATTAGTGATGGTCCTGTCACAGTCTAGCCACTGAGGAACGTTATCCTTGATAGATTGAGTTTCTAGCGAGGCAGTCGTACCCGAATGGTGAGTCGTAGCGGTGGATATTTGAGACGACCATTGGTTCCCTGTAGGTTGCTGATTCTGCTGTTGTTTGTGGTCGCAATATAGATGAACTTGCAAGAATTTGGCACTTTTAAAAACCCGACTGCACAGGTGACAAGTGCAAGAACGATGAAGTAACGGAACGTTAGATTCCACAGTGACATTCAGTTTTGGCTGCGTGTATTCTTCCATCATTGGCTGAGCGGAAGAAGCGCAGTTAACAATCTCGGGGATAAAATGAGTGGAAGGCGCAATGGTAGAGCGTGAAGGAGATTTACGTTCAACATTATTTTCTTCCGGTTCTCGCTTTACTAGATGATTAGTGGCCGACGTGATGGTGGCTGGCGGAATTAGCTTGTTGTTAGACTGGGGGCGGGGATAATGAGGAACGCCCCCGCCACTATTCAAAGCGCCAATCGTACCAGTAGCTTGAATTGGGGATGAAATGATTGACGATCTCCTCATTGGCACGACTGTTAAAGTTTCTTCAATGGGGATTGGTGATAATGAATATTGTACTGGAGCTGGCATTTTTACACTGAAAAACACATTATCAGGTGTAAGAGCTTGTTGTAGGAATGGTAATTGGACAGTTGTGCAGTGAACTAGCCTAAATCAAAGTAGCTAGCTTTATTGGCCAGTGAACTTTCCCTCCAAAATTAACCCTCCCCTAAACCCAAAGGGGTGAAAGACTTACGTTTGAGCCTCTCTAACCGCTTCATTCTCTTTCACGGTTTGGTGAACGTTATTATGATGAGGTTGGGTTTGAGGAGGAGCTTGTCCATCGGAGGTATGCCACCTCATGCGTCTAGGATCTTGCTGATACAAACGATGAGCCATCAATTGCAAGCTCTCCAAAGAATTCTCGCAATCAGTAGTATCAATCTCGTTTAAATTGACACCCGATCTTTCCATTTCGGCGTACATACCGAACGGAAGTTTACCCAAACATTCCAGTTTCATAATGTGCATTTTCGATCTTAGATGTTTGGCTAAATGGCCGTGTATTCGAAAGGCTATTTTGCAATCTCCACACTTGAAAGGTCTCGGATTGTCCGTTGTTGGAGTTCCGAAAGTCATATTCATATTAACTTTGTTATAATGACTAACGGATCTCTTGTGTTTTTGCAAGTGACCTTTCGTACGGAAAGAGACTGCGCAACTTTCACAACGGAAGGGTCTTTCGAAATAATGAATATTAACGTGCAGTCGTAACTGACTCGGTTTTGAGAATGTCTTATTACAAATGCTACACGAACATTTTCCCTCGGATTCGATTCGAACGTGATTAGAGGTAGAAATAGAAGAACCGCTCGGTACAGTTGCAGATAAACGGAATTCTATTTGCGAAGAAGAATTTGAAGCCCTACTTCTTCGATCAGTCGCGTTACACGGTTCTAGTCTTTCTTTAACCCCGTAACTATCAGGCATCCCACTAGAATTTCCCGAACTCCCGCATACCTCGTCAATATGATTACACTGACTGTCATTATCCAAAGAATTTTGCGATACCGGAGATAATGGATGTTGATAATCATCCGCTTCAGAGCTATACGAAGCTTCTAACATGTCCACAGAACCATCCGCCTCCAAAGGAACCATTTCTTCTCCGTCAGAAGCTCCAGGGAAATAATTTCCCGAAGATAAACGATTTGAGCCCATTCCCGAGGAATAAATGTAATCGGACATACCGCAGTTATTCCTATCGGGAGACATCATTAAATCGCTTCCGGGAGAAGTTAAAACATCGTACGCAGCTTTATTGTCATTCATAGCACAAGTAATTGAAGAATTTTCCATAGTCCCCGTCGGAGCGACACAGCTAGATTTCCACAAATGTGGGGTTAAGGATAAAGGCAAATGAACCAAATTTTCTCTCGGTTCTTTGGTAATTCTCAAGTCCATCGGCTGTTCACCGTTAATAGTAAGCCAACTCTTTGGCAAACTTGATTCCGTTGTTTTAACAGTATCATCTTCCTCCTGAATGTTCATTCTAGAACTTTCAGCTTGTAAGTTTCTGTTATTATAAAACATTGAAAAACAACTTAGATTCAACGCAAGATGGTTCTTAATTGGACGTAAGAAGGTTTCTTAATTGGACGTAAGAAGGTTTCTTAATTGGACGTAAGAAGGTTTCTTAATTGGACGTAAGAAGGTTTCTTAATTGGACGTAAGAAGGTTTCTTAATTGGACGTAAGAAGGTTTCTTAATTGGACGTAAGAAGGTTTCTTAATTGGACGTAAGAAGGTTTCTTAATTGGACGTAAGAAGGTTTCTTAATTGGACGTAAGAAGGTTTCTTAATTGGACGTAAGAAGGTTTCTTAATTGGACGTAAGGTTTCTTAATTGGACGTAAGGTTTCTTAATTGGACGTAAGAAGGTTTCTTAATTGGACGTAAGAAGGTTTCTTAATTGGACGTAAGAAGGTTTCTTAATTGGACGTAAGAAGGTTTCTTAATTGGACGTAAGAAGGTTTCTTAATTGGAAGTAAAAAGGTTTAATTGGATGTAAGAAGGTTTCTTAAGTCAAAAGTAAGAAGGTTCCTTAAATCAAAAGTAAGAATTGCTTCTTAAATCAAAAGTAAGAAGGTTTCTTAAATCAAAAGTAAGAAGGTTTCTTAAATCAAAATTAAGAAGGTTTCTTAAATCAAAATTAAGAAGGTTTCTTAAATCAAAAGTAAGAAGGTTTCTTAAATCAAAAGTAAGAAGGTTTCTTAAAGGAGTCCTTCACTGCCTTGGCGGCTCCCTCATGTCTACTGCTTCCCCCCTCAGTTTTTAGCGACCCTCCCTTCTATACTACTTAATAGATATATACTACTGGGGCGCCAAAGACATGCAGTGGGCAATTTTTGGAAGACCGACTTTTGAAAAAACAGGGGGGGGGGGGGGGGGACGCCACGGCCGTGAAGGACTCCTTTAAATCCAAAGTAAGGTTTCTTAAATCAAAAGTAAGAAGGTTTCTTAAATCAAAAGTAAGAAGGTTTCTTAAATCAAAAGTAAGAAGGTTTCTTAAATCAAAAGTAAGAAGGTTTCTTAAATCAAAAGTAAGGTTTCTTAAGTCAAAAGTAAGAAGGTTTCTTAAGTCAAAAGTAAGGTTTCTTAAGTCAAAAGTAAGGTTTCTTAAGTCAAAAGTAAGGTTTCTTAAGTCAAAAGTAAGAAGGATTCTTAAGTCAAAAGTAAGAAGGTTTCTTAAGTCAAAAGTAAGAAGGATTCTTAAGTCAAAAGTAAGAAGGATTCTTAAGTCAAAAGTAAGAAGGTTTCTTAAGTCAAAAGTAGGAGGGTTTCTTATTTCAAAAGTAGGAAAGTTTCTTATTTCAAAAGTAGGAAAGTTTCTTATTTCAAAAGTAGGAAAGTTTCTTAATTCAAAAGTAGGAAAGTTTCTTAATTCAAAAGTAGGAAAGTTTCTTAATTCAAAAGTAGGAAAGTTTCTTAATTCAAAAGTAGGAAAGTTTCTTAATTCAAAAGTAGGAAAGTTTCTTAATTCAAAAGTAGGAAAGTTTCTTATTTCAAAAGTAGGAAGGTTTCTTAAGTCAAAAGTAGGAAGGTTTCTTAAGTCAAAAGTAGGAAGGTTTCTTAAGTCAAAAGTAGGAAGGTTTCTTAAGTCAAAAGTAGGAAGGTTTCTTAAGTCAAAAGTAGGAAGGTTTCTTAAGTCAAAAGTAGGAAGGTTTCTTAAGTCAAAAGTAGGAAGGTTTCTTAAGTCAAAAGTAGGAAGGTTTCTTAAGTCAAAATTCAGAGACCTTAAGTAAACGCAAGGTTTTTATAACTGTTAATTTAAGTGATTTTTAGAAGATTAGCTTAAATTGAGGCTAATGAGACAAAAATTAATCAAACCTGTCAAAAACGTTGGAAGAGGAAGGATTATGGCTGCGAGCTTCACCAATAGCTGACATGGAATATCGTCTAGAAGTCATTGTTTCCAACTGATCTTCCATGACCACTGGTAAAGAACTGGCGAAACTAATGACTCTGGTTTGAAGATGTTCTCCACTGACCAATTGCTCTCTATTTAATTGTTCACCTGCAGAACGAGCCGGTGGCATATTAACCGAATAAGAGCGTCTGCGCGATTTGGGAGACAATTCAGGCACAGTTGTCCAATGAACTCTGGGAATTCCAGCGTAATTATCCAATCCAGTATCTTCAATAATTTCACTTCCAGATAACACGCAACCAGTAACTGATGATAATGATTCCATAGAACCAACACTTCCTTCTACAAGATAAAATTCCAAAATTAGAGGTGTGCGACTATTCGATGGCGCGGAATAGACAACTCGATGACACCGAATCGACAACTCAATTGAACTCAATCTCTCACAAGTGGAATCTCACACTTTGGAAATTATTTAGCCATCCACACGTAATAATTATTCTACCTGATTTATGTATCTGGGAAACAGGCGATGACATAACCCAATCAGTGGTACTATTATTAATTCTGTTGATGCCACACGAAGATAAGTTTAAAAGACTTCGAGCAGCTTCCCTTTCAGGATCCCAAGCGGAATCACCCTCCAAAGGCAAGGATAAAAGGTCTGATAAATTTGTTGCAGGTAATTCCTCACTCTGCGTGTAAATTACAGTCGATGACGTAACTGGCACGATGGGCTCTGCGTCTTCAAACTGTTCAGACTCTGCGGTTATGCCATCTAAGTCCTTCTCGGATGAACACATTTCTTCATCATCGCTGGGATAAATAAAAAGGTGCGTTAATGTCTTAACTAAAATTAATATTACATTATCAAGTACCGATGATCCTGACTGTCTTCATCCTCCTCATCATAGTCACTTTCTTCTTCGTCTTCGTCTAAATCTTCATCATCATCTTCGTCATCAGCGTCAGAAAACTGAAATAAGAAAGTTAAACCTTGAGTTAAAAGCTCAAGAGAGAAGGTATGGAACATCACTACTCTAGAGTTTAAGTATCAATCATTCAATTGGTCCTACTTGTTTGGAGAGAGCAGATTCGTCTATTTGCGAGTCATCAATGGTAGTAGGCACAGGTATGATTCCTAGTTCCAAACACTTTTTATGATGAGCTTTAGATTTCATATGTTTTGTAAGATTCCCTTTGGTTTTAAAGGCGAAAGCACAATGACTGCATTTGTAGGGCCGTAAATCAGTGTGAGTACGAATATGCTTCTTGAGCATACTCGGTTTCTTGCACCGGATACCGCATTCTTCACAAACGTATTTACCACGGCCTCTGCCTCTTATGTACGTATAATCCTCATTTGATCGAAATCCCCCTTGAAAGATGCGAACTCTCTTGGGAGATTTAGAAACTGTCGTTGATGGATCCCCCGATGACTGCGATACCAAAGCTTCTCCAGACTCTGAGCTATACTTCCTGCTTACAGATACTGTTTCATCATCAACCTTTTAAAGTAATAAGTCAAAAATATTTTTTTACATATTTTCACAACCAAAATACAAATGTAGTATGTATCTCTTCCATCAGGTCTTAAGCCAAATGCACACAGACCTATGTTAACACGATTCACGCTTATGCGCCCTTGAGGCAAGCGTGAAAATAGGCATATGTGCATCCGAACTTAAGTTTTATCTTTCCAAAACACCCGTTCGCGCGATCAAGAATCGCCTTATGTCTGATGAATCTTGGTGTCGAATTGGCCAGAAACGACATCACTATTTATCAAAGTGGGAGTACTAATACGCTCGTTCCTCGGCAACCCTGATGATCCCCTCAGTCCTAACTTTTTACAGTTTGACCAAAGTTTTGGAAGTGGAACGCGTTGGCCGACAAGAAGACCATCAAAAAAATTTTGGCAAAAATACATTTCGCAATCGCAAATGCATACCTGAGTTAAATCAACGTTTTCCACGGAGTTATCAAAACTTTTCTTCTTTTCTTGAACAATCCCTTGCAAACACTCTGAACCAACACTCTTTCCTTCCACAGTGGGCTCACTTTCCATGCCTACCTGACCACCACCGGTCTCCGTAGAAAGAACACGTTCTCCCGTTTCCTTATCCTGCAAAAAATTTATAACGTAAATTAACAAACTAGTGCTAGTAATGGAATTATTATATAAGGTTAAATATAAAGATATTATGGGAAGCGTTTTATAAAATTAAAACCTAAAGCACCAAAAGCAGCGTTCATTTTTTTTTTAGAAATTTTTGCAAGAGCGGGTGATACAGCGGACAAACGGCATAAGGTTGGTTATAAAATTAGTTTAGTTCACGATGGAGAAACACAGATGAGTCACAAAATGAGCTCTATGAAGTAAACAAACACATTGATGAGATTTTTGGGCGCGATTTATTAGATTCATGAGTAATTAGGTTAGAAAGGAGTCTGTAGGTTTGTCCCATTGTTACGATGCTTGGGATCTAGGAGAATGGGTTGCCTCCACCGAAAACCATCACCAAAACACAAAGCGCCATTCAATTTTTTTCCCCCACAAATGTAACTATAGGTTGCGGATTAATAGCGTTTCTAAGCAAAAGCATTCTAAAGTAGTTTTTTTTAACTCCCGGTGGAGAAGATCTCTCATGCACACGTATATCCGCTCAATCGTCTTTCAACGCAAGGCAACGAAACAGTCTGACAAAAATCTATCGTACATGACACGATATCCGCGCTAGTTAACTTACCGATGACGAATCGGTTTGTTTTCCTATTTCAATAGTCGCCGATGGCGAAAGTTCAATAGATTCGGATGGCAAAGACTTTGATCCGTCTACCTCGTGCTTACGAAATTGCCAGTAGCTAGAATGTGTCACCACCAATGTGTTTGATACGACGGACGAAGAATAAACGATGGACGCACTACGCTGCCCCTTCTTTGTATCGTAAAGAGATATCTCTTGCCCCGGAGTCAGCCCAAATAACGATTCCTTGTGTGGATAAATTTGCCAATTGGAATACATAGAGAGTTTCGGCTGATTTTTCTGACAGACGTACATGGGCTGCAAACGATATATACAACAGTAGAAAGACCTCGTAGAGCACTTGAGTCTTAATGTGGTATAAGCTTGTCCGTTTATAAATTGTTGAAGGCATTTTTTCTTTGGTCTCGGAGTTTCGGGGCTGATAATGGTGGATCCGATCAGTGTTACGGCTTTCTTTGACAGAGGCAGAGACGTGGGTCTGGATGCCATTTGTTGCGTCTTGGCAAACAGAAACTTCTTGGGACTCTTTTCCTCGGCAATGACTGGGGTGTTATCTTCGGGTAAGGGGCTGCACGGGCTTAATATAACTGTAGGGACAATCATCTTACCCGCCGCTGTTGTTGTTTGAGCAATTGTCGAATCATTTTTGACTAGCTTAGCATCATTTGGATTGTCAGATTTTGCATCAATAAGAATTTTTTCAGAGCTTTCATCAGAAGGCGAAGTTTGATTGAGAGCCTGATTAAGGCAAAGAGGACGGTTAGTGTTTCGCGCGAAAGTCGCTTGACATTCGTTATTAGTAGCTTCGGTAGTCTCGGTGTTTGTCATAGCCGCTTGAGGACTTACTATAACGGACCCTGGAACGCTCAAATTTTTCGTTGTATTAAATGACGAGGAGGTTGAGGTTATAGTCTGACTATTAGTGTATTGAACCACGGTTCCGCCAGAGTTCAGAACCGGTTTAGAAATGGTCACCACCACCGACACGCTAGTGGTGGTCTGTTGAGCGTTGCTCAGAAGGGTCAGTGGCGCGTTCGTGCTACTAGAAGGGAACCCAGTCTCGACAAAAGTTGAAGAGGGGGGAACGCGGGTACTGTTCCTTCCGTGTTTAAGAACTCCGGGATAACTGAAGACGATATCCGAAGGTGTAAATGAAAATACGGGCTCGGAAGTCTTCCGTTTTTTCGAAGGTGATAAACTTCTACTAATATTTCCACTCAAGAGTTGCTTTTTCAATATTTGGCCGGACCCAAATTCCACTCCGGTATACGTGGGCAAGGAACGAGGAAAGCTGAACGACGAAGACCGTTTATTAACGGGTCCCGTGGTGGAAGAAGGAATTTCCAAGAAATTCGGACTGGGGGACTTGCCAGTTCCGCCTTTACAATAATGGGTCTTGTGAGCTTCCAAATTTTCTTTGCTGCGAAATCCTATATTACATAGGAGACAGTTATAAACGGCGCTGGAATCATTTTGAAAACTCGAAAGACGAATTCCATTCAACCCGTTTAAGAGTCCCCTACTGTTTTGACTATCTTCGTCCGAAGGTATTGGAGATTTACGCAGCGCGGAATCCCGTGATTTCAAGAGAAGATCTTTTATGATGCTTCCTTCCGGATTTTCGGGATGCTTCTCTCCTGCCATCAAGTTTTCGGACGATTTGCTAAGAGCTACGCCGATGCTTTTGTTATCATTTATACTCGAAAGAGTTTGAAGATGTCGATCAACGTTTCTCATCCTCGCGTATCTGGAATCCAATGACATTTTCCGACCGTTGGGCGAAGTTTCGTACGGATAAGCGACTTCGTCCACTTTACCCAAGAGAGCCGAATGTAGTTTAGATTTAAATTTAGGAGATGGCGGGCTTTTGTACTTAACCGTGACTTCTTCACTGAATCTCCTAAATTTTCCGCTTTTTAATTTCCTCGAATCTTCGTCGCTGTTGGCGTCCGCGGCCAAACTAGATTGCCTCATGTATCTCTTGATCCAAAGTGGGTCTTGGGTTTCCACAATCGCCGCGTTTTCAGATATGATTTTGCTAATGTGCTGCTCTATGACTTCGGGCCGAGTTAACTTCGAAGTTCTCGAAATGCTGTAACCGGACATGGTTTGTATCGAACTCGAATGGGACACGGCCACGCTGGTACTCAAGTTGGGGCCAGCTTTTTCCGGGTCCCGAGGAAAGGACGATTGACTGTGGATAACGTTGGCTATTGAAAACGAAGAACTGGGTAAACTGTGACACCGGGTACGCGGAACTTCCGTTTCAACACTGAGCGTGGAATTTTCCGTTTTTTGGGCAGTTTCTCGATCTATTGTCGAAGGAGTCATAGCGTTGGCGAACGCGTCAGGTTTAGGATCTAGTACTAGACCGGATAATACAGTTTCCACGTTAGAAGGTTTAACTCCGTAGATGGAGCTGAGCATGGTAAGACTACAGACTGAATTTGGAACCGGGATAGTAAGACGGGTGGAGTAAGACGACTCTGTAGAAGGTGACCTAGCGTTTTGAAGAGTTTCTCGTTGGGTCACGGGGAGGGTAGTGTTGATATCTTCTCTTTTCATGGCCTGCCAGGGAAGGGAAGACATTATGGGGCCACGTCCAACCAAACTTTTGCTTTCACTCGTCCGTCCACTCGAACACGCGATATTCATTTCACCAACATTTTCCGCCCGTACCGCGGGTTCTCCGTTTAATGGACCAGCCATTTTGGAGACAATACGACGTACCGTGATTTTATCAGAGTCGAAAACTTTTCCGGAAAAGTTGGGACTTTCCGTGACTACTTTGGGAGTGTTACACGAGCATAACGTAACTGGCGCTTTGCAATGGGGACAGGATAGATTTTCGGCAACGGATTGTTGCATAGGTTGGGGGCTCATTGAAACGACACCGGTTCTTCTCCTCCTGCCCGAGGAGAGGCTATTAGGGACTTCAATGACAGAATGCGCGGACGAATTGTTGCGGAAGTCCAGGACTTTGCCACTTTGTGACTCATCTGCCTTCCCATTTTCGAGAGACGGTTTAGGAAGGGCTACATTTGTCGCTTCTTTCCCTTCCAACTCGGCTGCAATTATAACATAGTTCGTCAACCAAAAACTCGTCTACTAGCCAAATTACAAATTAAAACCCTCAAAATATAGTACGACAAAGAGTAAATTAACAATATCAACGCGCGATTCAATTTGTCCTAATATTTGCACCCAACAGAATATTCAATTCGCTATATTGATAAAATAATTTTCGAAATATATCAAGGTAACAAAATATTTTCTGCACACATTCGGAGACCCGAGAGACTTGACTATCCTCGACTGTCTGACAGGAAATTTCAAGCATTTGAATTTATATTCGGAATCACCTTGCCAAAAAACATATTCGAGAATTTTCAAACAATTTTAGACACGCTTTTGGTGATTAAATTAAATTCTAAAGTTGGGTAAAGTTTCAATAAAAGTAAATATAAATTCAGGCCAATCATATTATTTCAGTCTTTAACAGCGCTTGTAATGTCCTAACATTAAAATAATAGGCCGGCGTTTGACGTTCAGACCTTGGGGGCAACTTTTTAGAATTAATATAAAAAGAGCTTGTTGCACTTGTTTTTTTAAACGTCACCCGCATAGCCCGACGATTCCGATAAATATAAAGTGCTTTTTTAATCTTTAAAGTGATTTTCAATAGCTTACAAAACTGAAAATATCGATTATTACAGAAACACAAGTTAAATATTTGTAATGAGTGTAGCGTAGCGTTCCATAGATTTTGTCTAAACCAAGTCTAACCAATGTTCCCAAAACCCTCAAACGCTCGTCTAACAGAAGTTTTCATTCTTTAATATTAAATAAGTTTCAATTTCGATATACAGAAAGCTACCGAATAAATCATTCCTGTAGAAATGAAAAAGGAGTGGTTAAATCATAATGGTTGAATGTTCAAGATGATTTTGGGTGTAGGTTGAGTCTGGAAAAGTTTCGAAAAATATCCGTTTATACCTCAATTGTGAATGTTTTTAAGGAGGGGCGATCTTAAAGGAAGAATGCACCCTAACAAGTCATTTTTTTCACAGATTTCTTTTCGTTTAAATAGGCTTAATCCACTAATAATACAATTTACAGACAAATATTAAACTAGAAATCAATCTAAAAACCCGGAAAATAGGCTTAGCTGGATTAATGAAGATACTGAATTTCTTCGCATTGAAGGGTTATCGACCAATCAAATGTTGCACGAAGTATCATGGAGATCTCGCCTTAAAGACTGGCCTTTGCTCGTAAGTCGATCAACGCGAAGTAATTCAGGATCTCCATTAATCCAGCTAAGACTATTATCTGGGTAAGTTTTCAATTTATTTCCAGTTTAATATTGGTTTGTAACCTTTTTACTGTTACTGTTGGATTAGGCATATTTAAACGATAAGGAATCGATAAAAAAATCACTTATTAGGTTGCATTCTCCCTTTACGCTTACGATGATGATTAAAATACGTGTCGGGTAACAAATTACAGAATAATCCTTTACACAAATTTAAAAGACTGGTACTGCCTGGTTAAGAGAAACAGTTTATTAAATAAAGTTTGACTATGCTAGGACTTTCTCGTTCGCCCTAATATACTATAGTTGTTAAAGTGAGGCTGTAACGCAATTTCCATGAACTCCGAATGGAAATCGAGTAGCATTTTCGGAAAGATCGTTAAAAAACGATTCATAATATATAAACATATATTCAGCAAAATTACTGCAACAGTATAAAATTAAAGATGTACAATTTTGAATCACCATTTTCTAAAATTTTAAAAGAAAAACATCCCCACAATACTACATCATCACTATGGTCACGTGATTTCGCTATTGTATAGAGCCTGCATTTGATTCTCGCGCGTATTGGCACAAGTGATTAGGATGGTTTCGCGCGGTGTCTTTTTCCTAAAAGTACTTAATCCAGAAAATAAACTACGTTTCGTATGAACATTATCGTTAATTACGTTCCAAATAGAGCTCGGAATCTGATGTATATTATCTTCTGTTATTGGTATATTTTCAGATATTTTATTTTCGGATAAATTGTTTGTAACTAAAAAATTCGAAGAATATATAAAAAAAACAACGAAACTAAGATTTTAAATCATCTTTTTATTTGTTATTTTCACGAAAAATTTTGAATTTTTTTATCCGAACGTATAACGCGGATAATATTCTAAGATAAGGCCATTTTTGGATAAAAACGGATTGGGATTACGTTTTTTTTACTTTATCTTCGAATAAGTTAACTCGAATGAAAATAGCCTATTTTTAATTAAACAGATAATTTACATCAGAATTTATTTATCCAATTAATAAAATATTTACGAATTCCGAGCTCTAATCCAAAGTATAAAATTTTGAACATGGCGTTTTAACAGAATTTAAAATATAATTGGGGAAAAAAATGGCGACAGCCTCACTTTAAAACGAAATGAACTATGGACATCGAGGACATCGCGCGTGGCTTCCTTCGAGCAATCCTTCATTGCTCTCGGAGTATCTATACGATCCCACCCCCTGGAGATCTTTTATGAGGCAAGTTAGCAGGAATTCCCCAAAACTTTCCATGGTTTTTTCCCCAAATAAAGCTTGGACAGTTGGCAGCTGCGTTTCCAGTGCGACCTTAGTGGCTTAGTTAGGGGTTAGGAGTGGACCCAATAGAGCGATTAAGGGGTGTTCGGTCGAAACCAAAGCCGAAACTATATGATTCAGAAACTAGAAAAATCACAAAATTAAGATTCTAATGCTGGTTCCACACCTAGCCCGCTTCGAACCCCGGTCTTGAAACGGGTTAAAGGAAGAATGCAACCAATCAACAAGTGATTTTTTTTATCGATTTCTTATCATTTAAATAGGCCTAGTCCAACAAACAAATATTAAACTGGAAATAAATTTAAAACTTTCCACTTAGCTGGATTCATGGAGATATCTTTACCTCCCCGTATAAGGACTAGCGACCAATGATATTGACCTCGGATATTGATCTTGGAGATCATGTTTTCCCCATATAAAAGTCACTAGTCCTCATATGGGAAGTTCATGTGATCTCCACGAATCCAGCTAAGTATATTCTTTTAGTTTAATATTTGTTTAACTTTTTATTGTTGAATTAGGCCTGTTTAAACGATAAGGAATCGATAAAAATTACTTCTTAAGTTGCATTCTCCCTTTAAAATAGAACCGTCCACACGAGGCAAAAAGGCCGGCCGGGTGAGGTTTCATAGTTTTTACTTCAACTACTTTATTACCTTCATTAATTAATTTTTCACAGCTTCGTTTGTAAAATTAATTCTATTTCTTACACCCTTGAACTACGAGCCTCTTTCCCGGCACAGTATTAAATATGATTAATGTTTTTCTTAAATTACAATTTAGGTTCTGTTACTCCGATTAAAACTGCCCGCCTCGAGGGGTCATACACTCTTGAATACGCTGTACACCTGAGTTCACTGAGTTCAGCTTTGACAGTGCAAAGAGTTCTAAAATTTTGTACACCTGACTCAGGTGTGTGACCTGAGTTCGCGAGTGTCTGCCCCCTCGGACACTCGCGAAATCAGGTGTACAAAATTTAAATTACAAAAATTGTAACTTTTAGCAACTAAATTACAAAAATTGTAACTTTTAGCAACTAAATTACAAAAATTGTAACTTTTAGCAACTAAATTACAAAAATTGTAACTTTTAGCAACTAAATTACAAAAATTGTAACTTTTAGCAACTAAATTACAAAAATTGTAACTTTTAGCAACTAAATTACAAAAATTGTAACTTTTAGCAACTAAATTACAAAAATTGTAACTTTTAGCAACTAAATTACAAAAATTGTAACTTTTAGCAACTAAATTACAAAAATTGTAACTTTTAGCAACTAAATTACAAAAATTGTAACTTTTAGCAACTAAATTACAAAAATTGTAACTTTTAGCAACTAAATTACAAAAATTGTAACTTTTAGCAACTAAATTACAAAAATTGTAACTTTTAGCAACTAAATTACAAAAATTGTAACTTTTAGCAACTAAATTACAAAAATTGTAACTTTTAGAAACTAAATTACAAAAATTTGGAACTTTTAGAAACTAAATTACAAAAATTGTAACTTTTAGAAACTAAATTACAAAAATTGTAACTTTTAGAAACTAAATTACAAAAATTGTAACTTTCAGAAACTAAATTACAAAAATTGTAACTTTTAGAAACTAAATTACAAAAATTGTAACTTTTAGAAACTAAATTACAAAAATTGTAACTTTTAGAAACTAAATTACAAAAATTGTAACTTTTAGAAACTAAATTACAAAAATTGTAACTTTTAGAAACTAAATTACAAAAATTGTAACTTTTAGAAACTAAATTACAAAAATTGTAACTTTTAGAAACTAAATTACAAAAATTGTAACTTTTAGCAACTAAATTACAAAAATTGTAACTTTTAGAAACTAAATTACAAAAATTGTAACTTTTAGAAACTAAATTACAAAAATTGTAACTTTTAGAAACTAAATTACAAAAATTGTAACTTTTAGAAACTAAATTACAAAAATTGTAACTTTTAGAAACTAAATTACAAAAATTGTAACTTTTAGCAACTAAATTACAAAAATTGTAACTTTTAGAAACTAAATTACAAAAATTGTAACTTTTAGAAACTAAATTACAAAAATTGTAACTTTTAGAAACTAAATTACAAAAATTGTAACTTTTAGAAACTAAATTACAAAAATTGTAACTTTTAGAAACTAAATTACAAAAATTGTAACTTTTAGAAACTAAATTACAAAAATTGTAACGTTATAGTAACTAAATTACAACAATTTTAAATTAATAGTAACTAAATTACAACAATTTTAAATTAATAGTAACTAAATTACAAAAATTGTAACGCTTAGTTACTAAATTACAAAAATTGAAACGCTTAGTAACTAAATTACAAAAATTGTAACGCTTAACAACTAAATTACAAAAATTGTAACGCTTAATAATTAAATTACAAAAATTGTAACGTTTAGTAACCTTTATTTCAAAAATGGTAACTTTTAGTGAAAATAGTAACTTGGTATCAACCCTGAATTTGGAGTTCAAATCCATGACAGCATCCCTTTAAGGAATTTACGCGAAACACTGATATTTTGGGGTGTAATCATTCATTCCAGTACTCGAATCAATTAATATTAATATCAATTAATCATCATCATTCAAACAGTCGACTAGATTTTTTAACAAATTAAATAATAAATTTACCTGATATCCCATACCTCAACGAAAGAAAAATTCGAACAAGAATTGCGAAAAACTACTAGACCCAAAATGTCAAAAGAGCGAGGAACCACTTTTTCAGGGGCTCCATCACGGTGCTAAGCAGACTGGCCTATGAGTATGAAGTGGCCAACTTAGGCCAAAGATAGGGATAACAAACGAAACGCGTAAAAATATCCTAGACGATGGTAGAGAACATTCAATATTCAAGGTTTCTATATATAAATAGGGCCTATTCACTAACTATTTCAACAGATTCGAGTAGGAAAGACGCGAGATTTCGGGGTAAACACGATAAGGGATACGCGCGTACCGAGGCCGGGGAGGAGCCAAAAAGTGGGGGTGGGTAAACCAAAAAAAAAAAAAAAAAAAAAAAAAAAAATGAATTAAAAGGCGAGGAAGCCCATTGATGTTAAAAGTCACGTGACCATGAGATCCTTTCGTTTTGCCCCCAGTGTGACGCTGCTGATAAAGATTTAAAAATGTGAGGTGATTCCCGGGGACGCCAATATATTCCAGATAAGAAACCAAAGAGATTGTTACACCAATATTTCGACATAATTCTCTTATGTGGCGGGTAACCATTTTTTTATTTTTATCAAGACGTGAAGATGAAGGGTCGGTCATTCTTTGAAAAATATCCATTATATTCTTTAAAAATGTATCATTAATTTTATTTTTTTTTAAAAAATACGCAAATTTTTGAAAATACCCAAAAATCCGAAAGCCAAATCTAATCATCCGAAAAAAAAAAAACATGCTTTAATTTGTTATTATCTGAATTTTATAATTCTGATAATTTTCTTGGATAAGAATCCATTTTTTGGGATAAAAACGGATGCGAGTATTATTGTTTTATTTAGGGCTGGGCGAGTACTCGATTGATTCGAGTAACTCGATCGAGTACCGAGTCGAGTACTCGACTCGGTACTCGATCGACCTCATTTTACTACTAGTGACGAGTATCGAGTATTGGTTTTACTACTCGACAAACTACTCGATAAGCATTCGCGGAACCCATTAGAAACTCGGCAAGGCTAGTAAATAGAAATTAATATCGAATTCGTACACAAAGGAAAGATAAGAAAAAATATAAAATTGTGTGGACATAAAAACGCTCAGGCTGGCTCTTCGCCTCCTGCAGAAATACAAAAGTCTAGAGAGGGGTTGTCATGTAGCACAGTTATATTTTTTTGTAAAAATTGATGGTAAGGACGACGCAATAGAGGCTATTTGAAAATAGCGCCTCTATAGCGTCGTCTGCTTCATAAATTTTTACTAAAAAATTATAACTGCCACCTGAGTGACCTGACAACCCCTCTCTAGACTTTCTTATCTCTCCAGGCGGCGAAATGGAATTTCTTGGCGGGATAGGACCTGCCTGGAGTCTGGACCCTGCAAGCGTTTTAGTTTTAGTTTGGATTTCTGTCTTCTGAAGTTTTTATTTGGAATTTTACTTTTGGGTCGTAAGGTGGGAAACTGGAACTTTCTTTCCAAGCACTGATTTATTATTTCTACATGAAAATCTAAAAGTTCCTGAATCTAAACAGTGAAATTTTCTAACTTTAGTTCTGACTGATCTCTACTTCATGTAATGTAATATAACACAAAAAGCGTTAACAGTTGTAAAAGTTTAAAATATGGTTTTCTTTATATTGTTATTGTTAATGTGGAATGGTTAAACCTAAGCTCACTCCTTAATTAGTTAATACTCGCGAGTACTCGAGTGCATGAAAATTAACCAAGGCCCAACTACTCGATACTCGACACAACATTTAATACTCGACTCGGTACTCGACAACGAAAATTTTTGGTACTCGATACTCGACTCGGTACCCTAAAAGTACTACTCGCCCAGCCCTAGTTTTATTATATCATCGGATAATTTAACTGGGGCTACGGCCATTGGGGTACAAATATAATGAATTATCACGATAGATGGCGCGCCTTAGCCTCACTCTCTATCGCTTTCACGTATTACACCCGTTGCTACGGGAAACGCGTCGAGTCTCGAAGCGCTAGGGGAGGGGTTACCGCCTAGTTGGTCTCTCGTCATAGTGTACCCCAATGGCGCGCTGCCCCTGCAAGTTGTTCTCCAATTTTGAATTCGTCTATGAAAGGAAAAGTAAAACCGACGTCACTCGTATGTAAAATCAACCCTCAGGAATTTTCAATTCTTGAAAATGAAATTCACGTGTTTGTCATGGCCGAAATTGAGTTGGCAGGTTGCGTGTCTGAGCTTTAAAAAGCTCCATACGATTTGAGATAATTTGAAGTTGTCTATAATAGAATTTTGATAATTGGCGTGCTATAAATAAGGATCTCACGCGTATGGGTCGTGAGGATTGAAAAGCTTAATAATATTTGTTCATTACTCACGCGCCAAGAGATTAATCTCATAGCTTGTTAATCATCAAACATTTTCATTTCATGGTCATGGATTTTTATCTCAATAAAATGAAATAGAGTAATGTTATAAAAATGGATTATTTTGTTCCTCTCAACACGCTTGAAAAAGATGAAGGAAATCATTTCATGACCTTCTATAATAGACAGATCAATAGTTGATATTATAAAAGCACTTGTGGGTGTGACATTTTGTTGGGATGTTGCTAACTACGTCACGAAATCACGTGGTGTTAACGGGCGGTTATTTCCGTTTTCTTAAAACGATAGGGGTCAGAAGTCACTCGGGAGAGACGCGACCTTAAGAGCTGACAAGGATATAGAAAAATAAGCTTAAGAAATACTCGGTGCTCACGAGAGCTATGAGCTTTACAAGCTATTACGTAGCTGATGACGTCGACGGTAACATTCACTAAGAAAGCTCTCTCCTCTTTTATGATAGCAACTCTTTAGGAAATGGGCGTAGAACCTTTTGCAGGGACGCATCCATTGTAGGTTGAATTTTAGATGAAACGCGTAATCTTAGCGGAAGGCAGCTGTTGGTGGATTGTAGGACAGGAAGAGAGATGCGCCACCTACAGTTTTTATCTCATCTAGGCTATTATTGTGACGAAGGGGGGCGGGGCATGACGTCGGTTTTACTATTTCAACGTGCTCCCATAGAAAGAAATCGGCTTTCCCGCGAAGAAAAATCTTCTAATTTGGCCCAAAATGATCTAAATTGGAAAATTCCAAAAAATTCCACAAATATTTGGTCAAATTCTTTTGGAACTTTAAATTAAAAATTTGGACCCATTTTGACCAAAATTTGATATTTCCTCATAAGCCGATTTCATTCGGATAGTCCGAAAAATTCAAATACTCCCGAAAAAAAAAAAAAAAAATCAATTACTCCCGAAAAAAATCAAATACTCCCGAAAAAAATCAAATACTCCCGAAAAAAAAAAAAATCAAATAATCCCGAATAAAATCGAAATAATTACGAAAAAATCTTGAAAATAAAAAACTTCCAAAAAAAATCAGCTAATCCAAAAAAGCACATTAAAAAAAAACAAAAAAAAAAAAAACCCAAGTCAGGTGTACTGTACATTATTTTGCCGAGTAACTAGCCTCTCGCTCGTAGTTAAAATTTCAAATTCTCGCGAAATAACTTTGACAAGACCCATCTGAATAGAGTGGCAGAACATTTGAAACTTCTCAAATACTTTTTTTTGGAAAAATTCCGAAATATAAACGAAACTGCGGTTTCATAACTACTATTTAAAATAATAATAATAAAAAAAGGGAAACAATCCCTTTTAAAAAAAATGATCTTATCGGTGCGTTGGCGTCGCCGAGCGGGGTATGTGTCTACCCGAGATATTGAAACAAACAGAAATATTTTTAGAGAGAAAAAGAAACTGAGAATAGTATAGAATGAATTGCCACGGCTACACCTAGACCTTGCTCAACTCTCTTTAATAGCGTACAGTATGGGGAGACACAAAATTGACGTCAGCTTTCTTCAAGGATAATAAAAGGAGGAAGATACGCGAAGGAAAACGACAGGGGTAGAGGGGAATGCGTAGGAAGTGTGTGATGAATTTCAAGGGGTTCGCGTTCCTATACGGAGAGAGGTTGGAGTTGCAGACTCGCCACCTTTTAGGTTCGTTTCGGGAAAGATAAATGCCTGGCAAGGACTACCAATGGAGAGATTAAACGAAGACTGGAGTGGAAGCCACAAGGAATGAAGATCAATACGACTACCACGTTTGAGTCGCGTGTCAATAACCAATATCTACCGGCAAACATTCAAAGGCGTTTTACATAGCAGAGATTAAAGGGAGAATGAAAGGCCAAAACAACGTATTTTTAATCGATTGAGAATGCTAAAATAATGAGAAAAACAATATTATAACTCACCAAAAATATTTCGTTATTTTATAATCAATTTTCAAAGTTCCGAAACTTGCAGATGCTAAGCCTTGGCTGCCTAGGCTTAGCATCGGAACTTTGGAAATTGATTATAAAATAACGAAATATTTTTGGTGAGTTATATTATTATTTTTCTCATTATTTTAGCATTCTTAATCGATTAAAAATAAATGCTGGCCATGGGGAGAAAAGAAAAGAAAACGAAAAGAACACTGAGTACAGAAATAGACTAAGAAAGGGTTTCACCCTCTGGTCACGCGACGTGCCGAGGGGTCCGACACTCTTGAATTCGCTGTACATCTGAGTTCACTTAGTTCAGCTTTGATAGTGCATTGAGTTCAAACTCTTATGAACTCTGAGTTCAGCTTTGATAGTGCAAAGAGTTCAAAAGTTTTGTACACCCGAGTTCGCGAGTGTCTGCCCCCTCGTGACGTGGCTCCGCACACCATTAGTAACTGTTATTGTCGATAGTGGTGGTACTAGTACGTTTCGGTGGTGCCCTCTTCCTTCCCACCATCTCTACCGCTAGGCGCCACCGAACTGCCCCACGAAGAACCCTATTTAAAAAATCGGGCAAACTACGGTGGAAGGCAGAAATAGCTGCACGTCGCGTGTCCAGAGTGAAACCCTTTCGTAGACTATGATAAACGCAAACATGTCCTCCACCCACAATAGCGGACTAATGGTTCCATATTTTGGCGTTAAAAAAAAAATAAAATAAAAAATAAAAAAAGAGGGAAAGTTTCAAGTACACATTTTATACTCCCTGGTTTACGGGGAATAAAGTAGTTAACTAAACCGATTGAAGCCTTAGAAATAATTTCCATCCCCCTTATTCACACTCTAGTAAATCCGCAAAAACCTGCCCGACTTGTAAATAATTTTGCGCCACTCACTTGTCAAATTAATCTCGCGCAAAGCTCGCTAATATTCCTGAGGCTGTTTTTACATATGACGTCGGTTTTACTTATCATTTCAATATATAGCCAAAGAAATATCCTTTCCCAATGACAGGCTCCCAGCCAAAAGTTCACAAAAATGGTATAAGGCCCAAATTTATATGATATTTATAGGTTAAAAAATTAACAATTTATAGGATATTTTTAAGTCCAAAATTATGTTATATTAATTTTACATGTTTAAAATAACGAAATATTGGAGTTTCATATAGAGCTTGGAATTCGTATAATTTTTATTAATTGGATAAAACCTACTAAATTCTGATGTATATTATCTCTTTGATTAAAAATAGACTATTTTTTATTCGAGTTAAGTTATTCGAAGATAAAGTAAAAAACGTAATCCATATCGATTTTTATCCAAAAATGGCCTTATCTTAGAATATTAACCGCGCTATACGTTCGGATAAAAAAAATTCTAAATTTATTTTCCTGAAAAATAATGAATAAAAAGATTATTTAAAATCTTAATTTCGTTGTTTTATTTATATCCTTCAAATTAAAAGTCAATTTGAAATATTTTTCTTATATTTTAGACTGATTCTGGAAACGTGAATTTTCTTATCCACCGTTATACGTTGGAAAACGAGTAATTTGTTCGTAGATAAAACGCCAAACGCTTATCTTCGGGTAAACCTACATTTAACAATTATACGAATACACTTTTTTTTTGGTTACAAACAATTTATCCTAAAATATACGAATAACAGAAGATAATGGATATCCGATTCCGAGCTCTAGTTTTATAGGAAGCACATTATATATTCAAGATTATAACTTTTAAATATATATATTGAACTAGTAGTAAATAGCGTAGCAATTAACTAAACAATGAAATTTGTATAGTTATCTACCTCACATTTTGTTAAAGGGAGAATGCAACGTAACAAGTGATTTTTTTATCGATTCCTTATCGTTTAAATAGGCCTAATCTTGGATTAATTAATAGGTTCCATATTAATGAATACATAGCCTAATCTACAAAAGGCAATTATACGGGATGTTCAGGTGATCTCCTTGAGTCCAGCTAAGCCTATTTTTCGGAAAATTTTAAATTTATTTCTAGTTTAATATTTCTTTGTAATTTTTGTTTGCTGTTGGTTTAGGGTTATAGTAGTATGAAAATGAGCGTTTAAGCACAGGAGGTGCCAAGAGGTGCCGGAGGTGCCAAGAGGTGCCGGAGGTGCCAAGAGGTGCCGGAGGTGCCCAATTTTTTTTTTTTTTTTTTTCAAAATTTTTTCATCCGGGTTTCGAACCCGGTACCTCATGTATGTGGGGATGACGTTTCACACCACTACACTACGTCTTCTTATCAACTTTTAAACTATTTTCCATCCTTATCTATTTTCTCGGTTCTTATCTCTATGTTCAGATATCACGTGATTGAAAGTTTAAATTTTAAGGCGCGAAGATATGGGAAAATCAGTTAGCTTTGGTATCTCTACCATTTACAAAATACCATATGAAGATAGGGTTAACCACGAATTTCGTCAATTATGTATGTTTAGAATGCGTATTAAATGCGTGTACGAACCAATATTAAAACCAATACTGCAACTTAAACAAATGAAATATGAGTGATATGGGAAAACCCAACACGTCATTATATCAAAGGTCGCGTATTTTCATGGTAAAACATCTAGCTCCATCGTATAGATAAAGTCATTTTACGAAACTCCTGATACTCATCTAGACCTGCACTCTTCTGGTAAGTATTTTTTTAAGATCTTAAAGTCATATATATTCGATGATACTCCAATATTCTCTCATTTATCGATATGGATTTAAGTCTGCAACACCCTTTTAACGGACTGGTGGCTGGAGTAACAGGATGTGGAAAAAGCGTCTTTGTTGCGAAATTAATTGAACACAAGGAAATTAGAATTTCGCCCCCACCCGAACGGATAATATGGTGTTATACTGAATACCAAGACAAACTATTTAATTCCATATCGAGCCATACCCCAAGCGTGGAATTTCACGAAGGTCTATTGGATGTAGGCACTTTAAACGCCAACGTTAGAAACTTTGTTATATTAGACGATCTTTTATGCGAAATCGCTAATAACAAGGAAGTTACCAACTTATTTATTCGAGGATCCCATCATCGGAATACCTCAGTATTAATTTTAATGCAAAACCTCTACTACCCAGGAAAGGAAATTCGAACATTGAATCTCAACGCTCATTATCTGATAATCTTTAAAACACCGAGAGACCAATCTGCGATCCTACATTTGGCGAAACAGATATCTCCAATCAACAGTAAATACGTTGTGGACGCGTTTAGACAAGCCACAGCTATCAGTTACGGATATCTATTCGTAGACCTCAAAGCTACGACCCCGGAAGATAGAAGACTAAAGACCGGGATTTTACCAGGAGAACAAGCCGCCATTTTTCTACCAAAATGACCGGAATAATCGAAGCAAACTTCTTCAGAGTTCAAGACCAATGGATCGTGAAAGAAATAACACTATTCGTGAAGGAGACGGGCGAACACGAGGTATGGATCTTTAAAGCGCCATTCCCATTCACGGACTTATCGTCTAAGGATAAAAGACAATGTCAATGGCTGACGAGGAACAGTTGCGACTTACGCTGGGACGAAGGAGATCATCCATTCGAAGCTCAGACTGAAATTGCCAAAATCATACGAGAGAAAGCCATTACTTTTATAACCAAAGGCTTAGAAAAATCTATCGTGTTATCAAGGTTTTTGAAGACTGAAGTCGCTAACGCCGAAGATTTGGGCTGCCCAAGACTAGTAACTATAATTTGTGGAACGCCCAGAAGTTGTACGTTTCACCGAGACGAAAACAATTGTACGCTCGTGAAAGCTGCCCGATTAGCTACATGGCTCCGCCGAAGAGAGTACACGAGCACTTAGACTTTCTAAAATATCTGAGTTCGTGTAACGCGTGTCAACGAAACGCCGCCATTAAATACGCGAGTAAAGAAGAATTAAAAACCATCGCCGAATGTTGTATAAATATACTGCAGGGTAACGTTTCTCTCACAGATGACGAGAAGAAACGACTGAAGAAGCATTGCAATTCCATACGTCGCGTGGCCAAGAAAAATACTCCTGCTAAACGAAGACAAATTTTAATTCAAAAAGGTGGATTTCTCCCAATATTACTTCCGATAATCAGTTCGATAGCAGGAGCTATCCTATCTAAAGTTATCAATTAAAGATGGCGAAAAAAATGCTATTAATTTCCGAGGAGACGTTCCAAAGACTTAATTCGGAGAAAGACCTCAAAGTGGATAAAACTTTGGAATTGGAAAAGGTCGATAAAATTAAAGACATTCTCGATGATCCCAATTTGAACAACACGGACAAAATTAATCGCTATAATCACGTGCTCTCGAGGGTTATTAATAAAAGATCGAAGAAAAAAGTTAAAAAACCGAAAATACAAAATTGGAGTGCGGAGATTGCTTCCGGCGTGCCGTCATATATGACCTCGGAGTGTTTAGATTTATACAAGTGGTTAGAGTTATCATTGAAAATTAAATGGACTGACGCCGGGGAGTTGATTTACAACAAGCGTAGAGTCGTAGGATCGAACATCGTCGATCTCCTAGCTTATTCAGTATCAAAATCCAAGAAAAAAATCGCCGTCACGGGCTCGAAAGAGTTCTACGAATTGTTGTATAAAGTGAACGCGCCAAGATCTCTAATAAAAATCCGCAAACGTGACGTCATCCCACCCGAGAAGAGGGAATATAAAGATGAAACGGAAGATGAGTATTATTCTGACGATAGCGGACCAATGAAGGGTCGCGGTTTCTGTAATTGGATTTCATTGTAATATTTATACCAATAAAATACACTCGAATATATCTTCTCGATTCATTTATTAATTAGGCTTTGACATGGAGAGTGGTAATGTCGAGGTTGTCTCTGTAGGACTTTTAGCGTCTCTATTCGAGTCATTTATAAATTCTCCCAAGTTATTAACTGCAGTTTTAATTGTATTTATAATAATAATTATAGAAGTTAGCGATTTTGTATTCTGGCATTATAGTACTTCGAACAACTGTTCATTCAATGGAAGAACTTAAAAAAATATATAATAAGGTTTCGGATCCGGGCTCTTACGGTAGTGTTGACGGCTTATACCGAGCGGCTAAAGACCGAGGATTAAAGGTTACTGTCAGAGAAATAAGCGATTTCTTGAAAACCCAAGATACTTATACGCTTCACAGGAGTGCGAGGAAACACTTCACTAGAAATAAAACTATAGTCTACGGAATCGACGAACAGTGGCAAATCGACTTGGCTGATTTGAAAAGCATTACCAGATATAATAATGGTTTCCGTTATCTATTATGCTGTATCGACGTCTTCAGTAAGTTTGCCTTCGTGGTTGCGATCAAGGACAAGAAAGGAAAGACTATTCTCGGAGCGTTAAACGGCATTTTAGATTCCGGTCGTTCGCCGAAACGAATCCAATCGGATCACGGTAATGAGTTTGTATGCAAGGAAGTACAAAACGAGTTGAAACGTAGAGGGATAAAGTTTTTCGCCCCCGAATCGGAACTGAAAGCGACGATAGTGGAGAGATTTAATCGGACTTTGAAGACTCGAATGTACCGTTATTTTACGGAAAATAATACCTTCAAATATATCAATGTTCTAAAAGAGATGGTGAAAGCTTATAATCATAGTTATCATCGATCTATAAAGTGTAAACCCGTCGATGTCACGCCAGCTACATCTAAACGTGTTTGG
This sequence comes from Odiellus spinosus, assembly GCA_963920705.1. NCBI lineage: Eukaryota > Metazoa > Arthropoda > Arachnida > Opiliones > Phalangiidae > Odiellus > Odiellus spinosus. The sequence continues at coordinate 9,296,866 of OY987233.1, forward strand.
GAAAATCTATATGGTGACGTCGATTTCTCGACTCCGCTTTCTTTCCCCTTTGATGTTGGTGACGTAGTTCGTATAAGTAAACACAAGAATCTCTTCGATAAGGGATACATACCCACATGGTCGGAAGAACTTTTCAAAATTTCCGAGAGATTAGCTCGTAGTCCTCCTGTATATAAGATACGCGACTTGAAAGAAGAGCTCATTACCGGGATTTTTTACCGAGAGCAACTACAGAAAATTGGCAAGGACCTGAGTAACAGCGCTTTTAAAATCGAAAAAGTGTTGAAAAAACGACGCAAGGCTGACGGAAGTATCGAGAGATTCGTCCGCTGGAAAGGATACCCGCCATCATTCGACAGTTGGGTGCAGGAAATTGACCTTGCATGATGACGTTCTACATAACCCTACCGTCAGACAGTTCTATGAGTTACTTCCCAGGGAATACAATCAGTAAATTTCGAACACATTTACCGGAATCGGTTAAATTACAAGGTCCGTACGAAGTTGCTTTGGTGGAATTCAGTTATCCCCACACATGGAGCAATATGAGATCGTCGTGCTGGATATCGTTAACTAACCACGGGGAAAATAGAAATAGCACGAGTCATTCTAGAGCGGTAGAACTCCCCGCGGGCTACTACGGAAATATAGAAGACCTATTGGAGCAACTCAATTACGACGAAGATGATATCTCGAACGTGACTATACTGAAAAAGGAGACGCCAGTCGAAGGTGATATGTTTGAGTCGGAGACGACGACGAATGTTAAATACACGTTTAGTTATATCGCGCGATTAAGACGTGTTGAAGTTTCCGTAAAACCGGATCACTCGTTAACTATACCGGGAGAGTTGGCGGTCATGTTGGGATTTACGAAAGACCATACAAAAACTACGACGATCGTCCACGCGAGAATAGCCAGTTATCCGGTGGATTTAAACGCTGGTCTTCATTCACTCTTCATATATTCCGATATCGTTGAAAGTAGGGCTGTAGGTGACGTTCATGTTCCGCTTCTACGAATAACGAGCGTTCAAGGGAATGACGGGGATACGATAGACAGAGAATTTTCTCGTCCTCATTACCTCCCAGTTTCCTGCAATTCCTTTCAATCTATCGAAATTAACGTTATGAGTGAAATTGGAGTACCCGTCAAGTTCGAAAGAGGTAAAGTTCACGCGACTCTACATTTTAGACCTCGAAGAATGTGGTCGCCCTTATAAATAAGCCGGCAGTATGGACGCGCTCGCCATTCTTATCGAGATAGTTAAACGAGACGCATCATGAAGCAAAAACTGTCCTCCACTCAGTCGGACTACGATCGTCACTTTTTAAATCAAATTGGACACGGGATTAAGGTTGACTACGCAAAATATTTCCAAAGTCAAATAGGAAAGGGTTCGATACCCGTATACCATGGTCTTCCTGTTCAACAAGGATACGGTCTAGGAAACTTTATCGCCTCGGCCTTCCGTCGAGCCGTACCACTTTTGAAGAAGGGAGCCATGTATCTTGGGAAAAAACTGTTAAATACTGGATCTAAAATCGTTACTGACGTAGCTAGTGGAATTCCCGTAAAATCCGCGGCTAAATCTCGAGGTAAAGACGCCGCGAGAGATGTCGTAATCAGTGCCGCGGACGAAATCGCTAGAATGACTGGAAATGGGCATAAAAGAAAGTGTAAGCGTCGAAGGCTAGTCAGTTCAACGACGAACAGGAAGAAGAGAAGACCGTTCTTAAAACCCTCCGATATATTTTCTACAATATAATGGCTCATATCCATCCCGATTCCCAAGGTTCGGTTAGTTCCGAAGTCGAACTTTTCAACGTTCCGCTCACAAACGCTAGTATTGTGAGTGGAGAATGGGTTGAGTATAGTCCCATCTCGAACATTAACGAAAATTCAACTCTAACCTTCGCCGTGGCCGGAAACTCCGATACGTACATTGATTTGTCCAAAACTTTGTTACATCTACAAGTTAGACTCGTCGACCCAGCGGACGGGAGAACAATTCCAGCGGCGGCAGTAATCGATGCGGCTGGGGTAATCACCACACCGGCGGATGTGGTAGCGCCCGTGAATCTGTTTCATTCGAGCCTTTTTAGCGAGGTACACGTTTCCTTGGGCGATAGATCGGTAACACCATCGCCGCAGAACTATGCCTACAAGGCCATGTTTCAAACTACCGTGACTTTTGGTGGACCTGCGAAAACGAGTTTTCTAACGGCTGCCATGTACTACAAGGATACTGCCGGAAAATTCAACACCCCGTCGGACAATGAAGGTTTCAAGAAAAGAGCAAGTTTCGCTAAACAAGGGACCATTGATATGATTGGCGCGGTTCACACGGATTTGTGTCAACAGTCTCGTTTTATTCCGAACATGATTGACTTGAAATTTAAATTTATTAAAAGCTCCAACGAATTTTGTATTCAAACCTTAGCGGGTGGCGTTAGATGGAAGGTACAATACGAACTCGCTTCCCTGTATATCAGAAAAGTAAAATTAACTCCCGAGATTACAATTGCCCACGCCAAATGTCTCGAACTAGCTACCATGAAATATCCAATAACTCGAACGGAGTGTAACTCTTTTTCCATAAATAGCGGAACTAAAATTTGCGTTAGAGATAATCTCTTTATGGGACAGTTACCCAAACGTGTCCTTTTCGCTCTGGTAGAACAGAACGCGTATCTAGGTGATTATGCCCAGTCACCCTTTAATTTCCAACACTTTGATCTAAATCATATCGCTCTCTACCTCGACGGAACTAGCGTTCCTCACAAGCCTTTAACCCCTAATTTCGAGGGACATCAGTATATGAGATCGTACACTAATCTTTTCACTCAAACATCCCAATGGCTCATAGACGAAGGGAACTTTATCTCACGCGAAGAGTTTCCTGGTGGGAACTGTATTTTCGTATTTGATTTGAGTGCTGACCTCAGTTGTTCAGCTTCGCAATTTCAGTTGATAAAGAATGGTAATTTGCGATTAGAATTAAAGTTCGCCAGGGATTTGCCGAAGACTGTTAGCGTATTATACTACGCCGAATTTCAAAATTTAATTGAAATTGACAAAAACAGGAACGTTATTTACGATTATACCAATTAGAAAATGGACTCTCAGCAGTTAGCTAAAATAATGGAAAAAGATTCGTTCACTAAAGGTCTGTTTCGAGGTATTTTCGCAGCCGATAATTTACCCAAAACTGTTAAAACCTTTCCTTCACTCTATATTGTAAATACGGGATTATCACATACCGATGGCGAACATTGGACGGCTATCTATTTTTCTAGTAATAAGAATACAGAGTTCTTTGACAGTTTCGGTAACCCTCCCGACATGTTTAAATTTAACGATTTTGTGGAAAGAAACAGTATAACTGTTACATTTAATTCCAAACAATTACAAGGGAACTTTAGTATGACTTGTGGCGGATATTGTGTTTATTTTGCATTGTATAGATGCAGAGGTGTTAAATTGTTTAATATATGTGCAAGATTTAAAAAAGATAAAAATGTTAATGATAAAATGATTTCTGAATTTATGTATAAGAGATTTTCAATAAACTTTTTTTAAGAAAAATACTTGTGTTTTTTATCTAACCTAACCTAACATAATTTAAGTTTCACACATATAATTGACGGGAGGGCGGCAGTGCGCGGAAGTCGCGGGCGCGCGCGCGATTCAAATTTCAAACGCGCGCGGTTAATTTTGAAACGCGTCGCGGCGCGGTAGGCGCGGGGCAGCCCCTCCACCCTGACCTCTGGTTTAGACTTAAGTATGAATAATAAGCTTAAGTATAAATAATTTCCAAGTTTGATTTTGCACTATATATTTATTATTGAATATATATTCAGTTAAAGAAAAAAATAACAGTTGAATGAAAAATAAAAAAAATAAATAAATAAATAAATAAATAAAAAAAAATACAAGATATTTTTATAAAAACTATTCCTTTGGAATTTTAAAATGTCCATGTGCGAGAGTTGAAACACCGTCTAGAATGTATCGCTTGTCGTCACATGGATTGAGACAAAGTTTGGTTTGTTTTACCGTGAAAAGTTCGTGCTTCTTGCTAACGATGCGCTTCATAGACTCGACCGTAAGCTTTCGTTTAAGAAGACATTCGCGATACTGAGCATGGCGAACGTTTTTTTTAACGACGCGGCGGCAAATGCCCTTTGCGGTCTTCTTCTCACCCTTGGCTGATATCATGGAATACATTTTGGGACGAAGTCCGCAAAATTCCTGAACTGGAGTCCCATCTAATTCGTCTTTAAATTTGCCGAGAACTTTCTTGTTGGTTTCACTGTAAAGTGGGTGATCTTTCGGATACCCCGAGAAGTCGTAGGCGTCGCTATTAGCGGCAAAATCTTTGTATAGATCGTCCGTTTCGATGTGGTACGTCAGGGAGTCTGTGTCCGTAAATAAAAGTTTGGCGGCATCTCCATACTGCGCTCGAATTTTATCGTAATGGAAACGATACATCAGGAGTTTTGAAAGGTCCAAAATGGCGAATCCTGTATAGATGGGCCTGTCCAGGGTTAGGCTTTTCTTCGTGCAGTGGATTCCAACTAAATCGTTTTGGAAGATGGTGAATCGTTCGAAGGTTGGTGAGTTGGTTTTCTTAATCGCCCGTTCGGGCGTCTGGACGAGATGGAAATTTATGCGGTTTCTTAGATTCTCCATGGTCTTACCTATTTAAAAAAAAAATATATATATATATATATATATATATATATATATATATATATATATATATATATATATATATATATATATATATATATATATAAATTGTTTGCTATCGGTTAGGTTAGGTTAGGTTACATACCAAAGACCGCGTTATTCATGAGTTTGAAGAAATCTTTGTCGAAATCATTGGTTGCCATTTTCCTCTTCTCGGTGTTGAAGTCAATGTACGGTTTCAACCATGCCCCCTGTTCGAATGCTATAACCCGATGAACTTTGCTAACGATCATCCCCTTCGAAAGGTAGTATTTAAGGTTCCTGTAATGTATCACGTACTTCTCTTTTTTGTAAAGGGATGGGACAAGTTTAGGGAAACTGTCTTTTTCCTTCAAACCGAGCTCATTAAGCAGGTCTTTCGAGAACGTAGATAATTCCGAAACCTTAATTACGCGTTTTTCCGGGGCTAAAGGGTAGCAGTTATGCTCATTATGGAGATGCTCGGGGTATTCCAAGTCAACCTCGAGAATGTAACCAACGGGGTCGTCGTCGAGATGGTTTTTGATAATTTCTTCTACGAAATTGGGGCATGGATCAACCCATCTGAACCTCCTCATAGGCAGCTTCTCACCCATCACAGTGCCGTACAGATTGTTGCAGTCTGTCGAAAATAAATAAAAATAAAATAATGACTTAGAAAAAAAAACAAAAAAACCCACAACAACAACAACAACACATACCAACATAAGCGATGAAGCTAGTAGGTTTTGACCGATCGTAAGTTTCCGGTAGGTACTTATTATTCGCCTGGGCAAATCTATGACTGATCATAGCCACTCCACCCCTTATGCCTTTCTCGATAAAAAGATGCATGTCGGGGTCCAGCAGGAGGTCCAGTTTCACCCTCGTCATGTGCAGGGCACTTTCCCAAGCGTAACCGGGTCCGGTGAAAGCATGTGCGCAGTCTAACCCATAATAGTCCATGCACATGGTCCGAAAATTTTGGAAGATATCCGCTAATAGTAACACGTCGGATTGGACATATAAGTCGTGATATTCACCTAAAATATGAGAAAAAAATATTATTTCTTAACCTAACCTAACCTGGCAAAATATTTAACTCACCAAGATTTTTGATATTAAACTTCTCCCATACTGTCTGGGCATGAGCGTAATCCCCGTCGGTGATGTGTTCATCGGTTAAAGAGTTGAAGAAGGCGGTCTTGGGTGGCAACTCCGTTTCGTCAAACCTCGTTGTACTGTCCATATAATCATATGCATATACTTGTTTTCGAAGTAAAAGTTTGACTTCGTCAGGGTTATAAACCTTGTTCATGCAAGCGAATTTTGCCGGTCCACCCTTAGCCAGATTTCCGACTAGGGTTTCGAGTGATGCCGGCATGAATCTGGCCGTGTCCAGAAATCTCAATTTACCGAAGGAAAAAGAAATATAGCGCTCCTCACTAGTAGGGATGCAATTAATCTCCGGATCCTTGATTAGCCCTATTCTACACATAATTAGGTTCGCATCGTAGCTGGAAAAAGAATAAAAAAAATATATATATATATATATATATAAATAAAAAATTATAAATACATGTATATATTTACCGAGAAAGGTTGTGTAGAAATACAGGGATGAACCCCGGTGGTTTGAGCTTCAAATTACAAGAGTTGTGCGCTGCACCCCTAAACGCTCCGGTGGTGTGATCGTGATCACGTACTTTATAATCCTTGTCACTGAACAGATTCCCGCATACGTAACAGTTTCTTTCCGCCAAATACTTTAATTCTTCTGCCTGACTAAGTTTCATTGGAATGTTTTCCTTAATTTTTTCTTCCAAAATGGAATACTCCAATAACAGGTTTTCCAGAAACTTGTCGGTTGCGTCCATTCCCCGGTAGGTAACAGGTTTTGATGGTGATCCGTCCGGACCGACAATGACGTAAGAGAACCCACAGGATATATGACGGGATAGAGTGGTTGTAGCCGAGAGGGTATCGTCAGGCATACATGTCGAAACCTTCGGTAGGATCGCTTCGAAATCTGCATAGATGACGTACTTTATCTAAAAAAAAAGAAAAGAAAAATCAAGATAATTTAAAAATAATAATATTAATAAAAATGAAATAACATACATTTTGACGCCATCCGTACTTCTTGAACTCCAAGACCGGTTCCTTAACCGGCATTAGAATCTTTTGGGCGCCATGATCTCTGCAATCTTCTGCGTGAATGTCACACCTCACCTCGGAGTCAGGACCGGCGAATCGATGTAGGCAAAATCGACAATAATGTACCGTTCCGTTATGTTTCGTGAAATCACTAAGCAGACGACTTAGACTACGAATTAGTGTGTAATGTTTTTTTTCCCCTTTCGTGATTAGCAAAAGATCGATTTCACGAGCTTTCTCGACTCTCTTCGCGCTAATATAGAGAGGAAACACGAATTTTTCGAAGCTAAATATATTAACCGATATATTGTTTCTGTCCTCGAATTTTTTTAATTTTTGGGCATCTAGTTCAAAAGGGAAAGTTATCCCCGATAAGTCTAGCTCATCCTCAAATCTAATATATTGTTGAACCCGATTAGAATTATTTTTAGCAGGATGTAAATGAGCTAAAACCGACCATAGAAAACACCGATTGTCTTCGTTTTTAATGTTTACAACTGCGTGTTTAGAGACTAGTACTTTAGGTAACTCGATATAAGTTCCACCTACCAGCGGTAAATAAGTAATAATATTTACTTGCATAAATAAGATCCGGTCGATAGTCCATCCACTACCGCGTTTTTGGAAATCCTCGATTTTCCGTTTTAGAGTTTCCAAACACAAGTCAATTTGATTATTAATAGTGTCTGGTGTTAAAGTGACTTGCACGTCACTATTATGATACGCGAGAAACTCCACTTCCTCACCCGTGTTAAGTTCGCGAACGTACCGTACGCGCGTGGTTAAATACCATTTGAGTCCTTTGTCGCGAGCTAACTTCGCTTGAAGATAGTTTATGAGGGCTGCCCTGTGGCGGTTTATGTAAACCTCCGCGTCAGTCTCCGTAGCCGCCGGAGTGAAGCGCGCGCAGAAAATCGCGTTTCTTAGCGCGATCATTTCCTCTAGCTGATCGAGGAGGCGGGGCTCATCTGGCGTGGCGACGTCTGCATGTGGAAGGGCGTCCGCTTCCCGATCTTCCATGGCTCGCATGAAATTCTGAAGTACTTCATTTTCGTCAGCGTTGAGACTCCCCATCGGAAATTCCTCCTCATCGAAGAATTCTTCGAGGCCGGCGTCATTTTGATTATCCAAAAATCCCCTCTCCAAGACGTCGATATCGTCGGGTACTCTCGTGGTGGATGAAGCGCTAGTCGTGGCAGGTGGAGTTGTATTCCATGTAGATGGAGTCGAGGTCGATGTAGATGGAGCCGAAGTCGATGTAGATGGAGCCGAAGCCGATGTAGATGGAGCCGAAGCCGATGTAGATGGAGCCGAAGCCGATGTAGATGGAGCCGAAGTCGATGTAGATGGAGCCGAAGTCGATGTAGATGGAGCCGAAGTCGATGTAGATGGAGCCGAAGTCGATGTAGATGGAGCCGAAGTCGATGTAGATGGAGTAACGGGAACTGTTCGGGAAGTTGACGGGGTTGGCGGCATTATTTCGATGGTCCAGGATGGACCTTCATCTATCTTCATCTTCTTTGCGGTCTCGGTGGGGACCTCGTAACAGCGGCGTCGTTTCGCTGGACTTGCTCCTGGCCTATGACGGGTGAATACATGCCGGACTGCGTTCTCTTTCCTCGAGAATGTTAGATCGCAAAAACTACATGGAAATTTATCATCTCCATGTTTTTCACGTTCATGACGAAGTAAACTTTTGTTTGCCGAAAATTTGGCGCCGCAAGTACCGCAGATTACCATATTTAAACTAAGTTCTAACTAGTTTCTAACTTTTAAATTTAAAAGTTTTAATATTACCAGATGAGATCCCGTCGCTTGATGAGAGAGCTGGAACTTGTGATAATTTGAATTGAAAAATTCAGTATTTATACCCTTTCTTATCTTAAACAATGAGTCACTGATTAATTGGGGAAACGCTAGCCTTTATCTCACTCTGAAAGAATCGACCCTTGATTAGAATTAGCAGTGGCCATTTTGAAATCAATGATGGGAAAGACAAATATAACTTAAAACTTAACCCAGAGAATTTTTCCGTTGGTAAAACTCCTTTGATATGAGCAGAATATGAAAAGTTTTATTTGCTTACTATATCAATATGGAGAAATGAGTCATATATTTAGAGTATGAATATTATATTATTTATTTTACAAATATTGTTTAGAAATACGAATAATTTTAGTAACCATTTGCTTACAAAAATCAAAACTTAAAAAAGTTGAATTATTAAAAATTTCCGTAATTAATTGGATATTTAAATTATTAACCGCGGTTGAAAAATTCATTTCAACACGGTCTGACCAATCGTGTATAAGACAATCATGTTGATTTTGAGATGGATGGTCAATTAAACACCCATTGCATGAGTTTTTAATAATGTCCGTTAGCTGTGAAACTACTATGTCCTTAATAGCTTGGTAAACTTTCTTGGATTCGTTCAGCATGATCTCGACTTGTTGATGTTTTTCTAGGAGTCTCTCCCATAGAACGTGTCCAATAGCGAATCCATTTTTAGTGGGAAATAGCATCCCATAGTTCTTCCCGTTTCCCGTCGTCATTTCACGGATATTAAGCATCTTTCGGTCCTGGTATGACTTGAGTTCCACCCGTTTATGATTTGACCCTTCCAAGAAAATTGAGGAAGGACTTGCGTCCTCGTTTTGAAAGTATCGGGAGATTTCTTCCCTCATTCGGTATATTTGGAAGTACTCGTCCTCGCTGAGATTGATTCCAGTGGATCCGTCGGTAAATCCGAGTCTAATTTTGCAATCAGGGGTGATAGTGACCGCTTTGCTCGATGAGATTTCGAATACATTGGTGTTGTCCCTGCAAATGATAGAAATGACTAAGTTAATTTAGGGAAATAATTTATTTAAGGGAAACTAATATTAGTGTAGTTATTTAAGGTAAAACTCATATTTAGCGGAAAGCTAGAGTTATTTAGGGTTAAGTTAACAGTTTCTAAGTTATTTAGGGTGAAACTAGTAATTTCTAAGTTTATTTTAAGAGCAAAATGGTACTTACATTTTTAGTGATCCTGTAGATGACTGGAATACGGTTGAAGGCAACTTTAAATGAATAATCTATAATGAATTCTAGCTTTTATACCCTGAAATAGACGTTATATCAGTGTTTAAAGTTGTGAAATAGGTTTTCCCAATGACGCATAGGGTTTTAACAAGCGTTTCTGAGTCATATCAGTACTTGTAATTGGGAAATGGGTTTTTCCCAGTGACGTGTTGGGTTTTACAGACATTTCCCAATGATTACTTGGAAAAACCGCACACGAGGGTATTAATCTTAACGTTTTATGTGGGGTACATTCTGGTTTTCCCCAATGACGTGTTGGGTTTAACCATAAATTTTAACATGGGTTTCCCAAAGATTACTTGGAATAACCGTACACGAGGGTATTAGGCTTAACGTTTTTAGTTGGGTACATTTCGGTTTTCCACACTGACGCGTTGGGTTTAACCACGAGTTTTAATTGTATATATTATTGATTTATTTCGAATCTTCATACACGTGGTAATTAGGCCTAACGATAGATATTTTGTTTTAAATATGGTCTTCACCAACTTGTTTAAGTATTTTTCCACATTTATATATCAGTTTATGCAAATAATCGTATATTTACAGTTCCATTTTATAGTTATATTTACTATGTGAAATTCTTCATCTTAAATATTTGACAAGTTTTATATTTTTCCTCGTGCGTTTTGAGATAAGACCTGACATAGGTGATAACGCGATATGAGAACCGCGCGAAATTCGAAAAAGACAAACGCAGAGATAAGGTTTCAGTATAGGTTCAGTATTAGTTATAGATTCACATTTGATTTGGCGCCTTATCATTTAAACTTTCAATCGCGTGATATCTGAACATAGAGATAAGAACCGAGAATATAGATAAGGATGGAAAATAGTTTAAAAGTTGATAAGAAGACGTAGTGTAGTGGTGTGAAACGTCATCCCCACATACATGAGGTACCGGGTTCGAAACCCGGATGAAAAAATTTTGAAAAAAAAAAAAAAAAAATTGGGCACCTCCGGCACCTCTTGGCACCTCCGGCACCTCCGGCACCTCTTGGCACCTCCTGTGCTTAAACGCTCATTTTCATACTACTGGTTATTTAAACGAAAAGAAATTGATAAAAAAATCACTTGTTAGGTTGCATTCTCCCTTTATTAGATCAGGTACTCTCAACAATAGGCTCCAACAGAAATATTTGCAAAGGGACAATTGAAGTGCGACCGAACAACGAAATGGGGTCTGTTTTTTCATTGGAAACTTCAAAACTAATGTTTAAAGGGACAGCTTTTGAATTTATTTTCAGAATCCCCATGCCAAAAACCGTATTCGAGAGTTTCAAGCAATTATTAGACACATTTTTGGTATTTAAATTAATTTCTAAAATTTGGTAAAATTTTAATAAAAGTAAATTATTTCAGACAACAACAGCGCTTGATTAAAAGAAAAGGCCGTTGTTTGATAGACCAAATTAAATAGCCCGAATTCAACAAAGTGGACCTAAATTTAAAATGACTTTGGCCCACTTCGGTTGAATTCAGGTGATTTTTAATTCGTTCGAATTCTGTTTAAATTTTCCAATAAACGAATTCGAAATTGAAGAGGAACTTGCAGGGCTAGCGCACCATTGGGGTACACTCTTTACGCGCCGATTTGTTAAGAGATGTCGCTATCGTAGTTCTGATTGGCTAAGCTTTGACGAGAGAGACAAATTAGGCGGTAACCCCTCTCCTCGCGCGTAGAGACTCGACGCGATTCCGATAGCAACGGGTGTAATATGTGGATAGGTACGAGAGCGATAGAGAGACGCAAGCGTCATCTATTGCTATAATTCATCATTATATTTGTACCCCAAATGACCGTAGCCCCTGGAACTTGGTTTATGAGTATGGAAATTTCGAATTAGTCAATTTGGACCATTTTTGACCAAATTAGAAGATTTTTTCCTCTTTGGATAAGCCGATTTCTTTCCCTATTCTATGAAATCTGATTGAAATTAAAAGTAAAACCGACGTCACGCGTATATAAAAGCAGCCTCGGATTTTTTTTCAATTTCTGAAGATTTAATTCGCAAGATCAATTTCACAAGATCCGAATCCAAAAACGAATACCTTACGTTCAAAATAATATCAATACTTGCTTTCACAAAAAAAAAAAAAATAATAATAATAATAATAATAATAATAATAATAATAATAATAAAAAACTTTAGACCTTCGAGAAATTGGGGACAGTTTAACTCTAAAACACGTATTATAAGAATATAAATATGAGTAATCATGTTGGAATGTAAGCCATTACGCTTCGTTTATTTCCAGCGAGCGTTAAGTACAAAGTTTGAATCCTTTATAAACTATATTTACGAACTTTGGATACTAACATCAAATATTTCAACGAAATTAAATCATTTTCCTAAACAACACCATTGAAAGCCTACTCGCTTCATATTTTAGTGATAAGAGTTTGAGACTTAGGGAGTTGCTAGAAATAAGGGGAGGGGGGCCCGGTTGAAACGGTTCCTGTTAAAGGAATTAGATATCTGGGTCCATCTCAAAATGATAGGCCAGTACTAGAGCTCAGAATCGGATATCCTTATCTTCTGTTATTCGTATATTTTCAGATATTTTAGGATAAATTGTTTGTAACAAAAAAAAAAAAAAAAAAAAAAAAAAAAAATGTATATTCGTATAATTGTTAAATGTATAAGGTTTACCCGAAGATAAGCCTTTGACGCTTTATCTACGAACAAATTACTCGTATTCAAACGTATAACGATGGATAAGAAAACGTACGTTTCGAGAATTAGGCTCAGGATTTAAATAAATCTTGGGGTTTAGAAAAAATTATTTGGTTTAAAGATTTTTTGTAGATCTGGTGATTTATTTTCGGATTTAGGAATTTTTTTCCCGGATTTATGATTTATTTCAGGGATTTATGATTTATTCCTCAGATTTAGGGATTTAAAAAAAATCTTTGTTTTTAAAGGACAAGGGCGGATTAACATGTGAAAATACCCCCCCCCCCCCCCCCTAACGATTTTGATAAAATTTTGCACAGATTTTTTTTTGTCCGAAACCGCTTATCGCCCGGAGATAATCCTTCCCGCACATGTTAACCATGTTATAAGGAAGAAGTTTGTGTAGTTTTATTAAATTCGTTAGGCGCGTTGTCCACAAATCGCTGGATGAGTTATTGGTGTCAATATCCCATTGAAAATGCATGGGAGATGTGAAAAGTTCTTGAATTTATATCTCCCAAACGACCCTTTAAAATTGTCTAAAACTTTGCGTGGAATCTTACCTCGGTATAAAGATCGTCAGTGCAAAATTTCATCAAAATCGTTAGGGGGGGGGGTATTTTCCCATGTTAATCCGCCCTTGTCCTTTAAAGATTTTTATGATTTTAAATCTTTGTCGGATTTATTTTGGGATTTTCTTGTTAGCGTACGGGATTTATACGAATGTACGACCCCTCGAAAACTTCAAAACTAATATTGAACGTATCTTTTAACCGAGCTTTCATGAACCAAAATTAACATATATAGGATTTGTTTTTCCTTTCTCAGTGCGATTTAATCAAAAAATAGGTATTTATAGGATAAATTTACGAATTATAGGTTTTTATAGGACCACCTGGGAATTATAGGTATTATAGGTAATCTGAGAGCCTTGGGAACGTAGAGGAGGAATCAAAGGAACTCCTACCATTTAGTATTGTTAACAAAGATTTAATTTTATCCCTTTAACTACATCTTCGCTTATGAAGATAACTATACTATACAAGTTATTATGGAAAGAGTGAAATATAGACCACCGTCGGTTTTCTAGTGAATTCCACTCTCAGAGTGCTCTGAATCTCGCTGAAAACCTAATTGATATTACCTTCGCTCGCTAAAGAGCATCGAGCAGTAAATTGGAAAAAAGATTGCTTCCTGCAACCCAATCAAATCAGTAGAAAAGTGCTCTCAATCGAATAAGACAGAGTAATAAAAAGTTGCTACGCAAGCTCTTTATTTTCCTAGCGAAATCTGTTTAAGGCTAACGTCGTCTGCTAGACAAGATCACTTTAAAGTGGCTTTATAAATTAAAGAATCCCTTTAACATATCAAGTCAGACTCAACATTTATTTCAAGCGGAGTTTGAAACGAGTACAATTCTACCGAGGGGTCAGACACTCTTGAATTCGCTGTACACC